>JAYESD010000002.1:192943218-194143218 GCA_036927565.1 Tuctoria greenei | reverse complement strand
TTCATTGAGTTCTAGACCAGGATCAATGTCAAATTGGTCTAATAACTCTTCTTCTTGGTAAACCTCATCAGTCTCACCATTCAACTTCAACAGAGTATCATGGAATCCAATATCGTTTGGTGTATGTAACCGTTCATTAGGATTCACCTTTTGTACAACCCACCAAGAACATAGCTTTTGACATGGATACTTTAGATAATACACTTGGTTGACTTGGTATGCAACGACGAATGTGTCACATCCTTGTAGCAGTTCTTTGTGTTTCACTTCGACCATGCCAAATTGGTTTTCTCGAGTTCCTTTATTATTATTATCAAACCAATCACAATCAAAAAACACTTTTTTGAGCACCTTATTCTCAGCAAAAGTGAATTCAAGGATTTTTTAATGATCCCATAATAGTTAAATACCCATCCTTCAGCATCAACAGCTGTATTCACAACTCTGGCATTGCATGTTGTCGAGAGAGGACGAAGATCTTCAAATTAAGTTGAACGAAATCGAACCCATTGACATCGTATCGACCGTAGCTTCTAACTTTAAACGATTCGTAGGACACTTGATGCAAGTCTTCATGGGCACCTGCATCTTTTTGCACAGTCCAAAATATAGAAGTTAGAAGAAATTTTTGCACAATAATGATTCTGCATAAAATGAGATAAAGACAAGAAATCGTTACATGATTGTGAAACCAGGTTTGGAAGTTAGGTCCTCCATTTATTCCCCTATGTCGCATCTTTGGTACTTGATTTCTTGTAGGTTGATATTTTATGCTTCCAATTTTTTTGCAAAACAAACTACATAAGGAGAAAATAGGACGATTAGTATCTATGCTTACATGTGAACAATAACATACTTAAAATATTTGTCCATCCCTTCTATATTAGCGTATATGTAAAGCATAGTTGCTGTCTTTTCTTCTTGTGTAGCATCGTAGCTCGTGCTACTACCAACGGTGGTTCCACTCGTTCGAAACATGGAGAGGTCGCTACAAGGGGATTTTTCATCCACATTATACTGCAACATTGGAGCATTAATATTATCTTCCCCTGCAAAGTAAACACTTGAAAAATATCCTATCTCCTGAACGGTAAATGCTTCAGCGATGCATCCTTCAACCCTTGTCCTATCTCGAACCATTGGTTTCAGACATCTGAGTGCTCTTTCAATGTGGTACATCCACTTGTATTGAACAGGGCTGCCTACTTTAGCTTCATAGGAAAGATGGATTAGGAGGTGTTGCATTGGGTTGAAGAACCCTGGAGGGAAAAAAATTTCCATCTTACATAACAACACATGTACCTCCTCCATTTTCAACATCTCCATCATCTCCTTTGTTATCTCTTTAGCACAAAGCTTTCTATAAAAATAGCTAAGCTTAGCTAACACCTTCCACACTGTGTCATCATGATAGACCCAAAACATTACCAGCAGAAGTCTTTCCATAATTATGTGATAATCATGACTTTTTAACCCGATGAGTTTTCTTGTCTTAACATTCACAGCTCTTCTCAAGATAGCAGCATAACCATCTGGGAAATTCAACTTTTTCATCCATTGAAAGACTTATTTCTTGTCATTAGGTCTATGATAGAAAGATACGTGGGGTTTGCCATCGGTTTCAGTGAGCTCAAGACTTAAACGGTTACAAATTTCTGCCAAATCCTTTCGAGGCTTTAGATTGTATTTTGTTTTGCCCATCATATCCAAGCGTGTGCTTACAGTGGACTTGGCGAGGTTACACTCCTGGTGCATGACATCAATGCTGTGCATTAGAATTAAGGACTTCACAAACGGTAGATCCCATAATGCACATACACGAGTCCAATTGTGATCCTCTCCGTAACCAAAAAAATATCCAGGACAATTTTCATCTGGTACAAGTTTGTCTAACATTGCAGAAATCTCTCACCCATTAAAACGCTCTAGTGGTCCTTTTGTGACAACGATATCCTTTCTTAAAAGCATTTTTTTGTTGCCTAAAAATGAGATTCTTAGGTAACCAATGTCTATGACAATCAAAGTAACTTATCTTGCCACCATGACTGAGGCGAAAACATTTCGTGTCTGCAGCACAGATCGGACAAGTCAAATGACCATGAGTGCTCCAGCCAGAAAACATGCTGTATGCAGGAAAATTATTAACATACCACATGTATGCAGCTCGAAGGTTTAATTTCTATTGTTTGTAACAACCATATGCTTCGATTCCTGTCCATAACATTTTGAACTCTTCAATCAATGGATTCAACATCATGTTGAGTCATGAACCAGGATGATCTGGTCTAAGTATCATGAGGCAAACAAGCATAAACTCATACTTCATACAAAAAGATGGTGGTAAATTGTACAGAATAAAAAACACAGGCCAACATGAGTATGGTGTGGCATTTGTACTGAACGGTGAGAAGCCATCTGTCGCTAATCTGATGCGGATTTTTCTTGCATTGTTGGCAAAATCTAGATCGAAGTGGCCCAATGCCTTCCATGTCTCATCGTCAAACGAGTGCACCATGACTTCAATATCGTTATCACATACACCTTCTTTGTGCCATCGCATATGTTTGGCAGTTCTTTTGGAGAGAAACAAGCACTTCAACCGAGGTGGTACAGGAAAGTACCGAAGCTTCTTATGTGCCACTTCAGTCTGTACACGCTCGCCTTTGTCATTATCAACTTCGACGAACCTCGACTTAACACATTGTAAGCACTTCTTCTCGTCAGCATACTCTTTCCAAAAAAGCATGCAGTTGTCTGGGCACATATCAATTGTGACACCGGGTTTTGAAAAACGAACCAAGTGCAGTGTATGTGTGCCTAGGGTGTTGCTTCACACATACACATCAACATCACAAACGGTAAATAGAAATAAACATGTCACGAATAGTAAATATACCTTAATTCTATTGCAACAGAAAATAATCTAGCGTAGGCAACTCCAACTCCACAGGCAATCGACGGTAGTACACACACCTAGTGATCCACGTTGTCTTTCAAAATATCTCATGTAGATGAATTAAGTGGGGGAATAGCAAGAGTGAGTACATGTCGTACTCAGCAAGTGTGGCAAGGTATGACATGTAGCTTAAAGAAGACATGATAATAAACAATGGCTAATTGTTCAAAATACATTTAAAACGTGTAAAAAGCATTATACATTGTCTATGTGAAGTTATCCCATCATATCCCACAATATTAACATAATACAAAACCATAATCAGTTATCCATCCATATACCAAATTATTACCATCATCGTCATCCATGTCCATTTATCATAACTCAATCCATAACCATAACCATAACCATAACCAACCATCCAAAATCCCAAGTTCCCTCTAATCATGTAGGTCATCCAGGTGCTCTTAACTGGGAACACGGCTATCATGATAGTTTTTAACACTCTGCAGAGGTTGTACCATTTTACTACAATTTGTGATTTTGTCACCCGTTGGTGACTAAAGGAAACCTCCATTATGCCAAAACACTACCATAGGTGTATGGCCAAGGGATCACAAAATAGCCTTTACAAAGGGACTACCAGCATATTCAGACCCACTAATGTTTCACCGGTGGTGATGCCTCCAACTGAGCATATCCAACCAAGGGCCCCCTCTTGTGCTGTTCGGATCCCAGAGCAGTCCCGCCACTATTGCAAATCAAACTGACTCTCATTCCTCGCTCCTCCAAATGATCCGAATCAATGCTGGCAATACACCTAATTAATTGGCTAAGCCGCACCCATACTTGGCCATGTGGTGGCACTGTTCTCCTGGCCTATTCTTGGATGAACAAGTTCTTATATCCAAGGCAAGCAAACCAACATATTGTCCAACACAATCCATATACCATGCTTGCTTAGATCTCTCAAGTCCCATGTTACTAAAATGATTCATCATTAATCTATCATTATTAATCCACATAATTCAAGTGTTCAATAGTTCATAATTAAGTCATTTGGTTATTTCTAATCCCATTTTAGTAAGCAGAGCGAGAGTGTAAAATACCCTTCCCGACTCTTTACACCATAACCTGAGCGACAAGGGATGGCAAACAACACTAGTAAACTCCTCCGAATAGATTTCCCTCAAATTGACACAAGCATGCAATTTTGCAAACAAAACATTTTAAACATAGGATCAATATGGTCAAGAACACTTGCCTTAATATTTTGCAATTTGATGGCTCAAGCAATTCAATGTCTTGCGCATGAAGATCTTCAGATAATTGCTTCTCGATCATAACCTCTTGAGCGAATCGTCTACTCACAATCAAACACATATACAAACCAACAACAATGCAATCAATAATATGCACATATATTAATCAATATTCCATGATGTATATGCATGAGGTGATTATGTTGTAATACATGCTGTTAATTCACTACTGTTGTTTACTAATTAGGTTCAACTAGTTATCAAGTGTTTATCTGAGTTTTGGATCAATTATAGTGGCTCTTGAGACAATATGGTGTTGCTGAAATTTTAATACAGGACAAGTCTGCTATGTCCAGAGTTTTGCAAACTTCCCAACTAGGTCATAGTTTGAATCAAGTGCGGGTCAAAATTGACGTGGAAAGTTGGATCTAATATAGTTACCGTAAATGTAATGTTCAAACGGTCGAAGATTAGGCGTAACTCGCAAAACTTGATGTCTAGATCCGTTGATGACGAATCGGCGAAAAGATGTAGAAGAAGAACGTTGACGTGGAAGAGTTGATGAAGAAGATGGCGGAGATCTAGCAACTCTATCAAATATCGACGGCGTGATGTAAATGAAGAAGACGGTACAACAATTCTTCAGCGAAGAGACGACGGCGGCTTTTTTTTCTCCCTTCTCTTTCCTTCTTCCCTTCCTTCTTTTCTCCAGGCGGCTGCCCTTGACAATTTTTTCTTACTAACGGCTGCTTCCCTAGAGTTATTCTTTCTCTCTGGTGGCTGCTGCTATCGTCAACAGAGAGCAGGGCGTAGGCTTACGGGAGGGCACTGCTGCCCTTTTATAAGCGGCGGCAGGGCTACGGGACTAAGAGTCTGGATCGGTCTCGGTGGCCAAAAGTCCCGGTAGCAAAGAGTCCCGGTAGCCAAGAGTCCGGGTAAGGTTAGGAGACTTCCAAAGCTTCTTTCAGAAACTTCCAAAGCATTTCTCAGAAACTTCCAAACCTTTCTCCAAAAACTTCCAAAGCTTCCCCCAGAAACATCTAGAACCTTCCCCGGAAACTTATAGAACTTTTTGACAGAAACATCTAGAACTTTCCGGAAGGTTCCATAAACTCCAGGAAATTTCCAAAAAGTTCAGGAAACTTCTGGAAAGTTTCTTTTTTATTTTCTTTTTTCCTTTTCTTTATAGATTATATATATATATTTGTTTTCTATTTATATATATATATTTGCCATTTGTTTGTATTTATTTTTCTATTATATGTTTTATATTCTCATTCACTTTTCTTATTACCTACACATATTTATATATGTTTTATCTTTTATTTTCCTGTTATTTTTTATTTACATATAAATTCTTTCTTTCTATTTATTTATTTTTTTCTTAGTTTTATTTATATCTTATATTTTTCTTTCTTCATTATTTGTTATTTGTTATTTTTTATTATTTCTTTGTTAGTTTCTTTCTTTATATTAAATTTTCTTTTCTTTATTTCTTTCTTTCCATATTCGTTATGGCAATTTAATTGCTTTTAATGTATTTATTCTGGTAAATAAATTTTAATACCTAGATATGAATGCAAATGCAAGATGGATGCATATATTTTATGTTTTTATTTATAAAAATGATTTCTTTGTATTATTAAATTCTAACTTCCTATTTAATTTTTTAATTTGCCGAAACTAAAAAATCAGGGTGTCACATCAATCTTCTCATATTTCATACCAAGACCAGAAATCAATTTCTTGGACTGATACATATCTTTCGGCACATCATGAGGTTTTGGAAGGATATCGCAGATCAATTTAATAAGATCGTTGTAACAGTTATTGGAGAAGAAATATTTAGTCTTAATTGCTATAAGTCTAGTCAAGAAACTAAGAAGAGTCACTTTTGTGTGTTCATGAAGTGGCTGTTCTGAATCTTTCAGAAGCTTGAAGAATGTTTCAACTTCTTCTGTACGAGCATCCTCTGTCAACTCAGAATTTATGGCTTCAAACATCTCATCGATCATATCAACACGTCAGACACCGCTTCTTCTTCAGCAGTTTGAGAACGTGTCTCTCCGTGAAAGTACCAGACCACATAAATTTGCATGAAACCATTTTGACACACGTCAAATGTCAAAGTCACTTTATTGAAAAACTTTGCATTCTTGCATTTCATACATGGGAACCGCACCATATTGTTGTTGGACAACGAAAAAGCTTGTTCTATAAAAGCATTTGTCTTGTTGAACCACTCATCTGAGTGCTTCCCATTCTTTTTCTAACCAGAATACATCCAAGCACGGTCTTCAGCCATGATTCAGGTTATACCTTCAAAGCTGACACATCATTATTAGTAAATTTTTAAGTGTATGCCACGGCCCCTAGAACTAGGCTGCTAGGTCCTAAACCCACCCAAAAGTGATTGAGGGAACATGTTTATCATGAGACACGGAGTCCGAATTCAGACAAAATTTTGGCAGCATAACCCTGTTGTTCTCCACTGCACACCCAAAAATGGTGCAACAGAGAACAACAGGTTTATGCAGTCAAAATCACGTCTAGATCCAGACCCCATACCTAGATCGTCATAATCACGTAATCGGTCACTCTCAGGCTGTCCAAAAAGGGGAAATTCCAAACCTGCATGGTTCACATGCCTATTGCATGTGAAACATGCAGATTTGAAAATGGTAATCAATTTCTATACGTTACGTTAAGCTGATTCATTTTCCAGCTATCTACGAGAGAGGAAAGAACGAGAAAGAGGAGGGAAGTTGGTCAGAGTTGAAAGTTTACTAGTCTGGTTGAACCGTCCATGTGTGTGTGCTCATTGACGTCCTCATTCTCCCTGACCGCCATCATGCTCGTCTCGGCCCACTTATGTGTGTAGTGTTGTGCAGAGTCAGGTTGTGCCACTAAGCCAGAACGGCTCAAGACCCATTTATATACATATAGTATTAACCACCCACAAACATTGAACAAACATTAAACTACCTAATTGAACCTTAACAATTAAATTACCCACTTCGACTTCGAATCTAAAAAAACATTTGAACAAATATTTAAACAAACATTAAACAATTTAATAACCTCAACAAACTAATTAAACAATTAAATTACCAAATTCAACTTTATACAAACTAATTATAGGTATTAAAAAACCTAATTAACCTAATTACAATTAAACATATGAAAGTAAATAACCTTGGAGGAGGTGGCGTCTGGCCTTGGAGAGCGCGCGGGAAGCGGCGAGTGTGAGGGCACCGGTGGGCGTCGGGCGGAAGCGACTGGCGGAGGCGACGGGCCTCGAAAGGCGCTGGTCGTCGGAGGGCGGGGGGGGTCGGCGAGGCGGTGGTCTCGGCCCGAGGCGGTGGCACGCGTAGGCATGGGAGGAGGCCGCAACAGCGGGAGGAGGCGGGCGGGCAGGTGGGAGGCGGCAGCAGCAGCGGGAGGAGGCGGGCGGATGGGAGGCGGCGGTGGGAGAAAGGAGGCAGGCGGGAGGCGGCGGTGGCAGGAGGAGGCGGGCAGGCGGCGGCAGGAGGAGGCGGCGGCGTGAGGAGGCGGGCGGGCGGGAAGCGGCGGCGGCGACGGTAGCGGGCGAGCGAGGAAAAAGCGAAAAGGCACGTGGGAGGGGAGCAAAACTGCTCCCCTCCCGCGTGCGACGGTTTTTTATTCATCTCTTTGTTTACGACGGTTCCAGGTACCGTCGTAAATAAGAGACGTGTTTACGACGGTTAGGTCAACCGTCGTAAATTGTCCACGTATTTACGATGGTGACCATCATAAATAAATTTATTTACAAGGGTTCCCTTTAACCCTCATAAATAGGGGACTTATTTACGAGGATTATTTTTAACCTCGTTAATATTTAATTAATGACGACACCGTCGTAAATAAATTTCCCCCTCGTTAATTGACGAGTTTCCAAATAATCATCATGGGAAGGTGATGTGCAACTCATATCTTGACCAACTTCACAATAGTGAGTTCCAAAATAATGGACTCAATGGATGAGAGTTCATTTCAGCTATTGTGGCTCCCGACGAGACGTCATCCGCGTTATTGTGCATACAAGTCCACTACTCTTCAATAAGGCGCACCATGGCCATCAAAAGAAATGAAGTTTGATTGGGTAAAACACTCAATTCCACTGGAACCAAGTTGAATCACAATACCTGATTTGTTACGAAACTTCTCGAGTTGAAATCAAGAATTAAACTCATAACCAAACCAAAATGTCTCAAACCGATCAAGTTTCTGTTGAAAAATGACCAGTCTGGACTCAACTTCAATTTTGACCCATATAATGGAAAAATCAGATCTTTAGGTGAATAACAAAGTCAAAGTACATTTCAGGATCTTTCCAAAAGTATTCTTTTGCCACCAGACCAGTTTTGGTTGATAAGATATGGCATTTCCAACCTAGCAGTTTTCTGAGAAATTTTCACAGCACCTCCTTTGTTTATGGCTGATTTGTGCACAAAATTTCTTACAGAAAATATCAATATATGACAGAAATGTAAATTACAACATTTTTACATATCTCATCAAGATTCCAGAAATATATCACATGAAGTAATTTGATTTTTCTACCGCGAGCTATAGTCAAAATGGTGAGATGTACAGAACTGTTCCTGTTTTCTGCCCAGTTTGACAGAGTTTAAAGATTTGAAATTTTTAATAGGTTAGATATAGATTCTGTCAGCAACCGACGGTTGTCCACTGAACACGCTGGTGCAAGATTTACCTAATACGGCGAAGTTAAGTTTTGCTAAGTGAAACAAAGCTCCGGAAAGGTTGAGGGACGCAAGACCAACCTTTTACATGTGTTGGTCGCTCTGGAGTGTGGCTAGCTGAAGCGGGCGGTCGACGGTGAGCAGTGGGCACTGCGGTGATGTTCAAGTGGCGCCTCTGAAAATTTGGATTGATTTGGGCAGCTTGGTGCATGAAGTGGATCAAGGACATGTCGGGGAGATAGAGGACTGTCCGGCACGTCCGTCAGTGCTTCAGCTGTGCTACGGAAAGCACCACAGCGGAAGACGTTGTGGAGACGAGATTGGACTTTCGGCTCGGTGCGGCACGGCAAGGAGGGAAGCAGCGTCCTGGCAGCTTAGGGAGGATGAGGGCGAGGGCGCGCGCCTTGCTGCAAGCTCAGCTTGGCGTGCTGGCCACGGGAGTCGTCAGCGTCGAAGAAGCTTGCACCCTGAACAAAGCAGAAAAGCTAGACATGCTGCTGAGTAGAGGAGAGTCAAAGAGTGAGGAATGGAGTCTGAGTGCCGACTTGTGTTAGGAAAATATCAAGCGGGGAAGTTTGTATAGCGGAGGAAGCAAGCTGCTGTGTGGCTTGCATCTCATCTCGGAGGCGTTCTAAGAACAAAAGACGTAAGGAGGAAACGAGCAGAGTCGGTATTGCTAGTTTGGGTGACTGACCGATGAGGCTCACCTCTCCCCTTTGCTTTTCTTATCTAAATTATGTTTCAGCTGATAAGATCTCTAGACAGTCTGAAATTTGGCAGGGTTGTTAATAAAAAGATGGAGAATTCATATGTGAAATAATTTCTGAGACTCGACAAATTTGAGTTTGAAATTGAGATTTTAATTTGAATTCCCACATAAGTTTTGATTTATCCTTTCTTTATTTTTCTAAAAAACCAGGAAGGCTCTAAATTAATTATGTTAATTAAGTGCTGGTTTGAAATTCTGACATTTGCAGATTTGAAGCTTAAAGTTCAATTGCATTTGATTTTTTTAAAATCCAATTGAATTCTTTTTAATCATCCCATACACTTATGTTCTTTCTTCCTCTAATCATCACCAAAACTGAATTGCACAAAAATCAATTTTGAGCTTTACCATATATTTTTTTGTTGTTGCAATTACACAATGAATTTACACTAGAATTAAGTTTTAAGTCTTAATTTGAATTGCATTTTGATTTTCTTTTCTTCCTCATTTTCATTCTCTTAGCTAAGGTGAACACACTGATTTTTAGGGCTTATACATTCGGGTTTGGACAGACTAGTCCACTTTTGCAAGAGAAGAGAGCTGCTGGCACTAAATCTTGGTAGGACGGACTAGTCCAACCTTGTGACTGGGCTAATCCGCTTTTGACGGTCCTTAAATGCAAAATGTGACCGTCAATTCCCTGCATAAAAGATGTGAATTGGACTAATAACATAGTGGTATGAGTTATTTACTAACGATTTCCACAAGTGTTGGTGTAATTTTGTATGCAGGTGAACTATGCCCATAATTAAAGGGATTTATAGGGACCAATCCAAGAAACACACCTTCCAACCAATTGAGCGCAAGTACGAGGATTTATGGGCCCACTAGCAGTAAAAACAAACAAAAAATCACCAGAATCACCCGTACCCATGATGGGAGCCCACATATCAGTGCCAGGAAGCAGTTTCGGGGCGAGGGGAGCCACCAAAACTTTGGCCAAGCCCCTAGTTTGCCCGAAGCATTTAAAGCACCAAACTTGGCCATACATCACGTTTTGGCTCCTCACAGCTCCCTGATAACGAAGGTGACTGATTCCCATGCATATTCTGCCGCCAAACCGATGATTGGAGGGTATAGATAGGGGGTAGCGGCTCACTCTTCTCCAAACACCAAAAGCTTGAGTCTAGTACTCCACTCCAAAGGCGTAGCGCTGCCCAATTTTTTAGAAAATAGGGAGAGAGTGAGAAAGAGAAGGACGAGGAGGCTTGTCAAACCCTCTCCACCCTTGTACCTTGACCATTGTTTCCAATTCAAGTAGGTACATGATTTCCAATTGAGCTCATTTATTTAATTCAAGCAAGTTCATTCTTTAATTGCTTGTTTGTTCATTGATCTATTCATTTAGAGGCCCTAGTCTTTGCTAGAGAGGTTAGGGATGTAATCGGTAGCCTAGGCATGGTGTCTAGGTTTGATGTTACCTTTGATTATCTCATAGTCCATGGGTTGTAGAGATATGTGGTAGGTGGTGACACTCCTATTCACCCATTGTAATCCTCCATGTCTAGCTACAATGTAGGCTCTTGGCAAGGTTCACTTGGTGTTGACGGTCTTTAAGTGCCATATTTAGACCGTCAATTCACCACATAGTGTGCCCAAAAGAGAAACATAACATAGTGGTAAGGTTAGATAATAACCAATTCCACAAGTGTTAGTGTTTATTTGTATACAGGTGAATTACTACCAAAAAATACGAAGACAAGCAAGGAGTAATCCATTAAATTGGATTCCAAAAAATCAGGCGACGCCACGTGTCATCACATGGATAAAATGGCACACAAACAGTCGTATACGAGGCAATCCAACGACGTAGCTCTCCAAAACATCACGAGGACCCACTAATCAGCGACCTGGAGAAAAAACACGCAAATCAGTGTGAAGACCAGATCGGACAAACACCCAGTTCGGCTAAACCAGTCTTGGTGCCAAACTCGGTATAACGATGCGTGTTGACTCCTCCTTGCTTCCTGGTGGAGGGGATGACTGAATCGTGCATATTTGATGGCGGGAACCGACCCTTCTCCACCTATAAATAGCACCCCACCCCACACCTCACTTCACACACACACCAAAAGTTGAGAATTGAATACCACTCCTAAGGTTTAGAGTAGTCCTAGAGGCTGCCACGTAGAAGGAGAGTGTGGTGAAGAGTCTAGAAGAAGGAGGCTTTGTGAATTCAATACAAGTTTGATTTTCAATTCAAAGTAGTTTGCACAAGTAGTTACTTGTGGGTTTATTGCTTTAATTTTTAGAGGCTCTAGTAGTAGATTTGTGTTCAAAACATCTAGAGTAGTGATTTAGAACATAAGCATGGTGCTTAGGTTAGACATCACCAGTGAATATCTCGAAGACCCAAATAATGAAGAGATAGGTAGTAGGTGGTGAAAGCCCTATTTATTCTTTGTAATCCTCCATGTTCGGCTATGCCATAGGCTCTTGGCGGGAGTTGTCCTAGTGTTGCTAGGGGTAAACCCATGCCCGAAGCAAGCAGCTACCGCAAACTTGTTTGAATTAGAGTGGATACATTGAATTCCTCTCTGTTCCTTGTTTACGAAATGACTTTGTGTCCTTGGGTGAATTAGTTCATAAGATTAGCACACACGTTCCTTGTATTCCATTCTCTTGGGAATACTCTTTAAGGGGAAGTGCTACACGATAGTTTCTGTGCACTTGCAGATTTTTAGCTGTGATGCACCAGCCGTCAATAAGCATTTTTGGCACCGGTTCCGGCGAACGGTTGCTATTGATCTTCAAACCTTGCTCACCCTCGTATCTATCTTCTTATATTTCATTTTCTTACCACCACCACATATATGGAGCAGCCCACCATTCTTTCTTATTCTGCCCCAAAGGGCAAGTTTTGTGAGCCATCGCCTTCGGCGGAACCCATTTGGTCTACTAGTTATGAACTTCGCCCTGGATTTATAGCCATGGTTTGGGAACAATCCTTCTTAGGATCGGATTGTGAAACCGTTACCACTATCTACGAGGGTTCGAACAACTATGTTCATGCTTTCTAATCAAAGGTATGACACAAGAAACTCTCAAATGGAAGTTGTTTTTTCCCCTTAAGGAAAAATCCAAACAATGGTACGACCACAACATTAGGAAGAAAAACGGTAATTGGAATGAACTACGAGCCAAATTTTATCTTGATTTGTTTCTAATAGCTAGAGTTGTTTCTTTACAAAAGGAAGTACTATGCTTCCAGCAGATGGAGAAGGAGTTAGTAGGTGCAACTTAGGATAGATTTTCTCTTTTGAGAAATTCCGGCCTAGATTTGTCCATCCCTGATTCTTTGCTTTTAAAATATTTCTTCATGGGATTGAACAAAGAGTTTGCCCTACATCTTGACACTACGGATAGAGGATCCTTCTTCCAAAAGACACCAGAAGAAGGCAAGGATTTTCTGGATCGAATTCTAGAAAATACTTCCTTCATTATGGATCTTAATGAGCCTCCTCAAGAAGAAGTCGTGTCAATACATGAGGATAAATCCATGGACAAGGGTGAACCCATTTATTTCTTATCCCAAACCTTGTCGGAAGAATCCTCTCACGAACCAGAAACTACGAGGGAAGAAGAAATTCAACCTTTGGAGTTTCCCTTTTACTTCGAGGAAGAAATATTTGAAGATTTTGGTAATACCTCGAAGTACAGTTGCCATAGGAAACCATCGTTGCCACCAACTCCACCTGATCCCCTGATGGAGTGTTCATCCAACAGACGGCCACAGAGTTAACCTCTATGCTAAGCAGAGAATGCACTGCGGAAGTTGAGAAGTCACCCGAAATCCTCCAGATGACCTCTCCTTTGGCAACCATTTTATGTTCATTAGGGGGACACCGATTCAGAGTCCTATACAACCCCACAGTTGGAGCAAATTTCATTTCTGTTTCTTTTGCTCTCACCATTCTAGGCGATGTTCCATTGGCACCAACACGAAAATCCTTCTGAGATTCTTCTGGAAACATCCTTGAATGATGCGGGGTTTTGCAACATGTTTCTGTAAGATAAAAAGATATTGAGGCTCTCCTAGACTTACATATGTTCGAAATACAAGATTTTGACATTATGATTGGGATTCCCACTGAGAAATTTCTCATGGAAATTCCCTTGAAAGGAAACCTCAATGTCAACCTTGGAAGGAGAAAGTTCTCTATTCCCATTCTGTGTTCAAATAACACATCCGCAGAATCTCCCATCCAAGATGAACTGTTAGAGGAGATTAGGACTCTTCAATTCTTAGCACCCCCTGAAGTTGAAGGAGAAGAAGATTTCATCCAAGAGGAGGATGGATTTCAGTTGGCAATTGAATTGCCAAAAGAAGAGTTCTCTCTAAAACTTCCTGTTGAGCTAAATTTTTACCTCCAAACCTACGTTATGCCTTTCTAAATGGTGATTTGGAAGCCCCTATCATCATAAATGACAAGCTTTCAGATGATGAGACACTCAAACTCGTAGCTATGCTAGAAAAGCATAGAATAGTTTTTGGCAATTCACTAAAAGATCTCAAGGGAATTAGTCCATTATTATGCACCCGTCGCATCCCTATTGACCCTGAGAGTGTCACCTCAGGGGAACCTCAAAGGCAATTGAATAATGCGATTTGAGAAGTTGTGAAGAAGGAAGTCTTGAATCTTCTGCATGCCAGGATTATTTACCATGTTCCTCATAGTGAATGGGTTAGTCAAGTTCAAGTAGTGCCTAAGAAGGGAGGTATGATGGTTGTTCAAAATGAGAAGAATGAACTAATTCCTCAATGAACCGTCACAGGTTGGAGGATGTGCATTGATTACCGGGAACTTAACAAGGCTAAAACGAAGGATCATTTTCCATCGCCCTTCATCGATGAGGTGTAGGGCGGTTCAAAAAATACTCTTACAATTGTTTACTTGATGGATATTCGGGATATCATCAAATCCCAATCCATCCCGGTGATCCATCCCGACGATCAGAGTAAGACCACATTCACATGTCCTTACGATACTTATGCCTACTGGCGTATGACTTTTGGACTGTGTAATGCTCCTGCCTCTTTTCAGAGGTGTATGATGTCTATATTTTTCAACATGATTGAGGAAATCATGGAAGTTTTCATGGACGATTTCTCAGTCCATGGAAAATTTTTTGATCATTGTTTGGAAAACATAGACAAGGTCTTACAAAGATTCCATGAGGACCTAGTGCTTAATTTGGAAAAGTGTCATTTCATGCTCCGTGAAGGCATCATTCTTGGACACTAGGTGTCTGAGAGAGGGATACAGACAAAGCAAAGATTTAAGTTATTGAAAACTCTCACCTCCTATCAATATTAAAGGAATTCGTAGCTTTTTAGGTCATGCAGAGTTCTATAGACGATTCATCAAGGATTTCTTCCAAATCGCTAAACCCCTCACCAACTTATTAGCTAAAGAAGATCCCTATGATTTCGATGATGGATGCCTTAAATCATTTGATACACTCAAAAAGGCACACATTTTAGCCCCAATCATCCAACCTCCTGATTGGACGCTGCCATTCGAAAGCATGTGTGATGCTAGTGATTTTGTTGTTTGTGCGGTCCTAGGCAAAACCAAAATAAAAAGCATCATGCAATAGCCTACGCTAGCAAAACTCTAAAAGGCGCTCAACTCAATTATGCCACAACTGAGAAAGAGATCTTAGCTGTAGTTTTTGCTATCGATAAGTTTAGATCCTATTTGGTTGGAGCCATGGTCATAATGTATACATACAATGCTGCCTTGAAGTATTTGCTCACCAAAAAGGATGCTAAACCAAGGCTAATCCGGTAGATTCTTCTACTTCAAGAATTTGACTTAGAAATCAAGGATAAGAAAGGAGTAGAGAATTCCGTTGTAGATCATCTCTCACGTATGGAAGTCATGCAAACCATGTACATTCCTATCAATGACTTCCTAGGAGATAATATGCTACTCAAGGTGGTTGACTCTCACCCTTGGTATTTAGATATCGTGAACTTCATGGTCAAGGGATATGTACCACCAGGGGAAAAAGAGAAACTCATCCATGAGAGTCGTAGACACCTTTGGGATGACCCGTACCTCTATCGAGTATGTGCTGATGGTCTTCTAAGGTGGTGCACCCCATCAATCGAAGGCACAAGGATTATTGAGAAATGCCATGCTGGCCCCTATGGTGGCCACTACGGTGTTTATCGTACTCAGGCAAAGATCTAGCAGGGTGAATTCTATTGGCCTTTGATGTATGAAGACACAAAGGAACTCATTCGCAGATGCTGGAAATGCCAAAAGCATGGAGGAATCTCTGCTCCCAATGCGATGCCCCTAACATATAATCTCAAAGTGGAATTATTTGATGTGTGGGGTATCGACTTCATGGGACCTTTCCCAAAGTCCTATGACTGCGAGTATATCCTGGTGGCCATAGATTATGTGACAAAATGGGTAGAAGCCTTGCCGTGCAAGAATGATGATTCCAAGCAAGCTAGGAAAATGTTCCATGATATCATTTTTCCACGCTTTGGCACTCCCGGTCATAAGTGATGGAGGGTCTCATTTCATAGATAACACCTTCCGGAACTTTTTGAGGGAGCTTGGTGTCGAACGTAACACTGCTACTCCATACCACCCACAAACAAGTGGTCAAGCAGAAACATCTAATAAGCACATCAAGAATATTTCGCAAAAGACCGTCTTGGAAATGGGAATAGGATGGAAGCATAAGCTACCCAACGCAATATGGTCATACCGTACTGCCTAGAAAACACACATCTGCATGTGTCCGTTCCAACTTGTCTATGGGAAGACTTGTCCTCTTCCTGTAGAATTGGAACATAGAGCTTATTGGGCCATCAAGTGGTGGAACATGGATCTCCATGAAGCCAGAAAATACCGATTGAAGCAAATTTCCTAGTTGGAAGAGTGGAGAGACAAGGCGTATCATAGTGTTAAAATCTACAAGGAAAGAACTAAAAGATAGCACGATAAGAGGATCATGCCAAAAGAGTTCAAACTTGGGGATAAAGTTTTGCTCTTTAACTCTAGGGTTAACATGGAAAGCTTAGAAGTAAATGGGAAGGACCCTTCACGATAAGAGGATCATCCCATGTTCCACTCACACTCCAAGGTGGTGATGGTCAGCTATTCAAAGTGAATGGACACACACTCATATTATTTCTTGAATCCAATGAGGATATGGAAAAAGAAATTGATGTGATAAATCTTATTTATTTTTGTGCCATTTCTTTAAAATATGTTTAATTCCTCTGCATCCAACTAATAGCCCATCCAAATATTGATCTATGGGGCCCATTTAGTCGACCCACAAAAACTTGGCCCGAACGGAGCCAGGAAGGGTTCGTTCGAACCCAAGGTTTGGCCTACTCCTCCTTTGTGCCGCCCATGCTCTATTTTTTCGTATCGACTCTTCTCTCTTATCCCAACAATATTCTCGGTGCTATCGAGTCGTTCCCCACTTACTTAAGGACTGTAACAGAAAGGGAACCTTGCACCTCACAGGAAAACAATCATCTCCTCTCTTCGTATCCAAGTCATGGCCGACATGTCTGTCATGCATCCTATAGCTCAACATTCAATCTGAGCAGAGACATCGTGTCGGCCAATGACAACACCACCCTCGCATTGGAGTCCGCCATGGCATTAGATGTTATACCACTCGCCATGATACCTATACCAATGAAAATACCAAAGACGAGTTTCTCCTAAAGTTGGAGCCCGACGAGGAGTTTTTGTACACTCTGAAGACCATGAACGGTGACATAGTGAGCCACCACTACAAGTCACATACACGTACCTCACCAGAGCGCATGGGAGACCGCCTAATTATCCATGGTGTGCGCAAACCTGAAGGAGGCTATGCAAAAGGCTTCATTAAGCGCGTGGATAATATGGCAATGGAGGAGTCAACGGGCTCGTCGCCCTCCAAGATTAGGCAACACCTCTCACTGACTCTCATCAGGGGGCCATCTGGTCAATTTGAAGACAGCGACGTGAAATCTCCTCGTGCCCCTAAAGTGGCACAACTTTATAAGTAGTTAGCTTCTCCGCGCTTGTAGAACAAGAAGCTATCTGACTTAATGGCTGAAGGGCGCATCGAGAGGGCGGAGCTGAGGCATGAACTCATCTTCCTTAAGGAGGAGATTGACGGTGTTCACCGTGGCATGAGTGCCAAGATGCAACGATTATGCAATGTCGTCGGGGAGCCTGACATCTGCAACGCACCAAAGTTTAGATGTCCCGACATCATAGGATACTTACTAGTTTAGGTTTAATTTTATTTTCTCAGTTTAGAGTGAATAATGTAAAAATCTCCAATTTTTTAATTTAATAAAGTGAACTTACCGGTTCATCTAACACCGGAAAAGTCCCCCCTTTAGTTTATTTTTGTTGAATTCCAGACGTGCAAAATTAACTTTGCATCCTGAAACACGTCACAACCGAACATACGATTCGACACCGAAACAGAGCATCCAAGAGGCCAGAAGGAGTTTGGCCGAACCCCCTATTCGGCCGAACTAGTGTGGGCCCCACACAGACCTTTTCGCTCCACAAATTCGGTTTGGATCTTGTATCCCCAAATATACGTACTACCCTGCTGTTTGAGTTGATTTCATATTTAAAATCAAATATTTAAAATGAATCAACTCAACAATTGAAATCAAAACTCGGTAGTCAAAATTTGCATGAGCTAAATATTTGAATACTTTATATTTCAATTTATTGCCTTGTTTATGATTCCCACAATTAATGTAGAAAAACACATCGTCAAAGTATTTGACTATTGTGACATGGTAAATTAGTTACTCTAGGAGACATCTCTTTGCTGGAAATTGATTTTCATATTTGCAAAAATTTGGAGTCCTTAACTTTGTCTAACTCTCTCATCGGAAAATTAAATACCCACCAAGGCCATATGATACATTTCTTGAAAGCCACATGCAGATGCCACTTTGCATCTTCATTGAACTTTGTCAAGCTCTTGACCATATTGAGTGGCTTGCATGAAATCTTTCATTAGGAATTTCTTGTGCACTCCACCATATTCCATAAATTCCACACATTCACCATTAAAAGATACTCCATGCAAATTCTACAAAATCCTCTCTCAATAAAAATATGCACAAAAAGGAGTATAATGCATGGCTATAAGAGCTCTAAAAAGAGAGAGAGAGAGAGAGAGAGAGAGAGAGAGCCAATAAGTATCCATGCTTCATCCTTGTACAAAAGATAGTGATCAGTTGGGAGTCATCACCACCATTCATCATCCACCAAAAGTGCACAAGAATTTCTTTAGTCATTGGTTTTTGATGCTTGGTCGTCTCACGTGGATCTCATTTTTGACTTAGTGATATATGAGTTGCACTGTGTGCCACATTTATCCCTAGCAAGCTGTAGATATAGCCATACTTAATATCGGGACATTTTTGAGCAAAAGAAAATATCGGGACAAAAATTAACAAACCATGCCTAGGTGAGGGTCAAAATACTTTGAGAGATTTCAGAGATTCCAAATGAGAGATAAAGGCAAATGCTTCTTTGTCTTTTGAATATATAGCAAATTGTCAAATCATTTAAGCAAAAGAAGACCCAAGGGAATTACGTTCCAACCATTCCACTCTTCAAACACCTAAGATCGTTGTGGTAGCCACATTCAAAGGGAATTCATGAATTCAGGTATAAGTTGAAATATCTAGTATTCTCATTTTCTATCTTACAGCAAATTTATGACAACACTTTAGTTCTTCTTCTTGCCTTCACTCGATGACAAGCAAAGGACTAAGTGTGAGGGAGTTTGTTGACGGTCCTTAAGTGCCATATTTAGACCGTCAATTCACCTCATAATGTGCGCAAAAGATAAACATAACATAGTGTTAGGGTTAAATACTAACCGATCCCACAAGTGTTGGTGTTTATTTGTATGCACATGAATCAATACCCAAAAGTACCAGGACATGTAGGGAGTAATCCATGAAATTGGATTTCAACAAATCATGCAACGCCACATGTCATCATGTGGATCAAATGGCCCACAAACAATCGTATCCAGCAAACAATCCAACGGTATAGTGCCCCAAAACATCAAGAGGACCCACCAATCAGCGACCTGGAGAAAAAACACGCGGATGAGGGCCAAGACTAGGTTGGCAGAAGACCCTTTTCGGCCGAACCAGTCTTCGCGCCAAACTCGGTCCAACGACGTGTGTTGACTCCTTCTATCTTCCTGGTGGCGGGAATGTCTGAATCGCGTGCATTTGGTTGTGGGAACCAGCCCTTCTCCACCTATAAATATCACCCCACACTTCCCTTCACACACACACCAAAAGTAAGAATAGAATACCACTCTTAATTTTTATAGTAGTCCTAGAAGCTGCCAAGTCGGAGAGTGTGGTAAAGAGTCTAGAAGAACGGGGCTTGGACTTTTCATTTCCCTCTTCTACATTTGTACCCCTACAAAGGTTTTATTTAAAGTAAGCCTTTGTGAATTCAATACAAGTTTGATTTTCAATTCAAAGTAGTTTGCACAAGTAGTTACTTGTGGGTTCATTGCTTTAATTTGTTAGAGACTCTAGTTGTAGTTTTGTGTTCGAAACAACTAAAGTAATGATGTAGAACGTAAGCGTGGTGCTTAGGTTAGAAATCACCAGTGAATATCTCGTAGACCCACAGATTGAAGAGGTAAGAAGTAGGTGGTGACTTACGAATTAGAGTCAATACTTTGAATTTGTCCTAGTGTTGCTAGGGGTAAACTCGTGCCATAGGATTTATCTGTCCTTTGTAATCTTCCATGTTTGGCTATTCCATAGGCTCTTGGAGGGAGTCGTACTAGTGTTGTTAGGGGTAAACCCGTGTCCGAAGCAAGCATCTACCGCAAACCTCTTTCAATTAGAGTCAATACTTTGAATTCCTCTCTGTTCCTTGCCTACCAAACAACTTTGTGTCTTTTGGTGAATTAGTTCGTAAGATTAGTACACACGTTCCTTGGATTCGGTAGCCTTAGGAATGCTCTTTAAGGAGAAGAGCTACACGACAGTTTTCGTGCGCTTGCAGATTTTTATCTGTGATGTACCAGCCATCAACACATAGCAAACTAGGGTAAGCCCATGCCCAATACAAGTAGTTATTGATTGACTTGCCTTGAATTAGAAACCCTTCTATTAGGAAATCCACTCTACCCCTTCCTACCACTAAGCTTTGTGTCCTTGGGTGAACTAGTTAGAAGATTAGCACACACGTTCCTTAGATTCGATAGCCTAGGGAATACTTTTTAAGGGGAAGTGCTATAGCTGTCTCCGTGCGCTTGCCAATTTTCATATGTGACATACGAGCCATCAACAAGCATTTCCGGCGTCGTTGCCTGGGAATGGTTGCTGTTGATCTTTGACCTTGTTCACCCTCGTATCTATTTTTCAATTATCTTTATTTCTTATCTTTTTGCCATCCACCCTATAGAGCAACCCACCATTCTCTCTTCATCTGCTACTAAGGGTGAGTTCTGTGAGTCTCAACCATTGGCGGATCCTGTTTTCTCAACTAGCTATAAACTCCACCCTGACTTTATAGCCATGGTTCAAGAGCAATCCTTCTCAGGGACAGATTATGAAAATCCCTATCATCAGCTGCAAAAGTTTGAGCAATTGTGTTCATGCCTTCTAATCAAGGGCATGACACAAGAAATCCTTAAGTGGAAATTGTTTCCCTCTTCCCTCAATGGAAGAGCAAAGCGGTGGTACAACCATACCGTTGGGAGTGTAAATGGAAAATGTAAAGAACTTTAAGACAATTTTTGCCTTACATTCTTCCAATCTACCAAGTTGCCTCTCTAGGAAGGAAAATTCTCAACTTTTAGCAAATCGAGAAGGAGTCTATAGGTGCAGCCTAGGCTAGATTCTCATTACTAATATAATTAGGCCCGAAGTTGTCTATTCCTGAACATGTGTTATTACAACACTTTTGTTTTGATCTTGACAAGGATTCAACACTATACCTCGACAATACGGCTGGAGGGTCTTTCTTCCATAAGATATCGATTGAAGGAACAGAAATTCAAGATTGCATTCTAGAAAATACATCCTTCATTGCCGATCTTAATGAACCTCCTCGAGAGGAAACTGAGTCGAGACATGAGGATCTCCCCATAGTCACCCTGAAACCCATACCATGTTCATGTCAAGTTGTGACTATGAAGTCCTAACCGAAACAAAAAACACCAAAGGTAGAAGAAATTCGACCTTTGGAGTTTCCATTATGATTCGAGGAAGATCTTTCTGAGAATTTTGGGAATGCCTTGAAGTATTATTGTGGAAGGAAACCAACATGACATCACTCACTCCTTGATCGACCCAAAGGAAAATTCCTTCAGTTGATGATCAAGGAGTTGACCTCAATCATAACTAGGAAATGGACGGCAGAGGCTGAGATTTCACCTGAAATAATTCAAGTAAACTCACCCTCAGAAACCATTCCATGTCTTATTCCAGGGGTAATAAAGAACTTCCTTTATAATCCAACTGCTGGAGCTAATATCATTTTTCGATAGATGTGGTTTAGCCATTTTTGGTGATCTACCTTGGGCTCCAAAAAGAAAATCCTTTATAGATTCCTATGGAAATATCAAGGAAGGATATGGGATTTTACAAAATGTATCTATAAGACACAAGGACATCATGTTCTGCCTTGATTTTAATGTCTTCGAAGTCCAAAACTTCAATGTAATGATAGGGTTACTCATGAGAGATTACTCACGGATGCACCCTCAAAAGGTAGCCTAGATATTAAACTTGGTGGGAGGAAGTTTTCCATTCCCATTCAGTGATCGAAGAACACATTAGCAGAACTTCCCACTGAGAGTGAGCCAATTGAGGAAGCCATGGCCCTTCAATTCCAATACTCTCCTGAAAATAAATAAGAAGAACAATTCATCCAAGAAGATCATGAATTGAAGGAGACATTTGATTTGCCAAAAGAAGAGCGATCACAAAAGCCCCCAATTGAGTTGAAAACCGTACCTCTTGGCCTACTCTACGCTTTCCTACACGGTGACGCGGAAGCTCCTGTCATCATAAATGACAAGCTGTCATAAAAGAAACTACTAAACTCATAGCCATCTTAGAAAAGCATAGATCTGTGCTAGGCTACTCACTCCAGACCTTAAGGGAATCATTCATGCTCTTTGAGCCCATCGCATTCCCACGGACCCATTTAGCACACCATCTAGGGACCTCAAAGGAGGTTAAACAATTCTATGTGGGACTTGTCAAGAAGAAGGTTTTTGAAACTCTTGCACGTCGGGATAATTATCTCGTTCCCTGTAGTGAGTGGGTTAGACCACACTCAACAAGGCAACCATGAAGGATCATTTTCTGCCATCTTTCATTGATGAAATGCTTGAGCGGCTAGCGAAAAATTTCTTATTTTGTTTCCTTAATGGGTATTCTAATTACCATCAAATTCCCACCCACTCTGTCAATCAAAGTAAGATCACATTCACATGCCCTTATGGGACATATGCCTATTGGCGGATGTCGTTTGGGTTGTGTAATGCACCCGCTTTGTTCAAAATGTGCATGATGTCGTTTTTCTCAGACATGATCGAGGAAATCATGGAAGTTCTCATGGATGACTTTTACGTCTATGAAACCACTTTTGACATTGTCTTGAGAACATAGACGGAGTCTTAAAAATGCCAAGAGAAGGATCTGGTGCTAAATTGGGAAAAGTGACATTTTATGGTCCGTGAGGGCATCGTCTTAGGATGCATGGTGTCTGAAAGAGGGATTGAGTTGGGAAAAGCTAAAACTGAAGTCATTGAAAAGCTTCCACGTCCCACGAACATAAGGGCATCCGTAGCTTCCTAGGCCATGTAGGGTTCTACCAACAATTTATTAATGATTTTTCCAAAATCGCTTGACCCCTCACTAGCCCATTAGCTAAGGATGTGCCCTTTAATTTTGATGATGAGTGCCACAAATATTTTGACATCCTCAAGAAGGTAGTGATCATAGTTCCAATCATTCAACCCCTGATTGGACGCTACCATTCGAAATCATGAGTGATGCTAGCGATTATACCATTGGGGTAGTCCTTGGCTAAACCAAGGATAAGAAGCATCACACAATAGCCTACGCTAGCAAGACTCTAACATGAGCTCAACTTCACTATGCCACAACTGAAAAAGGAGCTCCTAGCAGTTGTCTTTGCTATTGATAAGGATCTTACTTGGTTGTAGCAAAAGTCAGTTTATATAGACTATGCTGCTTCAAAATTTTTGCTCATCGAGAAAGATGCTAGACCTAGGCTTATTCGATGGATTCACCTACTCCAAGAGTTTGACTTAGAGATAAGGGATAAAAAGGGAGTAGAGAATTCCGTCGCTGATCATCTCTTGCGTATGAAAATTCCAAATACACCGAACATACTGTTGATGACTGTTATATACCAATTTCACCCGTCAATATAATTCAATTATGTGAAGGAAATATCATTTCTTGCACACATCACCTTTCTATTTAACCTATTTTCACTTGTCCTTGAAGAAATAGTGCATGCAGGGAATTATTGCAGGAAATGAGAAAAAAGAGGGGAAGCAATCCCATAAAATATCATCCCATCCAATCATGTGCCCGACATGTGGCACCACATGGATCAAATGGCCCACAAATAGAAGTATCTGAGGCCATCCAATGGTGTAGAACCGATATCAAGGGATGAGACTCACCTGGCAGAGGAGAAAGCACAGCTCCAACAAAGCTCTAATCAGGTTGGTCGACCTCCCTAGTCGGCTGACCTGATAGTGGCGCCAAATTTGGTCAAACGCCACGTGTTGGCTCCTCCCGGCTTGAAGAAGTCAATGTTGAATGATTTGCGCACATTTGGTGGCAGGAACCGACCCTTATCCACCTGTATATAGGACCCCCTACCCTCAGTTCACACACACTCCACTTGATTATTCGTTCCATTGTATCCACTATTATCCATAGGATTGAAAAGTTTAGGCTGTAGAGAGGAGAGCCTCTAGTCTAGAGTCCAAGCAGGAGAGGAGTAGAAGGATCTCTTCCCAATTCCTAATTGGAGATGGTATGGCTCTCATATTCCTATAGCCGACCCCCCTGTTCAGCCGACTAGGGGAAAGGTCCATTTTAGCTCTCTCTCCTCCAACTACTACATTTGATTCCCTTGTGACCGGTGGGGAGTGTACACTATAAATGGTGGACGTGAGGAGCACTCCTCTTCAGACTTCACCTCATTTCACATCTCTCCAAAGTCACTCTTTGCTCACTTTGTTTTTCTTGCTCTTCATTGAAGCACTCTTGCTCAAATCCAACCCAAAAAGATTTGCTTTTGTTTGCATTTGCAATTTGCTATCATGTTCTTCAAGGGAAAATTTGTTGGGGGCTTTGATTTCACTAACATCACCTCTTTCGAGTTTTTGCTTTGTTGTGTTCTAGCTTGTTGTGGCCATGAAAGGAATAAAGAGGTTGTTTGGGAAGAGGAAGGAGGCTGCAAGCTCAATCCATGGTGGAGACTCAATTGCACGCCCCTCTTCCATTGCTACACCCAGTTTACAGAGGAGGAGTGTATGTGAGGACACTCCCATGGGTGAGAGGAGCGACCCGCGTCAACTTCTCCACGACGATGACCTCGACATACAAAGTGAAGTTGAAGATCAAGCACACAAGCTCCTCCAAGATCTTGAGTTTTCTCATACGAAAGCTTATGATCCAGATTTGATCTCCAAAATAGGTATGGATTCTGAATTCTTTTCCATTTAGCGTGCACTAGGATGGGACAATTTTGCTCACATAGAGGAGAGAGGTTCACGCCTTCTCTCCATACAATTCCTTTGCACCCCTAAAATAAGAGTTGATGGTATTTCTTTTAGATTATTTCGAAAACAATACGACATCTTATGGAAAGAATTAAGTGAAATCTTAGGCTTCCATAAATGTTGTTTGCTAGATTTGGACACTTTGCCTAGGTTTAACAAATAAAGTTTTTGGTATGAATTGACTACTTAGGTCAGATGTAGTGCACCTAGGAATATCTACTCACACAATCCTACTTTACGCTTCATGCATAGATGGGTGGCTATGACTATGTTCCCTGGAGGAGATGTTAGAACAGTGCATGATGATGAGCTGGAAATTTTATTTGTCATTATTAAGAAGATAAAAGTTGCTCCAGTTATTGCCATGATGACACAACGGTTAGATTACATTTCAAGGACACGCCCTATTGAATGCACTTCATTGATTACCCGTATTGCTACTAGGGTAGGAGCACTAGAATATACTTCATTTGAATATATTGAAAATGAACGAGAATTAGTTAATGAAGATTATTTAGTGCAAGGACATACCCTTAAGCATGATCATGATGGCTCTTTGATGTTTTATTTTACCGGCTTTGTCAATGAAATTTAGTTACCTAAACCGGATTTTTATTGACCTTCTTCCCATCGAGGAAGTCCAAATAAGCAACGTCTCTGGCAGGGTAACTAGAAGCTGCACCAAGAGAGCGGCCATGCCTTCGACCCTGATCTCGTGGCATACTTCCGCCATCAAGGGTTCAACCCTCATCATGGAGGTGAGTGAAGAACAAGCTTGGGGGAGGACCCCCACTTGAGGTAAATTGTATCACACCCCTTGCATATTTTTTTTCATTCATCCACCATTCACCTTGCATATAAAAAATAATAGAATAGATTTTATTTCTAATAAAATAAAAGATATGCGGTACGAATGGTTTAGAATTCAGATAGACGAAATGATGAATATTTGCTATGTTTTAATTTTCCTAGGTCCATAGTTTACAACTCACTACTCTCCAAATTATTGCTTTCATCGGCAAAAAATTATTTTTGCCTTGATTTAGAAATTGTGGGTAGCAAAATATTATCCAATTCTAAGTTGTTGTGAGATATGATATAGTGATAGGGCTGCTATTTCTAGTTCGAAGGTGAAACTTAGATTTCCAAAGAAATTCTAAAAAGATTTAAGCTACTATCATTTGATTGGAAATACCTACCAAAGCCGTATGATATTTTTACATTGATAGACCTTATGCATATGCTATTTGTCTTCACCTTGAGCCTAGTCAAACTAGTATAGACCTATGTGAGAATTCATTTATTTCTTTTTGAATTCAAGACTTTACTTGCACAAGTTGTACTTCTACACTAGAAGTAAGCAAAATTCCATCATACCATCATTCCACAAAAAAAAAAGAAACTCTATACCCTTCATGCTTATTACTCTCTCGAAGTTTGTTGCATAAAAAAGAGTAGAAGACATGGATACAAAAAAAAAGAGAAAATGCATGCTTACATCATAAGCATGAGAAAAAAAAGAAAAAAAATAAAAGTAGCCATGTTTTATCCTGGCAAAATAAGAGAGTCTACATAAATACGAGTTATCTCAAACATCCACATCCACTTCCACTACATCACACATGCACAAGTCATGAATCAAATAGTTTTGAATTGACTTCTCCTAAGGCTTGCTCTTTTGACTTAGCAATATTATGTGTTGCAAATATGCCTACTATATTCCCTACCTAGCTCCACATACACACCTTATTTATTGGTAGGGCAAAGGAAATATTTCCACTACACACAAAGGAGTGATTGAGAGAATCAACTTGAGGTAATTAAAATCTAAATTGAACTCTCTGGAATTTGACTGGAAATTGATCTCTAGGGTATGCTTGCTCCATTTGTTGTTCTATCTTACAACCACCCATGAATATTGTCAGTGGTTTTGATCCGGCAGATCTCCCAACACTACTAAAAGTGTTTGCGGAGTTTGAAGTTCGGTGTGGGCGCACGGAGATTCAAGAAGGTGAAATGTAAAATGACACAGGAGACACAAAGATTTACGTGGTTCGGGCCGCCTGAGCATAATACCCTACTCCACGGGGTGTGTTGGTGTTGTATTGGATGTATGAACTCAACTCAGGTGACGTGAGTTGAGAGCGCGTGTGAGTTGATCAGACCAGATCAGATCGGATCAGATCAGATCAGAGAGCCCTCTATGTATCGTCGGCCTGTCCTTTTATAGTACAAGGACAGGCCGTTACAAGTTGGCCTGGCCCGACATGTGGCCCCGGCAGCTACTAATATTGATACACATTTGATGCGCTTAATTACCCTTAATGACCGAGTTACGGGCTTTGACAGCACTGTTACTGGTAATAATGGTCGTCTGATCGTGTGTCATTAACATTGTATTAATGACACTTAATCGGGTATTGAAGTCCTTGATTCCCCTTTGAAGATCCGGAGCTGTTGTGGAGTCTACCGGAGGTTTGAGGCTGAAGATCTGACGGTTGGACACGTGGCAGCTCTGGAGCATATTGTGGGGAACAGATAGGTCCGGTGCCACCAGACATGTGTCAGTTCCGGAGCTTCCCTCGATCTGGGGTTAGGTCCGGGGGTGCCGTTATGGTACATAGCCCGGAGCTTCCCCCTTGTGGGCGGTAGCTCCGGTTTGATGGTACACGTGGCGACCCTGGGACTAACCATGTTGGGGAAGTGGGTCCGGTTATGTCTGACATGTGGGCCTTCGAAGGTCTTCAAATCAAGTAGATGACATTTCCTTGAGATCTTTGCAATCTCAAGGGGTATACGGTACCCAGGGTACCGACATTGGCCCCCTGGGCCCACCTTTGGGGAAGACCCCTTGGGTGAAGTCATTCCGCTGGAGGTGGGTCCATCCTTCGACTTTTGAGCCGAGTCTTCAAATGTCTTCAGATGTGCCGTTGGCGATAGTTTTGGAGTTAAATCCTTGCCGCGTGGCATATCCCGGGTGCGGCAAATGAGATCTTTGGCGTGCGGATATCACGCAATTGAAGGTGACCGGTTCCCGATATGAAAATCTTCTTGTACCTCCAGTCCTTGGCCCCCACTCCATTCTTCTAGTACACTTCTATGGTCTGCAGTTGTACCACCTTGGCCCCCACTCCATTCTTCTAGTGTCTGTCTTCATCCACTTCTGTGAAATGTGGGTGGGCATCCCCCCCTGCGTTGAGCTTTTCCGGACCTTCTTCACCGTCCATACCACCAGAAAGGGTGATGAGTACCTTGGCTTCTACTACTTTATGAAGCGCAAGAAGTGCCCATTCAAGTACCTCCGGTCGTTTCCCTCTGGAAAGTGGGATGATTGGAAGAAAGACTGGATAGTCATCCGGGTGGAGGAGCACGAGAAGCTGGAGCTGCCCGAAGGCCTCCCCAACATCGACACTGCAGTCTGGAGTGAAGCTCCGATGCTGTCGGATGCCTTCAACCCTGCTCTGACCAGGATCCGCCATTGTGTGGAGGGAGGATTAACTCCTCAGGCGGTATTTTGCAATTTCCTGGTCAATAGGTGGGCACCGCTGAAGAGGAGAGAAAACTCGCTTGGTCCCTCAACAGTGTGATGGACGACGACCGGGTCGAGACCGGGCTGAAGCCTAACATGGAGGGGGCGACCTTGGAGTTTCATCTCAAGAAGTTCCAGCACGACATCGACGTCGCGGGTGATGACTTGACTCCGCCACCAGCTTTCCTCCCTCTGAACGTGGAAGTACAGTTCAGCAGGGAGCTCCGGTGTCGTCGAGAGACGATCGACTTCCAGGGTGGTGATCCCTGGGGCTTCTGAAGGTGGCTCCGCCCCTGCCGCGAAGCCAAGGACCAAAGTCGTCAGCAAGGGCAAGGAGCCAGCGGCCGAACCCTCGAGCCGGAAGACGAAGCTAAAGCATGCCGATGGAAGGTCCGTTAGGCCTGCACCCTATGCAGCAGCTCCTTCTCCGCGGAGGGGGAGGTCTTCTACAACTGCGGCAATTGTACCTCCAGCAGTGTCTTCCCAGGGTGCTAGCCCCTGGCATGTGTCTCCAGTACTAGGGCCAGCTGAGGTCTCTGGGTCCGAAGGTCCTTCCCTGTCGAGGGGGTCCTCGACTAAGGAAATGTCCGCGACTGCAACAAGTTCCGGGGGGCCTTCCGGAGCTACCACGCCGGTGGCGGCCATGGTCAGTCCAGAACGCCCGGGAAAGAGATTCCGTGCAAGTTGGTGCGGAAGCCTTCCGAGGTAATTTTTAATCTTTACCTCAGACAGTTGTTTTGTTGTAGTAACTGTTTTTTAAGTTTCTTCATCCATCATCTGCAGCGTCCCCAAGAAGAGGAGTGAGGCTCCGCCCTCAGCCACAGCAGCTGAAGCTGTGAGGGCGGAGGCTTCTGCTCCTGTCCTGGTGCCGCCCCAAGTGGTGGTTGAAACTACGGCAGCTGGCGCCAGCTGTCGTGGTCATGGACCTCGACTCATCCCCTGAGACTCCCGTGGTAGCACCGGACCACGGGAGAGAAGATGAGCCAGCGGCACCTGCCCCGTAGGTTGAGCCGGAGGTTATTGAAGTCCCGGCGAGCGAGCTGGATGTTGAGGAAGTCCTGGCGGTTGAGCCGGCTACCTCCGAAGCTCTGGCCCCAGAGCCGGTTGTCACTGAAGCTCCGACTGCAGAGTCGGTTGCAGTTGAAGACCTTCCAGCGCCTAAGCCGGTTGAGGTTGAAGCTCCGGCCTCAGGGCTGGTTGTTGTTCACCTTCCGGCGCCCGAGCTGGTCGTTGCGGAGGCATCATCACTCGAACCCATGATGATCGAGGCGCCAACGCCTGAGCCACCAGCGAAGGAGGAGCCCAGGCTGGAGCCGGAAGAAGCCCCTGCTCCAGAAGTGATGACGACGGAGGTGCCTGCTACTGAGCCAGGGTGCCCTGATGAAGTCGCTGGCCCCCTGCCCGAGGGGGCAAATGAAGACCTGGAGGCAGGGCCTTCAGAACCACTTCCGGAGGTCAGAACTTCTTCTGCGGGACCCTCCTTGGTGGCAACTGAGGCTATCCCAGAGGACAGCCCTAGTGCCGTGGAGGCTCAGGGGACCACTCTTGTGGAGTGGGACCCAATTTTTGTAAGCGAGAACCCGCTGGAACCAGCAGAGGAGACCCCAGCAGGTCCGGACCCTATTCCCCTGTCGTTGTCCATTGACAACGCTTGCTCCAGTCTGCATCAAGTCCAGCTGGTGTTCTACCACGACAGCAAGGCTCTTGAAGAGGAGCGCCAAACCCTTAGGCAGTGGCGTAATCAGCTCTACTTCGAGACCAAGATGGCGCAGTCGAGGCTGGCAGACGACAAGGAGTGGATCAAAAAGGAGAAGGTCCGCCTGGAATACTGGGGCAAATTATTGGATGATAGGGAGAGCTTGACTCGTGCCCTCGAAACTCAATCCCAAGCCATTTATGAGCAGGCCAAGGCAACTAATAGTGCAACTGATGATCGCCAAGAAAGGCTTGAAGCCATTAACACTAGCCTCATCAAGCGCCGGGAGGCACTTGAGGAGAGGGAGAAGAAGCTCGAAGATGAAGAGCAAAAACTCCTAGAGCTGTGGGATGATGTCTTGAAGAGGGGGGAGGAGGTCGTCGAAAAGGTGGCTCTGGCTCACAAGGGCCTCGAGGAACGCACCAAGAAGTTGGAGGAGCGTCGCGTTGAGGAGGAGGAGAAGGCATGGGTGCGAGGGCAGGAACTCTACAAGCAAGAGTGTGCCATCGCTGCCAGGGAGAATAAAGTTAGGGGCCGGGAGAAGGACCTGGTCGGCCGCTGGAACAAGATCCATCTCCGGGAGGAGGAGCTCGGAAAACTCGAGAAGCAGGTTGCTGAAAAGATTCAGCAAAATGCCAAAGAGGTTGAGCGCCTTGCTCGTGAGAATTTTGAACTGGCGGCGGCCAAAAGATCCTTGGAGGAACTGAAGGGCTTGAGGACTGCGGACTCCCTACAGGTTTGGGAGTTCCTGAGCAAAGCCAATGACACAATGACACCAATGGGCTTCAGTCCCATGCGTCCAGATGATCCGGAGCCGGAGCTGGACCTGGCGTTGCAAGCGTTGAGCTCGGCGGGTGACAAACTCTCCAAGGTGGGTGACGCCATCGCGGACCAGTTGGAGGCTGAGGGGCGGTCCCTAGCGAAGAACACCGCAGAGTATGTGATGATGAGCTACACCAGCCGGGATCCCCAATTTCCTCTGGACCCGGTGCTTGAAGGTCCCGTCGAAGGAGAAGGTGAAGCCACCCGAGCCAACGTGTCGGAGGTTGCTCAGAAGGTCGCCCAGTTCTTCCATAGGGTCTAGGACCATCTCTGTAGCTCCCACTTGTATTCTCTCTTTTTCTTCCCCAATTTTTTAATCCCTTGTCTCCAGATGAATGAAATCCACAATTTGTTAATGAATTTCATTTTTTGTCTTCAACACTTCTGTCTTCACTTGGCCCCCTGGTAGATGTACACAATTTGATTGTGTACGTGTACCAAGAGGATATTGTATTTTGTTGAAGACTCATTTTATTCGAACTTGTAGAGTGTAGGTCCTAAGTCTTCGATAGTGAAGGCCCCCTGAGGTTGTCGGAGCTCAGAAGCTCCGGCATTGACTACTGTCGGAGGTTAGTAGCTCCGGCAATAGTCCCTATCAACGTGTAGAGCATCGATAGTTAGCCCTCCGGGGTGTCGAAGCTTAGTAGCTCCCGCAGTGACCTTTGCCAACGCGTAGCTTGTCGGCAGTAGGCTCCGCTTGTGGGGTCTTCTCATCATCTTTTATTCTGCATCAAAGGCTGGCACCGCTAGCTTTGACGGAGCTTGGTTGCTCCGGTAATGCTCGTTTTCAATGTTTAACATCGATCACAATCCACCTAGGGGGAGTCGGAGCTTTGTTAGCTCCGACTTTTCTCCATCAACGTGGATTCTTTATTTTTCCTGCACACTGAAGCCAAGAAAAATAGTAAAATTCGCTCCTTGCCTATAACTTCGTCGCGGCTTACGATTCCCAAGAAAGTTTTAGGTCAAACACAATTCTGAATACAACCGAATGCATTGGCTTCTTTCTTCCAGATCCAATTGTACTTGGACCCGCCTTACTTCGGCCTGTCAGGGTGTAGGTAGAGTGGCGTACTTAGGGTGCTTGACCAGGCTAAGTCGATAGCACACTCCGGCCCTAGATTGTCTTGGCGGCATTCAGGTGAGTGGGCCATGAACAATATTTGAATCCAAAAGAATTGACAATACAGCTCGAATTGTACATGAACTGGTCGAACTAAAATTTCTTAAGAATTGCACAACTTTGTTATAGACAAGAAAGAGAAAAATAAAAAATGTTGAGCCTGTACAAAATAAATGCACGTGGAGTCTGTTTCACATGAAGATGTCTTTCATTATAGGTCCGGGGTACAGGGGAAACAAGTACACTCTTAGGGTACGGAACCAAGCTAAGCGTGTTTCATTTCTTGTTTGACCTAGGGTAGCTAGCCACACTTTTAGTTCTGAGATTGTGACAGACCTTCCAGGAAAGGTTCGGCTGTTCTCCCGGAGGAACTACCCGACTCTGTACAATGACTCTATAACATACACCTCAAGTTACTACAGACTCACCTCCGTGATATTAAGTGTAGAACTTACGGAGGTGCTCAATATTTCAAAGATTCGGGAGAGGTGTCCCATCCTCTGTAGCCAAGCGAACGCTTTCGGGACGGGATACTTTAATCACTCGGAAGGGTCCCTTCTAGCTGGGGGAGAGTTTGTTTAAACCTTCTCTGGATTGTATTCTCCGTAGCACCAGATCGCCTTCCTCGAGCTGTCCATTGTGTATATGCTTCTGATGATAGTGCCGAAGGGCTTGGCGGTATCGGGCATTCCGAACAGCTGCTTGGCACCTTCCCTCCTCAAGGAGGTCTAGGTCTTCATGCTAGAGCTGGTCCTGCGTGGCTTCGTCGAAGGTCCGGACCCGGAGTGACCCCAAGGTGATTTTCGGAGGAAGGATTGCTTCAGCTCCGTACACCAGGAAGAAGGGTGTCTCTCCAGTTGACCGGTTTGGAGTTGTCCTGTTGGCCCATAGAGTGGGTGGAAGCTCTTCAATCCAGTTGGCTCCATGTTTTTTCAAGCGCTCAAAGGTGCGTGTTTTGAGTCCTTTCAGGATTTCAGCATTTGCTCTCTCGGCCTGGCCATTGCTTGCCAGGTGAGCTACGGAGGCGTAGCAAACTTGAATGTCGAGGTCTTCGTAATATCCTTGAAATGCAGAGCTTGTGAATTGGGTCCCATTATCAGTAATGATTTTGTTTGGGACTCCAAATCTGCATACAATGGACTGCAAAAAGTTGATAGCAGATTGCTTGTTTATTGTCACAACTGGAGTTGCTTCCGGCCACTTGGTGAACTTGTCAATGGCGACATACAAGAACTTGTAACCTCCGACGGCTCTTGGGAAAGGTCCCAAGATGTCCATCCCCCACGTAGCGAAGGGCCATGTAGGAGGTATCATTTGTAGAGGCTGAGCCGGTGTGTGAATTTTCTTTGCATGAAATTGGCATGCTTCACATTTCTTCACCAGCTCAGTAGCATCCTGGAGTGCTGTAGGTCAGTAGAAGCCATGCCGAAAGGCTTTACCGACCAGCGTGCAGGAAGACGCGTGGTTCCCACACTCGCCTCCATGGATTTATGCGAGGAGCTCGCAGCCTTCTTCCCTTGTGATGCACTGCATTAGGACGCCGTTGGCACCGAGCTGGTAGAGATCCCCTTCTACCAACGTGTATCTTTTAGCCAATCTGATTATCCGGTCAGCGGATACATCATCGTCAGGAAGGATGTTGTCTTTCAAGTAGCTCCGGATCTCCAAGATCCATGCATCGGAGCTAACTTGAGCATTTGAGTCTTGCGTGCTGGGTTGCTCGGAGCTTCCGGCAGCACCTACGCCCCTTGATGGCTGCCATGGTAACAGGGTCATCGGGACCGTCAACTTCGAGATGCTGATCTCGCCCCCTTCGCTCAGTTCGGCAGGCTGAGCTGTGGGTTTTGACAACCTCCGGACAAAAGTTCCGTCAGGAGCTGGAGCTCCGGTTGACGCTTTCGTCGAGAGTTCGTCGGCTTCAGCGTTGTGGACACGCTGGACGTGGTGGAGGTCTAGGACTTCGAAGTCCTTCTGAAGCCTCTGGACTTCAAGAAGGTAAGCAGCTAGCTAGAGATTGTTGCAGGAGCATTCACCCTTCACTTGTTTAATGATGAGCTGTGAATCTCCCTTGACCAGCAGCTGCTTGACACCGTATGACAGTGCCACCTTTAGTCCGTAGAAGAGTGCTTCGTACTCTGCCATGTTGTTGGTCGCCTTGAAGTCAAGGTGTACCATGTATTTTACCTTCTCCCTGGTTGGTGCGAGGAGAAGGATTCCAGCTCCGGCCCCCTGCTTTTGCATGGAGCCGTCAAAGTAGAGGGTCCAGTGAGGCTCGGTGAAGACCGGAGCCTTGTGTTCCAGCTTCTGCTCACTGGGGCCCCCAGGGTTTGATGGAGAGGGAGTCCATTCCGCCACAAAATCTGCCAATGCTTGACTCTTGATTGCTTGTCTTGGAATGAATTCAAGATCGAATTCGGCCAATTCCGCTGCCCACTTTGCAATATTCCCAGTTGAATTGGGATTATGCAAGATTGCTCGAAGTGGGTAAGAAGTCACCACTGAAATCTTGTGAGCTTGGAAGTAATGTAAAAGCTTCCTGGAGGCGATAAGAACTGCATAGAGCAGCTTATGCACCTCTAGGTATCGAGTCTTGGCGTCATGAAGTACTTCACTGATGAAGTACACTAGGCGTTGGATGGTCCGGACCCTCACGGAGGGGCCCGGAGCTTCCTCTTCATTGACCCGGATCCTCCCGGAGGGATTCGTACCTTCTTTGGGGACCTCCGGGTCCTTGCTGGAGGGACCCGGAGCTTCTTCAGAAGTGACCTGGACCCTCTCGGAGGAGTCTGGGTCTTCTGAAGTAACTTCTTGTGGACTCAAGTTTGGGAACTGGGACCCAAACTCGCTTTCAGGAACCTCCGGACCCTCCTGGAGGGGTCTGGATTCCTGAGCATGGGATGGTTCTGGTCTCTCCGCAACCAGGACCATACTGACGACTTCGTCAGTTGCTGAAATGTAAAGCAGCAAAGGCTCACCAGGGTTCGGAGCTACCAGAGTTGGTAGGGTGGTGAGGAGCTGTTTTAGCTTCTGGAACGCCTTTTCTGCTTCTTCAGACCATTGGAATGGTCCGGACTTCCTTAATAACTTGAAGAAGGGAAGTGCCCGTTCCACCAGTCTTGAAATGAACCGGCTGAGGGCTGCTAGACATCCAGTCGGCTTTTGGACATCCTTGATGCGGGCTGGTGGTCGCATGTCTTCAATGGCTATGATCTTCGCCGGATTAGCCTCTATGCCCCGGTGATTTACCAGGAAACCAAGAAGTTTTCCGTAGCTAACCCCGAAAACATACTTTTCTAGGTTTAGCTTTGTGCGGGTGACCCGCAGCTTGTCGAAGACAGCCTGTAAGGTGTCAAGGAGTGACTCCTTGTTCTTGACCTTGACCACGATGTCATCGACGTACACTTCCACTATGTCTCTAATGAGTTCTTCAAAAGTTTTGTACATAGCTCGTACAAAGGTTGAAGCTACATTCTTGAGACCAAATGGCATGGTTGTATAATAGTACAATCCATCTACTGTGATGAAAGAGGTATGCTCTTCATCTTCCCTAGACATTCTGATTTGATGATACCCAGAATATGCGTCTAGGAAACACAATAATTCATACCCAGAGGTGGAATCCACTATCTGATCTATTCTAGGTAGTGGGAATGGATCTTTTGGACACGCCTTATTTAGTGTTGTGTAGTCAATACACATCCGAAGCTTCCCACCGGCCTTGGGTACAACGACTGGGTTTGCCAGCCATTTTGGATGGAGAACTTCTCGGATGAATCCAGCTTCGAGCAACTTCTTCACTTCTTGTCGAATGAAGTTATGTCGCTCCACGGATTGCTTCCGAGGCTTCTGATGCACAGGCCGGGCGTCAGGGTAGATTTTCAGATTGTGCTCAATCACTTCCCTGGGGATCCCAGGCATTTGTGACGGTTGCGAGGCAAACATGTCGACATTAGTCCGGAGGAAAGCGATGAGCGCGAGTTCCTATTTGTCATTCAGTCCCCCCGATATACGGGTGGTCTGAGCGGCATCAGAACTGATTTGGACGACTTTGACAGGAATGTCGGTGTCGCCGCTTAGCTGCACATGAGGTGCAGAAGTCAAGCCTCGTTTATGAATGCTCGGGGGTTTCGGAGCTTGCTCCTGCCTGGAGTCCTCATTTTGCGCCGTAGTAAGCGCATGAAGTTCTTCCAGAGCGGTTACTCCGGCAGTGTGATCTCCACGGATCCGGAGAACGCCTACTGGTGTTGGCATCTTTAACACCAGATAGCCATAATGAGCAGCTTCCATGAATTTGTACAAGGCATGCCTACCCAAGATGGCGTTGAAAGGTAAGTTGGTCTGAGCAACATCAAAAACCAACTTCTCAGTGCGATACTTCTCCCGGGTCCCGAAGGTAACGGGGAGAGTAATAGCACCGAGTGGGGTAATGGTTCCCGGACCTACTCCGGAGAAAGGTCGGGAGGGGTGAAGATCCGAAGGTCGGAGCTGAAGCTTGGTAAAAGCTTTGAAGCTTATGAGGTTCAGCCCCGAACCTCCGTCTACCATAACATGGTGGAGCTGAATGTTATTGATTGTAGGAGATACCATCAAAGGTAACTGGCCTGCTCCAACCATACTTCGAGGGCAGTCCGAAGCATCAAAAGTGATGGTTGTGTCCATCCACTTCCGATGAGGCTCCATCCTGGTTGTAGGAGCTACAGTGGACATGTCCCAACGCATTGTCTTGAGGACGCGATGGGAGGTGATGTCCCATGATCCACCAAAAATGGTGTTCATGGTCTTCTGACACTCGTTGTCAGAGACATTAGAATCATCGTCGACGGAGGTGTAGACGGTCTTCAGGACCTTTTTAGGATCCTGAAAACTAAACTCCTCTTTAGCCGGAGCTTTGTCAACTTTTTGTTTTCCTTCCCTCTGTCGGAAAGGAACTTCTTCCCGGCGCTTGTTGTAGCGCTCGGCAAGGTTTTGGACCTCCCGGCAGTCTTCCAAACTGTGGCTGTCCGTCTTATGAATTGGACACCACACCTTGGGTTTGCCACTGTCTTCAGAAGACGGTCGAGGTCGCTTCTCGGGGTGTGGCCCCCGGCCACTGGAGCTGCAGCAGCTGTAGCATTAGATGCGCCGGCCGACGGCTTCTTCTTGCCATTGGTCTTTTTCTTCTTTTTGCCACTCCCGGAGGTAGTGGCTTCGTCTTTGGAGGATTTCTTGCGATCCTCCGCAGATGGTTTAGAGTGCATTTCACGGCCCTCCGCATCTCTGGCACATTTGTCAGCCAAGCTGAAGAGTTCCGTGACACTGGTGATCTCCTTGATCGCTAGTTTCTCCAACATCTTCTTATCCCGTACACCCTGTCTAAATGCCACAATGACAGAAGCGCTAGAGATAGAAGGGATAGTGTTTTGTACCTAAGAGAATCTCTGGATGAATGATCGCAGGGATTCTCCCCCTTTTTGCACGACTGCAAAAAGGTCCAGTTCGGTGCTTGGTCGGGTGTATGAACTCCCGAAGTTGGCGGTGAACTGTCGGCACAACTCCTCCCATCTGCTGATGGAGTTGGTGGAAGGCTCATAAACCAAGACCGGGCGGTCCCAGTTAAAGCCACTGGAAAATAGTTGGCCATTATGGCCTCATTTCCTCGAGCTGCCAGGATAGCAGTGGAGTAAATCTGAAGAAATTCGACGGGATTAACGGTCCCGTCAAACTTCTCCGGCAGGTGAGGCCGGAATTTCTGTGGCCACCTGACCATACACAGATGCATGGCCAGGGCTGAACAACCTCCTCCTACTCCTTCAGGAGCAGGAATGTCCTGAGCTTCTCGTCTTTCACGAGCACGCTCGATATGGACTCGGCCGTCTTGTTGACAGTATCGGCGATCAAGCTTCGCCCGGAGGTCATGAGTTAAAAGCCTTGATACCGTGTGAGTACGTCGCGCCCCGGAGGGCAACGACATCACTTGCTGTGACGCAGTACGTCTCCTGTTGTTGGAAACGTGCGGACCAAGTCTGCCAGACAAGGTCCGTCACTGCGACGGGACCCGTCCTGAAGGAGGAGGACCCTGGTTACTGATGCGGTCGGCTGCTGCTGCAACCAAGTGTTCCAAATTGGCCCTCCACTGCTCCATTGCATCCCGGGATGCATCCGGAGGTGATGGGTGCTGAAGGAGAGCACGTGCTGCATGGAGCGCGTGTTCCGAGTTGTCATGATTCGCCGACGCAGTGATTGACGCTGGTGCACCATCGTGCTGCTCAGCTTGATTTGCTGGTGGAGGCGGCGGTGGTGGAAGTGTGACTCCTGCTGGAATTGAGGTTCCTGCTGGTGGCTGCATATTGGAGGGATTGCCCCCAGCAGCTTGAACAGCGGGATGACCATTGGATGATTCAGCAGCTGAGTTCACCATTCTTGAAATCTCAGGCGCCCCTACCTGGCGCGCCAACTGTCAGTGGTTTTGATCCGGCAGATCTCTCGACACTACTAAAAGTGTTTGCGGAGTTTGAACTACGGTGTGGGCGCGTGGAGATTCAAGAAGGTGAAATGTAAAATGACACAGGAGACACAAAGATTTATGTGGTTCGCGCCGCTTGAGCGTAATATCCTACTCCATGGGGTGTGTTGGTGTTGTATTGGATGTATGAACTCAACTCAGGTGATGTGAGTTGAGAGCGCGTGTGAGTTGATCAGACCAGATCAGATCAGATCAGATCAGAGAGCCCTCTATATATCATCGGCCTGTCTTTTTATAATACAAGGACAGGCCGTTACAAGTTGGCCTGGCCCGACATGTGGCCCCGGCGGCTACTAATATTGATACACATTTGATGCGCTTAATTACCCTTAATTACCGAGTTAAGGGCTTTGACAGCGCCTTTACTAGTAATATTGGTAGTCCGATCGTGTGTCATTAACATAGTATTAATGACACTTAATCGGATCTTGAAGTCCTTGATTCCCCTTTGAAGATCCGGAGCCGTTGTGGAGTCTACCGGAGGTTTGAGGCTGAAAATCCGACGGTTGGACACGTGGCAGCTCCGGAGCATACTATGGGGAACAGATAGGTCCGGTGCCACCAGACACGTGTTAGTTCCGGAGCTTCCCTCGATCTGGGGTTGGGTCCGGAGGTGCCGTTATGGTACATAGCTCGGAGCTTCCCCCTTGTGGGCAGTAGCTCCGGTTCGATGGTACACGTGGCGACCCTGGGACTAACCATGTTGGGGAAGCAGGTCCAGTTATGTCTGACATGTGGGCCTCCGAAGGTCTTCAAATCAAGTAGATGACATTTCCTTGAGATCTTTGCAATCTCAAGGGGTATACGGCACCCAGGGTACCAACAAATATATAGGAGAAGGCATAAGACCCATAATGACTTAAGATGGGTTAAGTACCATGCCAATTTTTGCAATAGTAGGTAGAGTATTTTGTTGTGCATATGGTACTTTTAAAAAATAGAACATTGTAGCAACTACTGATCATCAACCTAAAGTCTCGACGTTGCTTGGGGGACTTTGTTGATGGCTGTTACATACCAATTTCACCTATCAATATAACTCAATTATGTGAAGGAAATATCATTTCTTGCACACATCACCTTTCTGTTTAACCTATTTCCACTTGTCCTTGGAGAAATAGTGCATGCAGGGAACTCTGGCAGGAAATGAGGTAAAAGAGGGGGATAAATCCTCTAAAATATCATCTCAGCCAATCATTCACCAACATGTGGCACCAAATGGATCAAATAACCCACAAACAGAAATATCCGACTCCATCCAACAGTGTAGCACCCATACCAAGGGATGGGACCCACCTGGCAGAGACCTAGAGAAAGCACAGCTCCAATAGAGCTCTGACCAGGTCGGCCGACCTCCCTAGTCGACCTACCTCGTAGTGGCGCCGAATTCGGTCAAATGCCATGTGTTGGCTCCTCCCCGCTTGAAGCGGACATTTGGTGGTGGGAGCCGACCCTTCTCCACCTATAAATAGGACCCCCTACCCTCACTTCACACACACACACACACCACTTGAATATTCATTCCATTGTATCCACTATTATCCATAGGTTTAGAGGAGGTTAGGCTCTAGAGAGGAGAGCCTCTAGTCCATAGTCCAAGTAGGAGAAGAGTAGAAGGAGTCTCTTCCCAATTCCTAATTTGGAATGGTATGGCTCTCATATTCCTATTTGTATTTGTGACTTTGCTCTTAATAATATGTTAACTTTAGTCTTCTATTGTTCATATACTTGGATGATGTGTTTCTTGTTTGATTGTGGATTCCATATATGTGGTAGGAGTAGTATTTATTATTATGCCCTAACATTATCATTATAACATCATAAACACTACAAACACCCACTGTAGTCTAATTGTCTATCACATGATTATATTAATATGATTCACTTATGCTATGTATTAACATTGTTTCAACGATGATATAGTTCATTGCCTTAGGATGCCTTGTGCCTAGGCTCTTAAGGTAATTACTTAATATGCTAGCATGGTGCTAGGATACATAAGTAGCGTTGAATGTCTCGTAGACCTAAGGATTGAAAAGGTAGGCAGTAGGTGGTGACAGCCCTATTTTTCCTCTGTAATCCTCCACATTCGGCTATGTCAGGGGCTCTTGGCGGGAGTCGTCCTAGTAATGCTAGGGGTAAACTCGTGCCCGATGTGTTGATCAACTTAGCATGAGAATTCATAATTTATATGATCATTAGTAACTAACTTAGGCTATGTATATGTACATTAGAAGCACATTAAGAGTATCTACCTAACTATTAGCCTAGTCCCTCTTTACCTCGTTTACCTAACTTAGGATAGAATGCTCTTGTGTGTGTCACTGTCGGTACCCTGGGTACCGTATACCCCTTGAGATTGCAAAGATCTCAAGGAAATGTCATCTACTTGATTTGAAGACCTTTGGAGGCCAACATGTCAGACATAACTGGACCCGCTTCCCCAACATGGTTAGTCCCAGGGTCGCCACGTGTACCATCAAACTGGAGCTACCGCCCACAAGTGGGAAGCTCCAGGCTATGTAACATAATGGCACAACTGGACCTAACCCCAGATCGAGGGAAGCTCCGGAACTGACACGTGTCTGGTGGCACCGGACCTATCTGTTTCCCACAGTATGCTCCGGAGCTGCCAGGTGTCCAACCGTCGGATCTTCAGTCTCAAACCTCCGGTAGACTCCACAACGGCTCCGGATCTTCAAAGGGGAATCAAGGACTTCAAGACCCGATTAAATGTCATTAATACTATTTTAATGACACACGATTGGACGACCCTTATTACCAGTAACGACGCTGTCAAAGCCCGTAACTCAGTCATTAAGGGTAATTAAGCGCATCAAATGTGTATCAATATTAGTAGCTACCGGGGCCACATGTCGGGCCAGGCCAACTTGTAACGGTTTGTCCTTGTACTATAAAAGGACAGGCCGACGATACATATAGGGATCTGGGCTGATATCATCTGATCTGATAAACTGATCTGATCTGGTCTGATCGGCCCACACGCGCTCTCAACTCACGTCACCTGAGTTGAGTTCATACATCCAATACAACACCAACACACCCCGTGGAGTAGGGTATTACGCTCAGGCGGCCCGAACCACGTAAATCTTTGTGTCTCCTGTGTCATTTAACATTTCACCCTCTTGAATCTCAGCGCGCCCACACCGAATTTCAAACTCCGCAAACACTTTTAATAGTGTCGGGAGATCTACCGGATCAAAACCACCGACAGTTGGCGCGCCAGGTAGGGGCGCCTGAGATTTCAAGAATGGTGAACTCAGCTGCTGAATCATCCAATGGTCATCCTGCTGTTCAAGCTGCTGGGGGCAATCCCTCTAATATGCAGCCACCAGCAGGAACCTCAATTCCAACAGGAGTCACACTTCCACCACTGCTGCCTCCACCAGCAAATCAAGCTGGGCAACGTGATGGTGCACTGGCGTCAATCACTGCGTCGACGAATGATGACAACCCGAAACACGCGCTCCATGCAGCACGTGCTCTCCTTCAGCGCCCACCACCTCCGGATGCATCCCGGGATGCAATGGAGCAGTGGAGGGCCGATGTGGAACACTTGGTTGCAGCAGCAGCCGACCGCATCAGTAACCAGGGTCCTCCTCCTTCAGGACGGGCCCCGTCGCAGCGATGGACCTTGTCTGCCAGACTTGGTCCGCACATTTCCAACAACAGGAGACGTGCTGCATCACAGCAAGTGACGTCATTGCCCTCCGGGGCGTGATGCACTCACACGGTATCAAGGCTTTCAACTCATGACCTCCGGGCGGAGCTTGATCGCCGATACCGTCAACAAGACGGCCGAGTCCATATCGAGCGTGCTCATGAAAGACGAGAAGCTCAGGACATTCCTGCTCCTGAAGGAGTAGGAGGAGGCTGTTCCGCCCTGGCCATGCATCTGCATATGGTCAGATGGCCACAGAAATTCCGGCCTCACCTACCGGAGAAGTTTGACGGGACCGTTAATCCTGTCGAATTTCTTCAGATTTACTCCACTGCTATCCTGGCAGCTGGAGGATATGAGGCCGTAATGGCCAACTATTTTCCAGTGGCTTTAACTGGGATCGCCCGGTCCTGGTTTATGAGCCTTCCACCCAACTCCATCAACAGTTGGGTGGAGTTGTGCCGACAGTTCACCGCCAACTTCGGGAGTTCATACACCCGACCAGGCACCGAACTGGACCTTTTTGCAGTCGTGCAAAAAGGGGGGGAATCCCTGCGATCATTCATCCAGAGATTCTCTCAGGTACGAAACACTATCCCTTCTATCTCTAGCGCTTCTGTCGTTGTGGCATTTAGACACGGCGTACGGGATAAGAAGATGTTGGAGAAACAGGCGATCAAGGAGATCACCAGTGTCACGGAACTCTTCAGCTTGGCCGACAAATGTGCCAGAGCTGCGGAGGGCCATGAAATGCACTCCAAACCATCTCCGGAAGATCGCAAAAAATCCTCCAAAGGAGAAGCCACTACCTCCGGGAGTGGCAAAAAGAAGAAAAAGACCAACGGCAAGAAGAAGCCGTCGGCCGGCGCATCTAATGCTGCAGCTACTGCAGCTCCGGGTGGCCGGGGGCCATGCCCCGAGAAGCGACCTCGACCGTCTTCTGAAGACGGTGGCAAACCCAAGGTGTGGTGTACAATTCATAAGACGGACAACCACAGTTTGGAAGACTGTCGGGAGGTCCAAAACCTTGTCGAGCGCTACAACAAGCGCCGGGAAGAAGTTCCTTTCCGACAGAGGGAAGGAAAACAAAAAGTTGACGAAGCTCTGGCTGAAGAGGAGTTAGGTTTTCAGGATCCTAAAAACGTCCTGAAGGCCGTCTACACCTCCGTCGACGACGATTCTGACGTCTCTGACAACGAGCGTCAGAAGACCATGAACACCATTTTTGGTGGATCATGGGACATCACCTCCCACCGCATCCTCAAGACAATGCGTCGGGACATGGCCGCTGTAGCTCCTACAGCCAGGGCGGAGCCTCATCGGAAGTGGATGGACACAGCCATCACTTTTGATGCTTCGGACTACCCTTGAAGCATGGTTAGAGCAGGCCAGTTACCTTTGATGGTATCTCCTACTATCAATAACATTCAGCTCCACCATGTTATGGTAGACGGAGGTTTGGGGCTGAACCTCATAAGCTTCAAAGCTTTTACCAAGCTTCAGCTCCGACCTTTGGATCTTCACCCCTCCCAACCTTTGTTCGAAGTAGGTCTGGAAGCCATTACCCCACTCGGTGCTATTACACTCCCCGTTACCTTCGGGACCCAGGAGAAGTATCTCACTTAGAAGTTGGTCTTTGACGTTGCTCAGATCAAATTACCTTTCAACGCCATCTTGGGTAGGCCTGCCTTGTACAAATTCATGGCAGCTGCTCATTATGGCTACCTGGTGTTAAAGATGCCAATACCAGTAGGCGTTCTCCGGATTCACGGAGATCACACTGCCGGAGTAACTGCTCTGGAAGAACTTCATGCACTTACTACGGCACAAGAGGAGGACTCTAGGCAGGAGCAAGCTCCAAAACCCCCGAGCATTCGTCAACGAGGCTCGACTTCTGCACCTCGTGTGCATCCAAGCGGCAACACCGACATTCCCATCAAAGTCGTCCAAATCGGTTCTGATGCCGCTCAGACCACACGTATATCGGAGGGACTGAATAACAAATAGGAACTCGCGCTCATCGCTTTCCTCCGGTCTAATGTCGACGTGTTTGCCTGGCAACCGTCACAAATGCATGGGATCCCCAGGGAAGTGATTGAGCACAATCTGAAGATCTACCCTGATGCCCGGCCCATGCATCAGAAGCCTCGGAAGCAATCCATGGAGCGACAGAACTTCATTCGACAAGAAGTGAAGAAGTTGCTCGAAGCTGGATTCATCCGAGAAGTCTTCCATCCAAAATGGCTGGCAAACCCAGTCGTTGTGCCCTAGGCCGGTGGGAAGCTTCGGATGTGTATTGACTACACAACACTCAATAAGGTGTGTCCAAAAGATCCATTCCCACTACCTAGAATAGATCAGATAGTGGATTCCACCTCCGGGTGTGAATTACTGTGTTTCCTAGACGCATATTCTAGGTATCATCAAATCAGAATGTCTAGGGAAGATGAAGAGCATACCTCTTTCATCACAGTAGATGGATTGTACTGTTATACAGCCATGCCATTTGGTCTCAAGAATGCAGCTTCAACCTTTGTACGAGCTATGTACAAAACTTTTGAAGAACTCATTAGAGACATAGTGGAAGTGTACGTCAATGACATCGTGGTCAAGGTCAAGAACAAGGAGTCACTCCTTGACACCTTACAAGCTGCCTTTGACAAGCTACATGTCACCCGCACAAAGCTAAACCCAGACAAGTGTGTCTTCGGGGTTAGCTCCGGAAAACTTCTTGGTTTCCTGGTAAATCACCGGGGCATAGAGGCGAATCCGGCGAAGATCAAAGCCATTGAAGACATGCGACCACCAGCCCGCATCAAGGATGTCCAAAAGCTGACTGGATGTCTAGCAGCCCTCATCTGGTTCATTTAAAGTTTGGCGGAACGGGAACTTCCCTTCTTCAAGTTATTGAGGAAGTCCGGACCATTCCAATAGTCTGAAGAAGCAGAAAAGGCATTCCAGGAGCTAAAATAGCTCCTCACCATCCTACCAACTCTGGTAGCTCCGAACCCTGGTGAGCCTTTGCTGCTTTACATTTCAGCACCTGACGAAGTCGTCGGTATGGTCCTGGTTGCGGAGAGACCAGAACCATCCCATGCTCAGGAATCCAGACCCTTCCGGAAGGGTCCGGAGTTCCTGAAAGCGAGTCTGGGTCCCAGTTCCCAGACTTGAGTCCACAAGAAGTTACTTCAGAAGACCCAGACTCCTCCAAGAGGGTCCAGGTCGCTTCTGAAGAAGCTCCGGGTCCCTCCAGCAAGGACCCAGAGGTCCCCGAAGAAGGTCCAGATCCCTCCGGGAGGATCCGGGTCAATGAAGAGGAAGCTCCGGGCCCCTCCGGGACGGTCCGGACCATCTAGCGCCCAGTGTACTTCATCAGTGAAGTACTTCATGACGCCAAGACTCGATACCTAGAGGTGCATAAGCTGCTCTATGTAGTTCTTATTGCCTCCAGGAAGCTTCGCCATTACTTCCAAGCTCACAAGATTTCAGTGGTGACTTCTTACCCACTTCGAGCAATCTTGCATAATTCCAATTCAACTGGGAATATTGAAAAGTGGGCAGCGGAATTGGCCGAATTCGATCTCGAATTCATTCCAAGACAAGCGATCCAGAGTCAAGCATTGGCAGATTTTGTGGCGGAATGGACTCCCTCTACATCAAACCCTGGGGGTCCCAGTGAGCAGAAGCCGGAACACAAGGCTCCGGTCTTCACCGAGCCTCACTGGACCCTCTACTTTGACGGCTCCATGCAAAAGCAGGGGGCCGGAGCTGGAATACTTCTCCTCGCACCAACCGGGGAGAAGGTAAAATACATGGTACACCTTGACTTCAAGACGACCAACAACATGGCGGAGTACGAAGCTCTCATCTACGGACTAAAGGTGGCACTGTCATACGGTGTCAAGCAGCTGCTGGTCAAGGGAGATTCATGGCTCATCATTCAACAAGTGAAGGGTGAATGCTCCTGCAACAATCTCCAGCTAGCTGCTTACCTACTTGAAGTCCAGAGGCTTCAGAAGGACTTCAAAGTCCTAGACCTCCACCACGTTCAGCGTGTCCACAATGCTGAAGCCGATGAACTCTCGACGAAAGCGTCAACCGGAGCTCCAGCTCCTGACGGAACTTTTGTTCGGAGGTTGTCAAAACCCACAGCTCAGCCTGCTGAACTGAGCGAAGGGGGTGAGATCAGCATCCCGAAGCTGACGATCCCGATGGCCCTGTTACCATGGCAGCCATTAAGGGTCGTAGGTGCTGCCGGAAGCTCCGAGCAACCCAGCACGCAAGACTCAAATGCTCAAGTTAGCTCTGATGCATGGATCTTGGAGACCTGGAGCTACTTGAAAGACAACATCCTTCCAGACGATGATGTATCCGCTGACCGGATAGTCAGATTGGCTAAAAGATACACGTTGGTAGAAGGGGATATCTACCGGCGCGGTGCCAATGGCGTCCTAATGCGGTGCATCACAAGGGAAGAAGGCTGCGAGCTCCTCGCGGAAATCCATGGAGGCGAGTGTGGGAACCACGCGTCTTCCCGCACGCTGGTCGGTAAAGCCTTCTGGCATGGCTTCTACTGGCCTACAACACTCCAGGATGCTACTAAGCTGGTAAAGAAATGCGAAGCATGCCAATTTCATGCAAAGCAAATTCACACACCGGCTCAGCCTCTACAAATGATACCTCCTACATGGCCCTTCGCTGTGTGGGGGATGGACATCTTGGGACCTTTCCCAAGAGCCGTCGGAGGTTACAAGTTCCTGTATGTCGCCATTGACAAGTTCGCCAAGTGGCCGGAAGCAACTCCAGTTGTGACAATAAACAAGCAATCTGCTATCGACTTTTTGCAGTCCATTGTATGCAGATTTGGAGTCCCAAACAAAATCATTACTGATAACGGGACCCAATTCACAAGGTCTGCATTTCAAGGATATTGCGAAGACCTTGGCATTCAAGTTTCCTACGCCTCCGTAGCTCACCTGGCGAGCAATGGCCAGGCCGAGAGAGCAAATGCTGAAATCCTGAAAGGACTCAAAACGCGCACCTATGAGCGCTTGAAAAAACATGGAGCCAACTGGATTGAAGATCTTCCGCCCACTCTACGGGCCAACAGGACAACTCCAAACCGGTCAACTGGAGAGACACCCTTCTTCCTGGTGTACGGAGCTGAAGCAATCCTTCCTCCGGAAATCACCTTGGGGTCACTCCGGGTCTGGACCTTCGACGAAGCCACGCAGGACCAGCTCCGGCGTGAAGACCTAGACCTCCTTGAGGAGGGAAGGTGCCCAGCAGCTGTTCGGAATGCCCGATACCGCCAAGCCCTTCGGCGCTATCATTAGTGGCATGTACACAACCGACAGCTCGAGGAAGGCGATCTGGTGCTACGGAGAATACAATCCAGAGAAGGGTTAAACAAACTCTCCCCCAGCTGGGAGGGACCCTTCCGAGTGATTAAAGTATCCCGTCCCGGAAGCGTTCGCTTGGCTACCGAGGATGGGACACCTCTCCCAAATCCTTGGAATATTGAGCACCTCCATAAGTTCTACACTTAATATCACGGAGGTGAGTCTGTACTAACTTGAGGTGTATGTTATAGAGTCATTGTATAGAGTCGGGTAGTTCCTCCGGGAGAACAGCCGGGCCTTTCCCGGAAGGTCCGCAAAGTTCATGCAACACTTGTCACAGTCTCAGAACTAAAAGTGTGGCTAGCTACCCTGGGTCAAACAAGAAATGAAACACGCTTAGCTTGGTTCCGTACCCTAAGAGTGTACTTGTTTCCCCTATACCTCGGACCTATAATGAAAAACATCTTCATGTGAAACAGACTCCACGTGCATTTATTTTGTACAGGCTAAACATTTTTTATTTTTCTCTTTCTTGTCTATAACAAAGTTGTGCAATTCTTAAGAAATTTTAGTTCGACCAGTTCATGTACAATTCGAGCTGTATTGTCAATTCTTTTGGATTCAAATATTGTTCATGGCCCACTCGCCTGAATGCCGCCAAGCCAATCTAGGGTCGGAGTGTGCTATCGACTTAGCCTGGTCAAGCACCCTAAGTACGCCACTCTACCTACACCCCGGCAGGCCGAAGTAAGGCGGGTCCACAATTGGATCTGGAAGAAAGAAGGCAACGCATTCGGTTGTATTCAGAATTGTGTTTGACCTAAAACTTTCTTGGGAATCATAAGTCGCGACGAAGTTATAGGCAAGGAGCGAATTTCACTATTTTTCTAGGCTTCAGTGTGCAGGAAAAATAAAGAATCCACGTTGATGGAGAAAAGTCGGAGCTAACAAAGCTCCGACTCCTCCTAGGTGGCTTGTGATCGATGTTAAACATTGAAAACGAGCATTACCGGAGCAACCAAGCTCCAGCAAAGCTAGGGGGCCCAACCGTCGACGCAGAATAAAAGATGGTGAGAAGACCCCACAAGCGGAGTCTACTGCCGACAAGCTACGCGTTGGCAAAGGTCACTGCCGGAGCTACTAAGCTCTGACACCACGGAGGGATAACTATCGATGCTCTACGCATTGATAGGGACTATTGCCGGAGCTACTAAGCTCTGACGGTAGTCAATGCCGGAGCTTCTGAGCTCCGACAACCTCAGGGGGCCTTCACTATCGAAGACTTCGGACCTACACTCTACAAGTTCGAAGCAAATGAGTCTTCAACAAAATACAATATCCTCTTGGTACATGTTCACAATCAAATTGTGTACATCTACCAGGGGGCCAAGTGAAGACAGAAGTGTTGAAGATAAAAAATGAAATTCATTAACAAATTGTGGATTTCATTCATTTGGGGATAAGGGATTACAAAATTGGGAAGAAAAAGAGAGAATACAAGTGGGAGCTACAGAGATGGTCCTAGACCCTATGGAAGAACTGGGCGACCTTCTGAGCAACCTCCGGCACGTTGGCTCGGGTGGCTTCACCTTCTCCTTCGACGAGACCTTCAAGCACCGGGTCCAGAGGAAATTTGGGATCCCGGCTGGTGTAGCACGTCAGCACATACTCTGCGATGTTCTTCGCCAGGGACTACCCCTCAACCTCCAACTGGTTCGCGATGACGTCACCCACCTTGGAGAGTTTGCCACCCGCTGAGCTCAACGTTTGCAACGCCAGGTCCGGCTCCGGCTCTGGATCATCCGGACGCACGGGACTGAAGCCCATTGGTGTCAGCGCATCGTTGGCTTTGCTTAGGAACTCCCAAACCTATAGGGAGTTAGCAGTCCTCAAGCCGCTTCAGTTCTTCCAAGGATCTTTTGGCTGCTGCCAGTTCCGAATTCTCACGAGCAAGGCGCTTAACCTCTTTGGCATTTTGCTGAATCTTTTCACCAACCTGCTTCTCGAGTTTTCCGAGCTCCTCCTCCAGGAGGTGGATCTTGTTTCGGCGGTCGACCAGGTTCTTCTCCCGGCCCCTAACTTTCTTCTCCTGGTAGCGATGGCACACTCTTGCTTGTAGAGTTCCTGCCCTCGCACCCAGGCCTTCTCCTCCTCCTCAACGCAACGCTCCTCCATCTTCTTGGTGCGTTCCTCGAGGCCCTTGTCAGCCAGAGCCACCTTTTTGGCGAGCTCCTCCTCCCTCTTCAAGACATCATCCCGCAGCTCTAGGAGTTTTTGCTCTTCGTCTTCGAGCTTCTTCTCCCTCTCCTCAAGTGCCTCCCGGCGCTTGATGAGGCTAGTGTTAATGGCTTCAAGCCTTTCTTGGCGATCATCAGCCGCACTATTAGTTGCCTTGGCCTGCTCATAAATGGCCCAAGATTGAGTGTCGAGGGCACCATTCAAGCTCTCCCTATCATCCAATAATTTGCCGCAGTATTCCAGGCGGACCTTCTCCCGTTTGATCCACTCCTTGTCGTCTGCCAGCCTCGACTGCGCCAGCTTGGTCTCGAAGTAGAGCCGATTACACCACCGCCTAAGGGTTTGGCGCTCCTCTTCAAGAGCCTTGCTGTCGTGGTAGAACGCCAGCTGGACTTGACGCAGACTGGAGCAAGCATTGTCAATGGACAACGATAGGGGAATAGGGTCCGGACCTGCTGGGGTCTCCTCTGCTGGTTCCAGCGGGTTCTTGCTTACAAAAATTGGGTCCCACTCCACAAGAGTGGTCCCCTGAGCCTCCACGACACTAGGGTCATCCTCTGGGATAGCCTCAGTCACCACCGAGGAGGGTCCCGCAGAAGAAGTTCCGACCTCTGGAAGTGGTTCCGAAGGCCCTGCCGCCAAGTCTTCATTTGCCCCCTCAGGCAGGGGGCCAGCGACTTCATCAGGGCACCCTGGCTCAACAGCAGTCACCTCCGCCGTCATCACTTCCGGAGCAGGGGCTACTTCCGGCTCCGGCCTGGGCTCCTCCTCCGCTGGTGGCTCAGGTGTTGGCGCCTCGACCATCATGGGTTCGAGTGTTGATGCCTCTGCAACGACCGGCTCGGGCGCCGGAAGGTCAACAACAACCGACCCTGAGGCCGGAGCTTCAACCTCAACCGGCTCAGGCGCCAGAAGGTCTTCAACTGCAACCGGCTCTGCAGCTGGAGCTTCAGTGGCAACCGGCTCTGAGGTCGGAGCTTCAGAGGTAGCCGGCTCAACCGCTGGGACTTCCTCAACATCCGACTCAATCGCTGGGACTTCAATAACCTCCGGCTCAACCGCCGGGGCTTCGACAATTTCCAGCTCTGGGGCCGGAATCACTACTTCCTCCGGCTCAGCAGCCGAAGCTTCCAACATCTCAGCATCAAGACCCGAGGCTTCAACCTCCGGGGCAGGTGCCGCTGGCGCATCTTCTCTCCCGTGGTCCGGCGCTACCACGGGAGTCTCGGGGGATGAGTCGAGGTCCATGACCACGACAGCTGGCGCCGGAGCTGTCGCAGCTTTAGCCACCACTTGGGCAGCACCGGGACAGGAGCAGAAGCCTCCGCCCTCACAGCTCCAGCTGCTGTGGCTGAGCGTGGAGCATCACTCCTCTTCTTGGGGACGCTGCAGATGATGGATGAAGAAACTTAAAAAACAGTTACTACAACAAAACAACTGTCTGAGGTAAAGATTAAAAATTACCTCGGAAGGCTTCCGCACCAGCTTGCACGGAATCTCTTTCCCGGGCGTTCTGGACTGACCATGGCCGCCGCCGGCGTGGTAGCTCCGGAAGGCCCCTCGGAACTTGTTGCAGCCTCGGGCATTTCCTTAGTCGAGCCCCCCCTCGATCGGGAAGGACCTCCAGACCCAGAGACCTCAGGTCGCCCTGGTACTGGAGTCACATGCCGGGGCTAGCACCCCGGGAAGGCACTGCTGCAGGTACAGTCGCCGCAGTTGTAGAAGACCTCCCCCTCCGTGGAGAAGGAGCTGCTGCAGAGGGTGCAGGCCTGACGGACCTTCCGTCGGCATGCTTTAGCTTCCTCTTCCGGCTCGAGGGTTCGGCCGCCCACTCCTTGCCCTTGCCGGCGACTTTGGTCCTTGGCTTCGGGGCAGGGGCGGAGCCACCTTCAGAAGCCCCAGGGATCACCACCCTGGAAGTCGATCGTCTCTCGACGACACCGAGGTCGTCAAGCACCGGCATCGTCTGCCGGAGCTCCCTGCTGAACTGTACTTCCATGTTCAGAGGGAGGAAAGCTGGTGGCGCCGTGAAGTCATCACCCGCGACGTCGATGCCGTGCTGGAACTTCTTGAGATGAAACTCCAAGGTCGCCCCCTCCATGTTGGACTTCAGCCCAGTCTCGGCCCGGTCGTCGTCCATCACACTGTTGAGGGACCAAGCGAGTTTTTCTCTCCTCTTCAGCGGTGCCCACCTGTTGACCAGGAAATTGCAAAATACCGCCTGAGGAGTTAATCCTGCCTCCACACAATGGCGGATCCTGGTCAGAGTATGGTTGAAGGCATCCGACAGCACCAGAGCTTCACTCCAGACTGCAGTGTCAATGTTGGGGAGGCCTTCGAGCAGCTCTAGCTTCTCGTGCTCCTCCACCCGGATGACTATCCAGTCTTTCTTCCAATCGTCCCACTTTCCAGAGGGAAACGACCGAAGGTACTTGAATGGGCACTTCTTGTGCTTCACATGAATGGGCACTTCTTGTGCTTCACAAAGTAGTAGAAGCCAAGGTACTCATCACCCTTTTCGGTGGTATGGACGGTGAAGAAGGTCCGGAAAAGCTCAATGCAGGGGGGATGCCCACCCACATTTCACAGAAGTGGACGAAGACAGACACTAGAAGAATGGAGTGGGGGTCAAGGTGGTACAGCTGCAGACCATAGAAGTCTAGCAGCATCATGAAAAAGGAGGAAAAGGGTGTGATAAACCCCACCATGGCGTATGCAGAAATGTACACCATCTCGCCGGCGTGCTCCTTCTCGAATGGGAGCTCTCCCCCGGCGCAGACCAGGTGGTTGAAGAAGTCCAGGGACCACCCCATGAGGGCCCGGACCTTCTTCAGGTCACTCTCGGTCTTCAAGCGGCTCTTGTGGAGACCCAACTCCATCGCAGCACAGCGAGGCAAGGGAGGAAAAGCAAGCACAAGTTTGGGAGTTCGAGCGCAAGTTCAGATGAGAGGCATAAAGAACCTCAGACGGTGAATGCTTTCCTCCTTAAGTAAGCCCCCGCAACACTTGGATGGAAACCGTAGGGAAGCCGAAGATACTATTCAAAAATTTCACCCTGTCGATGACAAGAGGGCCCGACACCACCCCGACGATCAAGTCGAGGTTCTTACCCACGCGAACGGTTGTCATCATGAAAGGCGGGAAGCCCGAAGGCGGCGACCTGAGAAGGCGCGCGGAACCGATACAATTTTCGTATCGGGAACCGGCGACCTTCAATTGCGAGAGATCCGCACGCCAAAGATCTCATTTGCCGCACCCGGGATATGCCACGCGGCGAGGATTTAACTCCAAAACTATCGCCAACGGCACATCTGAAGACCTTTGAAGACTCGGCTCAAAAGTCGAAGGATGGACCCACCTCCGGCGGAATGACTTCACCCAAGGGGTCTTCCCCAGAGGTGGGCCCAGGGGGCCACTGTCGGTACCCTGGGTATCGTATACCCCTTGAGATTGCAAATATCTCAAGGAAATGTCATCTACTTGATTTGAAGACCTTCGGAGGCCCACATGTCCGACATAACTGGACCCGCTTCTCCAACATGGTTAGTCCCAGGGTCGCCACGTGTACCATCAAAACGGAGCTACCGCCCACAAGGGGGAAGCTCCAGACTATGTACCATAACGGAACCCCCGGACCTAACCCCAGATCAAGCGAAGCTCCGGAACTGACACGTGTCTGGTGGCACCGAACCTATCTGTTCCCCACAGTATGCTCCGGAGCTGCCACGTGTCCAACCGTCGGATCTTCAGCCTCAAACCTCCGGTAGACTCCACAATGGCTCCGGATCTTCAAAGGGGAATCAAGGACTTCAAGACCCGATTAAATGTCATTAATAATATGTTAATGACACACGATCGGACGACCCTTATTACCAGTAATAGCGCTGTCAAAGCCCGTAACTCGGTCATTAAGGGTAATTAAGCGCATCAAATGTGTATCAATATTAGTAGCCGCCGGGGCCACATGTCGGGCCAGGCCAACTTGTAACGGCCTGTCCTTGTACTATAAAAGGACAGGCCGACGATACATATAGGGATCTAGGTTGATATCATCTGATCTAATCTAACTGATCTGATCTGATCTGGTCTGATCGGCTCACACGCGCTCTCAACTCACGTCACCTGAGTTGAGTTCATACATCCAATACAACACCAACACACCCCGTGGAGTAGGGTATTACGCTCAGGCGGCCCGAATCACGTAAATCTTTTTGTCTCCTGTGTCATTTTACATTTCACCTTCTTGAATCTCCGCGCGCCCACACCGAACTTCAAACTCCGCAAACACTTTTAGTAGTGTCGAGAGATCTACCGGATCAAAACCACCGACAGTCACACTACCTCCAATTATCATTTACCCATCCTTGCTAGAACCCTACCTAGACCGACCTATCCTCTCCATTTGATGATTTCTTTGCTTCCACCTAACCTTCCTTTGGGAAAATATAAATGACACCTTTGTAATACACTTTTAAGGGGAAATGCTACATCTATAGTTTCCGTGCGCTTGCGGATTTTTATCTGTGATGTAAGAAACGTCAACAGATACCTATCAATGATTTCTTATGTGATGATATGTTGCTCAAGGTGACCAACTCTAACCCTTGGTATGCAGACATCGTAAATTTCATGGTTACGGGGTACGTACCATTAGGGGACAATAAGAAAAAGCTCATTTATGAGAGTCGGCGTCACCTATGGGATGATCCATAGCTTTATAGGCTATGTTCCGATTGTTACTTACAAGGTGCATCCCCACAATCGAAGACATAAAAATCATCAAAAGATTCCATGCCACCGTCTATGGTGGGCACTACGGTGTTTACTGTACTCAGACAATGATTTGGCGAACTAGAATCTTTTGGCCCTCAATGTATGTGGATACAAAGAAATTTGTTCAAAGACGCTAGGAATGCCAAAAGCATGGATGAATCACTGCTCACAATGTGATGGCCTTCACATAGAATCTCCAACAAGAACTATTTGATGTGTGGGGCTTCGCCTTTATCGGACCGTTTCCGAAGTCCTGTGATTGTGAGTATATTTTGGTGGTCGTAGATTATATGTCCAAATGGGTACAAGCATTACCATGCAAACATGCTAATGCAGTGACCGCTCAGAAAATGTTTCATGAAATCATTTTCCCACGGTTCGGAATTCCACGTCATAAGTGATGGAGGGTCTCATTTCATTATGAGACATTTTAGAGATTTCTGATGGAGCTTGGGGTTAGGCATAACATTACTACTCCATACCATCCCTAAGCAAGCGGTAAAGCAGAAACTTCAAACAAACAATTCAAAATATTCTACAAACAAACAATTCAAAATATTCTACAAAAGACCGTCTTTGAGATGGGACAGGGATGGAAGAAAAAACTTCCCGATGCTTTGGGCGTACCGTACCATCTATAAGACACCCATTGGAATGTCACCTTTTCCAATTGTCTACGGGAAAACTTGTCATTTACTCATAGAATTGAAACATAGGTTGTATTGCGGTATCAAGAAGTGGAACATGGATGTCCCCGAAGCTAGAAATTTGTGCAAGATGCAAATTTCTGAATTGGCAGAATGGAGGGATATGTGAAGATCTATAAAGAGAAAACTAAGAGGTGACTGATAAAATAATTATGCCTGAGGAGTTCAAGCCTGGAGATAAGGTCCTACTTTTAGAGACAAACTTTGTGGTCATGGGAAACTAAAAAGTAAATAGGAAGGTCCCTATACTGTTGTAGATACTTCATCTCATGGAATTACACTGAAAAATGATGAAGGTAATCTATTCAAAGGAAATGGGCACCATCTCAGGATATTTTAAGAGCCCAAAGAAAATTTGGACAAAGAGGAAGACGTAGTCAATTTATTGACTTTAACACCAATCCTTGAAATTTTGTTGAATTTTCTATGTCCAATAAAGTAAACTCCAACTCTCACCATTCCTTTCCAATCATCCCACTATCCCCATTTCGCTAAGTAGGAGAGAAGTAAAATGTATAATATCATAAATACTTTCCTACTTAGGACTTAAGAGCTTATTTATTTTGATTCCATCTATGAAGTGACTTTGTCAAATAAATTGTGACTCACCGGCTTAGGTAAGGCCGGTAGAGTATTTCACTTTTCCATGTTTTTGTGTCAATTAAAGACAGGTACAAGAACAAGTGTGGGGGAGGTCCCACAGGCCTCCCAAAGCGCAAACATGCTTGTGTCATCATGAAAGAACAATTCAGGGCATCACATGAAGTACCACAAGAAGATTCGACCAAGCCATGATGGATTGGCCCACCTTCATTAAGGCGATGGTTTGCGCTCTCTCACCCCGTATCTTTCTATACCTTATTTTTAGTTGAATTTGATTATGCATGATAATATTATTAAAATCAACTCATTGGAAACTAAAATTTGGCAATTTCCTATATCATATTTTGCTAGAGAATAAAATATGTTTACAGCTCATTTAAATTTCATTACCATGTTCTTGACCATATATCAATTTAAGAAAAACAGGTCATATAAGTATTTGATTGGTGTGATATGGTAAATTAGTGAAACTTGGAAACTCTCCATGCTTGAAATAAATTTTGGTATTGCAAATTTTGAAGTCATCGGATTTTTGCCTATCTACTCATAAGAACATAAATTGTCACCAAGGCCAAATGATGCAACTTAATGAAAACCACATGCATATGCCACTTGCATTTTTACTGAACTTTGTCAAATTCTCTACTCCATTGAGTGACTAGCATGAATTTCGGATTTAAAGATTTCTTGTGCACTCCATAATTGCTAAATTTTCACATTGAAAATAGCATTCATTCATCCATCCACCACAAAAAGAATACTCCATATTTAGTTTGAAAAATACTCTCTCACGGATATTTGCAGAAAAAGGAATAGAAGGTATGGCTACAAGAAAAGAAAAGAAAACATAGTCCAACAAAAGAGTATGCTAAAAGACAGAAAAATAAGAAGAAGTAGCCATGCTTCATCCTTGCATAAAAAAGAGAGTATACATTTGGGAGTCATCGTCATACATACCTCCACCACAAGTGCACAAGAAAATACGTTTTTCAATATTTTCATTGCTTAGTCCCCTCGTCGGATCAAGCCTTTCACTTAGTGATATATGAATTTCAAGTGAGCCACTCATTATCCTTGCCGAGCTCCACAAAAAAGCCATATTTAGTTGTAGGAAAAGGAGTGGCAACTCATGCCAAGGTGAGGAATAAACACATTGAGAGATGAGAGCATTTTTTTAGGAGTATGGCAATTTCTTTTTGACATGTGAAAGTATAGAAATTTCCAAGTTTATTTCAGCAGAAGGAGTCCAAGTGAACTACATTCAAACCATTCCATCTCATAAACACCCAAGATGATGTGGTAGCCACATCCACATCAAAGGTTCTTGAATACAGGTATGTGTTGAAATGTTTTGTATACATATTTCATACTTGTAGCAAAATTATGCCATCACTTAGTTCTTCTTGCCTTCACTCCAGGATAAGTGAAGGACTAAGTGTGGGGGAGTTTGTTGATGGTCCTTAAATGCGAAATCCGACCGTCAATTCCCTACATAAAAGATATGAATTGGACAACCAACATAGTGGTAGGAGTTATTTAATAATGATTTCTACAAATATTGGTGTAATTTTGTGTGCAGGTGAAATATGCCCATAATTAAAGAGATTTACAGGGACCAATCCAAGAAAACACACCTTCAGACCAATCAGGCGCAAGCACGAGGATTTATGGGCCACTCAAAGGATAAAACCAACTAAAAATCACTGGAATGACCCATACCCATGTTGGGAGCCCACATATCAGTGTCAGGAAGCAGTTTCAGGGTGAGGGGAGCCGTTGAAACTTCGGCCAAGCCCCTAGTTTGCCGGAAGCATTCAAAGCGCCAAACTCGGTCATATGACACGTGTTGGCTCCTCATAGCTCCCTGATAACGCTACCAAACCAACATTTGGAGGGTATAAATAGGGGGTATAGGCCCACTCTTCTCCACACACCAAAAACGTGAGTATAGTACTCCACTCCAAAGATGTAGCGCTGCCCAGGTGCTTAGAAAATATGGAGAGAGTGAGAAAGAGGAGGAGGAGGAGGCTCTGGCTTGTCGGGCTTCTTCCACTTAAGGATATGGTTCGGGCTTGTCGAACCCTCTCCACCCTTGTACCTTGACCTCGTTTCCAATTCATGTAAGGTACATGATTTCCAATTGAGCTTACTTATTTAATTCAAGCAAGTGAATTCCTTAGTTGCTTGTTCGTTCATTGCTCTATTCATTTAAAGGCCCTAGTCTTTGCTGGAGTGGTTAGGAAAGTAATCGATAGCGTAGGCGTGCTACATATGATTGACGTTACCTTCGAGTATCTCGTAGTCCATGGGTTGTATAGGTAGGTGGTAGGTATGTACAACCCTATCCATCTATTGTAATCCTCCACGTTAGGCTACAACGTAGGGTCTTGGCTGGAGTTGCCTGGCAGGCCAGGATAAGCCCGTGCCCAATACAAGTAGCTACTGATCAACTTGCCTTGAATTATAAACCCTTCTCTTAGGAAATCCACCCTACCCCTTGCCTACCACCAAGCTTTGTGTCATTGGGTGAACGAGTTAGAAGATTAGCACACATGTTTCTTGGATTCGATACCCTTGAGAATACTCTTTAAGGGGAAGTGCTACACTGGTCTCCGTGCAGTTGCGGATTTTCATCTGTGACATACTAGCCGTCAACATCCACCCAGGTTATATTTGTTCATTCTCACCCGGAGCAAAGGCTCCTATACGAGATCGGACTAGTTCATCGTGGGATGGACTTGCCTGAGGTCTAATAATCGTTTGATTTTGTAAGGTGGTGGGGACTCCAACTTTGTGAAATAGGTGGCCCTCAGGGCCGGACATGTCCGGAGGCATGGTCGTATTGGTCCGTACTTTAGTGTTTGGCAACGGTCAAGTGTTGGGCCCTATAAAAAGAGATCACACAACTTCTTTTGGACCTCTCCTGAACTCTAGCGCTGCCATAGCAATCCTTGAGCTCTTATAAGAGTGATTCTTGTGTATTTTGGAGATTTGGGAGAGGACAGAAGGGTTGTTCATCGGTATTGACCCTTAGTTTGATTCTCATGGAGTTTGGTTGTTGTTTTGAGTTTTTGGTTGTTGGATTTCGATTTCTAGAGCTGCTAGGCTGTTTTGGGAGCCCAACTTGCGAGAATCCCCAAGGATCTGGTATTCACCCTTGTGATTTAGTGGAGAACAAAGTTAGCCTTTGTGGTGACTTGGAGAGGGTTGGGATTGAAAAGACCCGATCCTTCATGGACTTCTCAACGGGGATGTCGATTCCTGTGTGGAATCGAACCTCGGGATTAATCGTGTCATGCCTATTTTACTTTCACGTTCATTGCTAGAATGACTTCCTAGTGATTGTCTCATTCATGACTCATTCATATTGTTCATCTTGTGACCTAAATTCGTTTTAGTATTCTTTCTAGCTTAGTTGGTTGCTAAATTTTCTACATCACTTCTACTTAAACACATTCGAAGAAAAAATAATAAAAATCAAACCTTTGCTCATTTCCTGTACACTGACCGGACTAGTCCACTTGTGACCAGACTAGTCTGGCCCTCGTTTTCTAATCATGTTTAAATTAATTGTTTTCAGGTTTTATTAGCCTATTCACCCCCTCTAGGCAACTTCAGCTATCTTGCTTCTAGTGCGCATACTGCGGCTACCCCTGCTATAGTCTATATAGACATAGAACAAAGTATCTAAAAGACCTTCAACATTAATTTTACAACAACCAAAACTCGAGTTTTGACGTCCAATACTCGAGTAATATAACCTTTATTTGGAATACCTATCTACAAGACCTTCGAGATTAATTTCAAGATTTCTCAATCTTTTGGTTTGAGTTCTATGACTCGAGCGGTAACGAATATTGAGAATCTACTTTGTTGCTTCGTTTTAAAATTGAGAATGTCAAGCTTTATATTCATGAATCTAGGATCTTTTACTTGCATTGCTATATGGTAGTTATTGTGAATGTCATCTCACATATATGGTATCCCAATACTTTCAAGGGAGCAAATTTACAATCACAAATTTTCATCGATCAGTCATTTATGATTTGTATAACATTATTACAGAGGACGACGTATAAAATCAAAGAATTGGCCATGCACCATTATTAAACCATACCATCTTTATTCAACAGCACAAAAGTGAGGAAGGGACTTTACATTAAGAGCAAAGGGACCTATTACATGCATGGAATCAACTAGCAGCTAAATAAATGCATCCCATCACTCGAGCACCGAGGCCATCCATGTAATCCGGGACAAAATGTTCACAGCAGCACTCGTAGTTTGTTCTGCAGAAGGCCCGGTAGTATTCTAGACCAGAGTCCAAGCATGTACTTGCACACAGACCTAGATCACAGGGACCTGCTGTATTATAGCATGTTTGTGGATCAACTGTCCATGGAAATCCATTATTTCATAAGTGCACAAGTTCGCATAAAATCAACAAAGATAACTTTTGGTTTATTATTTCAAGAAAATAATAAAAATGGTGTGTCAAATTTTATGTTCTGCAGACATACTTACGTGCTTCAGTAATTGAGCAGGTAGACATGATGATAATGACCATAATAATTGCCTTAACCATCGAGTATAGAAGCCTCATCAAACCAGAGCTCATCTTTGTTAACTTAAGAATAAGAAGAAGAAGATGAAGAAGATTAAGTTGCTATGTAAGCTTCTGCTGCACATAGCCCCCAATCCGCTAATCTTTATATAGACGTAGAATCACATCTTTTGTCTAGACTAACATATTGATAAGACATCTGAAACTAATTTTGTAATATCTCAATCTCAAGTTTTGATATCATTTATGGGTAACATTTAACGTTTTCTTAGACTACCGTATTAATTAGACGTTTGATATTAGTTTTGAGATATCTCAATCTCAAGTTTCAACATCCACAACTCAAGTTATAACTAATACTGAGTATCCAATTTGTGCTTTTGTTTGATTGAAATCGTCCATGTCAAACTATATCTCCGTGAATCAAGGATCTTTTGCTTCCATTGTAATATGCAAATCCTTTCAGTTCATCATGAAATATAGTGTATCCAAATACTCCCAAAGAAGGAAAACTACGATCACACATTTAATTTAGTACAAAATTCAAAGATAGTAAATTTTATTCCATGCTCATTAACATATACAAGATATTAATTACCTAGATTGTATTCGAATTTCTTGTTAGCTGTTGAACTTAACCTGAAGCATTGTGGAAAAGCATTGCCCTTTTTAATATTATTAAATAATGTTTATAAAATATATTAAATAATTTATGCAATGTTCTATATTAACCATGCAAGACACTAGAATATTAATAGAGGGACCAAAATATTAATAGAGAATTTCTTAGTTGCCACTAGAAAATAGAATTTTCCCTTATTGCCATTTTATCCGCCATCGATTTTAACATTTTTACCCCTTCAATGCCATTTTCAAAACATGCATGACAAAATATTATGATTAGAACATTCAGTCGACTCATTTTTTATGTTAACTTCCATTATACTGCCTCTTTAACTAACTATATATTTTCTAGATGCCTAATATGACTGTTATGATGACATACTTTTTTATCTGATTGTACATCTTATATATCATGCTATTAATTTATTTTGAGGTATATGAGCCTATGTTATTACTTATTAACACAAAAATGAAATATTCACTATGATGAATAACTCATAAAATTAGAGCCTCTAATGTTAGATATATCCAGATGATATAACCCCAAATGATACTAAAGGGATGGAAATCTAAACCAACAGCAAATAAGGGAATTGTATATTTTTATGAAAAATAAGAATAATAAGTTCCAATGGCAAATTAGGAATTGTGCAAACTTTAAAGTTATGCAACAGAAATTTACACCAATAATATCCATGACACATTTTAGTTGTATCTCGAAATTTAAAATGCTACACAGTTAGGCTTGCCCAACCTCTAATTTTTTCAGTGAAGGGGACATATAATGGCAATGACAAGGACAACATGTCCACTAACCATCTTTGTGGCCTCCCTGATGACCTGTTGCATGTGTTAAGTCCTCCAATTCATTCCAATCTAGGGTGCCACAGCGATAGCCATGGAATCATGGCGGTACCTCTATTGTTGCATAGGAAAGCATTGTCAATGTCAAAACACATGCTTCTATTAGTCCTAAGCAATCATGAACACACTGCATCAAGGAATTTCTCTAGGTCAATAACTATAAGAATATGGGAGTCATACTTGAAAATTGATGAGCCCATGTTACTCCACTGTTACTACTTACAATGTACTCCGAAGTTATTCCATGACAATGTTTCTTCCCTGGAATCCTACTTCAAACGAAATAGGTTGTTTTGACTGACATGAAGCTATTATTGAGTTCACAATGTTTCTTTGTCTATACTATTTCTAATAAATTCAAACATCATATAATAATAAATTCATTTGTTAGGATCCATATAGGGTATCATTGAATTTACGACGGCCATAAGACCAGCCATCGTAAAAAAGCTTATTTATGTCAGCCTAATGTAGCGAGCATAAATAAGATCCTATTTATGATAGTTGACAGTCCAACATAAGTAAGACACTTATTTACGACTGCCTCACCCACTATCCAAAAAAAGGCCTTAGTTACGGCAGCCTGAGCAGATGTCATCGTATTAGCAGTTGTCATTAATTGGTGTATATACCCGGCCTGGCCCGATATGCTCGATCTTTCTCTGTGAAAGTGCATCTAGGCATCCCCGTGGGTTTTGGATGATTGATGACGACAATTAAGAGACTAATGAGCTGAGTTGATATTAAGCACAGGAATGATAGATAAAATGAGATGAAATCCCTCAAAAAGGAAAAGGATAAAACGGGCGTCAAAGGCTCAAGAGTAGAATTAGGGTGTCTATGGAGTTGAGCTTATACGAGCCGTGTAATGTGAGAGGGTGGATGTACCATGTGGATTGAGATCAGTCTAGGTGGCTCAAAGTGGTGGTTGAGAGAAACACCTAAGTGTGAAGTCAAAAATGAGAAAAGACCCAAGGAGGCCGAACTAGTCCGGGCCTCAAGACCGTACTAGTCCGGTCGGGCAGACCAGTCCGTTTTGAGACAAACCAAACATCTCTGGAGTGATTCTTAGTGAATTTGGAGATAAGTCTAAGAAGACCGAACTTGTCCATTTTTGGACGGACCAAAGCTCTCTGGAAAGGTTCGGACTTGTCCGTTTGGGTACGGACTAGTCTGTTTGAGACGTAGTGAGATAAACCGAGAGAACCCTAGAGGGCAAGACTAGTCCACCCCCTGTGGCCGGACTACTCCGGACCTACCCAGATGAGTTTGTTTTGGGACGGACTAAACCCTTCTGTCCTACTTCGGACTAGCCTGTTTTGGACCTGAGTAGTCCGTTGTCTAGTGACTATTTCAATTTGGAAATTTGACGGGCAGCATGACGATTGTCACGCATTGCGGTAGTTGTCGGTACCTGACCAGAGGTCAATTGTCCCATTGGGCCGGACTAGTCTGGGGCCAGTGGCCGAACTAGTGTGCCCTTTTGCTGAGGTCAACAGAAGGGGCTCGGGACCCCATAAAAGGGGGACCCCGGCCTCACTTAAAGGAGTTTTGAATCCTAGCGCTGCCACAAGTGACCTAGAGCCATCCAAAGCCTTCCACTTGTCCTACTAGTCCTCTAAGACCAAATCTTGACGAGATTAGGATTTGGTGAGGAAAGTGAAGGAAGATCATCGCGCTTTGACTCTCTGTTTGATCTCTTTGCACATTTTGTTGTGTTTTGTGGCTTGTGTGAGTTGAGCTTCGTGTGCTCCTCATTGTATTGATTTGTGGGAGCCTCAACTTGTGAGCAGCCCCAATCGAACTTGGTGATTAACTATTGATATAGTGGAAACCAAGCCAGCCATTGTGGTGGCTTGGTGAGAGAAGGGTCAAGTGAGACCCGATCCTTGTGTGGACTTCTCAACATGGATGTAGGCTTCTTCTTGGAGCTAAACCACGGGATAAATCTGGTCTCACTTGTCTTTTACTTTTCTTGATCACTAGTATTCCTATTAGGGTTCATATTGTTCATATTGCTCTTCACATTTGATCTTAGTTTAAATCTTGTAATCTCAGTGCTTAAACCTTCCAATCTTAGTTGTACTCAGTTACTCTACATTGTTTGCATCTTGGTTGAACTTAAATTCTGCAAATAACTTGTCGAAACCATGTTTTTAGGTTTTCACCCTGTGCTGAGCGCACTAGTCCGGCCCTGTCCAGACAAGTCCGGCCTCAGGAGTTTAATATCGTTTGATTAAGTCATTTCAGGTCTTATTGCCTATTCAACCCCCCTCTAGGCGACTTTCAGTTGGTATCAGAGCAGGCTTCTCCACCAAGGGTCTGATAATTCAGAGAAGAAATGGCCGGAAGGGGTGACAACAAAGTTCTGGTGGTCGTCGATGACACCAAGACAAAGAACATCGATAGTCTTCTAGATGATCCAAATGACGACGAATAATTTTGCATGCTCAAGGCACGGCTTCGTGAGAAGCTCAATGTGCCCAAGAAGGCGCTCAAGCAAATTGCCTCGACAAATGTCGACAATGGGACTAGTTCACAAGACTACTCCCGGTATCCTTAAAATTATGCGCAACTTACCGCGAGCAATCATTATTTGTATCTATTGGAAAACCTCCTTAGTTTGATAGAAATGATTACTCTATGTGGAAGCATAATATGAGGATGCACCTCATTTCCTTAAACCCTAGCTTGCGGCAAATTGTTATGACAGGTGTTCATCTTCCAAAGAATGAGGAAGACATCACTCCGGAACAAGCCATTCTTCTCCATCGCAATGCTCAACCCGTTGGAGTGATTACATCTTCTTTGACTCGAGAGGAGTTCAGCCGCATAGAAGGGTTGGAGGTTGCCAAGGAGATATGGGACACCCTCAAGACAGCACATGAGGGTAACCGTGTCATTAGAGAGGCGAAGATCGAGATGATCGAAGAAGAGCTTGGGAGGTTCACCATCATGGATCGTGAGTACCCCCAAGACATGTATGACCACCTCAAGACTCTCATCAACAAAAGTTGGTCTTATGGAAGAACCTGGTGGACCGACCATGAGGTGGTAAAGAGGATAATTCGAGCATTCATGCCTCGAAATGTCACTCTTTGCTCACTAATTCGTGAGAGTCTGGGCTTTCATAAGATGACTCCCGAAAAAGTGCTTGGAAGAATTATCAACCATGAGATGATGGAACAAGAACTATGTTCTACAATGATCTACAAAAGCTCTCCTCCTCCAAGAAAAGAGATGTCGCCTCCAAGACAACATCCTCAGGATCACAAGAAAAGGAAGAGAGTGATGAAGAGAGCCCCAAGACCGATGAGGAAGAGACACTCTTCATCAACAACTTCAAGAGAATGTTTAGAAGGAGGAGGGGGAGCTACCAAAATGAATGGAAGAGCAAAGACAAGCCCGAGACAAGATCAAAGAGGGCTTGCTACAATTGTGGGGAGTATGGCCACTTCATTGTGGATTGTCCACATGAAGAAAACAAGAAGAAGAAGGAGGGCAAGTCCAAGGAAAAGAATTACTTCAAGAAGAAGAAGCAATCCGGACATGCCCACCTTGGAAAGGAGTGGGATTCAAATGAGGAATCCTCCTCTGATGAAGAAGAGAAGATAGCAACTATTGCTATGAAGAAGACAACTACGGAGAACAAGCTCTTCCCCAACTTGGAGACTTCAAGGCCAACGTGTCTCATGGCCAAGGAGGGAAGAAAGAAGGTTAAATCTAAATCCTCTTCTTCAATTTCGTCTCATGATGATTTTGATAGTAGTAGTGAAAATGAACATATGCTTAAGGACATGAGTAAAAGTACTTTGAAAAGACTGAGATTGTTGACGGGGGAGATATTTGAGAAAGAAGAGCTCATCAACCGTCAAGAGGATATGATCATCCAACAAAAGAAGAGATGTCAAGAGGTTGAGGAGCACTTGGAGCTTGAAAGAGAAAGAAGAAAGGCACTTGAGCGTGAACTCGCTTTGATCAAGGAAACTTGCTCAAACCTTGAGAACACTACAATTGTGCTCAAGGATGAACTTGTTAGTTTGACACAAGCTAACAAGATCCTTGAGACACAAGTGAAGTCTCTCAAGGTCAATGCACCTTCTTCCTCCACAAGCTCACCTTCCACGAATGTCAAATCCGAAGCATCTCAACCTTGTAAATGCTTGAACTTGATCATAAATCTTAAAGATGAGCTTAAGTTGGCACAAACAAATCAAGCACCAAAGTGTGGCATTTTTGACAAGGAGAAGATGGCATATGCACGTAGTGCATATACCAACACAAGACATCCCCTTGTCAATGATGGTCTTGGTTATTCTAGGGAGAAGAGGAAAACGCCAAAACTCCCAAGAATGGCAAAGACTTGATTGTGTTTGTCAAGGGAGGCTCATACAACAATAAAGGAAAGAGCATTGCTACATCTCCTAAAATGCCTAAGAAAGAACATCATCCCTTGTTCCATGATTTTGATGCATCAAATGTTTTATTGAGTAACAAGTTTGGAACGGCCTATGCTAGGTATGTTGGGCCACAGTGCAAGAGTCCTAAACCTTGTGTGTGGGTGCCCAAGTGCCTCTTGACTAACATCAAAGGACCCAACACCGCTTGAGTACCTAAAGATAAGGCTTAAATCTTTCTTGTAGGCATACTCCTCCGGTGGATTCAAATGGGTTCTTGATAGCGGGTGCACTAATCATATGACCGGAGAGAGGAAGATTTTTGTGGAGTAGGAGCTAAATGAAGATCCAAGTGAAGGAATCTATTTTGGGGACAATAGCCAAAGAAAAATCCTTGGCACCGGTAAAATTGCTATATCCCATAATCACACCCTTTCAAATGTTTTACATGTTGGTTCACTTGATTATAACCTTTTGTCCATATCACAATTATGTGACAAAGGTTATAATTTTTTATTCACTAATGAGGGTGTGACCGTGATAAGGAGAAGCAATGACTCAATTGCTTTTAAGGGTGTACTTAAGGGAAAGCTCTACCTTGTGGATTTCTCCGTGGAGAAAGCACAACCTGATACATGCTTAATTGCAAAAACCAACATGGGATGGCTTTGGCATAGAAGGCTAGCCCATGTTGGGATGAGGAATTTGCAAAAACTACTTAAGGGAGAGCACATCTGTGGTTTAAAGAATGTTGTGTTTGAAAAGGATAGGCCATGTAGCGCATGCCAAGCCGGAAAGCAAATTGGAGCACCACATCCATCCAAGAATATTATGACAACAACAAGACCATTGGAGCTGCTACACATGGATCTCCTCGGTCCAATCGCCTACATAAGTATTGGCGGTAACAAATATGGTCTTGTAATTGTTGGTGATTTTTCACGTTTCACTTGGGTATTCTTTTTGCATGATAAAAGTGAGACTCAATGTGTTCTCAAGAAATACTTTAAGAGAGCTCAAAATGAGTTGTCCTTAAGTATCAAGACCATAAGGAGTGATAACGGCACCGAATTTAAGAATACTCAAGTTGAAGAAATTTTGGATGAAGAAGGCATCAAGCATGAATTCTCAGCCCCCTACTCCCCTCAACAAAATGGGGTGGCCAAGAGGAAGAATAGGACTTTAATTGAGATGTCAAGAACCATGCTTGATGAGTACAAAACGTTGGACTGGTTTTGGGTGCAAGCGGTCAACACTGCTTGCCGTGCCATAAACCAGTTGTATCTTCACCGCATACTTAAGAAGACGTCTTATAAGCTCCTAACCGGTAACAACCCAACATTTCTTACTTTCGTGTTTTTTGGAGCAAATGCTACGTTCTTAACAAGAAGCCTAGGACTTCGAAGTTCGCTTCTAACTACGATGAAGGTTTCTTACTTGGTTATGACTCAAACACTTATGCCTATCGTGTCTTTAACAAATCCTCCGGAATTGTTGAAGTAGCACGTGACGTAGTGTTTGATGAGACTAATGGCTCCCAATTGGAGCAAGTTGATCGTCACGTGCTAGATCAAGAAGATGCTCCACAAGTGGTGATAGGAAGGATGTCACTTGGAGATATACGACCACAAGAACAACCTCAAGATGCAAGTGACCATTTCACACATCAAGCAAGCTCTTCCTCAAATGTTCAAGATCAAGTCCCTCAAGATGCACTCCAAGAAGATGAAAATGGAGGCATCAATCAAGGGGGAGACAATGAATATGAGGAAGGCCAAAATGAAGATTGAAGACCTCAAGCGCCTCACCCAAGAGTGCACCAAAGCGTCCAACGAGACCATCCCATTGACAACATACTTGGAGATATCTCCAAGGGGGTAACGACTCGATCTCGTGTTGCAAACTTTTGTGAACTTTACTCTTTTGTTTCTTCTTTGGAGCCTCACAAGGTTGAAGAAGCACTACGAGATCCGGATTGGGTGATGGCCATGCAAGAAGAGCTCAACAATTTCAAAAGAAATCAAGTGTGGGAGCTCGTGAAGAGGCCTAATGCGAATGTTGTAGGAACTAAGTGGGTGTTCCGCAACAAACAAGATGAGCACGGGGTGGTTACAAGGAACAAGGCAAGACTTGTGGCCAAGGGGTATTCACAAGTCGAAGGTTTGGATTTCGAATAAATCTTTGCTCCTGTAGCTAGGCTTGAATCAATTCGTATATTACTTGCCTTTGCCACTTACCATGATTTTAAGCTATATCAAATGGATGTCAAGAGCAAATTCCACAATGGTCCAATCAAGAAATATGTGTATGTGGAGCAACCCACCAGATTTGAAGATGAAGAATCCCAAACCATGTGTACAAATTGCGTAAGGCTCTCTATGGACTCAAACAAGCTCCTAGAGCTTGGTATGAGTGCCTCAGAGATTTTCTATCTCAATATGGTTTCAAAATTGGGAAGGCGGATTACAATCTATTCACTAAGCACTTTAATGATGATTTGTTTGTTTGCCAAATATATGTCAATTACATTATATTTGGTTCTACTAACAAAGCTTTTTGTGATGAGTTTTATAAGATAATGACGGAAATATTTGAGATGTCTATGATGGGGGAGTTGAAGTTCTTCCTAGGTTTTCAAGTAAAGCAACTAAAGGAAGGCGCATTCATTAGTAAAACTAAGTACACACAAGACATACTCAAGAAGTTTTACATGGACAAGGCCAAACCCATCAAGACTCCTATGGCAACCAATGGACATCTCGATCTTAATGAAGATGGTCCAAGTGTGGACCAAAAGGTATATCGCTCCATGATAGGTTCATTGCTTTACTTATGTTCATCTAGGCCCGATATCATGCTTAGTGTCTGTATGTGTGCTAGAATTCAAGCTGCCCCTAAGGTGTGTCGTTTGACCGCCGTTAAGAGAATTCTTAGATATTTAGTTCACACACCAATCCTAGGAGTTTTGTACCCCAAAGGCTCTAAGTTTAACCTCATTGGATATTCTAATGCGGACTATGTAGGGTGTAAAGTTGATAGGAAGAGTACATCCGGAAGTTGCCAATTCCTTGGTAGATCTCTAGTGTCTTGGTCCTCAAAGAAACAAAACTCCATTGCTCTTTCTACAGCCCAAGCGGAGTATGTTGCCGCCGGAAGTTGTTGTGCACAACTTCTTTGGATGCGACAACCACTTAGGGACTATGGTAAAACTTGCGCCATATTCCCCTCCTATGTCACAATGAGAGTGCCATTAAAATAGCCACAATCCAGTTGAACACTCAAGGACCAAACACATCGATATTGGGAACCATTTCTTGAGAGATCACTCCATCAAAGGAGAAATTACAATTTCACATGTGAGAACCGAAAAACTTGGCCGATATATTTACCAAACCCTTAGATGAAAAAAGATTTTGTGAACTTAGGAGTGAGCTCAATATTTTAGATTCGTGAAATGTGGCTTGAGTCTTGCACATTTGATTGTCATATTCAAAATTCACACATGCTTGCGAAAAACTCATCCTCCTCAATTTTCTACAAATTATTTTGAAATTATTGAATCTTTGTGAACCATGGTCATAGTTTGAATGTTGATTGTCTACTAACCATGTTTACAAAGATCTTTTGTAAAATCTAGTCCAAAAGGATCAAACCTCCTCTGAAAACTCAATATATAGGAGTTTTCAGCCTTAGGACCGGACTAGTCCGCCCCTTGACTGGACTAGTCCGGTGATTCAGAGTAGTACGGACCCAGTCCACTGGCCGGACAAGTCCGGGTCCCGAACCAGACTAGTCCGGCACTTGGGTACTTAACCTCCCCAGGGAGCCCTCGACCTCTCCACTTCCACTCAAACCCTCTCTCTCGCTCTCTCTCCAAAACGCACGAAAACCGCCCCCAAGCGGCAATTTTCGATTCCCACCACCAAATCTCGACTCCAATCCTTGGATTGAAGCCCTAAGGTGCTAGGGAACTATTACCCAAGCATTAGAGGCCGATTCTTCATCCACATTTCATCGATTTGAAGATTTGAAGAGGTATTCTTGACCTAACCCAGAACCTTTGAAATTCAATTCTTTTAGGTCTATTGATAGAAACTCCTTCACAAATGTTGTTGTGCACATCATTGTGATCATTTACCTCAATTTTGGTGGTAGGATCTGTAGATTTTGCAAAATTTCTCTAGATTAGGGTTCTTGCTGTGTGAATCGGACTAGTCCGACCGTAGGGCGGAGAAGTCTGACTTGGTATGGACTAGTCTGGCCCCTGGGCGGACAAGTCCGGGTTACACAGTGAAAACCCTAACCCAAGTTGATTTTTTGAATTCTACCACTACACCTTAACTTCCTTGGACTCATACACTTTCCTTTGCATCTCTTATCAGCAACAATGTCAGATTCCGAGTATGTTCCCCTCTCCGACTCTAAGGCTGAGGCAGGAAGGCAAGCTTGTTACTGCCAAAAGCGTGAGGAGGACCAGCGTGTCATGGCATATCTCGACTCTCAGGCCAAAGCAAGAAGATCCAAGAAGACACAACAAGAAGATCACAACTCTGTTGCAGCCGAGGCAGCCCCAAAGAAGAAGAGGCTTGTGACTCTGGGGTAGCAAGCTAAAATCTAGGAGGCGAGGACCTCCAAGGACAAGGGAAAGGCCCCAACGGATTCTGCACCCAATGAGAGGGTCATTGTTGCCAAGAAACCTGCAAGCAAGGCTAAGAAGGGAGCCTCTCAGCCCATAGGCCCCTTGAGGATGTCATCTCCTGCACGGAACCCAAACTGTGCAGCTGCCTTCGATGCCAACATCTTCAAAGGCAAAGGGGCTTTGAAGGCGAGAAAGCTAAGGAAGATCAACGTCTATCAAAGAGAGAGGATCACAGTGGATCCCCGCTTCTGGTGTGACTTCGACTGTGATTATTACCAGACTATCTACATGACCAAGTAAACCCCGGTCAACGATGCTCAATGGATGGACTAGGACTACATGGCCCAGAAGGATCATGTGGCCTTCAATGCTGTGATTGAGGCCGTAGAGCGCCATGGTCTAAAGAAAATTCATGGCTTTTCTGTATGACTGGAATGTGAAGGTGATTGTTGAATTCTATTCCACTATCTATTTCCACACCGATGGGGACAGGAGGATCACCTGGATGACCCACAGAGAACAATACTCCACCACCTACTGGGAGTTTGCTCAGTTGCTTGACTTGGAGGATCAACTGGACAATGAGATCATTATCTGCAACTTAAGGCCAGTTGATCGCGACACCCTGGAGTACATGTATCCTAGCCATGTACCCTTTGAGGCAGGGCACATAAGGAACATCAAGCCCTTCTACAGTGTCCTCAACCGGGTGCTCCAGAAGACCATTGCCCCAAGGATGGAGATGCAGGAATTATTCAAGGCAATTTGAGGCACTTGATGGTGCTAATTGATGGAGATGTCCGCTTCAATGTGGTTGACTATATCTTTGATGACATCTTTAACATCTCCCATACTCCAAACCAATCATATGGCTATGCTCCGTACATCATGTACATGATAGAGAAGGTCTCCGGACTCAACTTCAAGAAAGACATAACTCACCGGAGGCTTCGACCTTAATTCCCTCTTCCGGAGCCTGCTGCCCCTAGGAGGAAGAATGCGGATCCTCCCGCTTCTTCTTCTTCTCACTTTGTGCTATCACCTCCTCCACCCCCACCTTCATCACAATGTGGGAGTGGATTTCTCAAGTGCTTCAAGGCCATATTCTCCTCTTGCCGAAGGTGGAAGTTCTGCAATGTCGCATGGAGCGTCACCAAGAGAAGTATCTCAAGGCGGTGTGCGACAAGTTGGACATCCCCATGTCTCCCGCCGAGGAGAGTTATGGAGAGATCACCCCATTCCCGGAGTTCACCGCCGAGGAGCTAGCTCAATTTGGTAAAGATGGTACTTCTACCACGACCCCGTCCGAAGATGATGCTCCTATTGATCTGGAGGCCACAGAGAGCGATAGCGGGCACCAAGGTGGAGATGACAATGACGACGACGACGCCGATGAAGATGGAGAGTAGACCTATGAACTCTTCCTTCCTTATTTTCCTTTTTGGTGTCTTGATGCCAAAGGGGGAGAGATTGATGGAGGGTACTTATAGAGGGGGAGAGTTTGAAAAAGGGGGTTCTACTTAGTTGTATGGGGGAGAGATTGATCCAATATGGACTTATGTTTTAAAACTCTCATTTTTATTGTTGTAAGACTTAATTCATATCAATTGTGATGTTATGCTTGAGTTACATTTTTATCTTGCATATTTGTTGCCTTATCGCAATTTATGAGCACATCACTTAGGCACCCCACCATAACATGTATATGTATGAGAACTCTCTCAAATCTCTCTTACTCATGATGCATACATTGAGGGGTAGTTACTCATACAAATACATGTTATGAAAAACAAAATATTGTCTTTTTTGTTGAAATCTTAATGTGTTTTCATCGATCACCAAAAAGTGGGAGATTGAAAGTGCATCTTGGCATCCCCATGGGTTTTGGATGATTGATGATGACAATTAAGAGACTAATGAGCTGAGTTGATCTTAAGCACAAGAATGATGGATAAAATGAGATGAAATCCCTCAAAAAGGAAAAGGATAAAACGGGCGTCAAAGGCCCAAGCGTAGAAATTAGGGTTTCTATGGAGTTGAGCTTATATGAGTCATGTCATGTGAGAGGGTGGATGTATCATGTGCATTGGGATCATTCTAGGGGGATCAAAGTGGTGGTTCAGAGAAACACCTAAGTGTGAAGCCAAAATGAGAAAAGACCCTAGAAGGCCGGATTAGTCCGGGCGGGCAGACCAGTCCGTTTTGAGACGGACCAAATGTCTCAGGAGTGATTCTTAGTGAATTTGGAGCTAAGTCCAAGAAGACCGAACTTGTCCGTTTTTGGACGGACTAAAGCTCTCTAGAAAGGTTCGGACTTGTCCGTTTGGGTACGTACTAGTCCATTTGAGACTTAGTGAGATAAACCGAGAGAATCCTAGAGGGCCGAACTAGTCCACCCCCTGTGGCTGGACTAGTCCGGGCCTACCCAGATGAGTCCATTTTGGGACAGACTAAACCCTTTTGTCCTACTTCAGACTAGTCTGTTTTGGACCGGACTAGTCTATTTTGGACCGTACTAGTCCGTTGTCTAGTGACCATTTGAATTTGGAAATTTGACGGGTAGCTTGACGATCGTCACGTAGTGCGGCAGTTGTTGGGACCTGACCAGAGGTCAGTGGTCCCATTGGACCGGACTAGTCCGGATCAAGTGGCCGGACTAGTCCGCCCTTCTGCTGAGGTCAGCAGAAGGGGCTTGGGGCAACTATAAAAGGGGACCCCCGGCCTCACTTAAAGGAGTCTTGAACCCTAGCGCCACCACAAGTGACCTAGAGCCATCCAAAGCCTTCCACTTGTCCTACTAGCCCTCTAAGACCAAATCTTGAAGAGATTAGGGTTTGGGGACGAAAGTGAAGGAAGTTTCATTGCGCTTTGGCTCTCGGTTTGATCTCTTTGCACATTTTGTTGTGTTTTGTGGCTTGTGTGAGTTGATCTTCGTGTGCTCCTCATTGTATTGATTTGTGGTAGCCTCCACTTGTGAGCAGCACCAATCAAACTTGGTGATTACCCATTGATATAGTGAAACCAAGCCGGCCATTGTGGTGCCTTGGTGAGAGAAAGGTCAAGTGAGACCCGGTCCTTGTCTGGACTTCTCACGTGGATGAATGCTTCTTCGTAGAGCTGAACCACGGGGTAAATCTTGTCTCACTTGTCTTTTACTTTTCCTAATCACTAGTATTGCTATTAGGGTTCATATTGTTCATATTGCTCTTCACATTTGATCTTAGTTGAAATCTTGTAATCTAAGTGCTTAAACCTTCCAATCTTAGTTGTACTAAGTTACTATATATCGTTTGCATCTTGGTTGAACTTAAATTTCGCAAATAACATGTCGAAACAAAGTTATTAGGTTTTCACCCTATGCTGAGCGGACTAGTCCGGCCCTATCAAGACAAGTCCGGCCTCACGAGTTTAATCTTGCTTGATTAAGATATTTTAGGTCTTATTTCCTATTCACCCCCCTCTAGGCGACTTTCACTCATACGCTCGCCAAAACCAACGTTCGCCATTGCCCTCATCGCCGTCAACGAAGTCGCGCCCAACGCTACCGATGTAAGAAACTACCACTCGAAGAAGGTCAGCAACCGCCGTCTCCCTCCTCCCCCTTCTCCTCACGCATTGCCTACCTTCTCCATGACAATGCCGCCACTCACCTCTCCCTCCCTTACGTTGCCGCCTGACCTCCTCCTGCTTGGTGTCACCCCGTGGTCACCATTGTTGTCGCCCCTCCTCCTCCCAATCGCTGCCCTCCCTCCCCCTCCTCCCCTTCACTTCCCCCCTCCTACTCCCCAGTGCGGCCACCTCCTCACCACCATCCCGAACCCTCCTCCCCGTGTCATCCCCCACCCGCCCACCCCTACCTCCCTCACCCCCCCCCCCCCCCCACACACACAAAGACCCTCCACCCAACCTCCTCCCCCCACCATCCAAATCCTATTCTTTATTTAATTTTGTGGTTAATTAGTTTAATTATCTGGTTTAGTTAATTAATTAGTGAATTAGTAATCTAATTAGTAGTTTAGTTTGATTAATTAGTTGATTAAACATTGTTTTAGCTGATTAATTGTTGAATTAGTTGATTAAATATTGTTTTAGTTAATTAATTATTGAAATAGTTGATTAAATGTTTAATTATTAAATTATTTGATTAAATGTTTAATTATTTAATTATTTTATTAAATATTTTCCTATTTTAATCAAAGTTTTATTAGTTGATTAAATGGTTTATGAGTGGATCAAATGTTTAATTGTGTAATTAGTTGATTCAATATTTTATTAGTTGATTAATTCATTAATTAGTAGTTTACTTGATTGATTGTTTAACTAGTAGTTTAATTGATTGATTGTTTAATTAGTTTAACAGTTTAAACTCTGTTTGGCTCGAGCCAGCCCCGCCTGAGCGATCCTCATGGCGGACTAGCCTGACACAGTCGTTGTTGAGCCTATAGGTGTAATTAAGGTGAAAACTGGTGTAAATAAGCTATTTACAACAATATTCAATTGTTGAACATGAGCAACATAACTTATGCATCACCCTTTTCGCACCGACACATGTAAGTTTAGAATTGTCCTTTCTTGGATAGCCTAGGAGTGATCGAGGGGGCATGCTTATTATAAGACGTGCGATTTGGATCCAGATGAGATTTCAACAGCGTAACTCTAGTGTTCTCCATTTCACCATTTTCGGGCACGCGGTTGGAGAACAGAGGGGTTTTGTTGCCAAAATTTCATTCGATTCGGACCCCGCTTCTCATCGTAACCATGTTCCTGTTGGTCACTCCGCGGTGGATTTAGGACCTATCCTTTGCAAAATGTTATATAAAACAAAGTACAAAGTAACAACAATTTGTTTGGATTTAATATGTTGCTCAAACATGGGTGAAGTTCGTAGTTGGATGTATACTAATTGGAACAAGAAAGAGGCTCACTGAGATGAGTGGTTCAGCAAGATAGACGCTTTTATAGAATGAGCTTTTTCATTGTCAAAAAACAATAAGGTGTGGTGCCCATGTAGCAAATGTCATAATAAAAAATGTTTGGAAATTATGACAGTGACAATAAACTTGTGTTGTAACGGTTTCATGCCCCATTATGAGTTGTGAACCTTTCATGGCGAGATAACTTCTCAAGTTGTAGAAGATCGAGTGGTTGCTGATAGCACCGGGGCTGATAGGATGGACGAGATGCTTGAAGATATACAACTAGAGTTCATGAAGGATCCTCATACAATGGTGGGTGCAGCGTTCTTCAAGCTTCTCGAGGCTTCAGAAGAGCCGTTGCATGAACACACATAAGTGACCCTCCTTACTTTCATGACCAGACAAGTATCAAGCAAACTTCATGTTACAGATGCAAACGGCTGTGCAGGTAAGTAATTTATTTTAATTAACATTTCTAACATTATAATGACATGCATGTCCTAATGCTCCGTAATCACATGCCTTAGTCGCCGGACAGCAGTATGTCTTTCCCACCTAGCAGCCATCGGTGTTGGAACCATAGTTGTTGACTTCAAGAGCACATGTATGTTCCATCAAACTTAGCCAAATTTAGTCCAATTTGACCAAACTTAGTCAAAATGATACAAACTTACTCAAACAAAGACAGACATAGCCAAAGTGATTAAATTTTCCTAAGTTAGTAAAATTTGATAAAACTTAGCCAAACTTAGTAAAATTTTGTCAAATTTGTCTAACTACACATGAAATCACATGGATCGATGATGGAGGCTCAGACTCCGTTGATGGAGCTGTCGGCACCTCACAACGGTGCGAGGACGACTTCTGGAGCTAAGGAGGTAATAGACTAGGGAGTGTGTAGTGTGATGGGATTGTATTTTATGCACGTGATGTGATATTTTTGATATTATTGTGATATCTGTAACTAACTGCGATCTGGTCATCGAGCCAGGGCTGGCCTCAAAGCCAGATTAGTAGGTTTCTATTTTAAAAAAAATGAATTCCTTATTTACGACGGCCCATGTCCTGGCCATCGTAGATAAGCCATACTTATTTACAATGGCTCGCTCTGGCCATCATAAATAAGCCATCCTTATTTACGACGGCCTGGGCCTAGGCGCTGTAAATAGGAGCCTGAGACACCACGTGGCAAGGTCTCCTTATTTACAATGGGTTGGCTTAGCTATCGTAAATAAGCTTATTTACAATGGTAGCCATCATCAATAACCATATTTACGACCAATAATTAGTGACGGCCAGAAATTGTCGTAAATAAGACTTTGCCAGTGTAAATAATCTATTTACGATGGTAACTGGCTTATTACCGTCATTAGTTCTGTTGTTTCCTGTAGTGGGTCGAATAATTCATGGTTTTTCTATATAACATTTATATAATTCACGTTTTTTAGTCATACAACTATAAACAAATCAGTATATTGTATGGATTACCTATGTGCTATAATTTAGCATTTTTGGGGGTGAATTTTCAAAAGTTGATGTATTGCACAACTCCCAATTTATACAAACATTTAAAAGATAAAAACAAAAACATATGTGAAAAACCACCTTGACCTACGAGGAAGATCATTTCTATAAATAGACAATGTATCCACACACTTTTCTAACAATAACGTATGAATGAGACATCCAATGTTACTTTCATTATATGTCAATCCTGAGTTTTGGCATCCATCACTCGAATGATATCTATTATATAGAGTATCCTACTTGTGCTTTTATTTCATTGGAATTGTGTGTCTCAAGCCACCGTCATTTGTCTTATTCCTTTCTGTTTTAGCAACAACGAGTGTTACATTGCATCTCAAATGTAATTTATCCAAAAGCTCTGAAAATGTAAAAATTATAATTAGATGTTGAATAATATATTATTATTTCTATTATCCAGTTTACGATTTAGTCAAATTTGATTCAACACCAAGACAATATTTAGGTAGTTTGTATTTGAATTATTAGTTGTCAAACTAAAGATGATGCATTGTAAGAGGCAATAATCTTTTAACATATTCTTCACTAATTTTTTAAAAATATATGACATAACACATGTCAATGTTTTTCCTCGCAAGGAAAGCAATTACAAACTAAAATAGAAGACAGAGAGCAAGGTACTCCAACCCTTCCCGGTTTGTGTGCCTCACACACTCATGATTTGGTTTCCAACACATGCCAGTTTTTATCATGAAAATACAAGGACTTATCCCACTTCTTGTCAGACAAATATGCATGCTAGTTACAACTAACAATTTATTTCTCAGCTAAGCACATAGATTTGATGTTCTTTTTTGGAAGTAGATATAAGAACATTTCAAGTATGTGCTAGACATATTTTTTTGAACCAAAGCCAACAGCAGGAGGATGCCACTATAATATATTATTATATGGTGTAGCCCGTGCAATATGGGGTACCAGAAAAGTTACAGCTTAAGGCCCTGTTTGGCACGACCTCTGCTGCAGCTTCTTCATAAAAATAAGCTAAAAGTGTGTCAAACAGGAAGCTTCTGTAATAGTTAGTCCAGTTGCTTCTCAGAATGAACTAAAAGCAAGATATAAGCAAAAGTTGCTTTCCACCAGCTTTTTAAACAAGTTGCTTTTGCAACAAGATCTAGTTATGCCAAACAGGACCTAAGTAGTGCAAGAAGCACTAGTGCAAAGCAGCTAACCAGTTAGTAAAAAAGGAATGGGCAGAAGATTTCATTCTATGTGCCTGAAGCAGGCACTCTTGTTTAAAATGTTGAAACTAGGAGGCCTAGGCACTAAGTAAGAAAGGCTCATACGAGACGCACCCGAAAGAAGAAGGGAGACGAACAAACTGTATGTCTCCGTGGGCGTCTCACATTTTGTTGTCATCAGAGACGGGCAGCAAGGCGCGTCGCCGATCGGACTAGGTGCGAGACATGCTTAAATGAAGTGTGTCTCCTTTCATTGTGTCATAACAGACTAGCTTTACAGGGTCATTGGAGACACCTGCGGAGCTCGTCATCCATCAACATACATGCGTGACAGGCCCTTACAAAGCGCGTCACAGATATATTGGCTGATTCGAGATAACCTATATTGTAGCACGTCGCAGATTTATTAACTTATTTGAGACGGGCTTTATGGAAGCTTGTCTCGTTTATGTAGGTTATCTGAGACGCTCTCTGCTATAGCTCATCACGGATTGTTTACAGGCAGGGTCTCCTATTAGGTGCCCCCACCCCTGATTATCCTGATTGCCAGCTGCATCCTGGAGCTAGTCAGAATTTGGCAACCGTATTATTAGTGTCAGCAACATACTGTACATGAACATATGTATAGCCAAAAAGATCACACATTAAATTATATTGACCAATCAAATATTAACAAAGTTTCAATCGTGGTTATCAAGTACACTAACTACACAACAAAGACTGTTATACTGATTACAATGTAACTAATTACACATATTATAATTGTCATCATCTAATCCTGTATATTGTAATGAAAATTCTCCCGATCAATGACTTCATTAATGATGAGCCTTCATAGTCTCTAATGCTCCGACTGAGAGATCCTCAAATTCAATAAAATCTCTGAAATCATATAAAACATTATAAAATTGTAGTCACATTTGCTTAATCAGTCACATAAGATAGCAAATATTTGTTAGTGAATGGAGAACCGAGCTTACTTGTAGCATAGGCGGTTGGTGAGCATCTGCAAAGCATCAGTAGAGAAATTGTTGTCATGGTAATGGACATGATAGTGAGCTGGTGTGCTTGTCCCTAGAAAAGCCAAACAATTTACATTCCACAGATGCATTTATAGCCTGATTCCAGCATAGGTACCTTGATTCCAGGTAGAAATCAAACTCACTGGGATGGAAAATGCTAGTGTTAACCACAGTTTCTGCAGTTTCAAGGGTTGCGAATCAGAATTCATTATATACATTGATAGTCAAAACAAATACATTACTTCTGCATTGACATAAACAAGGAAGATGAATGTATACCGTAATGAAAATTCTCCCTTTGGATCAATGACTTCATTAATGATGAGCCTTCATTGCACATCCTCATATTCAATAAAATCATAAGGGACGCGGCAGCATTCTCCGGGACGAGCTGGCGGAGGCGCCGGAGTTGTGGTTCCTCAACTCTCTGATGATAGCAGGCCGGCGTGCTCCAGGGACAGGGAGAATATTTCCACTTATATTAAGGTGCCAGTGTGCTCGTACCGATTACCGAGGTCGGCGTCGAGGTGGCGGCGTGCTCTAGGGACAAGGGACAGGCGGCGTGCTCCAGTGTGCTCAACTCTCTGATGACGAAGGTCAGGGTTGACGGCGGGGTAGGGGTCGACGGCGGCAGTGCGTCAATGATGAAGGAGTTGAGAAAGAGGGACGGCGGCGATGTGCTCTGGGGACATGGGACGAGCCGGCGTGATCTAGCGTGTTCAATTCTTTGATGACGTGAAGGTTGGGGTCGACGGTGGTAGCGTGATCAGGAGCTGCGGTTTCTAGGTTGAGAGAGCGCGCAAGAGCTAAAAATTTTCGCCAAATGTTGGGAGAGAGCGTGCAATGGATAAAAATAGCACCCGTCTCTCACAGTTCAGCGTTCTTTGGTCGAGATAATGCCAATATTTCGCCATATAGCGCTCAAGGAGTTTAAAATAAACTCAGAGACGCACATATATAACGCACGTCTCACATTATCATCTTTCACATTAGGGCATTTTCCTGCATGGAAAAGACGAACATCCGACACATTTGGCTGATGCAGCAAATGCTGAACTTCAAGTAGTATAGTTTTGATTGTATGACCAGTCCACCATCCCTATGAAATATCGATTTAAGCAACATAAGAAACCAGTTCAAATAAGTTCGGCAAAAATTACTAATTACATGAGCAAAATAGGTCTATTTTATAGTCTCTTGATCAAGAATCCCAATGCAGAGTGCTCCTGAGCGATGGACATTTGGGTGGAAGAAACCACTTGGAAAGGCGCATCTTGGAGGCACCAATGACAGTCCTCTGAGAAGGAGATTGTGAGGGGGTAGTAACCACCTTCCCGGTCAATCTACAAAGGAAAATCATTAATAAGAGGACGATTGTTAAACTCATATTGTGCTTGATCTTCATGACTTACCCCTTATTTATCGGGGACGATGCACTGCTACTTCAATAAATCTCTCGATTCAGGCTTTGCAGAGAAACCCTATGCTAAGAAATTGAAAATACCATTGTCAAACAAGACAGAAAAACAAAACTATAGTTAACTTCATCAGTCCATTGCAGATCTACAATACAACCATACGACCAGTGTGCCATATGTACATACATGGGGATGGTTCTTGCGCCACGGCAAGCGCTCCTCCTTCAGTCGGCTATGCGCCAAGTTGATACCAGCCATGAACAAGTGGCAACGAAGAGGAGGACGGCGACGATGATGACGACGAGGACGACGACGATGACGACGATGAGGACGGCGACGACGATGGCAAGCAGAGGCAGCATTCGCACTGGAGTTGGTCGATTGGTAAAGGACCTTTTGATTAGTAATAAAGGAGCACCAGAGGTGAAGAAGAGACGAAGGAGATAAATGTGACACACGTTTAGTTAAAGAGCGTCTTCCATTGTCGAAGAAGCGAAGAGATGAGGGAGATAAATGCAAGACACGCTATAACAAAGAGAGACGAGTGTTACGCTAAAGCGTGTCTTCCATTGTCAAAATATAGACGCACGGCACGAGGTCTGCGAAGAACTTAATTTCGGCAGCGTGGTGCAGAAACGCGTGTGACTTCCGTGTGCGACCTTTTGTTTCCCCGAGGCAGTATCGATGCATCCCATCGTTCCATCAATGCGCGGGAAACCAACCGCTCCAATGATGACTCCGGGCGGACCTTATTTAAGACACGCCGTCACCAGTGAGTTCTCCATAAGCGCGTCACTCACTTTCAATCCTCTTCTTCTCTTTTTCTTCTCCGCCCCTACAATCCACCACCATCATGGTCGACCTTCCGCCACCAAGCCCTCTGAGGGAGCCACTTTGCAAGAAACTGTGCTGCAGCTCCCCCGAGAGGTTCAACACCGAGCAATGCCTCCTTATGGTGCAAGAGGAGTACAACAATACGTCTCGCGCTATGAGTTCCTTGGGTTTGGGTACCCTTCCCTAGTTTACAGGAATGGGTACTAGCAGCCACTACTCTTCGCCCTCATGGGGGTGGCCGATAGTCTCGACATTCTATTTGAGACGATGGCCCAGGTGCTAGGCCCCGAGGGCCGCAGAAACCTTGTGGAGGCGACGAAGAGCAACCTCGTTCTCGGGATTGCACCACCGGTGCAGCCGGCGCAGCTGGCCCAGGCTCCTGTTGCACTGGCGCCGGAGTCACCATCAGAGGACGAGGATCTAGAGGAGGAGGAGTAGGAGGAGTAGGAGGAGTAGGAGTAGGATTTAGTTTTTCTTTGTTGTTTTTAGTTGCTTCTATTTTGTAAATATTGTTAATGAATGAATTATATCTTTGTTCATATATGTGATTAAATATTATCTTGTGTTTTCTTCAACTGTATGAATGAATGAATGTGTGGTGTGTTCATCGTGTTTCTCAAGTATTATAAGGAATGATTTTATTATATTCTGGACAAGTAAATGATTTAGTTATCAAGTGAGAATGTGCTCTAAGTTCAGTGATGTGTGATATCAACAGTGAACCGAAGCAAAATCGAGAAAATCATGAAGCTAAAGTGTAAATGAATGATTGTATCTATGTTCATCTGTGATGAATTATCTTGTGTCTTCAACTATGAATATCATCATTCAGCGACGTGTTCATGTCTGTAACGTAAGACAAAGGAGACGGGCTTTGGGTAAAGTCCGCTTCTTTTCTTTAGAAAATAGGAGACGTGCTTTGTGGACGCGCGTCTCCCATAGGAGGAAGAGGAGGACGCGTCTCGGATACATAATTAACTGAGATGGGCTTTACTGTAACTGGTCTCCTTGTACGTTCAACCGAGCTTTTTCAGATCCTCGCTGAAGCGGGTGCGTCTCACTAAACCTTACAGAGACGCTCGCCTTTTAGCGCGTCGCCCTTCTTTGTCTCCTATTTGGATTTCTTACGTAGTGAGGTAGGGTAAATGTCTTGGAATATCCTTTTTGTATTTTTTTTGCACCCAGAATGTCCAACATCCAACAATGTGCACTTTCTATAAAAAAATTGGTATTGAATTGCTCCCGTGCTTATTCCTCTATGTTGAAGAAGGAAATATTAAGGTTCCAAGATATGCCTATGGAATTCCAACATCTCCTGCTGAAGGGGCAATTTGATGAATGGATGGTATTTCATTTCTTGACTGCAGGGGGAGCAGAGGACACAAGTGTAGTCGCCATGCTCCAGTGCAATATTCTTCTTGTGTGGAATACTCCTCGTGTTAAGTCGGTCCATATAGAGCAGCCACATAAAAATTTCAATATGTTTTTGCATGAGGTAGTCCATATGCGATCGATAGGCTTCGGGGGATGGACTGTGATGTAGCTGCTTAAGTAGATTTTCCAAGATGAGAATCCTGAGGAGCTGTAAGACCATACATCCCTATGGTTCATTTCTAGTGTGATGTGATCAATAATCTATGCAAGATGTCGAAGTTCATCAAGAGCAGGTGTGGAGATCGGTGTATGAAATATATCTGTAATCTCAGAGAAATTCATGAACAGATGTACTGTCATCCCTGGGTGTTTTGTGTAGCTGAAGAGGCAGGGGAATTGAGACTGTATGTGGTATCCATTCCAAACATCTACCCAGAAGAGAGCCGTTGTGCCATCCCCTATTGAGCATGAGGCAATTCCCTTGAACTGGTTCTTCAAATGGATAATATCGCATCCATTTTGTCATTTTATTGGGAGTTATTGTATCATGCCCACACCATCTGAACCCAAGGAATGCTCATTCCCTTCTTGAATTTATGCAGATGTTTGAGCAGGTGTGCTTCATTCTGCATCATCAGATTAATAACCCCCAGTCCACTTTTAAGATTAGGTCTAGTGCACCTCTCCCAGGCAATAAGGGCCTCAATTTTTCCTTGCTTTTCAGGACCATTCCATAAACAATGTTTCCGTAGTTTATCCAATTGATCTAATACCATATTTAGGATTCGCAGGGAGGACATAGTGTATGTTGGTAGTTCACAGAGAACAGAATTTTCCAATGTAATCGGCCTGCATGTGAGAGAAATCATGAAGTGGCTGTTAGTCATTTAGATATTTTGAGTACGAGGGGAGCAAAATCTGAGACTCTGGTTTCTGAAGACTATGTGGGATGCCCAAATAAGTGATGGGGAAAGATTCCAACTGGCACCTGAGAGTGCCTGCCATAATCTCTGCTTGTGTGTGGATCATATTTATGGTATGATACATGATTTATGGAAGCTCACTTGTAGCCCAGTAGATAATAAAACTATGTAGCAAACTTTTCAGGCAATGCAGCTCCCTCTGGTCCGCATGAAGTTTCAACAAAGTGTCATCGGCATATCGTATGCTTGGGAATTCAGTGACAGATGGCAATTTGACAAGTATGGACAGTAGCCCTTTTTGATCGCCTCAATGATGATGTACTGTAAAAGTTCCCCTACCCGAACAAAAAGAAGAGGGGATAGGGGATCCTCTTGTTAAACTCCCCTTCTGTAAACAAAGGGTTTCCCGGGGACACCATTGAGAAGCACACCAGATGACACGTTGCTAGGATTGTGCGAACCTAATTAATCCAATTATTTGGAAATGACTTGGAATAACAATAATTGAATGATGTGATATCGTATCAAAAGCATTGGTGAAGTCTAGCTTGAGTACCACTGTCGGCTGTTTGGAAGATTTACATAAGTGGATGTATCCGCATGCCCAGGATGTGCAGTCTTGAATGGATCGATATTTGATAAAACCATATTGATTTCTATGAATTATGTGAATGATGACTCGCTGTAGTCGTTCAATCATTATCCTTGTTATTTCTTTGAGGGTACTATTGAGTAAGGATATGGTCCTATAATCAGACAATTTAGTAGGATTGTTTGTTTTAGGTATTGGGTTGAGGTGTGAGCTGTTGATGGATTCAATGTCCAGAAGATCCATAAAGAAAGCCTGCCAGAGAGTGATAATGTCCTTTTTAGTGATAAGCCAGCAACATTTAATAAATCACCTTTGAAGTCGTCTGGTTCTAGGGACTTATCCAAAGGGAGAAATTTGACTCTACGCTGGATGTCTTCGTATGACACTGGGTCACCAAGTGATGAAGACTGGAGAATTGCAGCATGAGCGTTGAGAGGTTAAAGAGCATGTTTGGCTATGTAATCAAAGACTTTCAGCCTCTGAAAGATTGCCATAGGTACTCTGCTTTTTGCTGGTGTTCATATAGTGATTCTCCTACATCGTCGTCCAGTGATGAGATGACTGTGTAGTGTTGCTTCCAATTTAGGTTCTGACAATGAATCGAATATGTAACATGAGCTTTGAGGATGTTTTGAAGTTCCATCCCCGTAAAAGCAAAAAGAGGGTGGGCTTCTTTGATAATGTCCAGGATTTGGAGTGTGTTATTGTTTCTTGAAGAAAAAAGGTGATGTTTCCTGCTCGCTTCCCCCATTTCTTTAGTACCTATGGCAGCTTCTTGAATTTGAAAGAAATAGGCTGAGCTGGATTTAAAGTCGGTGCTGGTCTGTGCTATGTTCTTTCTATAATCTCATAGAAACTTGGGGGTGCCATTCAGTAATTTTCAAATCATAATAATGGGTATTGTGGTATAGAAGTGCCAATAGTAATCTTGCAGGGTACATGATCTGAAATTGTTCTGGACATTGAAGACTTTAAAGTGTTGGAATAGTGGAGTGCCCATTCTTCGTATGTCAAACCCCAATCAATCTGCTCCAAGAGTGGGAAAGACTGCATATTGCTCGATGTGTATTTTCTATCTTTTAAGGGTATATCCGGAAGGCCCGTATGGTTTATCCACTAATTGAAAGTTATCATATTATCAAAATTACCGCCGGGTTTGTTTTTGTTGTCCATAGAATGATAAGGATTGAAGTCTCCAAGAAATATCCAACATTCGGCTTCAGGAAATCGAAGAGACCATAGCCATTGCTAGAAAAGTAATCTCGCAGGGTTCGTGCAACAAGCATATATTGCCACAAGGAACCATGTGTCATTGTTTTCCTTTGATATGAGTTTGATACTCAGTGCATACTGGTTGCAGAAGATTGCTTCTCTCTCCAGACGATCACAGTCCCATGTTACAAAGATACCACCAGAGGACCCCACTACAACAACAACAACAACAACCAAGCCTTTGTCCCAAATAAGTTGGGGTCGGCTAGAAATGAAACCCAATAATTTTTGAAAAAAAAGTAATAGAAAATAAGATGATATTAAAAAAATACAAATAAAATAAGATTTTATATTTTATTTATTTTATAAATGGGTTAATAAGAAAGAAGATAAAAGTAACAAAATACGAATAAACTAAGATGCTGTCACATAAATTGCTAATTTTCATGCGGTCTTATCATGAGCCAAATCTCTAGGTATATTTCACTCCTTTAATTCTCATTTCACCGCCTCCTTCCCTGTCAAACTTGGTCTACTTGTATCCCTCCTAAAATTTTCTCTACTCTTTATAATCCCACTGTTAACCGGTGCTTCTAGAGGTCTCCGCCGGATATGCCCAAACCACAGTCGGCGATGTTGAACTAGCTTCTCTTCAATCGGTGCCAACCCTACCCTATTACGTATCACCTCGTTACTAATTTTGTCTCTTCTTGTGTGACCGCACATCCATCACGCATCTCCGCAACACTCATTTGTTGGACATGTTACCTTTTAGTTGCACTACACCATGGTACACTTTCGCCAACACATAGAAATGTGGGCACAAGGTACTTATGGAGACACAAAAACTGTGGGCAAAAGTTATGCCGACAGATTGTAAACAGTCACGGTAGAAGCTGTCGGCTTAGGCTTTGGCGACAGTTCAAACTTTTGACGACAGTTGGTGTGTCGGAAAACACAAAACCTACACCGACAGTTTCTATTTTTCCCGGCAATCAGTTTTTCCCCACAGTAACACTTTTACCTACAGTAGATACGTGGGCTAACCATATTTTTTGCCTTAAGAGGGCACATACATCGTTGTGTGTGTGTGTATGTGTGTGTGTGTGTGTGTGTTTGTGTGTGTGTGTGTATATAACAACCACATCTTCAATCACTCAATTCATAATTTCAATAGCACATACACAATCACAACTCAAATAGACACTTTAACATTCAAACTGTGTGCAATTAACACAGTACAAATATATCCATTAATATGCATGGTTCCATATAGATAAACTTCGGATCCTCCAAATAAAGTAGCTGCATACATGTCCAATAAATATCAAATCAGGTCATAAGTTAAGTTTCAACCTATTATATAGTGCCATACAAATGACCACTGAGAGAATATACATGTTTCTCTCTACTCACAAATAGTCATATACACAACATTTTCTTGTTGCACAAAAGGTCACTCCAGAAGCTTGTAACATGCCTTGCTGCCAAAAGGTTACTACTCCAGTTAGTTGAAGCTTGTAACATGCCTTGCTGTCAAAAAGTTACTACTCCAGGTAATTAGTTGCTGGTGCACCTATCATAGTAAAACAGAATAATCAGCACACAATGCAAGTAAGGGAATAATCAGCAAAATAATAATGAACACTATAATTCATATGTTGGAAGGTTGCTGGAACACTATAATAAACACTACAAAGAAGGTTGCTGGAACACTATCTAAACTAACTTCAATAAGCAGTCAAAATGACTAAGAACAATTCTCATCCATTAGTAACTGGATATATCAAAAGCCTGTATAAACATACCATCTACACAACAACTGGTATTTGCCATTGCATAATCTTAAAGCATATATGTGTACAAATTCGAGACAAACAGACAACACTTTTGAAAACTGTTAGACACCAAATAAGGTTGCCTCAAGTTGCATCAGGTTGCTATTCAGCAACAAAGAACTAAACTAATCTATCATATGTTAGGTAATTTTAAATCTAGCTAATACCAATGCACAAATGTATTACCAGTGGTTGCATGGGCACTTCTGCAAAAAATATTTAAACCCACAAGACTTAGATCATCATTTGGTACTTAAGAACCTATCAAAGAAATGAATTTAAATTTAATAAAGGTAAATAATATCATTTCCTGTTGCCCTGCTGTATATGCCCTGATGCACTAATGCCCTGATGTACATGCTTCATGTTTCATGTCCTGTATGTTTAATAGCTGTTTCTTTTATGTTTTCTGGTTTGAAATATAGGTATGCTGATCTGATTTTGCAAAACTGTTGAGGTCAGTTTCCTGCTATCAAGTTATTATATGTCTGTTCTAATAACAATGATGTCTTGTATATTGTTTTTTGGTTGCAGATTAATAGTACATGGAGGTAAATTGGATGACTACAAAATTTGGATGGAAGCTAACAGATTAACAGTACCTGAAGAGATGATTTCTGAATCTGAAATTCAAGAGTTTTACTTACTGTTTGCTAGATTCAGTACTTGCAAATTGCAATTTGTATTTTCTTTTCTGCCAGATTCATGAGTTTTACTGTTCTGCTAGATTGATGACAGCAAGATGGAGGAGCTTTTGTACTAGAATCTGAAGTTACAAATTCCGATTTTCTTTGTATAACAATTTCAGTTTCAGAAATGGACTACCTGCTGTTGTAATTTCAGTTTTAGAAATGGACTAATGAACATTGAATAATATAAAACACAAGTGGAGATGTCAATCTTGCAATCATACCAGAACCTGGACCTTTTGACTGCCTTGAACACTTTGTGTCATCCTTGATCTGTAACAAGTTAAGTTATTGAACTAATTGATCAAAACATTCTTAGATTTATGGTTGCAAGACAAAATATTACTCTGTCATGTGGCCAAGCAATGCATCTCCCACGAGCATCTCCAACAGACTTTAAGGTTCCATAAGGGCGAGGTAGTATGGCATCCCTCATGAAAACATGATTGACAACTACCTCACAATATTGAATGCCAAGAGGAGTGTCCCCCACAATAGATGATGGTTTGTTGTTCGAACAGTTCCCTTAGCCACAGGGAGATTATAGGGCCTCACAACATTATACAATATCACATCTCTTCCAACCTAAAGCATAAAAATAATAGCACAGTGCAACAGGTATGCGACGGCATAAGTGAAACAATAAATTATGGATTGAGAAATTACCTCTTCATCATGTGGTTCTTCTAAAAAAACAACAGTGTGCCTCGTCATGAGAATGTTTTCTTTATCACTTAAGTGTGTGTTATCTATTTCTTCCTCAGCATGTGACCTCATATCATCATGAGGGGGATTGTTAGATTCAATTGGAGTGCCAGAATGATTTTGTTGCTGCTGAAGTAATTTTTCCAGTAGCTGCTGCATATTGTCCAAACGGCTTTCTAAAGCTTCCACTTTTTTATCAGCTTGTCAACGAGCTTCGATTTCCATTTGAAGCCTTGTTGATGTGCATTTTTTTTTGCCCCAGGCATGTCCAACTCTGCAGGTGTTGGTCCTAAGCCAACAACACGAACATATCCATTCTTCTCTGGCCCACAAACATGGAAATAGGCATCACCTTCCCCATATTTGTCTATTAGTTCAGGATGATCTACGATTGCATCTTTAAGGGCATTCTACAAAAAATAAAGATATTAGCAAACAATTTTTGTGTTTAGCTCCAAGTGAAATGCACTTAGATATCTCCATAACTTACAATTGTTGTTTCAGCTCCCTTGTGAGGTACTCCATTCTTGTGTGTGTGCATTTTAATAAACAATTCATCTCTGTGTGCTGGACGTCCTAGCTCTTCGCACTGTATTTTAATAATCATACTGCAGCTACAAAATTTGAATAATGGATACAAAATGACAAGAAATGTGCATACCATTTCGTAACCAACACGTGCATGGCTCTTGCTTCCAGATGTATGGTTTTGGGTCATCTTTGACCGATTTGCTTTCCCTCTCATTGAATGGACCTATCATCAAGTGTTATTTACAGTACTCATGATTTATATATAATAACTCTAGAAATAGGGAATTGTAGCTTACAGCTCCATCAGGAGATGTCCAATGATCAATTAACCACTTCCAATCCTCCTCATGCGCTCTTTCGTCCCGCAATTGAAGCAATTCTTCGTATTCCATATCATCATCAAAACATACTTTCTTCAAGTCTGATTTGAAGTCCCTCCATTTTGCAGCTGCTGTTCTCATAAACCAGTTGAAGCAACTGTTATCTATATCCCAATAGAGTTGCACATAACTTATAAGTTAATAAGTATTCTACATTTTATTTATTTTAGAAATGGGTTAATAAGAAAGAAGATAAAAGTAACAAAATACGAATAAACTAAGATGTTATCACATAAATTGCTAATTTTCATGTGGTCTTATCATGAGCCAAATCTCTAGGTATGTCTCACTCCATTAAGTCTCGTTTCATCGCCTCCTGTCCTATCAACCTTGGTCGACCTCTACCCCTCCTAAAATTTTCTCTACTCTTTATAATCCCACTGTTAACCTGTGCTTCTGGAGGTCTCCGCTGGATATGTCCAAACCACAGTCGGCGATGTTGAACTATCTTCTCCTCAATCGGTGCCAACCCTACGCTATTACGTATCACCTCGTTACTAATTTTGTCTCTTCTTGTGTGACCACACATCCACCGTAGCATGCGCATCTCCGCAACACTCATTTGTTGGACATGTTGCCTTTTAGTTTGGCCAACATTCTGCTCCAATTATTATATCTTTTTGTTTTTTCCAACATTTTGCTCCAGCTTTTTTGTTTACACATTCTGCTCCAATTTTACTTTTTTATTTTTATTTTTTTGTTTTTTGTGTTTTTTTTGTTATTAGTGTTTTTTTTTTGCTTCTATCTACAGCATCGCAGGTCCGATGACCGTCCTATAGAATTTTCCTTTCAATTTTTGTGTAACTTTCTTATCACATAAGATTCCTGATGCTTGTCGCCACTTCATCCACCCGATCTTGATCTCGTGGCAAACATCTTCGTCAATATCACCATTGCTTTGTAACATTGATCCTAAATATCAAAATGTGTCCCTCCTAGGTACTACTTGTCCTTGTAAACTAATATTTCCATCCTCGCACCTGACATCACTAAAGTCGCATCTCATATACTCGGTCTTGGTTCTACTAAGTCTAAACCCCTTAGACTCTAAGGTCTGCCTCCATAGCTCCAATTTTCTATCAACACCATCCCTAGTTTCATCTACCAACACTACATCATCAGCAAAGAGCATAAACCAAGGGATATCCCCTTGTATATCCTTCGACACCTCAACCATCACTAAGGAAATTGCGTACACTTGTCACCACATTATCGTACATATCCTTGATAAGGTTAATGTACTTTATTGGGACTTTGTGTTTCTCTAGAACCCACCACATGATCGGCCTTGGTACCTTATCGTATGCCTTCTCCAAGTAAATGAACACTAGATGTAGATCATTTTTTTGCTCCCTATACCTCTCCATAAGCTAAAGGAGTAAGAAAATTGCCTTCATAGTGGACCTCCCATGCATAAAACTAAATGGTTAATAGTGACATTGGTCACTTTCCTCAAGCGGTGTTCAATCACTCTCTCCAAGAGCTTCATAGTATGACTCATAAGCTTAATTTTTCGGTAATTGGTACAACTTTGAACATCTCCTTTATTTTTGAAGATGGGTACTAAAATACTTTTCCGCCACTCTTCAGGCATTTTGTTTGACTAAAAATGCGGTTGAATAGTTTAGTGAGCCATACTATTGCTACATCCCCCAGACATCTCCACACCTCAATGGGGACATCATCGGGGCCGCGGGCCATTCCTCCTTTCATCCTTTTTAAGGCCTCTCTAACCTCAGACTCTTGTATCCTCAACATGAATCGTCTGTTCATGTCATCAACTGAGTCATCCAACTAGAACCTAATGCTCTCGTTCCCATCATTGAATAATCCACTGAAGTAGTCCCGCCATCTGTTCCTAATCTCTTCATCCTTCAATAGAATTCGATCTTCCTCATCCTTAATGCATTTGACTTTGTTGAGATCCCTCACCTTCTTATCGCGAAGTTTCGCCATCTTGTATATCTCCTTTTCGCCTTCTTTTGTCCCTAGTCTCTCATATAGCGCATCATAGGCCCGCCCCTTGCTTTACTCACAACACGCCTTGCATTTTTCTTAGCGTCTTTATACTTCACCATGTTACTTGCGCTTCTCTCATGATGCCATCTTTTATAAGACTCCTTCTTCTCCTCAATAGCTTTTTGTACATCTTCATTCCACCAGCAAGTGTCTTTATCTACAAGTTTCTTACCTTTTGTCCACCCAAGCACCTCCCTAGCTGCCTTCCTAATGTAAGTCGCCATCTTCACCCACATACTATCCGTATCTTCCTCTTTGCTCCAAGGTCCTTCCGCGATCATACTCCTTTTGAATGATTGTTTCGTATCATCCTTCAACTTCCACCACTTTGTTCTTGCGGTTTTAAAACCATTGTCTCGTGACACACGCATGTGGAAACGGAAGTCGGCTACCACAAGTTTATGTTGTGGAACAACACATTCCCCAGGAATGACCTTACAATCTAAACATGCCCCCCTCTCCCTTCTCCTGGTGAGGATATAGTCTATTTGACTAGAATGTTGGGCACTAGTAAAGGTCACTAAGTGAGATAGCCTCTTCTTAAAGAGGGTGTTAGCTACCAATAGGTCATAGGCTATGGCAAGGTCTAGGATATCCTTACCCTCCTGGTTTCTATCGCCACACCTAAAACCTTCGTGTACCCCTCAAAACCTACATTAGTTGTACCTACATGGCCATTGAGATCTCCTCCTATGAAGAGCTTCTCGGCTATTGGTACACTACTAACAATCCTCCAAGTCCTCCCAAAATTGTCTCTTAGTGGTCATGTCGAGTCCAACTTGTTGGGCATAAGCACTAATGACATTCAAGATAAGGTCCCCCATAACTTCCTTGACTAGGATGATCCTATCCCCTCGTCTACGGACATCCACTACTCCATCCTTGAGGCTCTTATCTATTAGGATGCCTACGCCATTCCTAGTCCCAGTCAAGCAAGAATACCAAAGCTTGAAACCAGTATTGTCAACCTCCCTCGCCTTTTAACATGCCCATCTAGTCTCTTGCACAAAGAATATTTACACGCCTCCTAATCACAACGTCCACTAAATCTCATGGCTTTCCCGTCAAGGATCCTACATTCCAACTACCCACCCGAAACCTAGTTTCCTCGGCTAGCTTCCTTACCCTTCGCATCCGTCAAGTAAGATGCAAAGACCCTTGCTCACTTAACACTACATCCGAGCGATGATGTAGCATGCCAATAAGGTGGTGCCGATCCGGCCCTTTCCCATTTAACACCACATCTGGGTTCTGATATGGCGCGCCACTAAGGCAGTGGCGACCCGACCCTCGGCCACCTAACACCATACCCGGGTTCCGGTACGGCACATCGCTAAAAGGATTACGCCCCAACAACTTTCCAATAGGTTTCATTTACATGAGAATGGCTAAGTATAGTTGTTGCCTCGCCAAGCCTATCACAACCCCTCCTCCTTTATCCGGACTTGGGACCGGCTATGTCATTATAACATAGGCGGAGTTACCAGAGCACCCCACTGAGGGTGAAAAAAAAAACAAGTTGTCCAAATTTCATGGGAGCTATGTGTTTCTTGGTTTCTTGGATACATATAATGTCACAGTGCGAGTCCAATGGTGCTTCTTTGAGGGCCTGCAACTTGGCTAGGGAGCCTAATCTGTGGATATTCCAATTCAATTTGACCCAATATTTATTTTTCAAACTTTGATGATCCATTTAAATGAGATGTTTGTATGAGTAAAGGAGAAAGACCGAAGAACATCTCCATCAATAGGCCACAAAAGATAGTACATGAACAGGAAGTCATAGCTTAATATCAATAACAAGTACTGGTTAATAATCAAGCGCCCAAGGTCACCAACCAACCGACCCTTGCAACCTTCACTGTTTATCAGCACCAATATTAACATCGCAAAACAACCATATTGTCCAGTTACAACCTGGCCACATAAGGCCCTAGAACAGCACAACACCAACACAAACAAAAGAACGACATAATAGCCACATGTGGTCCTAGAGCACAACAAACACAAACAACAGCAGCAAAAGAAATGGCCACCAGAGGCCCCTGAGCACTGCCTCCTTCAGACGACAACGACAATACCAAACCAGCTCTTCCATCCTCCTCACCCCTCCTTTCAGGACTCCGTTTCTCACTGGTAGACTCAGCATGCTCGGTCTTCGGCTGAAGCAGGAGCTCGACAGTGATCGCCAAAGGAGATATGCCATATTGAAAGGTTGCAACTGATTCAATCAAAGATATGGAGATTTCAAGAATTAATTCATCTTAGTTGACAATATAAATTAAACAAGGAAACTCCAGAAACCGTGGAGTGTGAGGACAGTGATGTTGGTTACCATATTTGCCCTTGTGCTTTCTTTTCCTCCCTCTACTTAAGCCCGCGCAAGCACCCAACTCCTATTGTGGGTGCTAGCCCTGATTGGCTGCCTTCAAGCGTGGGCTCTGGTGGAGCGAGGAATCCACCAGAGGGGAGCTGGACCATCCCTGCTGATTAGCCAAAGCCAAAGCGCAAGCCAGCCTTCTCACTACAGGAATCCCGATGATTTACAACGGCTGGAGCTGTCGCAAATAAGAGAAAAACCGTCGCAAATAAGCTATTTGCGATGGTTCTTGGCCGTCGCAAGTTACACATCACAATTAGCTTATTTGTGACGGCCACCATTGCAAATAACGCTATTTGCGACGGTTGGCTGCAGCCGTCACAAGTTATTGCCAGGGGACGGGTGGGCCCTATGTGTCTATTTGCGACGGCCTGACCATCGCAATTAAGGCCCTGTTTGCGATGGCGGGGCCGTCGTAAATAAGTCCAGCCAATGGGACCCAGGTGGCCATCCAATGGGACCCACGCGACCATTTGCGATAGCCTGATCGTCGCAAATAGGGCCTTAATTGCAACAGCCTCGCCATCGCAAATAGGGCCCAAATTGCGACGGTCAGACCATCGCAAATAACAGAGGCTAGTTTGCGATGGCCCATATCCTTATTTGCGACGGTACTGTATAAAAAGCCATCACAAATAAGGTTTTTTATTTTTTTAAAAAACAAAAAGAAAATGCTACCTAGCTCGATAGCCAGAATCACAAAACATACAACACAATATAACACAGTCACAAACAGAATCACAATATGTCGTCGATACATCACACATCACCATCAACAAAGCAAACAAGGGCTTACTCGCCCATCTGACCTCCTAAGCCACCTCCAAAGTCAAAGTCGTCATCGCGCCTCATTCCAGGTGACGGTAATGACAGCGACGGAGTTTGAGCAGCCATTGCAGATTTCTACAATTAATGAAACTTAGAGTTAGAATATAAATATATCAACATCTCTCTCTCTCCCTTCTCTCCCTCTATCTCCATCTGGATCCCGCTCTCTTCCTCTCTCTTTTCATTTCTCTATCTCTATCTCAATCTATCTCTCTCTCTCTCAATCTATCTCTCTATTGCTATCATTTTCCCTCTATCTTCCCCCCTCTATCTCCATCTACATCTCACTCTCCCTCTATATTTCTCTCTCTCTATCTCCATCTACATCTCCCTCTCTCTCTTCATTCCTCTCTCACTCTATCTAACTATCTCTCACTCTTTCCTCTATATCCCTCTTTCTTCTATCTCAATCCTTTTCTTCAATCTAACTATCTCTCTCTTTCTTCTATCTCAATCATTTTCTCTCTATCTTCCTTCCTCTTCTAACTACTTCTCTCACTCTATCTAACTATCTCTCATTATCACTCTATTTTTTCGCTTTATTTTGGTTAAGTTGAGGTAAAACTAGAATTGTTAATTTGTCATAGAAAATTACCTAAACCGCGGAAGAAAGATCGCCTGGAAGGACCGGTAGTGGCGGTAGCTGGATCCTCAAACCTTATGCCCGAGCCATGGCCTGTCATTGCAAACATTAAATGTTACCTATTAGTAAGTCATTTACGCTGAATTATGAGAACTTTTGTTTTCATTTCGTTACCTTCATTGTGTCTCGCATCTGCGCCATCCATGCTCCCTGGATGAGATCGTGGCCTCCACCGTGATCCTTTGTTGTTCCGCCACGATCTTTTGTGGTTCTGCCTCCCTCCTTTTCTCCTCCTGTCGCCTGATGTTCTCTTCTACGGTTTATCGAAAGTTGGACGGAACCTGTTGTGCGAGTCACAGAGGTTCCCGTCTGTGGGTTGTTTGGCATGTGCAGGATGTGGACATCTGTGTGGTGCTTGCCTTGCCAGTTCACTTGGAGAGTGAGCTTTAGTTGGGAGGCGACAGGGGGTGTCTTGCTGAGTATCAATCACCGTGCGAAGGTCCTTCAACATACGCCTTGCAAGAGCAACTTGCACCATGTTCGGGAGGAAGCCTGGCAGAGGGGGGAGGTCCGGAGCATCAATGACAAAATGAATTATTTTCATGGACCCCCACGAAGAAAAAATATTTTCCGTGAGTCATTTTGGGCTCTAAGCGTGAGGGCTATGATGTACGTGGCGATGTGATGCATCAGTTGGACTCTCTGAGTGTGAGGAAGAACAACAATGCAAATGGCCAAAGCCATATATTCGTTATGCTTGAGAGTGCCACTAGAAATGTACCAAACCAATCGGGCCTTCCAAAAACCCCACCATCTTCCGGTTTGATAAGAGAAGGGAAGAATCGGGAGGGGTCGATGATGAAGATCGCCATAGATGTGGAAGTTATGACAATGGAGTGGTGCTAGGCGATCAGTTGTGGGGAATGCGTAGAATTTCTCCCCGTGGTGGGGATTATGAGCCCATGCGGGGCAGAAGAGAGATGAAGGGACAGGGGAGAGTCCGATGGGACATGATGATTCCTAGAATCAGGTGCTTTAATGGTAGTAGATTGCCACACTACCAGCGTGTGATCATTACTGTCACAACCGGTTTGGGATGCATCGGATCTCGAGACGTGACCCACGGGCACCCAACATCGTTTCGACTGATTACATCTGCTCATACAATAATTAAGTATATGACCATAATTTAGAAAAAACGACATCTAATTGGATTCAGGCATACATTTTGGCTAGTATGTCCCAAGGCAAAGCAGTGAGAGCAATGCATTGAATGAGATATGACATTGAGCAGTGCACCTGAGTCAGGGACATGATTACCTGTTGTGTTCAACCAGCTGCCATTAATACTATCTTTGAAAGAAGATAAAGGCTATTCACTACAGGAATCCCAACGATTTGCGACGGCCAGGGCCGTCGCAAATAAGCCGAATGCCGTCGCAAATAAGTTGTATTGCACTGTAACTGTTGGGCGCAGATTGGAAATTCAAGCGGAATTTTAAACATTTGCCAGGGGTTTGCCAAATCTTGAGCTCGATCCATCCAATAGTGAGCCAAACGAATGTGAGGGTCGGAGTCCACATTTTTTAGAAATCTTATTGGATGGTGCCTTGCAATGTGACATCCAACAACACACATACTCTTAAAGTCGAGTGAGGGAAACCTACTCGCGAGATGTCACCACAACAATCACTCTTAAAGTTGAGATGTGGACCGGGATTTTCGTAGCATGGAACGCACAAGGTTGATCTCGACCCGAAGGGTGCGACAACGCTTGTGACCACATCGTGCCTCGGACGGTATGGGCGAGGCAGATGTGGAGGTTGAGTTGTAACTCCGTCAGTGTCGATTAAGGACCGATCCATGTGCGTCCCTGTTGGGCAAATATGAGCTATATCGGATGCATACTGGTATATGGGACCTAGGAAACTGATGTAAATCGTAGAGCTTAGTGTGGAAACTTCCCAGACATCTGTGAATTGAGTTGAGAAGGCATAAAGGTGTAAATCTTCTAGGGAGCAACTTTGTTGTGTCCGTGTAGAGAACCTTTTGCTCGGGATGGTGAGTTGACTCTATACTCGGGCCTCTTGTGAAAAGTGGCTTCGTGCGACGTAGAGAGAAGCGCAACAACATAGCTTCCTTGCGGGCGTACGTGTCGTGCATTCTGTTTGTTATTGATTTGAATCACCGTCGCTCGTGGTTATGGATTGAGCATACTTGTTCATTGAGTCGTGACGTAGTAATAAATATGTCGGTACCCTACGTACCGGGTACCCCACGATACCGCTAAAAGTGCAAGAAAATTTCACCTGTCAGAGTTGAAGGCCCTTGCAGGTCCCATATGTCACGTTGCACCGGACCCGCTCCCTTCACATGGATGGCTCTCGGTTTAACACGTGTAAAGTAAGACTAGAACAAAACTCCCAATCAAGGGAAGCTCCAGCGACTACACGTGTATAACAGCCCCAGACCTAGCCCCCGTCAAAGAGGAGCTCCGGTACCGACACGTGTACAGCAACCCCGGACCTATCCACCCGCAAGGGAAAGCTCTGGATCTGCCACGTGTGGAGCCCCCGGACCTTCGTCACCAACAGAAATACAAGCCGATCATGACCATTACAGACATTCAAGGAGTGGTTAAAGCGGCAATTACAAGGTCTGATAATGTGTCATTAATGTCATATTAATAACACACGATCAATGCACTGTTAATAGGGGTAACGCTGCCATGAAGGCACGTTACCACACTATTAATTATACTTAATACTCTTTAGACAGTGTATTAGGTCATTAAGCACACCAGGGCCACATGTCGGGCCAGGCCAGCTTTGTAACAGTTAGTCTTTAGAATTATAAAAGGGATGCACCACACGAACATGTGGACATTCTGATCCAGGCTATTGCGACCTGATCCTAGGGAACGCACTCACTGAATACAATTACACAAACCCCGTGGAGTAGGGTGTTACGCTCAGGCGGCCCAAACCACGTAAATCTCTGAGGTCACCATCTTGATATTGATCTCTGCAGGCCCCAACCACAAAAGAACCTCAGCCGGCTGCTTCTCAGCGGGTCTGGGGGAAGTGTCGTATTCAACACTTCAACATTTGGCACGTCAGGTAGGGGGAGCAATCCCGAGATCACAAGATGGTGAATTCAGCTGCTGGATCAACCAACGGCAATCATGCTGAACAACCTGCTGGAGGCAACCCCTCCAACGTTCAACAACCAGCAGGTGCCAATGCGTCGGTAGGCACCGTAGCACCATTTGTTCCGGCAAACAATGCCCGTCAATGAGATGGGGTATCTGCGTGGTAAAATCCCACATTTTCTTTCATATGAGGTTCAGTTATAAGTTGGTTATCAACCCTAATGGAGACCAATTATAGCTATGCTTATAAATTTGATCTCATCAAATAAGTTCTTCAACTCATGCATAAATTTTATTAACATGAGGAATGGACTTCACCAATAATCTTAGATAAATTCTTTTGACCTCTCTCCAAAGTTTGGGATTATTTGAATGAAGGATCCTAGGTCAAATTAATATGCAGTACCCAATATATATATATATATATATATATATATATATATATATACAAATTGAATATGCTACTGTATATTTGGCCCTGTCCAAAATTATTCAATTCAGAGGCCATATAATTTGCTATGGTTCACTAATATTCCAAATAGACTTCCTGTAAAGTTTTATAATTTATGGACTCCATTGGCTATTTTATTTGAGACGCTTAGCAAATTCAGACCATAGTAGGAATTCAATTTTTCAGTTCTGTTCAACTTAATTGATCATCAAGATTTGAACACACCATCATGGTCAGCGTGACTTGCTTGACTTATCCTCATAGTTTCAAAATGTTTGGAACTCATTTGCTATTTAAATCAGTGACACCATTGAATTTCATCCAAATTCAAATTCAAATTTGAAATTCAATTGAAACTTGCTCCAATTCGAAATCCAATTGAAGAATCAAATTCCAGATATTTATTTGAGCCTCCCAACAAAAATCTATAATTTTTGGATCAAGTTTGGTAAGGGAATTGATGTTGCAGAGAAGGGGCAGGGATAAGGGTAGTGGGACCCACCAGTCAGTGGGACAATCTCGGTGTTGCTCTGCACGGCGTTTTTTCGGCGCTCCCCTGCTCGACACCGCGCCGCATGCAAACCACCACCGAGCTGCTCGTCTGTCTGCTTCAAGGCATGCCTTCTACTCCTCCCCGAGCTATATAGACCCTCTCCCGGTCGAAGTGGACACACATCCACACTCTCGCCTCTGTTTTTCCTTTCCGCCAATGCACCGCATCACCGCCACCATTCTTGACGCACCGGCCGAACCACGCAAGGATTCGCGGTGCTTCCAACAGCAAAAGGTGTCTTCACTAGTTGTTCTTCCTTCCCATCCAGTCCTTTGTTTGATTCCCTGCTTATATGTGCAGTATTTCGAAGCTTCCTCGGAGCTCGCGGGTGAAGCCGCTAGGGAACCTTCTGTTCCACGAGGACAGGCCACTTCAAGCATGTTTCCATCTCCTTCCTTGGAGCAATAAGGCACGCAAAGGTACCTAGCTGCTTCTTGTGATGTGTTCAGCCACTATCGTGCTTCCTAGCTCCCTTATCTCAAGTTTCCCCCAAAACAGTTCATACCGAGATCACTAAATTACCGGTTAAATTATGTTTCTACGTACGATGATTTGTCAATCCAATAAGGTATTATCTCCTATATCTCCTGGCGCATCACCTCACAAAAATTAAAAGGAATACATCGAGAGACGGGGTCAGATTTTGAGTTTTCACAGCCGCCGGTTGAAAACGTCAAACTCAACTTTGCCGGCGATATCACCCCATTCTAACCCCCAAAGTCATCCCCCTGTTGCTCCCAGAAACCTCCCCGACCTCTTCCCGAGCCTATTACGCCATTGTCGAGCATTTCTGACGAACACCGAAACCCTAGCTCCGCCGTTACCGTTGCATCGCCGTCTCCGGTCATCGCCGACGAGATTGGACACCACCATCGGCTTGCGCGGTCGACTTTATGGTTGAGCGGTCAAGGCGAGGCCGAAAGGAGGTCGACGCAATAAGTCCGGCGAAGCACCGCCGCGGTCCCAGCGAGAAACGCCGCTGCGTCGGGAGGTTGACGAAGGTGCGGGTCCCACCTGTCAACGACACCGCTCACGTGGGATCAGCTGTAACCACGAATCCGGTGCGGCTGCGTAGGTTAACCCTGTGGCTCCCAGTGTGGCTCCGTTCCGATTGGTCCGATTCAAATGATGTGGGACCGGCCCCTTTATTTGAATTTTCCAATAGAAAAATAAATCTGGATTTAATCCAAACTTGGAAAATCCATAACTTCCAGTAGAATTATCCAAAAATTCCCAAATAAATTTTGTTAGAACCATCATGAAGAATACTGTCCAGAGGGGCACTTGGATTTGTATGAAAAGACATAGAAATTTCTCTATAATTCAGATAAGCAAAATGTTTAAAGAATTCATTCCTACAGTTCTCTTAATTGGAAAATTCCCAATTTTGGTCAGAACACTATTGTTAATAGCCTTCATCTCGAGCAAAAATTTCAAGTTCTTTGGACTTAAAATACTGGTTTGATCGATATTCCAAATCTCTATGTAGTTAAAATTGAGAAAAATGGAAAATCAATTTCCAGAAATTTAACCAAACTTGAAAAATCAGTTTCTCCCTGTAGGAAGCTTAGAAAATAGTGAAACAAATTTTCCTAGAACCAGTGAGACCCCTTCTACATGATACAACCCCTGGTAGCCATGATAGGTCTCCAAAATTTCAACCAAAATTTAGAGAAGGTTATTGCTTACCATAATTTTTAAGAACAACAAACTTCCTTGATAATCTCCCGTTCTTAGCAAGAATCTTCTCTATAGTCTCTAGTATCTACCATAAAAGTCCCAAAGCCAATTAAGATAATTATCTTATTTTCATCCTAGGATATTCACACCACCTCAAGCATTTTAATAATTTTCAAAGTCATTCATACCTAGTATATGCATATCGTGTAGTAGCTGAAATCGAGGAGCAGCCGGAAACTTTGGAGGTCCAGCTGCCAGAACCTAACATAGGCTCATACTCGCATTCTGGCAAGCCCCGATTTGCATTTAAGTTTCTTATAATGTTTTGCAGTTTTATTTCACCTTATGTCTTCAGATGATTGTGCATTTGATTTAAGGTGTTTGACATCCACTTGCATGGCACACAAATACTATGGAGTCTTGGGTAGGTCTACGGCCCGTTGAGTATACACTGCTATGCTTATGATCATAGGAATTCGGTAGAAGTCGAGTAGTTGAAATCTACTCGCGAGATAGAAATTTTATCGCACGGGAGAATCTGGAATAAGAAAATGGTTTATGAATATGAAATTGAGACCGAGTAGTGGGTAGGATGCAGCGAGACGTGGTCTCACGTGCATAGCCCTGCTTGTGTCGATTGAGGACTGTTTCGTGTGCGGTCCTGCTGGACAGGCTTGAATTGTACCGGCGACATACTGGAGGAATGGGCTCCAGTAAACTGACATAGCTTGATACTGGTTTGTCGAGGCATTCCGTTCCGTTTTATAGGCATGGGTTGAGGGCAGCAAGGTGTAAATCAGCTGGTGGGCACGTCAGAGTATGCCCCACGCAGTGACCTCCTACTCGTGACGGATCGACCGGTTCGACATTCGAGTGTTTAGTGAAAGGTGGTAATATACGACTAGTACTGAATTGTTATGTAGGTACTGCTGTAAGTACTCGCTGACATTTCCGAAAGTGCGTATGTGTCGTGTTGTTCTGGGTGTATCCTGATTGCAATCACCGTCCCTCGCGGTAATAGAGTACCACTTGTTCACTGCGCCGTGATGTAGTAAATACCGAAGAAGTCAGGAGAATATGATATATTGAATTTGCTTGGACAATCTTGTTTGGCTTAGAGATAGTAGAATTAAAAGTTTACAGTTTCCCCATACTTTACTGTAATAGTATTATGTGCTTTGTGCACGTCATATCATCGACAAAGCGTTTCTTGTTTGATTGTGGAGTCTATGATGTGCCGTGCCTGAAGAATGTCATGTGCTACTTAAAATATGAATATAAGGATCCACATTTAGGTGAGTCCTTTATGCTTTACCTTACATATGCATAGTATTCACCCTTGCATATGTCTAGTGAGACGGGTTAGTCTTGCTGAGCCTTATGCTCACGTTTGCAGTTAATGAGTTTTTGCAGATTATACGACTGATTACGGGTTTGATGACGAGGCTGCACCCCCTCAAGGGTTTACAGCCGAGTGGGAACCCTGCATGCCGCCGTGAATTGTGTGTTGCTAGTGCGAAGTATCCAGAGCATGGATGATTTTGCTTTTGCATAGCTAGTGCTGAGAGCGTAGCTATGATGTATAGTTCTCTTCCTTTTCATTAGTATTTTAAAACTTCCGTTGTGTTTTTCAATAAAGACTTAGTATTGTAAATTGTTCTCATTCCTTTCTTGTATACTGTTGGGTGTTGCATCGCACGACACCACCCAGTGTGATCCTTGGAGGTCGGGATTCCGGTTCCCACAGACATGGTATCAGAGCATCATTGGGGACAGTGTACTTGAGAAGAGCATATTTTCAAAAATTAGGATTTGAGTGAGGAATTAGTTATATGCCCTTATAAGGAGTATTATTAGTATAAGCTATAAAGGTGGTAAACTAACCTTTATGTTATTAATTCTGTAACGACGCTCCGATGTTAGGTAAGAGGTAAGGTACGCCACCATAAGCGGATCAATTGCGCTAAGCTCACCATGCGAGAGGTAGCATGGAAATCTTTCTGTGGCTTGGCACATAAATGTTAATAGGAGTCTCTGAAACTTTCTATGTTTCTGAGAACCTATGACACGCGGTACCCCAACGTGCTTCAAAATTAGTGGGAGCCCCCGTCGGGTGGTGTATAACCCGATAGTATGCCTCTTTAGAATCATTCATATTCTATGGGAGCATGCGAAACACGTATGCCCGAGCGTGTATAAGCCGGTTCGTGCGGGAGTCTTTGCTGGACAGACGTATTACAGCCATGTACCGTGAGGCATGTCATCGCTTGAGGGCGACTCACACCAGAGTCGTATGCATTTATTTTCATATGTATTATTGTGACTGCCTGTCGTGTTTCCCCGTGTCGCCCTGGAGGTGTGAAGGTGTGAAAGGGGATTGTTTGTCTTCTGCAGCATTGACTACGGTAGCGACCCGTGTAGCACACGTTTGCGAGTGAACGATACTAGGGCCACCTATAAACGTATCCGGAGATACTGGTTAGAATTTTCTTTGGTGAGGCACGTAGTACCGTCGGTATCAACTTTGATACTTGACCATCCCAAAACAACAAAAATGGATGCATTGTATTTTGGAAAGTCTGACTATCAAGTGCTGGTAGATTTAGACTCCACAAAATGAGTTTTGATTCGACTTTGGGTTAGCACCAAGATTCTTGATTTTCTGGCCAAAGTTTGCTCAACTTCGCCAGGTTGTAATATTGGTTAGATAGGAATAAACATAGGGGTATTCTATATGGATGAAAAGTTCTCGGAGACCTTTACAACTTTTCTGTTGACCATCAAGGCAGAAAGGCTTGATAATCTGTTGAAATTTGGGGTATGCTTAAATTACTCCAGATAACCCTACCATTGTGTCAGTCTCTGTAATTTTGCAATAACTCACTGTAGAAAAATCTTCTGCCTTATTGTGATATATATATATGAAAAGGGTAGAAGCAGATCTACAGTTTTGTTATTTAAAGTTTCTCTTGATTCAAATTGGAGGCAATTCAAATTTCGAGCTCAAAACAGTGAACTTCAGGACTGCTGTTGAACAACAGTCAGTTCATCTGTTAAGTTTAGATAGCTCTAGCTTTTGATACGGAATAGTGACATGGTAATATATATACATTTATGGAAAGGTTAGCAAGTCCTCTATCAACTTTGTGTTGCACTTATGGCCTAAATCTTGGTATAGCTGTGTTAAATTCCTATGGTTGCAAACTTGGTTCTGGCAGATCAGAACTGGAAATAGTTGGCACATAGTTTAGAATTAGCACATTATACCTATGTAAGAAATGTTTCATGGCCGAAACCTTTTACCCCTGGATTGTTAATTTTATGTTATACAATTTTTATTTTGTCATTACCTCAATATATTGTCATGATATACCTGTATAAATTGTGGAAATCGCCACATATACAGGGGAGGTTCTGTCAAAATTTCCAAAAAATTTGGGTCAACTTTAAACCTGTATAGATTCTATTTCCTAGCTCACCTGGAGCTGTATGAGTACAATATGGAAAGGATGTAAAGTGTACTACAACTTTTGTATTCAACTCCACTGCTGATTCTGACGTTTCCTGTATGCAAATTTTCAATTTATACAGGAAGGTCAGCTGGAACAGACTGTGATTACAACTCAGAGTTTAAAATTTTATTAAACTGTTGGGAGTTGGAAACCTTCTCATTGTTCCAGGATCTTTTTCACAGATGGCTGATTCTATAGTATACTTACCAAACGGATGGGTGTTCACGAAGTGTACTCTTCTGAAGGATTTCCCGGATTTGTTGATAGCAATGTTTCGATGGTTCGAATATCGTGAAATACCGGACTATTGGGGCAAGGAGATCGATGACGGAGGTGTGACAAGATGCACCATTTATGTCGATGTGCCTGCTTCTCCATTGAATATTGGATGGGCTCCTTTCTCCATCCAAGTGCAAGGAATTCAATTAGAAGACACGTGGTGTTATGCCGCAAGTGTTGCCATAATGAGGTTTTGCAAACTTCATTACCGTGCTATGGCTGACACTCCATTCGCGCTCTTTCCGGTCGATGGTAGAGCCGGTGATGAGTGGGCAAGTCGGATGGTTGCAGCATATGGGCATAATGAAGAAGTAACCAAGATGATTTTAGCGTCATATGCAGCATCATCATGTCAAGAGAGCTTTGATCAGCATGCTAGCCTTGGAAAAATGATGAATGACCTGAAGCAGGCTCTGATTCGAGGGGATCACTTTAAAGGGGCCAATGACTCACTTAGGGCCACAGTTGCTCCCCTAAATAACCGTCTAAAATTAAGGGAGAATAAGTGGAACCGGGCTGTTAAAGCTCGATCGGAGGCTCGCATAAAAACGCAACACGCGGAAAGCACATTGGAAGCGAGTCAACTCGAGGTGCAACTATTGGATGAACAACGGAGTGAGGTGACTCAAGAAAGGGATAAATCCAGAGGGGAGACTCAGGATTGGAAGGTCAGTTGCAAAAATGCACAGAAAGAACTAGAAGACTTGAGGATGTTTCTTCTGCAAGCTGATGTGAAATCTTTAGTTGCAGCGACATCATCAATGGTGAGTGAGGTAGCAACTCTTTCTCCCGCAACCACACCTGTGGTACCAACTTCGAATGACGACGAAGAAGAAGAAGATCCTGAGGAACCCGAGTACGTCGAGTAGGACGTATTGGAGTGGGATGTGGCAGCACTTCTGCCGTCACGGGGCAACATATAGTTTAATAGATGCTCGTGTTTATTTTGTGGCCATGTTTGTATCATATTAATAATAGTAGTGGTTATGTCTAAGATGACAAGATGTGTATGACATCTCATGGGGACCAAGTGTGGTAGAGATGCACTTCCGTAGGGGGAGTCCATCATTTTGGAGTTCACTACTGTAAACTTGGTCATGAGATAATATATCTTGTATAAAGTTTGTACTTTATCAATATATGTGAATGTTATGCACTTATTACCTTGCCAATAAGTCGTGCTACTGAATAATGAAATGGATAAAGGAAAAGAAAACTTGTGCTGATTTTAAGTCATTTGGATGTAGAATGGTGCGTATGCGCTCGACGCCTGAAATAGGAGGATCCAGTAGTGGTCGTGAGGACGAATCTCCGACCCAAGAGACAGATGCAACACCGCAGCAACGAGTTCCTCCACCTCCACCTTCTGAACTTCCAAGGAGTCTAGCGGAGGTTCTCGCCACAGTGCTTGGCTCGCGTGACGAGCAAATAGAGTTACTACGGACCTTGGTTCAACATTCGTCCCGTCAAGGAGGGCGACCAGATGTGGGTCCACGACAGCTTTCTCCGAGTACATACTCGGACTTCATGTCAACACACCCGCCGGTCTTCGTGGAGGCCGATGAACAGTTGGAGGCGGACAACTAGCTCCGCTCCATTGAAGGGAAGTTCGGTTTGCTACGAGTAACCGAACATTAGAAGACCCTGTTCGCGACCCAACAATTGCAAGGGTCTTCTAGTGCGTGGTGGGCAAATTACCTTGCCGCACGACCAGTCGGCTATGCTGCGAGCTGGGAGGAATTTTGGGAGGCGTTTCACGCCTATCACATACCTTCCGGTGTTATGAGGAGGAATCTTCAAGAGTTCTTGGAGCTGAAGCAAGGAGGAAGGAGTGCTTACGAGTACTCCAAGATATTCATCCACTTGGCCCAATATGCTCAGGTCTAAGAGAATACTGAAGATCGGAAGCAGGAATGCTTCTATCGGGGTTTGAACCCCAAGATGAAGGACAAGCTTGCCTTGTTCAACACCGGCAGCTTCAACAACATGGTTAATGCCGCGATCATACAGGACGACGCTACTAGGGAGCTGTTCTTCGACAAGAAGAAAAGGAGTGCTCCGCAGGGCAGCGGAGTGGGGACTGCTCAAAAGTACCGCATGGTGTATCGATCACCATCCGACCAGAGGTGGCAGCCGCCATCGTGACCACCGATGTTTCGTGGTCGCCCATTCAACAACGCTGGCTTTCGCCCACAATAACAACAAGGGATTATTCCGCGTGCACCTATACCTCCACCGCGTGCACCAGGATTCCGTCCTCCATTCCGTACCGGTCAGAACCCGTACACGTGTTATACGTGTGGATGTACGGGGCACTTCTCCAAGGATTGCCCGCAGAGTGGAGGACAGTCATCGTACCAGGGGGCAAACCAGCCTCGCAACCAGCCCAAGAAGCCAGCCACCAGAACTGCCAACGTCCACCACCTCGCCATCGAGGACATTCCGGAAAGCGCACCCATACTCACGGGTACGTTCTCTCTCATTGGTCATCTCGTAGTCATCCTTTTTTACTCCGGTGCCTCCCACAACTTTATTAGCAATTCTTATGTCAGTCAATACCAGTTGCCTATCTGTTCCACAAAAATACCATATATGATTTGTTCTCCGGGAGGAAAAGTAGTCGCAAATAAGATGGTCCATAGGGTACCTCTTAATCCGGGTGGGAACATATGCCCTATCTCTCTCATTATACTAGAGCATCAGAAGTTAGATGTCATCTTAGGGATGGCTTGGTAACAATACAACTGTGCTATTATTGACATCGTTCCTTGGAGGATATATCTAAATTCTCCGCTCCACTCTCCCCAAACTCTCACTCTTGAGAGTAATATCCACGTGACTCCAACCGCTTGTAACACCGAAACACTCAAAGACATTCCAGTAGTATGTGAGTATTCGGGCATTTTTTTTGAAGATCTTCCTGGCATGCCACCAGAAAGAGATGTCGAGTTTAAGATTGAACTTGTACCGGGAAAAGTGCCAACCTCGAGAAAGCCGTATAAGATGGCACCTAAGGAACTTGCACAACTGAAAGAGCAACTGAAGGAACTTTTGGAAAAGGGTTTCATTCATCCAAGTTCATCACCTTGGGGCTGTTCTGCACTATTCGTGGAAAAGAAGGATAAAACGTTGAGACTATGTGTGGACTATCATCCACTCAATGCTTTCACGATCAAGAACAAGTATCCACTACCCCGTATCGATATTCTGTTCGATCAATTGGTGCGTGCTCGGGTATTTTAAAAAATGGATCTTCGCTCTGGGTATCATCAAATCAGGATCCGACCAGAGGATATACCCAACACAGCATTCTCGACGAGGTATGGATTATATGAGTACCTTGTCACGTCCCTCGGATTGACCAACGCACCGGCCCATTTCATGTATCTCATGGATTCAGTATTCATGCCGTATTTGGACAAGTTTGTCGTGGTCTTCATCGACGACATCCTTGTATACTCAAAATCTGAAGAAGAACATGTACAACATTTGCACATCGTGCTTCAGCGATTGCGGGACCACAAGTTGTACGCTAAATTCAGCAAATGTGAGTTCTGGATCAACCAAGTGCCATTTCTAGGGCACATCATCTCTGCCAAAGGGATTCAGTTGATCCAAGCAAGATTAGGCAAGTACTCAAATGGGAGTCTCCTAAGTCTATGCATGAAGTTCGAAGTTTCCTTGGTTTATCAGGATATTACCGGAGGTTCATCCCAAGCTTTTCCAAGATAGCTAAACCAATGATGGAACTTCTGGAGAAAGGAAAGAAATATACATGGACAAAGGAATGTGAGGAATGTTTTCAAACATTAGTAAAACACCTCACCACAGCAGCAGTATTAGCCCAACCAGACAGAACAAGATCCTTTGATGTTTATTGTGATGCATCTGGAATTGGTTTGGGTTGCGTATTAATGCAAGACAGAAGGGTGATCGCTTATGGATCACGGCAGCTTCGGAACCATGAGAAGCATTATCCGACTCATGATCTTGAGCTCGCTGCCGTGGTACTAGCATTAAAGATGTGGAGACACTATCCGTGGGGCAACCTAGTACATCTCTACACCGATCACAAAAGCTTGAAGTACATCTTCACCCAGAAAGAATTGAATATGCGACAACGAAGATGGTTGGAGTTAATCAAAGACTATGAGATTGAGATCCACTACCATCTCGAAAAGGCAAATGTAGTCGCAGATGCGCTAAGTCGCAAGTCCCATATCAATAACCGTTCTATCACCTTGATAGAGGAAGAAGAACCAAGCCTCTACTTGGTTCCGTATGGGGCGCTCTACAACCTAGCCCTCATTCCTACCATAAGGGAGGAAATTGTGGAGGCTTAGAAGGAGGACAAGGGCATATCGCATATTTGTCAACGAATGAAAAAAAGGGGGAAATGAAGTGTTTCGGAGGTGACGATGACGGTACCATCTGGTTCAAAAACCGCATCGTGGTACCCCGCAACGTGGAACTTTGGAAGAAAATTCTGGACGAAGCTCATTTGTCAAAATATTCTATTCATCCGGGGAGTAACAAATTGTACCAAGACTTGAAGAAGAAATTTTTGTGGACTCGGATGAAGAGGGAGATAGCGAAGTATGTATCCGAATGTGATACGTGTCGACGAGTGAAAGCCAACCATCTCAAGGCAGCCAGACAACTACAACCTTTAAGCATACCGGCCTGGAAATGGGAGGACATCAGCATGGATTCCGTTGTTAGATTACCTCTCACTTTTTGCAAACATGACTCGATTTGGGTGATAGTCGACCGACTCACCAAGTCGGCTCACTTTATTCCGGTCAATATCAAGTATGTGGCACGAAAATATGCAGAGCTGTATATTGCCAGGATCTTATGCTTACACGGAGTACCCCGCACAATCATATCAGACCGTGGAACCTTGTTTGTTGCTCGATTTCGAGAGCAGCTCCACACATCTCTGGGTACCAAATTGATTCGAAGCTCAGCTTACCAACCACAGACTGATGGTCAAATGGAACGAGTAAACCAAGTGCTAGAAGATTTGCTCCGCGTCTGTGCCATCCACCATGGTAATAATTGGGATGATCATCTTTCATTGGCGGAGTTTTCATACAACGTTATTAGACTAGCATCCAAATGGCACCATATGAAGCTCTTAATGGCTGAAAGTGCCGCACATCTTTGAACTGGTGTGAATCCAGTGAACGAGAAACATATAGTATAGACTTGGTAAAGGAAGCCGAAGATCGAGTACGAGTTATTCAAGCCAACCTCAAGGCTGCTCAGTCTCGACAGAAAAGCTATGCGGACAAACGATGTCGACCGCTTCACTTTGATATCGGGGATCACGTTTACCTTCGTGTATCCCCAATGAAAGGAATTCATCGCTTCGGAGTAAAAGGGAAGCTAGCGCCGCGTTTCATCGGACCATTCACAATAAGTGAGCAATGCGGACCTGTAGCCTATCGGCTAGAGCTGCCAACATCACTTTTAGGGGTCCACAATGTGTTTCACATTTCACATATAGAAAATGTATCAAGGCCCCAGCGGAAGTCCGTATGGAGGATTTGGAAGCTCTCCAACCCGATCTTACTTACTCTGAGCATCCAACCCAGATAGTCGATGAGAAGACTCGTACAACAAGAAACCGCACCTTGCATTTCTACAAGGTCTTGTAAAGAAACCACACCGCTGATGAAGCAACGTGGGAAAGCAAGGAATATCTTAGAACCAACTATCCGGACTTGTTAACGTCATATGTTCATTAGATCTTTTCCTTTTATCCTTCCTTTTGTAATCTCAGGACGAGATTCTTTTAAAGGGAGGAGGAATGTAAAATCCCATATTTTCCTTCATATGAGGTTCAGTTGTAAGTTGGTTATCAACCCTAATGGAGACCAATTATAGCTATGCTTATGAATTTGATCTCATCAAATAAGTTCTTCAACTCATGCTTAAATTTTATTAACATGAGGAATGGACTTCACCAATAATCTTAGATAAATTCTTTTGACCTCTCTCCATAGTTTGGAATTATTTGAATGAAGGATCCTAGGTCAAATTAATATGCATTACCCAATATATATATATTCAAATTGAATATGCTACTGTATATTTGGCCCTGTCCAAATTTATTCAATTCAGAGGCTATAAATTTTTCTATGGTTTACTAATATTCCAAATAGACTTCCTGTAAAGTTTCATAATTTATGGACTCCATTGGCTATTTTATTTGAGACGCTTAGCAAATTCGGACCATAGTAGGAATTCAATTTTTGAATTCTATTCAACTTAATTGAACATCAAGATTTGAACACAACATCATGGTCAGCATGACTTGCTTGACTTATCCTCATAGTTTTAAAATTTTTGGAACTCATTTGCTATTTAAATCAGTGACACCATTGAATTTCATCCAAATTCAAATTCAAATTCAAATTTGAAATTTAATTGAAACTTGCTCCAATTCAAAATCCAACTGCAGAATCAAATTCCAGATATTTATTTGAGCCTCCCCAAAAATCTAGAATTTTTGGATCAAGTTTGGTAAGGGAATTGATGTTGCAGAGAAGGGGCTGGGATAAGGGTAGTGGGACCCACCAGTCAGTGGGACAATCTCGGTGCTGCTCTGCACGCCGTTTTTCTGGTGCTCCCCTGCTCGACACCGCGCCGCATGCAAACCACCACCGAGCTGCTCGTCTGCCTGCTTCATGGCGTGCCTTATACTCCTCCCCGAGCTATATAAACCCTCTCCCAGTCGAATTGGACACACACTCACGCTCTCGCCTTTGTAATAAGTAGGGGCGGAACAATAAAATAGAAATGCCTTGCATCTATGAAACATCACTAATAAACAAAATATGTCGTCAAGCATATGGAGCAAGAGTGTCTCCCGTCGGTGGTCCCTCTGGCACCGGCATTCTTCATATTAGTTGGATGCAAGAAACGAGCCCACACCAGTCCGCTCTGCATGATTCGGATGGATTCTAGCGAGCAATCTTTGCCTATGAGGTCGAATAAGTTGGTAGCATCATGGCTCCTACAAAGTAAGGATCTTTTTTAAGTCCCACTCATATGGCACGGCTGCCGACCCCTTTGCTGGAACTGGATGAAGATATTTCTCTGAGATATTAGATTCAACGATGGGATTTTTGCATTGGAAAAGATTTCCAAACAAGAATATGCAACACTCTTGGATCTTCGGGTCATCATCCTTCTTCGAACCCACATGGTTCATTCTTTCTTTAATTAAAACTTCTGCTAGCATGGATTTGCATTTTTGTTTGGGTGGTACCCCAGCCAGATTTCATGTTCGGGAACTATAACCTAGAGACTTCCAATTCTCAATGGCTTCCAGGTAGGTGGTTTTCATATATATAACTTACACAGGGTGACCACTGAGGCTTTCAATGTTTATTTCCATTTATTGAGAGATGGGGATCCTGACTGGGTATCAAAAAAAAAACAAAATGGGACTGGTAGGAAGCTTCTCTCTGACATTTTGTCAGACCCCGTCGACTCAGGAATCACAACAAGAAAAGGGTTTTGCTTGCCTATAAACTCATTCAAGACTCTCCTATATAGAAAACATTAACCGCCTGCATATTCATCACCAAAGACTATCAAGTTTCTGTCATTTCTATGCAAAATTGCTCAACAAAATCAGTGGAGTTTGCATAACCTAAGGTTATCCAACTGTAGAGATATAACTACCTCAATTGGCCAGTCTGATTCTCTGCACGATATTACTCAACAAGAGAAGATGATCAACACTAATTCGGCATCCTCTTCGTTGTAGAGGCCCTGAAAAACTCTATTGTAACTCAGTTCAAGAATCAAACAGTAAAAGAAGTAATGGGAAGTTCAACATTGTGCTCACATAGGGAATTAAATCATGCCCTAGAATGGGAGTTTAAAAATCAAATCGACTTATCATATTCAATTCTTCCAAAATCCAAATTTGAATTCAAGGATACGTTTATCAGAATTCAAATATCACTCATGCGCAGTTTGATTTTTTTTGAAACCCATTTACTATTTATGTGGATCACTTCTTTGGAGAGCATCCAAATTTGAATTCGAATTTGAATTACATTTCCAACTTTGTCAAATGCAGAATTTGACTTCGCAATTGAATTCCTTATAGATGAATTGCCCTAGCTGCCAATTCTTATAAATTCACGAGCATGTTTGAATTTCATTGAAACTTAACAGAGGGGAGGGACGGCTTGAGTAGTGGACCCCACCAGTCAGTCTTTCCTTTTCTCGTCTGTTTCTCTGCCTCTTCACAACTTGCCACCACATGACATGCAAGTCCAGGCAGCTACCTGCTTGCCTGCTTCATGAGTCGAGTCCAGCTGCAACCCAAAAGATCTTCACATCCTAATCTTCCTCTTCAAGCTTCAGAGCCGAAGCTTCATCACTGTTCTTTCCCCAGCGCGCAATTCTCTGTTCCACCGAGCCGTTCATCGAGTTCTCTCCAATCCAGTGTGACGCAGCGAGCTTGGGTCATCGTTTCTTGCCTCTACTTACTCACAAACATTGTGCGCAGCGTTTGGATCCTTCTTCTTGCCAGCTTGATAGCTCCCATGGACGACCGAGGTGAATTTTGGGCCGCCGTTCTCTGTTTCATCAAAGTACCGCCTCTGCTCCACCGTAGAACTGGTCCTACGATCATTTTCTCACTTCCATCCTTGAAGCAAAAAGGTGCGCTACACCATCTAGTTTGTGCCCACAAAATTTCACGGGGTTGTCATGCCCTGTAGCTTCTGTATTTGCAATAATCCCGGCGAGTTCTTCGTATGAACTTTACTAGGTCTCAACCTAAATTCAGTTTTCACATAAATTTATTCCTTGTGGCCGTGAGGTCTTTTGTTATACATGTCCTAGCACACGTTATCGAAGAAACGGCATCGATGTTCATCAAGTGATAACGTTGAAATAGGATTTTTCCTAGCCGCCATGTTCAACCCTACTGCTCACTGTCGAATTCCATTTTCCCGAGCTTTTCATCGATCTTAGTAGCTCCTTCTCTAGCTTTCCATGACCATTTAGGTGAAAATTCCGTGCAAAATAGGGCACCAGAGGGGACCGACATGGCCAGAACCCTAGGTCCACCGCTGCCGCCAAAACCCCGTCTCCGGTCATCTCCCGCCGTCGTGGACCCTCTATTCGAGTTGCCCGTGAGTTTTTAGGCTCAGGCAGCAAAATCCCGGCCAGGAGGAGTAGGGCGCAGCCCGCTCCGGTAAGGCGCCGCCGTTGGCTGCCATCCGCGTGCCGCCGGATGGAGGAAGACGACGACACCACGGGGCCTGCCTGTCAGCCAAGACGGGCATGGCATGGATCTGCTGCGGCATATTGGATCGGTTGTGGCCACAGCCCTGCACTGTGTGGCCCCATGTGGCCACAATATCAGTGGTGGGTTTAAACCCCGTGGGCCCCCTTATTTGTTTAAACTTTCCCAATTGAAATTAATTCCAAATTTCTATCCCAACTTAGAAATTCTATATCTCAATGGATATTTGGCCAAAAATTATAAGAGAAATTTTGTTAGAACCAGGGTGGGCTATACTTTCACTTCTACAATAAGCCTCATCTCAGGTGGCTCCAAATGCATTATCACACTCGGTTTCTAAAATCGCCTGAAACGAAGAGCCTGTGATAATCTGCAATGTCACAGGCGGAAAGTGAAACCGCCTATGAAGTAACTTTATCGCAAGCGGTTTTTTACTTATGACTAGCCGCCTGTGAAGAAACATTATCACAGGCGGTTCATACAGTATAAGTAACGCCTATGATAATGGTGTTATCACATGTGGATCTTTACCTTTGACAAGCAGTCTGTGAAGACAATTTATCGCAACCGGTTTGTATCATCATAGTAACCGCCTGTGATAATGGAGTTATCATTGGTGGTTCTTTACATATGACTAGCCGCCTGTGATAACAAATAGGTCTAGCTGTAGGTGAAAGTGCATCTAGGCATCCCTTGTGGGTTTTGGTTGATTTATGACAAACAAATAAGATCCTAACCAAATTGTTGACATGAGCGCAGGTTTTAATGAAATTATGAATAAAACGAAAAAAAGGAGAATGAGGATCTATATGGAAAAGAGCTCAAGAGTTGAATAGATTAGATAAGGATATATGGAGTGTGTTGGAGAAACACACCCCAAGAGCTCAAGCACAAGAAAACTCATGCAAAATTTTACACAGGTCCGAACTAGTCTGATATACCCGGACTAGTCTGATAATCCTTCTGTTCAAAATAGGACAAGTCCTCCTTGTGCGGACTTGTCTGCACAGTCCAGGTTTACACAGACCGGACTAGTCTGATATCACCACGGACTAGTCCGATATCTTTCTGACTAAGATCGGACTAGTCCTCACCAGTGCGGACTAGTCCTCAACACTTTACAGCTTTCCACAAAATCGGACAAGTCCGATAATATCCGTACTAGTTGGATAACCTCTCTGACTAAAATCGCACAAGTCCTCCAAGTATGGACTTGTCCCCAATTCACTAAGGGGTTCACCATAGCCGGACTAGTACAATGATTACCAGACTAGTCCGAACTTCTCCAGAGCCTAAATCGGAGTAGTCCGCCCAAGGCTGGACAAGTCCGATATTCCTGAGAACTTAGGGTTTCCTACACGCCGCACACTGGACTAGTCCGGACTCCACCACGGACTAGTCCGGACTCTCGAAACCCTAACAGTAACTTTTGGAAACCTCCATATAAATAGATTTGCATGACCATACTTCTACATCTCTCGGCTCCCTGCGCCGTCACACCCTCCAAGAGCCTAGAAGACACATCTCTCCACACAATCTATCGCAAGAAATATCAAATCCTTGAGGATTAACTTTGGATCAAAGGAGAGACACGATTCTCACTTTTTGAGCTCTTGGGTTTGATTCTCTAATACACTCCTAGTGTTTTATTGTGGATCTTATGAGTGTGTGCTTGGTGGTGTCTGATTGTAATCTTGGGGATCCCTCAACTTGTGAGAAGGCCCCTTGAACTTGGTGATTTACGTTTTGTGATTAGTGGAAGATAATCGGCCTCCGTGGTGATTTAACGAGGGTAGGGTTGGAGAAGACCCGGTCCTTTCGTGGGCTCCTCAACATGGACGTAGGTTGCCTCTGTGGAAATCGGACCACAGGATAAACTCTTGTGTCAATCTTGTTCTTAGTTTTTTCATATCACATTCTAGGGTTTACTTGATCTTGCATATCTTACGTTAAAACATTGAAACCAATGTTAGTTTGTGCTATATTTAATTTCATTGACTCAATACCTTCAAGTTACACACTATATTCCGCTGTGTACTGTGCTGGTATTGAGATCATTGATCTAACTAGATCAATCTAGTCCACACGCATCGGACTAGTCCGCACTCTACTGGACTAGTCCGATTTCTTGGTATTGATCAAGTTGCTAAGTGTTGCAGGTTCCGACTAAAAAATCAAAAATGCCTATTCACATCCCTCTAGGACACATTCAATTGGTATCACAGCCAGGCTCTTCAAGAGGAGACTAAACGCTCGAAGAGAAAATGTCGGACATGAAGGATGTGCACAAGAGCCTCAACCAAGAGAAGGTTGAAGATGAAAAAGCGCAAAAGTTGGGGAAGCTCCTCGACGCCATTCAGGACTTCGAGGATGACGATGAGGAGACGCTGGAACTCAAGGCGCTCCTAAGCAAGAAAGCTCTCTTCAAATGGAAAATAAAGATCGAGGACAAGAAGAAGAAGAAGGAGAGTAGTCACACCGACTACTCCCGATATACTTTCAACTACGATCGTCTAAATTCTAACAATAGCCACTATTTGTCTATTCCTCTAGGAAAAGCCCCACACTTTGATGGCAATGATTACTCAATGTGGAGGTAAAACATGAAAATGCATTTAATCTCACTTTACCCCAACTTGTGGCATATAGTGTGCACAGGTGTAGATATCCCAAACGACGATGAAGAGCTCACACCAAGCCAAGAGCAAGCAATTCATCGGAATGCTCAAGCTGCAGCGGTCATCACATCATCACTAAGTCGGGACGAGTTCACCAAGGTGGATGGAATCAAGATTGCATAGGAAATATAGGACACATTGCAAACTGCACATGAAGGCGATCGTCATGTGTGAGAGGCAAAGATCGAAATGATCGAAGGCAAATTGGAAAGGTTTGCCATAGAAGAAGATGAGTCGCCGCAAGACATGTACAACCGGTTGAAGACTCTCATAAACAAGGTTCGAGCATATGGAAGTAAAAAGTGGAATGCTCACGAGGTGGTGAAGCGCAACCTTAGAGCTTTCATGCCTCGCAATGTTACCCTATGCTCGGCGATTAGAGAGAGTTCCATGTACTAGAAAATGACCCCGGACGAATTGCTGGGAAATATCATCAACATCGAAATGATGGAGAAGCAAGCTAAACATATCAAGGAGATTGCCGACCTCACCTCGGCAAAAAAGAAGGCGTCACCTTAAAATCCACTTGCAAGCCCTTGTCAAAAAAAGCTCAAGAGGCTCAAGATGAAGATGGCAGTGATGATGAGAGCAGCGACATAGATGAGGAAGACATGATCCTCTTCATGAAGAAATTCAAGAGAATGATGAAGAGAAGACATGGGGGAAAATCAAGTGAAGGAAAACTCAAAGAAAAGTCAATACCAAAGTTGAGGCGGGCCTGCTATAATTGTGGTGAATATGACCACTTTATAGTTGATTGTCCTTACGAAGAAAACAAAAAGAAGACCAAGGAAACAAAGCCACAACCTAAGAAGTTCTTCAAAAAGAAAAATCAAGCTGGACAGGCGCACCTAGGAACGGAGTGGGACTCAAATGATGAGTCCTCGTCCGAAGAGGAAGAGGAGATGGCCAGCATAGCCATAAGCAAGACGATCAAGAAATCGACCCTCTTCCTCAACCTTGGCACAAGAAAGGACTATGAAACTTGCCTCATGGCGAGGTAAGGTAAAAGAAAGGTAACATCTAAATCCTCCTCCTTGCACTCTTGCCAATAGTGATAATGAAGATATGCTTGTTGGCCTTGATAAGAAAACTATCACAAGAATGAAATTCTTAATGGATAAACTTATTGATAAGGAGGAGCTTTTTAATTGACAAGAAGATATGATCATCCTTGAAAAGGAGGAGTATCTTAAGATCAAAAAGCTCCTTGAACTTGAAAAGCAACGATGCAAGTCACTTGAACTTGAGCTAGCTTCAAGCAAGGAAGCTTGCTTGAAGTTAAGCGACTCAAATGCTATCATCAAGGATGAGCTTGTGAACTTAACCAAAGTTAACAAGATCTTTGAGGTACAATTTTAGTCACTCAAGAGAAGTGAACCTTCATTCTCTTCAAGCTATCCTTCTCAACCCCTTAAAACTGAATCTATGTAAGACCTATGTGTGCTGAATACATTGGCTTGTAGTGAATACACTTGGCTTTGATGATAAAAGTTTTAAATATCACCAAAACACCTTTTTATTAAGGTTCGGCTCTGTTTGGGTAGCTCCGGTCTCGTTCGATGCTAGGTCCGACTTCTTGGTAAGGTCCGACTAGCTTTGGTTAGCTCCGGTGAGCTTTATCTTTAGCTCTGGCATGTCTTTGTTAGCTCCGGCATGTCTTTGTTAGCTCCGGCATGTTTTTGATAGCTCCAGCATATACTTGATAGCTCCGGCATGCTTTTGCTAAGCTCCGACGTACTTTGTCTAGCTCTGGTTTTGGGTTGACTAGTTTTGACTAGTTTCTGGTAAGCTCTGGTGCTAGGATCTACTAGTTTTGGAAAGCTCCGGCGCTAGGTTCTACTAGCTTTTGTTAGCTCCGACTCAAGCTCCGGGTTGCTCTCGCAAGGTCCGGAACTTGACCTAAGTGCTTCTGCTTTTCATTTGCAATGTTTCGTACTTGCTTTACATTGTTGGAAAGATTTCTTAGTATTCATTTGCTAATTTTTTGGTGCGTTTTGGATGATATGGTTGATATCGCTTCTACTGTGGTTTTGCAACATGCTTATGTGAGGTTCTCACGTAAGGTGTTGTGTTCGGAACTAACTTGAGTCAAGTCGAGGACTTGGGCTCGTATGGATTGGTTGTTTGTTCATGTGCAGGTGTTGCTTGAGTTCAAGTCATGGCTGGTGACAGGATCCATTGGACTAGTCTCAGGAGGAGATGAGGTTCCAACAACCAAGTTCGCGGGGAACTGTGGTTGAGCGGGTCAGGAGGTCGCGCAGGATGATTGAATCAAGGGCAGTGCATATAAAGGTCAAAGGAAGGTGTTCGCACGTGTGCATGAGGTGCATGATGTGGCAATATGCTTCTAGAGACGGATTATGGAAGGAAGATCTGATCGGAAGGATCGGTTCGTATCGGTTGAAGACTTAGGCTGCTAGCTGAGTTGGTTATGACTCGGTATGGAAATATCGAGTTGGTTATGTTAGGATTTCGTGTGGGTCACGAATTTGAGTTGTTTAGGAATGTGGGATACGTTCCTAAGGTGTTTGGAAGTCTTAAGATTGCTTCTATCTGCGTATAGAAGAGTCCTAAGCAGTTATGGAAAGTTCCGATTGTGATCGGATTAGGATTGGAGTCCTAGTTAAGATTGGGATGGCCTAAGGGCTGGTTATATAAGCAAGGGAAGGCCAAAGTTCGTGGTAGAAGACTTTGGGGGCTGTTCCTCTTGTGTTCTATTGAATAAAATTCATAGTTTGAAGGAACTTTTGTGCCTTGTTCGTCCGACTTGTTTCAGACAAGTTTTACTCATCGAATTTCTGGACAGCACTACCTTTTGTCGGTGGTTTTATCATAACTTGAGTTTTACAGATCCAATTGACGTGATTCTTTTTGGGTTGTCTTCACAACTTGATTGTATATCATCTGTCAAAATTTCACGGTCATTGGATTTGTGGTTTTTGATCTACACGAGTTTCTTTGCAACATTCCAGAAACTGTTTTTCACGGGTAGGTCAGATTGACCAGTGTTTGATCTTTTGATCATAAGTTGACTTTTTCTCGACGGATTTTAGTAATTCCTTTTGTGTTGTCTTCGTGACTTGATTCTCTCTGGTAACTATCACTTTTGTCACGGTGAAAAATGTTTAGATTAGTCTCACACACGATTTCTTTAACAGATCGTTTTTCTAACGAAGGGATTAGGGTTTTATTGTTTCCGCTGCGTAAGATTTTTAAATCTACCATTCACCCCCCCCCCTATGGTAGCTTTTCACGATCTCTTCGATCCTACAATTGGTATCAGAGCCACGGTGCTCTAATCTTTGTGATTTGCACGTGTTTTTGACTAATCATCATGGAGAAATACTCCGCCAAACCTTGTGTGTTTGCTGGTATTGATTTTCAGGTTTGGAAGGCACGCATGGAGGCTTTTATCCAGGCACAAGGCTTTGCAATATGGGAGAAGGTGTATAAGACTTACGAAGTGCCACCCAATGATCAAGTCACGACCACAAACCTACGGGACGTCGACAACAACAACAATGCCCGAAACTTGATCATCCAAGGACTCACTCAGAGCGACTTTGATCGTGTCATGCACCTCCGGTCAGCATACGACGTTTGGAGAGCTCTCTGTGATTATCATGAAGGCTCCAACACAATCAAGGAGGTAAAACAAGATATGTTCAAAAAGGAATATATGCGTTTTGAGATGCAACCAGGTGAGTCTATCGATGACCTCTTTGCTCGTTTCAATAAAATTCTCAGCAACTTACGTAGTGTCAATGTTAATTTTTCTGATGCTGAGAATGCTAGACAACTTCTTAGTGCATTAGATATGTCATTTTGGGAGATGAAAGTAACATCCATTCGTGAATCAACTGTCATGAGTTCTCTTACATTAGATGTACTTTATTCTAAACTAAAAACTCATGAAATTGACATCCTAGCACGTAAGAACCCAAACAAGTCTATTGCATTTGTCTCACAACGTGATATGTCTAGCTCCGGCCAATCATCATCCTGCAATACTCTTGCTTTGTTGTCCTCACTAACCCTAGAACAGATCGAAGAATTTCCAGAAGAGGAGTTGACACTCATCTCTACTAGATTCTCAAAAGCATTGCAAAATGTGAGAACTAGAAGGAGAGGAAGCTCCGGACCTCAACGCTGTTTTGAATGTGGTAAGACAGGACACTTTCGTACAGAATGCCCTAACCTTTCAGTTCCGACCACCCGGGAAGAAAAACAAAGCAAGGTCCGGACCTCCTCTGGAAATTCCAACAAGAAAAAGAAGGGTACCATAGGACGCAAGATGATTAACAGCTTCATCACCGCACTTCAAGAACTTAGTTCAAGTGATGTAGACTTTGAGAGTGATGAAGATGATGACGATCTGGCCAACTTATGCTTCATGGCGGGCAAAACAAGATCAAGATCAAGTGAGGAGGATGCAGAACACAATAGTGAAGATGATGAGGTATGTTCTACCTGCAATGAAATGTGTGATGCTATTTCTCGTGCAACTATTATTGTCAAGAAAAAGGACAAAAAGCTTAGGGATAATGCTGCTAAACTTGAATCACTAGAATCTGAAATTAACCGTTTAAAAACTTTGATTCCTAGTGATGATGCATGTCCCTCATGTGACTTAATCTATGAACAATTGTCCTCCCTAAGAAGTGCACATTCCTCCACTCTAGACAGACTTGATGAAGAAATTAAAAAGAACAAAAAGCCTGCTGCACTTAGTGATAAAAACTTAAAAGATGCTTCTTGTTCTATAGATGATTTGCATTGTTCTGGATGTGAAAATCTTGATAAGAAACTAAAAGATGCAATGAATGAAATTTCCATTCTGAACAATGTTTTACGATCTCATGAAGTTAAAAATTGTTCCAATTGCAAACTAAAAGGAAAAACTTCATGTGCAAACTGCCTAGACTTGTCCAAGAAACTTGATGACATGAATAGGACACTAGGTCGGTTTTGTAATGGGAATAAGAATCTAAACTTACTGCTGAATTCTTCCAAGTCTTGCAAAGATAAAACTGGTTTAGGTTTTGATTCTCATGCTCATGCTAATGCACATCCACCTAAAATTGTAAAGTCATTAGGAAGTGGTTTGATTCAAACAGTTCCTAAACAAAAAGGAGTGGTTTTCAAATCTGCAGGAGTGCTGTCTCACTCGGTTTCAAATAAAAATATTGCTTGCTCATCTAGACATGAACACAAAGTTAAATTTCATTGTACCTTCTGTGGTAAAGATAGTCATGTCATAGATTTTTGTTATAGACTAGCTAAACAACAGAAAAAGGAAAGAAAAATTGCTAGATCTTATAACTTTCATGCAATAGAAAAACACAACCTCCTTTAGTGAGTCAGAAACTTGAAAAGGTAGCTTCCGGACCTTCTGGTAAGAAATCCGCAAAAGCAGCTCCGATAGTTCCGATAGCTCCGAGAGCTCCCGGACCTTCTGTTGTTTCCTTCGGAACTTCAGCTTTTGTTTCCAGAGCTTCAACCTTGTCTTTTGGAACTGCTGCCTTTACCTCTGGAGCTACTGGTTCTTATGCTAAAAGAGTTAAGAATAGAAAACATCAAACTTCGACTCATAAGCCTGCTGTTTTATCTCAGCTTTCGCGTGTTTTTCCTGCTGCACATCGTGTGACTCAGTACTGGATACCTAAATGCCTTTTGACTAACCCCAGTATTGAGTCATCGACGTATTGTGCTTCTATGTAGGTTACACATTTGAGGAAGGAGAACATTTGGATTGTGGATTCAGGTTGCTCACGCCACATGACTGGTAACAAAGATTGGTTCTCCTCCCTCTCTTTTGTGTCACGTGTAGAAAATGTTACTTTTGCCGATAATTCTTCAACTCCTATAATTGCTAAGGGTTCGGTTAAAATAAATGATCACTACACTTTGAAGGATGTGGCACTTGTCAAAAATTTGAAATACAACTTGCTTTCTGTTTCACAATTGCTAGATGAAAATCTGGAAATTATTTTCAATAAAAACTACTGCAAAGTTGTAAGTTCAAATAGTGAGCTTATTTTTAACATGTCTCGGTTTGGAAGAGTTTTGAAAGCTGATTTTGATATGTCTTCCTCTAAGCATAGGTGTCTAGTTGCCAGTGATTCAAAGGACTTATATTTTTGGCATCGTAGGCTTGGTCACGTAGGCTTTGATCACCTAACGCGTGTTAGTGCTCTTGATCGCATACGTGGGCTGCTTAAGCTTAAAGGGGACAAAGATATTGTGTGGTCTTCTTGTAGACATGCTAAGATGGTTGCAGGTTCACATATTCCTCTCACAATGATCATGACAACTGAACCATGTCAACTTTTGCACCTTGACACCGTAGGACCTTCACGTGTTCAATCCTTCGGAGGTAAATGGTATGCTCTTGTTATTGTTGATGATTATTCTAGATATTCTTGGGTGTACTTTATGGCGTCTAAGAATGAAGTTTTTAGTCACTTTAGAACTTTATTTCTTAGATTATCAATTGATCACCCAGGATCATTAAAAGCAATTAGAAGTGATAATGGAACTGAATTTAAAAATCAATCTTTTGATCACTTTTGTGCTGAAAATAGAATATACCATCAATTTTCTTCACCATATGTACCTCATCAAAATGGTGTTGTAGAAAGAAAGAACAGAACCTTAGTTGAGATGGCTAGGACTATGCTTGATGAATATCAAACTCCTAGGAAATTTTGGGCTGATGCATTAGCAACCGCTTGTTATGTCTCAAATCGTGTTTTCTTGCGTACTAAGCTAGGTAAAACACCATATGAGCTCCGGTTTGGACATAGGCCTAGTGTTACACACTTTCGGGTCTTTGGTTGCAAATGCTTTGTTAAGAAGCATGGTAATCTTGATAAATTTGAACCTCGATCCATTGATGGCATGTTTATTGGTTATCCATCTCATACTAGAGGCTATCGTGTGCTTTTACTTGACACTAACAAAATTGTGGAGACTTGTGAAGTGTCTTTTGATGAAGCTAGCCCAGGTACTTGCTCCGGTGTTGCAGGACCAGATCCGTATCCTCAGGGGGAGGGTATTTTCAAAGATGAAGAAGAGCCGGTGATACTGCCTGGTCGTTCCGAAGCTGACACGTATCTAGCTCCGGACATTGAACAAGCTCCGGCTATCACCTCTGCTGGTCCTGATCGTCCACAAGTCACAATCTCATCAATCTACGATGAACCTAATGAAGAAGAAGCTTGTGAGACATCTGTTCCCCTACGTTTTTACAAAGATCATCCCCCACAACAGATGATTGGAAGCTTGCACGAACGAGTCACACGGTCCAGGTTTTGCGACCCAAACTCTCATGCTCATTCTGCTTTTGTTGCTTCTTTTGAACCCAAAGATATATCACACGCTCTCACTAATGAATCTTGGATTATTGCCATGCAAGAAGAGTTAGAAAATTTTGAAAGAAATAATGTTTGGAAACTTGTACCTCCACCTCAAGGTCACACTTTAATTGGAACTAAATGGGTATTTAAAAATAAACAAAGTGAGGATGGGGTTGTGGTTAGGAATAAGGCTAGGTTGGTTGCTCAAGGTTTCACTCAAGTTGAAGGCCTAGATTTTGATGAAACTTTTGCTCCTGTCGCTAGATTAGAAGCCATAAGAATTTTGTTAGCTTTTGTAGCATCTAAAGGTTTTAAGCTATATCAAATGGATGTTAAAAGTGCTTTTCTTAATGGCTACATAGATGAGGAGGTTTATGTCAAACAACCACCAGGTTTTGAAAATCCAGATTTTCCTAATCATGTTTACAAACTGTCCAAAGCCTTATACGGTCTCAAACAAGCCCCTAGAGCATGGTATGACATGTTAAAAACATTTTTACTTGAAAAGGGGTTTACCATGGGCATGGTTGATAAAATGCTTTTTGTGCTTAAACATGGCAATGACTCATTATTTGTTCAAGTGTATGTGGATGATATTATCTTTGGTTGTGTTTCTTATGATCTTGTGTCCAAGTTTTCAGCAATGATGAGTTCCGAATTTGAAATGAGTATGATGGGTGAACTCACTTACTTTTTGGGGCTGCAAATCAAGCAAACCAAGGAGGGTACCTTTGTGCATCAAACGAAGTATACTAAAGACCTCCTAAGGCGCTTCAACATGGAAAAAAAGCAAGCCTCTTCGGACACCAATGGGAACAGCAACAACACTTGAACTTGATGAAGATGGTGAATCCGTGGATCAAAAAGAATATAGAAGCGTGATCGGATCACTTTTGTACGTCACGGCATCAAGACCGGACATACAATTCAGCGTATGTCTTTGTGCACGGTTTCAAGCTTCCCCAAGTGTTTCACATCGTCAAGCCGTCAAAAGGATTCTCAGGTACTTACATGGAACTCAAGAATTTGGCATTTTTCTTCCTTCTTCCTCAACCGTTACTTTGAAAGCTTTTTCGGATGCTGATTTTGGGGGTTGTAGGATTGATAGGAAAAGTACTTCCGGTGCTTGTCATTTTCTTGGTAATTCTCTTGTTGCTTGGTCCTCTAGAAAACAAAATTCAGTTGCACAATCCACAGCCGAATCTGAATATGTAGCTGCTGCTAGTGCTTGCTCACAAATTCTTTGGATTGTTCAAACACTTAAGGACTATGGGGTTGATCTAGATAATGTTCCACTGTATTGTGATAACACTAGTGCTATTTGCATTGCCAAAAATCCCGTGCAACATTCTAGAACTAAGCACATTGATATTAGGTATCACTTTCTCCGAGATAACGTTGAAAAAGGAAACATTGTGCTTCACCATATAGATACCGAACATCAATTGGCTGACATTTTACAAAACCTTTGGATTTCACTCGTTTTTGTTTCATTCGTAGTGAAATAGGGGTTATGAATCCTCATGGCTTAAATTGAGGGGGAGTTTTTGAAACTTGGGAAGTCTATGTGTGAATCTGAAATTAAAATAATATGAGCATAGTATTTCATACATATATGACTTTGTGATTCCTTTTACATGCTGAAAGTTCTTACTACATTACTCATGTTATACATTTTGTAGTTTTTGCCATGTCTAGTAATTGGAATAATTACTTACACTAAATCTGGTCATGGTCGAACTTTCTTGCTGTTTTGAACTTGTTGCATGCTCACAAATGCTTTTAATCATAAAGAATTAATCAAGTAATCAACTCACATGTTGAGTTTTTATGAACAAATATAAATTGAGAAAAGATCAAGAGAATATGCATGCATCGCACTTCTTCTTTTGAGATGGCTTGTCATTGCACTTAGATATGAACTTGGAAGAAGCTGTGTATGACTAAAACCATGTCCTTAAGCTTCTGATTGTCAAATGACATAGGCTTGGCTTGGTTGGTTAGAATAAGGCAGATGCGCATATAATCTCTTGCAAATATCATATGATCTCAATTTATGCTTTGAAAAATGATAAAATGCAGCAACTAGTGTCATGCTTTCAGATTTTGAAATAGTTAAGTTTGTGAGATCATGACTTGCTTAAATTGAAAAATTACATTTGATCTCTAGCATGGCTTACACTACCTTATGTATTTCATTGATGTGATAATGTAAGGTACTTAATAGTATAACTTGGATGATCTTTGTTTATATGTATATGTTATAATATGCTCATAACAACTAAAGAGGGAGAGATAATTTGTTTATATGATCATGACTTGCTGAATACATTGTCAAAGGGGGAGAGATAAGCATGAAGAGAAAGAAAATATGTGCATAAGGAGACATAATAAAGGGGGAGAGATAATATGGGAATTTTCTCATTTCTCATTTTACTTTTGATTTACAAGGGGGGAGAAATTGCTTTCAAAACTTTTATGTGAATAAGCCAATGTTCAGATTTTAAATGGTGTTGCCAATGCATTCATCAAGGGGGAGATTGTAAGACCTATGTGTGCTGAATACATTGGCTTGTAGTGAATACACTTGGCTTTGATGATAAAAGTTTTAAATATCACCAAAACACCTTTTTATTAAGGTCCTGCTCTGTTTGGGTAGCTCCGGTCTCGTTCGATGCTAGGTCCGACTTCTTGGTAAGGTCCGACTAGCTTTGGTTAGCTCCGGTGAGCTTTATCTTTAGCTCCGGCATGTCTTTGTTAGCTCCAGCATGTCTTTGTTAGCTCCGGCATGTTTTTGATAGCTCCGACATATACTTGATAGCTCCGGCATGCTTTTGCTAAGCTCCGACGTACTTTGTCTAGCTCCGGTTTTGGGTTGACTAGTTTTGACTAGTTTCTGGTAAGCTCCGGTGCTAGGATCTACTAGTTTTGGAAAGCTCCGGCGCTAGGTTCTACTAGCTTTTGTTAGCTCCGGCTCAAGCTCCGGGTTGCTCTCGCAAGGTCCGGAACTTGACCTAAGTGCTTCTGCTTTTCATTTGCAATGTTTCGTACTTGCTTTACATTGTTGGAAAGATTGCTTAGTATTCATTTGCTAAGTTTTTGGTGCGTTTTGGATGATATGGTTGATATCGCTTCTACTGTGGTTTTGTAACATGCTTATGTGAGGTTCTCACGTAAGGTGTTGTGTTCGGAACTAACTTGAGTCAAGTCGAGGACTTGGGCTCGTATGGATTGGTTGTTTGTTCATGTGCAAGTGTTGCTTGAGTTCAAGTCATGGCTGGTGACTGGATCCATTGGACTAGTCTGAGGAGGAGATGAGGTTCCAACAACCAAGTTCGGGAGGAACTATGGTTGAGCGGGTCAGGAGGTCGCGCAGGATGATTGAATCAAGGGCAGTGCATATGAAGGTCAAAGGAAGGTGTTCGCACGTGTGCATGAGGTGAATGACGTGGCAATATGCTTCTAGAGATGGATTATGGAAGGAAGATCTGATCCGAAGGATCGGATCGTATCGGTTGAAGACTTAGGCTGCTAGCTGAGTCGGTTATGGCTCGGTATGGAAATATCGAGTTGGTTATGTTAGGATTTCGTGTGGGTCACGAATTTGAGTTGTTTAGGAATGTGGGATACGTTCCTAAGGTGTTTGGAAGTCTTAAGATTGCTTCTATCTGCGTATAGAAGAGTCCTAAGCAGTTATGGAAAGTTCCGATTGTGATCGGATTAGGATTGGAGTCCTAGTTAAGATTGGGATGGTCTAAGGGCTGGTTATATAAGCAAGGGAAGGCCAAAGTTCGTGGTATACGACTTTGGGGGCTATTCCTCTTGTGTTCTATTGAATAAAATTCATAGTTTGAAGGAACTTTTGTGCCTTGTTCGTCCGACTTGTTCCAGACATGTTTTACTCGTCGAGTTTCTGGACAGCACTACCTTTTGTCAGTGGTTTAATCATAACTCGAGTTTTACAGTTCCAATTGACGTGATTCTTTTTGGGTTGTCTGCACAACTTGATTGTATATCATCTGTCAAAACTTCACGGTCATTGGATTTGTGGTTTTTGATCTACACGAGTTTCTTTGCAGCATTCCAGAAACTGTTTTTCTCGGGTAGGTCAGATTGACCAGTGTTTGATCTTTTGATCATAACTTGAGTTTTTCTCGACGGATTTTAGTAATTCCTTTTGTGTTGTCTTCGTGACTTGATTCTCTCTGATAAATATCACTTTTGTCACGGTGAAACACGTTTAGATTAGTCTCACACATGATTTATTTAACAGATCGTTTTTCTACCAAAGGGATTAGGGTTTTATTGTTTCCGCTGCGTAAGATTTTTAAATGTACCATTCACCCCCCCTCTGGTAGCTTTTCACGTGCTCTTCGATCCTACAATCTAATACTACTTGTGCATGTGCTAAAATTGATACTAGCTTGAAGGACAAGTCAACCTCGACCAAGGACAAGCATCCTTCCCGTAGTGGCATATTTGACAAGAAGAAGATCAAGTATGCACGCAGTGCATACTTGACCACAAGGCCTCCTAATGCCAAATATGGCATTGGGTATTCTTATGGTGAAAAGCAAAGTGCTAGAAGCCATAAGAATAACAAGGAGCACATTGCCTTTATCAAGGGAAACTCCCCTCAACCTAGAAAGGCTAATAATGTTGACAAGTCCAAACATGTTAATTCATATGAGCAACAACTTTTGTTTAGAACTCTTCATGCATCTTATGTTCTTATGAAAAACAACTTTGGTAAAGTGTATGCCAAATATGTTGGGCCACGCCATGGAAACACCATGTCCCATGTGTGGGTGCCCAAATCTCTTGTAACTAACCTCAAAGGACCCAAGCAAGCTTGGGTACCTAAAACCAAGACATAATTTGTTTGTGCATGCCTACTCCTCCGGTGGAGCAAAATGGGTGCTAGACAGTGGATGCACCAACCATATGACCGTGGAACAAAGAATGTTTGTAGAATATGAAGAAAATAAGGATCCAAGCGAGGGTATCTATTTTGGAGGCAATAGTCAAGAAAGGGTGCTCGATACCGGTAAAATTGCAATCTCATCTCAACACACGCTTTCTCATGTTTTGCATGTTGACTCCTTAGATTATAACATTCTGTCCATATCTCAATTATGTGACAAAGTTTATAATTGCTTGTTCACTAATGAGGGTGTGACCGTCTCTTGAAGGAGTGATGACTCGGTTGCATTCAAGGGTGTGTTAAAGGGAAAACTTTATCTTGTTGACTTCAACAAAGATAAAGCCGAACTTGACACATGCTTGATTGTAAAGACCAACATGGGTTGGCTATGGCATAGACAGCTAGCACATGTTGGTATGAGGAATCTTCAAAAACTCCTCAAGGGCGATCACATCCAAGGTTTGAAGGATCTTGTTTTTGAGAAAGACAGACCTTGTAGCATGTGCCAAGCCAGGAAGCAAGTAGGAGCACCCCATCCCGCGAAGAACATCATGAAAATGACAAGACCACTCGAGCTACTTCACATGGACCTATTCGGTCCAGTCGCTTACATAAGCATTGGCGGTAACAAATATGGCTTAGTAATTGTTGATGACTTTTCGCGCTTCACGTGTGTTTTCATTTTCCATGATAAGACAGAAACTCAAGGAACCCTCAAGAAGTTTCTCAAGCATGCCCAAATTGAGTTCTCATTGAAGATCAAGAACATACGAAGTGACAACAGCACGGAGTTCAATAACACTCAAGTTGAGGAGTACCTAGACGAAGAGGGCATCAAACATGAATTTTCAGCACTGTACTCACCTCAACAATATGGAGTGGCCGAAAGGAAGAACCGAACCCTCATAGAGATGGTGAGAACAATACTTGATGAGTACAAGACACCGAATCGGTTTTGGGCTGAAGCGGTCAACACCGCTTGTCACGCCACAAATCGACTTTATCTTCATCGCTTACTCAAGAAGACATCGTATGATCTACTCACGGGTAACAAACCTAATATTTCCTATTTTCATGTTTTCGGTTGTAAATGCTATATCTTGAACAAGAAGCCTAGGACTTCAAAGTTCACTTTGAAGTCCAATGAAAGTTTCTTGCTTGGCTATGATTCAAACACTTACGCTTATCGTGTCTTCAACAAAGTCTCTAGACTTGTTGAAGTAGCACGCGATGTAGTGTTCGATTAAACTAATGGATCTCAAGAAGAGCAAGTTGATTAATGTGTTCTAGATAGAGAAGAAACTCCATGTCAGGCGTTAAGAAGAATGGCGTTGGGCGATGTTCGACCACAAGTGCCACCTCCAAATCAAAATGACGAAGATGAACCACAAGTGGAGGTAATGGATCTAGGGGGAACTTCTACACTAGATCAAACTCTAGAGGACGAAGATGATCAACACACAAATAAGGGAAAATATCTAGGGGGAGTAGAAGATGACCATGAAGACTCAAGACCACAAGTGCCACACCCAAGAGTACACCAATGTGTCCAAAGAGACCACCCGTCGACAACATACTCGAGGACATCCAAAAGGGAGTAACTACTAGATCTCGAATTGCTATTTTTTGTGAACATTACTCTTTTGTATCCTTTTGGAACCGCGCATGATTGAGGATGCATTGAAAGATCCGAATTGGGCAGTGGCAATGTAAGAAGAACTCAACAACTTCAAATGGAACGAGGTGTGGGAACTAGTCGAAAGACCCAAGTTCAACGTCGTCGGCACCAAATGGGTCTTCCGCAACAAGCAAGACGAACACGGGGTGGTGACAAGGACAAAGGCACGACTAATGGCCAAAGGGTATTCACGAGTCAAAGTTTTGGATTTCAACGAAACCTTTGCTCCCGTAGCTAGGCTTGAATCTATTAGAATATTACTTGCATATACTACTCACCATGATTTCAAGCTCCATCAAATGGATGTGAAAATCGCCTTCCTCAACGAAGCAATCAAGGAAGAGGTGTACGTGGAGCAACCCCCTGGATTCGAAGATCAAGAGTTCCCCAACCACGTGTTTAAACTGTGTAAGGCTCTCTATGGCCTCAAACAAGCTCATTGAGCTTGGTATGAGTGCCTTAGAGATTTCTTGATCGAAAATGGTTTTAAAATTGGCAAAGATAATTATAAATTATTCATGAAGCACTTTGACAATGATGTCTTTGTTTGCCAAATTTATGTTGATGATATCATTTTTGGTTCAACTAACAAATCCTTCTATGAAGAATTTAGTAGGATTATGACAGATAGGTTTGAAATGTCTATGATGGGATAGCTGAAATACTTCTTGGGATTCCAAGTGAGGCAATGAAAGGAGGGGACGCTCATAAGACAAACCAAGTATACTCAAGATATACTCAAGAAGTTTGGAATGGACAAGGCGAAGCCCATTAAGACTCCCATGGCAACAAATGGACACTTGGATCTCAATGAAGACAGACCAAGCGTATATCAAAAGGTATATGTCTTGATGATTGGATCCCTACTTTACTTATGTGCATCTAGGCCTGACATTATGTTGAGTGTGTGCTTGTGTGCAAGATTTTAAGCCAATCATATGGAGTGTCATTTGACAGCCGTAAAGAGAATCTTGCAGTGTTTAGTTCATACATCCAACCAAGGCCTTTGGTATCCTAAAGGTTCCAAATTCAATCTTATTGGATACTCTGATGCAGATTATGCTGAATGCAAAGTAGATTGAAAAAGTACCTCCAGTACATGCCAATTTCTAGGTAGATCCCTAGTTTCTTGGTCCTCCAAGAAACAAAACTCCATTGCCCTATCCACGGCCGAAGCGGAGTATGTTGCAGCCGGGAGTTGTTGTGCACAAATCCTTTGGATGCGACAATCTCTAAGGGATTACGGTTACAATATGAGCCATATTCCTTTCCTTTGTGATAATGAGAGTGCCATTAAAAATGCCCATAATCCCGTTGAACACTCTAGGACCAAACACATTGACATTCGGCATCACTTTTTGAGAGACCACTCAATGAAAGGAGACATAGCCATTTCCATGTCAACACCGAAAAACAACTAGTCGATATATTTACCAAGCCACTTGATGAAAAACGTTTTTGCAAGCTCCGAAATGAACTAAATATCCTTGATGCTCGGAATGTGGCTTGAAAACTTGCATACCTGTATGGCTTCTTCAAAATATGTTGATTGTGTTGCGAAAATCATCTCTCTCAATTTTCTCCGAAAAACAATTTCAATTACTTGATCTTGATGAATTATTGTCATTGCTTGATTGTTGTATGTTTACTGATCATATTCATCAAGATTAATTGATTGTTTTGGCCCCTATTTTCTATATAAATGCATATGAATATATAAGAAAGGGTTAAATGATTCTGTTCTGGTGATCACGGACTAGTCCGAAGAGGTGGGTGGAAATCGGTCTCCATTGCTAGGGGATTGAATACCACGGACTTGTCCGCACCTCCAACTCCTCCTTCGTCAAGAATCAAAGAATTTTGGTAAATTTCTCCCCAAACCCTAGAAACTTTGATTTCTTCCGTTTTGGATCAAATATCTTAGTTCCTTTCAGCTAATACATGCTTCCTTGCTTTATTACATTTTTCTTAATCTAGTTTTGCATTGAGCAACACTATTTGTCTCATAGTTACGGTTTAAGGTGTTGAACACGGGACTAGTCCGGTTCCTGTACGGACAAGTCCAGTCCCCCCGACTAGTCTGTACCTGAACTACGGACAAGTCCGATTTTCAACTGAATTCAACCCTAATTTCCAACTACTCAATGCACTTCCTTGCCATCAATTCTCATCCATACATTGTGTAATCACTTCTCAGGACAATGTCGAGCTCCAATGTTGAAATTTCCTATTATGAGGCACAGATGGACCAAGACTCCTTGCTTCGGTCCTCGATGGGCCAAGGGAAGAAGTGCCAAGAGCGCCCCTCCGAGCCGACACCTTCTCCACCTCAGGTGCGGCGAAAAGTTCTCGCCAAGAAGCCTGCATCCAAAGCCAAGGATGCAGCTGGCTCTAGCTCAGCAGCTTCTCGCCAAGCTAAGGTCAAAGGAAAGGGAATCGCCTCAGGCCCGATCGGCCATCTCAAGATGGCAGCTCGAAGGCAAGGGAATAGAGATCCCTCCGAGGAGAAGTTTAATGGCAAGGGAAGCAATACGGCTTCCAAACTCAGATTTGTGGACTGTTACGGCAGGTCAAAGAAGGCAGCCGATGCCAGATTTTGGAGTAACTTCCACACAGATTTCTATAGCTCTGTGTACCTCACCATGAAGACTCCAGTTGTCCGCAACCAGTGGATTGTCTGGAATCATTTTGAAAGGAAGAGTTGTGGTGCCTTTGATCAAGTGGTGGAGGCGCAGCTAGGCATGGACTGAAGGACCTGTTTGCCTTCAGATATAACTGCAATGATGAGATTATTGCTCAGTTCTATTCCACATGCTTCTTTCCTAGTGATGAGGAGGAAATGGTGACTTGGATGACTCATGGATCCAAGTACAACATTACTTATGATGAGTTTGCAAGACTACTTCACCTAGAAGACCCCGACAACAATGGGCTGACTATCCACAACATTGGTGTCTTGGGAAAATATAAGATGGACTTCTTTATGATACTAGCCTAAAGTACAACCCTCCATTGACCAAGAACATGAAGCCCTTCTTCATGGTTCTTAATAGGGTGCTGAGGAAGACCATAGCACCAAAAGATGGGGATGCAGGAAGTGTGCAAGGGTACTTGAGGACCCTAATGAAGGCGATTACCAAGAACCAGAAGTTTGATATCTTTGACTACATTTGGAATGACATGGTCAACATCTCTTGCACACCGAACAGATCCTGTGGCTATGCCCCTTACTTGATGTTCATGATTGAGAAAGTCACGAGGATCGAGTTCGTGAAGGATGTGGAGCACACTCCTCTGAGGCCCCAAAAGCCTCCCCAAGCCACTGTCCAAGCTGCTCCATCTTAAGTGTCCACTGAAGAGGCTCCAAGGAGAGCTTGAGGAGATGAGAGGACCAGGACCGCTCCCGCCACTAGAGCCCCCCCCCCCCCCCCCCCCCTCAAAAAAGGGTCCCCCAGTGGCATTTTGAAGTACTTGGCAGCCATTTTTGGCTCATGCAAGAAGGCTGAGGTAAAGCTTCACAAGCTGAGCAAGGCAAGGAAGGCCGACATGAGTATGTAAAAGTAAATGTCAAGCATATTTGCCAGAAGCTGGAGATCGAGCCTAATGGATCCCCTGTTATCTTTGAAGATTCACCCTCTGATTTCACTGAGCATGGGCCTTTGACTCCCTCCGAGCTTGCTTACTTTGGCATTGGGGGCACTTCGAGTGGATCTGCTCCCCATCCTCCTACCCAACCTGAAGGTGAAGATGAAGATGAAGATGAGGAGAGGACCGACAGCGAGGAATGAGTCACTAGATCCCTCCTCTCCTTATTTTTGGTGTCTTGATGCCAAAGGGGGAGAGATTGAGGGGGAGTCACTAGGTCCTAGCTGCAGGTTATGAGATGAGAGCTTTATTTGTGTATCTTTTTGTGTATCTTTTCGGTTGTAAAACTTTAATATTGTGGTGTGATGGAATGACTGTGTTTATGCTTATGTTATGAAATTTGTGATGATGATTTGAGATAATATGTGATTTTGCTTTGGAATTGACATATAAGCTTGATATTGATATTTCCATGTCAATCATTACATTCTCATCACGATTATTGCTCACACTCACGTAGTTTTGCACCCCACCATAAAGAGTGCACATATGTCTTATGTTTTATTTGCTCAACTTGTTCCAAGGTCATATGTGCACACTTTATGAAAATTATGTATTTTTATCATATTTTGTGAAATCTCAATTGGTTGTCATCAATCACCAAAAAGGGGGAGATTGAAAGTGCATCTAGGCATCCCTTGTGGGTTTTGGTTGATTTATGACAAACAAATGAGATCCTAACCAAATTGTTGAGATGAGCGTAGGTTTTAATGAAATTATTAAGAAAGCAAAAAAAGGAGAATGAGTATCTATATGGAAAAGAGCTCAAGAGCTGAATAGATTAGCTCAGTGTGTATGGAGTGTGTTGGAGAAACACACACCAAGAGCTCAAGCACAAGAAAACTCATTCACTGCACAATTTTACACAGGTCCAGACTAGTCCGATATACCCTGGACTAGTCCGATAATCCTCCTATTCAAAATCGGAAAAGTCCTCCCAGTGCGGACTTGTCTGCACAGTCCAAGTTTACACAGACCGAACTAGTCCGTTATCACCACGTACTAGTCCAATATCTTTTTGACTAATATCGGACTAGTCCTCCCCAGTGCGGACTAGTCCTCAACACTTCACAGCTTTGCACAAAATCGTACAACTCCAATAATATCCGGACTAGTCTGATAACCTATCTAACTAAAATCGGACAAGTCCTCCGAGTATGGACTTGCCCCCAATTCACTAAGGGGTTCACTACAGCCGGACTAAACCAATAATTACCGGACTAGTCCGAACTTCTCCACAGCCTAAATTGAACTAGTCCGCCCAAGGCCGTACAAGTTCGATATTTCTGAGAACTTAGGGTTTCCTACATGCCGCACACCGGACTAGTCAAGACTCCACCACGGACTAGTCCAGATTCTCGAAACCCTAACGGTAACCTTTGGAAACCTTAATATAAATAGATGTGCACGACCCTACTTTTACATCTCTTGACTCCCTGTGCCGTCACACCCTCCAAGAGCCTAGAAAACACATCTCTCCACACAATCCATCGCAAGAAAGATCAAATCCTTGAGGATTAACTTTGGATCAAAGATGAGACACGATTCTCACGTCTTGAGTGGGTTTGATTCTCTAACACACTCCTGTTTTTTTATTGTGGATCTTACGAGTGTGTTCTTGGTGGTGTTTGGTTTATAATCTTGGGGAGCCCTCAACTTGTGAGAAAGCCCCTTGAACTTGGTGATTTACCCTTTGTGAATAGTGGAAGAGAATCGGCCTCTGTGGCAATTCAACAAGGGTAGGGTTGGAGAAGACCCAGTCTTTTCGTGGGCGCCTCAACGTGGACGTAGGTAGCCTCTGTGGGAACCGAACCACAGGATAAACTCTTGTGTCAATCTTGCTCCTAGTTTTTTCATATCACATTTTCGGGTTTACTTGATCTTGCATATCTTACGTTAAAACATTGAAACCAAAGTTAGTTTGTGCTACATTTAACTTCATTAACTCAATACCTTCAAGTTACATAATATATTCCGCTGCGCACTGTGCTGGTATTGAGATCATTGATCTAACTAGATCAATCTATTCTGTACGCACCGGACTAGTCCGCACTCTACCAAACTAGTCCGATTTCTTGGTATTTGATCAAGTTGCTAAGTGTTCAGGTTCCGACTAAAAAATCAAAAAGGCCTATCACCCCCCTCCAGGACACATTCAGTAGGTAAAGAACCACTTGTGATAAGGTATACCTTATGCAGTACTACCTGCTGTTATTTGTAATTTTCAGATCAATTCAATATAATCACAGAAGTAAACAATGTAATTATAGAAGTCATCTCACATAAGTCAATTTTACTTAAACAATATACATACGTACAAGTTACACATACAAGTCATCTCATAGTTTAAAGTTTCACTAAAAACTGTTTCTATTATCATATTCGCAAAGTTCTGGAAAATAAGCTATTACACCATCCTCATCAAAGAATACCGCTCCTCGGTGCAAAATTTCGCGACGCATGAATTGACACAATTCACCGGCAATCTTGTCGGCTCCTCCACCAGGCATACTTCTGGAAATCGGCCATTCATGGTACACATTTTTCGTGTGCTCCAATGTAACAAATAAGAAGGTTTACAATGTGTTGGTTTGAACAATCTCAAAGTATAGATCAAAGTGAGTATACAGGAATTTATTTAGTATTTTTGGAGTAGATGTACTATGAGCAATTGAATTTTGAAGTTGGAATCAAAATCTGAAAATAATGTTTCTGGTAATATTGAACATCAGAGAATATAAGTATTCAAACACGCTAGTTACAATGAACTGGAAACTCAAAAGTAAGAAAATAAGATCTCGACATTAAGGATAACTTACATCCTCATGATTCACTCTATATTCGCTGGCGGTCCGAAGATGCTCACATACTTAATACCCGAATAAGAGGCTCGCAATAGGCTACATGGGACAAGGATAATATGTTTTAATGTCCAATGCATCCGTATTAGGAGGTCTCTGACCGCCAAGCTGTTCCGCGTGAAACCGCCAAGCCCTGCAATACAAGAAATGTCATATAAAACTTGTCAACACAATCTAAATGTGTGTAAATTAAAAGCATCAAATAAACATACAGTTTCAAAATGGAAAGGAAATCTTTGTAACGATCTGGTGGGTAATTCGCTGAGTCCAAGACTGTTGTCAAACTCTGCGTTGGCTTGATGAAGATCCTTATGTAGTGTTTACTTTACACGTACAAACACACGTGTTAAGTTAACAATTAGCAGTAATTGCTATTTCAATATCACCTGTCGAACTTACTCGAAGTGGTACAGAGCCTTTACGAGGTCCTTGCCATCTCTTGCAAAGTTAAACATGGCATGTCCTATGTAAGCTGCAACCTCTATCCTTTTATCCTTCTTTTGTTTTGTGATTGATTTATCAAATTTGTCGGAGTCTGATTTCGATAATTCTCCCGGTACTACGGTTTGTAGACCGTGGAGTTTTGTAGTTCGGTTAGGGCGCGCGGAATTCAGAACAAGATGGCGATTTGACACGAGGATTTACGTGGTTCGGGCCGCCTGAGCGTAATACCCTACTCCACGGGTGTGTGTTGTTGTTGTATTGAGCGCCTGAGCGCTTGTGTGTGAGGGACTAGAGTGTCTGGAAGAGTCCCCCGTGTGTCGCTCGGCCAGTCATTTTACAGTACAAGGACTGACCGTTACATCATCAGCCTGGCCCGACATGTGGCCCTGGCGGTTACTGATGCTTAATACACAGTTAATGTACTTAATTCCCCTTAACAGCGTGGTAACGCGCCTTGATAGAGGCGTTACTGGTAGTAAGGGTCCTCTGATCGTGTGTCATTAAGATAACATTAATAACACATAATTAGGTCTTGTAGTCTTTAATGTTCCTTGAAGGTCCGAGCCGTTGGAGGTCCACCAATCTGCCTGTTAAGGTTGAAGGTCCATCGGTTGGACACGTGGCAGCTCTGGAGCTTACCGTCTTGGACGAGTAGATCCGGTGCTGTTGTACACATGTCGGTACCGGAGCCTCCCTCTGTCGGGGTTAGGTCCAGGGGTGCCACACAGGTATCTAGTCCGGAGCTTTCCCATGTATGGAATGTAGCTCCAGTTTTATGATACACGTGGCGGCACTGGGACTAACCATAGAAGGGAGGCATGTCCGGTTCCGAGTGACACGTGGGGCCTTCGGAGGTATTCAACTCAAATAGGTGGAGTTCCTTTGCACTCTTCGCAGTTCCAAGGGGTATCCGGTACGCAGGGTACCTACAGTGGCCCCCTGGGCCCACCTCTGGGAGAGACCCTTTGGGTTGAGTCGTTCTGTCGGAGGTGGGTCCATCTTTTGATTTCTGCGTCGTGTCTTCAAGGATTTTGGGATGTGCCATTGAGGTGGTGGTTCGTAGTTAAACCATCGCCGCGTGGCATCTTCAATATGTGGCAGGTGAGATCTGCGCGTGCGGATCTCACGCAATTGAAGGTCACCGATTCCCAATACGAAAACCGTATCGATTCCGTGCGCCCTGTCAGTGCGCCGCCCTTGGGTTTCCCGCCTCTCATCATGAAAACTGTTCGTCTAGGGTAAGGACCTCGACTTGATCGTCTGGGTGGCCCCGGGCCCCCTTGTCATTGGCAGGGTGAAATTTTGGAAATGTATCCTTGGCCCTTTTGCGGTTTCCATCCAAGCATTGTGGGGGCTTACTTAAGAAGGAAAGCGCGCATGGTTTGGGGATTCTTTATGCCTTCATTTGAACTTGCGCTCGAATCCTCCCAACTTTCCCTTGCTTTTTCTCCCTCGCCCCGCCGTGCTGCGATGGAGTTGGGTCACCGCAAGAGGTGTATCATGACCGATGAGGATTTGAAGAAGGTCCGGACCTACATGGGGTGGTCTAGAGACTCCTTCAACCACCTGGTCCGCGCCGGTGAGCTTCCGTTCAAGAAGAAGCGCGGTGGCGACAAGGTGTACTTTTCCGAGTACGCCATGGGGCTGATACCACCTTTCTCATCCTTCCTCTTGATGCTGTTACACTTCTATGGTCTGCAGTTGTATCACCTTGGCCCCCACTCCATTCTTCTTGTGTCAACATTCATCCACTTCTGCGAGATGTGGGTGGGTATTCCCCCCTGCGTCGAGCTTTTCCGCACCTTCTTCACCATCCACACCATCGGCAAGATAAACGAGTATCTTGGCTTCTACTATTTTGTGAAACGCAAGAAATGCCCCTAAAAGTACTTGAGGTCATTCCCCTCCAGCAAGTGGGACGACTGGAAGAAGGATTGGATTGTCATCACAGCAGAGAAGCACGAGAAGCTGGAGTTGCCCGAAGGTATTCCCAATGTTGACACTGACGCTTGGAGTGAAGTTCCGGTGCTGTCAAAGGCCTTCGACCCTGCCTTGACCAGGATCCACCAATGTGTGGAAGGAGGGGTGACCCCCCAGGCGGTCTTATGCAACTTCCTGGTCAACATGTGGGCTCCGCTGAAGAAGAGGGAGAAGCTCGCCTGGGCCCTCAACAGTGTGATGGACGATGATCGGATTGAAACCGGTCTGAAGTCCAATTTGGAAGGCGCTGCTTTGGAGCTTCATCTCAAGAAGTTCCAGCATGGCATCGACATCGAGGGTGACGAGTTAACTCCGTCGGCGGCTTTCATCCCTCTGAACATGGAGGCAGAGTTCAGCAGGGAGCTCCAGCGGATGATTCTGGTGCTTGATGACCTTGGTGAGGTAGAGAGGCGTCTAAACAACAGATTGGTGATTCTCGGAGTTTACGAGGGTGGCCCTGCTTCCGCCCCGAGACAAAGAGCTGAAGTCATTGGCAGGGGCAAAGAGTTGCCTGAGCCCTCCAGCCGTAAGAGGAAGTTGAAACACTGTGACAGGAGGCCTGTCAGACCTGCTCCTTCCACAACAGCTCCTTCTCCCCAGCGGGGGAGGTCTTCGATGGCGACGACAACTTCAGCATCAGCGTCTCCCCGGGATGTCAGCTCTGCCCAGGTGACTCCGGCGCCGAGGCCAACTAGGTGCTCTAGGACCAAGGGTCCTTCCCAGTCGAGAAAGGCCCCAACCAAGACGTCGCTGATGGCAGCAGTAAGCTCTGAAGAGCCTTCTGGAGCTACTACCCCAGTTGTGACTGGGTCGGGCTAGATGGAGCGGAAGTCTCCCAAGGTAAATTTGCTTTTTTACCTCAGTTGATTGTTTTTGTTGTAATCATATTTTGAGTTTCTTCATCCTTCATCCACAGGGTATCCAAAAAAGGGGCTGAAGCTCCGGTTCCTGTGACTGCAGCTGATGCTGTGTAGGCAGAGGCTCCAGCTCCAGTTCCAGCGCCGCTCCAGGTGGTGGCTGAGGTCTCAGTAGTTCTGGCGCCAGCTGTCGAGGTTCTAGACCCGGACTCATCTCTTGAAGCTCCCATGGTAGCGCCGGACATTGGGAATGAAGACGTACCTGTGGCACCAGCTTCGAAGGCTGAAGCTCCAGTTTTGGATGTTACGATGATGGACGCTCCGGCATCAGAGCCGGAGGTAGCTGCAGTTCCGGCCTTAGGGTCGGATGTAATTGAAGCCCTGGCAGTGGAGCCAGTGGTTCATGTGTAAGACCTATGTGTGCTGAATACATTGGCTTGTAGTGAATACACTTGCTTTGATGATAAAAGTTTTGAATATCACCAAAACACCTTTTTATTAAGGTCCGACTAGTTTTGGTTAGCTCCGGTGAGTTTTGTCTTTAGCACCAACATGTCTTTGATAGCTCCGGCGTGTTTTTGCTAAGCTCCGAGTTGATTTTTCTAGCTCTAGCTTTTGGATTTAGTTGATTATACTAGTTTTGGTAAGTTCCGGCGCTAGGTTCTACTAGCTTTTGTTAGCTCCAGCTCAAGGTCTAGCACTTGACCGCAATGCTTCTGTTTTTAATTTGCAATGTTTCGTACTTGCTTTACATCTCTGGAAAGATTGCTTAGTATTCATTTGCTAAGTCTTTGGTCCGTTTTTGGTTGATATGGATGATATCGTGTTACTGTGGTTTTGCAACATGCTTATGTGAGGTTCTCACGTAAGGTGTTGTGTTCGGAACTAACTTGAGTCAAGTCGAGGACTTGGGCTCGTATGGATTGGTTGTTTATTCATGTGCAGGTGTTGCTTGAGTTCAAGACATGGCTGGTGATGGGATCCATTGGACTAGTCTCAGGGAGGAGATGAGGTTTCAACAACCAAATTAAGGAGGAATTGTGGTTGAGCTGATCAGGAGGTTGCGCAGCATGATTGAATCAAGAACATTGCATGTGAAGGTACCGTGGACGTCATTGGAAGATGTTTGCACGTGTGCAAGGAGTGCATGGACGTGGCTACATGGTTCCAAGACGTGATGAAGAGATGTGGACGTAAAGAGTTGGTCGGAAAGGTCCAACCGACTAGGTTATGGAGTCAGGTTGCGGCTGAGTCGGGTTTGACTCAAATATGGAAAGTTTTGAGTTGGTTATGATAGGATTTCGTGTGGGTCACGAATTTGAGTTGTTTAGGAATGTGGGATACGTTCCTAAGGTGTTTGGAAGTTTTAAGATTGCTTCTATCTGCGTATAGAAGAATCCTAAGCAGTTATGGAAAGTTACGATTCATGAACAGAGTAGGATTAGGTTCCTGATCTCAGTTGACTTGGCTTTCGAGCTAATTATATAAGCAAGGGAGCCCAGGGCTCGTGGAGCACGACTTTGGGGCTGTTCCTCTTGTGTTCTATTGAATAAAATTCGTAGTTTGAAGGAACTTTTGTGCCTTGTTCGTTCGACTTGTTCCAGACAAGTTTTACTCATCGAGTTTCTGGACAGCACTACCTTTTATTTGTGGTTTTATCATAACTCGAGTTTTACATATCCAATTGACTTGATTCTTTTTAGGTTGTCTTCAAAACTTAATTATCTATCATCTGTCAAAATTTCACGGTCATTGGATTTGTGGTCTATGATCTACACGAGTTCCAGAACTATTTTTTTTCTTGGGTAGAGCAGATTGACCTTTGTTTGATCTTTTGATCATAACTTGAGTTTTTCTCGACGGATTTGAGTGATTCTTGTTGTGTTGTCTTCGTGAATTGATTCTCTCTGATATCTATCACTTTTGTCATGGTCAAACACGTTTAGATTAGTCTCACACACAATTTCTTTAACAGATCATTTTTCTACCGAAGGGGTTGGGGTTTAAATGTTTCCGCTGCGTAAGATTTTAATTCTACCATTCACCCCCCCTCTGGTAGCTTTTCACGTGCTCTTCGATCCTACAATTGGTATCAGAGCCACGGTGCTCTAATCTTTGTGATTTGCACGTGTTTTTGACTAATCGTCATGGAGAAGTACTCTGCCAAACCTTGTGTGTTCGCTAGTATTGATTTTCAGGTTTGGAAGGCACGCATGGAGGCTTTCATCCAGGCACAAGGCTTTGCAATATGGGAGAAGGTATACAAGCCTTACGAAGTGCCATCAAACGATCAAGTTACAGCTACAAATCTGAGAGATGTCGACAACAACAACAAGGCTTGGAACTTGATCATACAAGGATTAACACAAAGCGACTTCGACCGTGTTGCACACCTCCGATCTGCATACGATGTGTGGAAAGCACTTTGTGACTACCACGAAGGATCCAACACGATCAAAGAGGTAAGTCAAGACATGTTCAATAAAGAATACATGCGCTTCGAGATGCAACCCGGTGAGTCTATTGATGACATTTTTGCTCGCTTTAATAAGATTCTCAACAACTTGCATAGTGTCAATGTTAATTTTTCAGATGCTGAAAATGCTAGGCAATTGCTAAGTGCATTAGATATGTCAATTTGGGAGATGAAAGTCACATCCATTCGTGAATCTACTGTCATGAGTTCACTTACTATAGATGTGCTATATTCCAAGTTAAAAACTCTTGAAATTGACATAATCTCGCGTAAGAACCCCAACAAGTCTATTGCTTTTCTTTCTCAACGTGACATGCCTAGTTCCAGTCAAACATCATCTTGTGGTACACTTGCTTTGCTGTCCTCTCTAACCCTTGAACAGATTGAGGAGTTTCCAGAGGAGGAGCAAGGGCTCATCTCTACTCGGTTCTCAAAAGCATTGCAAAATGTGAGAACTAGAAGGAGAGGAAGCTCCGGACCTCAACGATGCTTTGAGTGTGGTAAGACAGGACATTTTCGTTCAGATTGCCCTAACCTTTCAGGTCCTACTTCCCAGAATGAAAAGAAATAAAGAACGAAGCACTCCTCTGCAAAAGATACGAAGAAAAAGAAGGGTTTTACAGGACGTCAATTGGTGAGCAGTTTTATCTCAGCACTCCTGGAACTTGGCTCAAGCGACGTGGACATTGGAAGTGATGAAGATGAAGATGATTTGGCAAACTTATGCTTCATGGCGGGCAAGTCAAGATCAAGTATGGAGGAGGCAGAACACAACAGCGACAATGAAGAGGTATGTCCTAATTGCGAAGAAATGCGTGATGCTATTCCTCGTGCCACTGTTATTGTTAAGAAAATGGACAAAAAGCTTAGGGGCAATGCTGTTAACATTGAGTCATTAGAATCTGAAATTAATCGTTTGAAATCCTTGATTCCTAGTAATGATTCTTGTTCCTCATGTGACTTAATATATGAACAATTGTCCTCCCTAAGAAGTGCACATACCTCCACACTTGATAAACTTGAACTTGAAATTGAAAAGAACAAAAAGCTTGCTGCACTTAATATTGGAAACTTAAAAGACGCTTCTTGTTCTACAATTGATTTGCATTGTTCTAGTTGTGATGATCTTGATAAGAATCTGCAAGATGCTATGAATGAAATCTCTATATTGAACAATGCTTTACGTTGTCATGAAGTTAAATATTGTTCCAATTGCAAATTAAAAGGAAAAACTTCATGTGAAATTTCCTTGTTCTGTCCAATAAACTTGATAACATGCATAAGACATTTGATCGGTTTTGTAATGGGAATAAGAACCTTAACTTGCTGCTGAATGCATCAAAGTCTTGCAATGATAAAATTGGTTTAGGTTTTGATTCTCATGCTCATGCTAAGGCGCATCTAACTAAAATTGTAAAGTCATTAGGAAGTGGTTTGATTCAAACAGTTCCTAAACAAAAAGAAGTGGTTCTCAAATCTGCAGGAGTATTGTCTCATTCAGTTTCAAATAAAAATGTTGTTTGCTCATCTAGACATGAACACAAAGTTAAATTTCATTGTACCTACTGTAGTAGAGATGGTCATGTCATAGATTTTTGTTATAGACTAGCTAAACAACAGAAAAGGGAAAGAATGGTTGCTAGATCTCATAACTTTCATGCAAAATTTGCTGCACATAATGAACCGAATGTACAACCTGCTGTTTTGAGTCAAAAACATTCAAAGATTACCTCCAGAACTTCTGTTTTTGCCTCCGGAGCTACTGATTTTTGTGCTACACAAGTAACACCTTATAGGTCAGTAGTCAAGAATAAAAAATCTCAAACTTTCACTCATAAACCAGCTATTTTGTCTCAGCTTTCGTGTGTTTTTCCTGCTGCACGTCGCGTGACTCAGTACTGGATTCCTAAATGCCTTTTGACTAACCCCGGTATTGAGTCATCGACGTATTGTGCTTCTATGTAGGTTACAAGTTTGAGGAAGGAGAACATTTGGATTGTGGATTCAGGGTGCTCACGCCACATGACCGGTAACAAAGATTGGTTCTCCTCCCTCTCTTTTGTGTCATGTGTAGAGAATGTTACTTTTGCCGATAATTATTCAACTCCTATAAATGCTAAGGGTTCGGTTAGAGTAAATGATCACAACACTTTGAAGGATGTGGCACTTGTCAAAAATTTGAAATACAACTTGCTTTCTATTGCACAATTGCTAGATGAAAATCTAGAAATTATTTTCAATAAAAACTGCTGCAAAGTTGTAGGTTCAAATAGTGAGCTTATTTTTAACATGTCTCGGTTTGGAAGAGTTTTTAAAGCTGATTTTGATATGTCTTCCTCTAAGCATAGGTGTCTAGTTGCTAATGATTCAAAGGACTTATATTTTTGGCATCGTAGACTTGGTCACGTAGGCTTTGATCACCTAACGCGTGTTAGTGCTCTTGATCGCATACGTGGGCTGCATAAGCTTAAAGGGGACAAAGAAATTGTGTGCTCTTCTTTTAGACATGCTAAGATGGTTGCAGGTTCACATAATCCTCTCACAATGATCATGACAACTGAACCATGTCAACTTTTGCATCTTGACACCGTAGGACCTTCACGTGTTCAATCCGTCGGAGGTAAATGGTATGTACTTGTGATTGTTGATGATTATTCTAGATACTCTTGGGTTTACTTTATGGCGTCTAAGAACGAAGCTTTTAGTCACTTTAGAACTATATTTCTTAGATTATCAATTGATTACCTAGGATCTTTAAAAGCAATTAGAAGTGATAATCGAACTGAATTTAAAAATCAATCTTTTGATCACTTTTGTGCTGAAAATAGAATAGATCATCAATTTTCTTCACCATATGTACCTCAACAAAACGGTGTTGTAGAAAGAAAGAACAGAACCTTAGTTGAGATGGCTAGGAATATGCTTGATGAATGTCAAACTCCTAGGAAATTTTGGGCTGATGCGTTAGCAACCGCTTGTTATGTCTCAAATCGTGTTTTCTTGCGTGCTAAGCTAGGTAAAACACCATATGAGCTCCCGTTTGGACATAGGCCTAGTGTTACACACTTTCGGGTCTTTGGTTGCAAATTCATTGTTAAGAAACATGGTAATGTTGATAAATTTGAACCTAGATCCATTGATGGCATGTTTCTTGGTTATCCATATCATACTAGAGGCTACCGTGTGCTTTTACTTGACACTAACAAAATTGTGGAGACTTGTGAAGTGTCTTTTGATGAAGCTAGCCCAGGTACTAGCTCAAACATTGCAGGTCCAGATCCATATCCGCAGGGGGGGGAGCATTTTCGTTGAAGATGAGGAAGAATTGGAGCTGCTGCCCGAAAATTCAGGAGCTAAAGACTTTGGTTCAGCTCCGGATGTTAATTCTCAACCAGCACCGACAACCATCAATGCTGATTCAAATCATCCTCAAGTCACAAGCTCATCGATTTGTGATGAACATGAAGATGAAGAAGCTTGTGAGACATCTGTTCCCCTACGGTTTTACAAAGATCATCCCACACAACAGATGACTGGAAGCTTGCATGAACGAGTCATACGGTCCAGGTTTTGCGATCCAAACTCCTATGTTCATTGTTGCTTCTTTTAAACCCAAAGATATATCACACGCACTCAATAATGAATCTTGGATTATTGCCATGCAAGAAGAGTTAGAAAATTTTAAAAGAAATAATGTTTGGAAACTTGTACCTCCACCTCAAGGTCACACTTTAATTGGAACTAAATGGGTATTTAAAAATAGACGAAGTGAGGATGGGGTTGTGGTTAGGAATAAGGCTAGATTGGTTGCTCAAGGTTTCACTCAAGTTGAAGGCCTAGATTTTGATGAAACTTTCGCTCCTGTTGCTAGATTAGAAGCCATAAGAATTTTGTTAGCTTTTGCTGCATCTATTGGTCTTAAGCTATATCAAATGGATGTCAAAAGTGCTTTTCTTAATGGCTACATAGATGAGGAGGTTTATGTGAAACAACCCCCGGGTTTTGAAAATTCAGATTTTCCTAATCATGTTTACAAACTGTACAAAGCCTTGTACGGTCTCAAACAAGCCCCTAGAGCATGGTATGATAGGTTAAAAACATTCTTACTTGAAAAAGGGTTTACCATGGGCAAGGTTGATAAAACTATTTTTGTGCTTAAGCATGGCAATGACTCATTATTCGTTCAAGTGTATGTGGATGATATTATCTTTGGTTGTGCTTCTCATGATCTTGTGTCCAAGTTTTCAGCAATGATGAGTTCCGAATTTGAAATGAGTATGGTGGGTGAACTCACTTGCTTTTTGGGGCTGCAAATCAAGCAAACAAAGGAGGGTACCTTTGTGCATCAAACGAAGATGAAGGCGCTTCAACATGGACAAAAGCAAGCCTCTTCAGACACCAATGGGAACAGCAACAACACTTGGACTTGATGAAGATGGTGAACCCGTGGATCAAAAATAATATAGAAGCATGATCAGATCACTTTTGTACCTCAAGGCATCAAGACCAGACATACAATTCAGCGTATGTCTTTGTGCACGATTCCAAGCCTCCCCACATGCTTCACATCGTCAAGCCGTCAAAAGGATTCTCAGGTACTTACATGGAACTCAAGAATTTGGAATTTTTCTTCCTTCTTCCTCAACCGTTACTTTGAAAGCTTTTTCGGATGCTAATTTTGGGGGTTGTAGGATTGATAGGAAAGGTACTTCTGGTGCTTGTCATTTTCCTGGTAATTCTCTTGTTTCTTGGTCCTCTAGAAAACAAAACTTAGTTGCACAATCCACAGCCGAATCTGAATATGTAGCTGCTGCTAGTGCTTGCTCACAAATTCTTTGGATTGTTCAAACACTTAAGGACTATGGGGTTGATCTAGATAGTGTTCCACTGTTCTGTGATAACACTAGTGCCATTTGCATTGCTAAAAACCCCGTGCAACATTCTAGAACTAAGCACATTGACATTAGATATCACTTTCTCCAAGATAATGTTGAAAAAAGGAAACATTGTGCTTCACCATGTAGATACCGAACAACAATTGGCTAACATTTTTACAAAACCTTTGGATTTCACTCGTTTTTGTTACATTCGTAGTGAAATAGGGGTTATGCATCCTCATGGATTAAATTGAGGGGGAGTTTTGAAACTTGGGAAGTCTATGTGTGAATCTGAAATTAAAATAATATGAGCATAGTATTTCATAAATATATGACTTTGTGATTCCTTTTACATGCTGAAAGTTCTTACTACATTACTCGTGTTATACATTTTGTAGTTTTTGCCATGTCTAGTAATTTGAATAATTACTTACACTAAAACTAATCATGGTCAAACTTTCTTGCTGTTTTGAACTTGTTACATGTTCACAAGTGCTTTTAATTATTAAGAATTAATCAAGTAATCAACTCACATGTTGAATTTTTATGAACAAATATAAATTGAGAAAAGATCAAGAGAATATGCATGCATAGCACTTCTTTTTTTGAGATGGCTTATCATTGCACTTAGATACGAACTTGGAATAAGTTGTGTATGACTAAAACCATGTCCTTAAGCTTCTGATTGTCAAATGACATAGGCTTGGCTTGGTTGGTTTGAATAAGGCAGATGCACATATAATCTCTTGCAAATATCATATGATATAAATTTATGCTTTGAAAAATAATAAAATGCAGCAACTAGTGTCATGATTTCAGGTTTTGAAATAGTTAAGTTTGTGAGATCATGACTTACTTAAATTGAAAATTACATTTGATCTCTAGCATGGCTTACACTACTTTATGTATTTCATTGATGTGATAATGTAAGGTACTTGATAGTATGACTTGAGTGAGCTTTGTTTATATGTATATGTTATAATATGCTCATAACAACTAAAGGGGGAGAGATAATTTGTTTATATGCTCATGACTTGCTGAATACATTGTCAAAGGGGGAGAAATAAGCATGAAGAGAAAGAGAATATGTGCATAAGGAGAGATAATAAAGGGGGAGAGATAATATGGGATAATTTTTGGATTTTCTTCTCATTTTACTTTTGATTTACAAAGGGGGAGAAATTGCCTTCAAAACTTTTATGTGAATAAGCCAATGTTCGGATTTTAAATGATGTTGCCAATGCATTCATCAATGGGGAGATTGTAAGACCTATGTGTGTTGAATACATTGGCTTGTAGTGAATACACTTGCTTTGACGATAAAAGTTTTGAATATCACCAAAACACCTTTTTATTAAGGTCCGACTAGTTTTGGTTAGCTCCGGTGAGTTTTGTCTTTAGCTCCGACATGTCTTTGATAGCTCTAGCGTGTTTTTGCTAAGCTCCGAGTTGATTTTTCTAGCTCAAGCTTTTGTGTTTACTTGGTTATACTAGTTTTGGTAAGTTCCGGCGCTAGGTTCTACTAGCTTTTGTTAGCACCAGCTCAAGGTCTAGAACTTGACCGCAATGCTTCTGTTTTTCATTTGCAATGTTTCGTACTTGCTTTACATCTCTGGAAAGATTGCTTAGTATTCATTTGCTAAGTCTTTGGTGCGTTTTTGGTTGATATGGATGATATTGTGTTACTGTGGTTTTGCAACATGCTTATGTGAGGTTCTCACGTAAGGTGTTGTGTTCGGAAATAACTTGAGTCGGGGACTTGGGCTCGTATGGATTGGTTGTTTATTAATGTGCAGGTGTTGCTTGAGTTTAAGACATGGCTGGTGATGGGATCCATTGGACTAGTCTCAGGGAGGAGATGAGGTTCCAACAACCAAATTCAGGAGGAATTGTGGTTGAGCTGATCAGGAGGTTGCGCAACATTATTGAATCAAGAACAATGCATGTGAAGGTATCGTGGACGTCATTGGAAGATGTTTGCACGTGTGCAAGGATTGCATGGACGTAACTACATGGTTCCAAGACGTGATGAAGTGATGTTGACGTAATGAGTTGGTCGGAAAGGTCCAACCGACTAGGTTATGGACTCAGGCTGCGGCTGAGTCGGGTTTGACTCAAATATGGAATGATTTGAGTTGGTTATGATAGGATTTCGTGTGGGTCACGAATTTAAGTTGTTTAGGAATGTGGGATACGTTCCTAAGGTGTTTGGAAGTCTTAAGATTGCTTCTATCTATGTATAGAAGAATCCTAAGCAGTTATGGAAAGTTACGATTCGTGAATAGAGTAGGATTAGGTTCCTGATCTGAGTTGAGTTGGCTTTCGAGCTGGTTATATAAGCAAGAGAGCCCAGAGCTCGTGGTGCACGACTTTGGGGCTGTTCCTCTTGTGTTCTATTAAATAAAATTCGTAGTTTGAAGGAACTTTTGTGCCTTGTTCGTCCGACTTTTTCCAGACAAGTTTTACTCGTCGAGTTTCTGGACAGCACTATCTTTCGTAGATGGTTTTATCATAACTCGAGTTTTAAAGATCCAATTGACGTGATTCTTTTGGGGTTGTATTCAAAACTTAATTATATATCATCTATAAAAATTTCACGGTCATTGGATTTGTGGTCTATGATCTACACGAGTTTCTTTACAGCGTTCCAGAACTGTTTTTTTTTTCTCAGGTAGGGCAGATTGACCTTTGTTTGATCTTTTGATCATAACTTGAGTTTTTCTCGACGGATTTGAGTGATTCTTGTTGTGTTGTCTTCATGACTCGATTCTCTCTGATATCTATTACTTTTGTCATGGTGAAACAAGTTTAGATTAGTCTCACACATGATTTCTTTAACATATCGTTTTTCTGCCAAAGGGGTTCGGGTTTAATTGTTTCCGCTGCGTAAGATTTTAAATCTACCATTGACCCCCCATCTGGTAGCTTTTCACATGCTCTTCAATCCTACATCATGAAGTTCCAGCGCCTGAGCCAGTTGTTATGGAGGTGCCAGCACCTGAACTGGTGGAGGTCGAAGCGCCGGCGCCTAAACCGGCAGTGAAGAAGGCACCAGCGCTAGAGCCGGAAGTGGCCTCAGCTCCAGCCGAATCATCAATGCCTTCCCCGGAGGTGGTAGTTCCGGAGGTATCTGCGCCTGAGCCAGGGCGCCAAGATGAAGCGACCAGTCCTCTATTTGAGGAAACAGTTACCGATGATCTGGCGGCGGGACCTTTGGAGCCAATTCCGGAGATAGAAGCTCCCATTGCCGGACCTTCCTCGGCGGTGACTGAGGCACTCCCGGATGGCGGCCCTAGCGCTGCGGAAGCTCAGGGGACCACTCTTGTATAGTGGGACCCAATTTTTGTTATGGGTAACCCGCTGGAGTCAGTGGAGAGGACTCTGGCAGGTCCAAAGCCGGTCCCTCTGTCATTATCCATCGACAACGTCTGCTCCAGTCTTTGTAAGGTCCAACTTGCTTTTTACAATGACCGCAAGACCCTCAAGGAGGAGCGCCAAACCCTTGGGAGGTGGCACAACCGGCTCCAATTCGAGACCAAGCTGGTGCAAACAAGGCTGGCTGACGACAAAGAGTGGGTCAAGAGGGAGAAGGCTCGGATGGAGTACTGAGGCCAGCTGCTGGACGAGAGGGAAAGCATGTTGCGATACCTCGACAATCAGTCCCACTCTATACACGAACAAGCCGTGGCTGCTAATGAAGCAGCGAATGATTGCCAGGAGAAGCTCAGTACCATCCATGAAATCCTTGTCAAGCGCCGGGAGGCTCTTGAGGAGCGAGAGAAAAAGCTCGAAGATAAAGAGATAAAACTCCTGGAGCTGAGGGATGCCCTCGTGAAGAGGGAGGAGGAGCTCGCCCAAAGGCTGGCTGGGTGACAAGAGTGTTGCAGAGCACACCAAGAAGCTAGAGGAGCTCTGCGAGAGTGAGTAGAAGAAGGCCTGGCAGCGGGGACAGGACCTTACCAAAAGGGAGAACAAAGTCGATGCTAGAGAGAAGAAAGTATGAGGCCGGGAGAAAGACCTGGTTGACCGTCCGAACAAGATCCACGTCCGGGAAGAGGAGCTTGCCAACCTCGAAAGGCAAGTTGCTGAAAGGATTCAGCAGCACGCCAAAGAGGTCGAGCGCCTTGCCCGGGATGGTTCGAGCTTGCAGCGACCAAGAGGTCCTTGGAGTAGATGCGAGGCTCAAGGGCTGCAGAGTCCCAACAAGTATGGGACTTCTTGGGCAAAGCCAATGACACGCTGACACAGCTGGGCTTTAGTACCGTGCGTCCAGACGATCCAGAGTCGGAGCTGGACCATGCGTTGAAGGGTTGAGCTTGGCTGGCAACTGTGGGGACCGGAATCCACACATCCGAGGATCTCATTGGGTGGTGTCGTGCGATGCGACACCCAACAGTTTACAAGAATAGAACCAAAATAAAGTACAAGACCAAGTCTTTTATTTAATACACAGCGGAAGTTTTTACAATACTATAGGAAAAGAAATATATATATATATCACAGCTACGCTCTCGGCACTAGCTATGCAAAAGCAAAGTTATCCATGCCTGGGATACTTTGCACTAGCAACACGCAAACTATGGCGGCGTGCAGGGTTCCCACTCGGCTGTACACCCTGGAGGGGGTGTTGCCTCATCGTCAAACCCATCCTCAACAGAGTAACCTGCAAAAACTCGTTAACTGCAAACGTGAGCATAAGGCTCAGCAAGACTTAACCGTCTCACTAGACAGATGCACGGGGACACTAAACATAGGTAAGGAATAGCATAAATGACTCGCCTACAAGTGGATCCTTATAATCAAGTTTTAAGTAGCAAATGACATTCTCTGAGCACGGCACATCATGGGCTCCACAATCAAACAAGAAACGCTTTACCGATGATATGACATGCCCAAAGCACATAATGCTATTACAGCTAAAGTATGGGGAAACTGTAAATCTTTAGTTATACTATCTCTAAACCAAACAAGGTTGCAAAGTAATTATAATTCAATATCATATAACTTTTCTGACTTCTTTAGTATTTACTACGTCACGACTGCGACAGACAAGTGGTACTCTATTACTGCGAGGGACAGTGATTGCAATCAGGACACACCCGGACAACACGACACATACGTCGTTCGGAAGTGTCAGCGAGCACACCTGTACCTACATAACACTTCAGTACTAGGCGTATATGGCCACCTTTCACAAGAAACTCAAATGCTGAGCCTGTCTCACCTCCGCAAACAGAAGGTCTCCGCACGGAACACCTCATGTGTCCGCCGACCGATTTACACCTTACTGTCCTCAACCCACCCCTATCGATGGTGAGTTAATGGGTCTCAACATCCCAGTTGTCAAGTTACATCAGTTTATTGGATTCCATATGTCCATTATATTGCCGGTACAATTCAAGCTTGTCCAAAGGGGCTGCATACGGACGGGCCTTAATCGACACAGGCAGGGCTATGCGACCGAGACTCAATTCTCGCCGCTTCCTATCCATTCCCTGCCCGGTCTCAATTTCATTATAATAAGCCATTTGCTATTCAACCAATCCTGTGAAATACATCTCTCGCGAGTAGATTCCAACTACTCGACTTCTACCGGATTTCCTATGCATTAGCAAAGCAGTTACTACAGGTCAAACTGTAACTCGTGCCAAATAAACCCTGGGATTTTTGGTCATGCATGTGGAGTATCATTCACCCTAAACGTAATGCACAATTCATATACTACTCATCATAGTGATAAAGCAAAAGTTTATAAACGACTTAAATGCAAACCGGGGCTTGCCTTGTTGCAGGTCAGGTTCTGAGTTAGAAATTGGAAGATGCTCTTCCAAGGCCTCTGACTCCTCCTCGACTTCGGTTACTATACGATATGCATAAAATACAGTATGAATGACTTTGAAGATATTTAATATCAAGACCAGGATTTTAATTTATGGTGATCATTAAAGGATAATTAGTTATTTGGCTTGGAAATGTTGAATTAGGTGTTTAGGGAATACTACAGGAGTTCTTGCAAAGAGCAGGAGATGATCAAAGTAGAGTGGGGTCTCTAATATTATGGCGAGCAAATAACTCCCACAATTTTTAGAGATGAAACTGTAGCTCGAATATAGCCATCAGTTGATAATCAAGATAGGGAAAATTGTCCTGGTCTTAGCAAAAGTGGTTTCATAAATTTATAAGCCTTGGTGAAGAATTTATTGAGTTTCTAAGTTGACAAGAATTTCTGGAATTGTCTTGTAATTGAACTTTCAAGCATTTAGTCAATATTCAGTTTGAAATTGAATTAAGACTAGAACATGAGGTCCATTAAATCCAAGATTTTTTACAGGAGCTAAAGTATGACTAGTGGAAGATTCAGTCCAAATTTGGGGCATAATAAAGCATCTGCATATCTGTGAAAATTCAATAACTGAAAAAGGTAATTGAATTATACAGAGGTTAAAACAGGTGCAATGGATCCCAAATTTGTACTGGAAGTCAAGAATAGGACAAAAATTTTTATGTGAATTTTGGAGATTTTTCCAGGGAATACTTCATCTGGAAAAATTGCATTTGCATTAGGAAAGATTATTTTCTACAGAATTTAACTTTGAGTTTCACAGAACCTAATTGATATTGACAGAAACTAGAGCTTAAGTGCTTTCGAACAAAATTTGTTTGAAGATTTTTGGAATACCCTACAGAAAGTTATGGATTTTCTAAGTTGGAGCCTAATCTGGAAGAAATTCCTAATTTGATTTAATTCGTGGGCCCCACTGTTTTAAAATGGACCAATAGTATTTAAACCACACGGGGGCCACAGATATCCACCGCGTAGCCACAGCAGATCCCGTGGCCACACCTGATCCGACGGGTTTTACAGCCGCTGACACGCGGGACCCGCCGCGTCGTCTTCTACCTTCCGACGCGGGCGGCGCGAGGGCTCCCGCGGCGGTGCTCTCCGGCGAGCCTCGCCGGATTGGAGTTTCTGGCCACCGCAGCTCCCATCCTTGGGCACCCGACCGTAAAATCATGCGCTGAGCACGATGGTGGGGTCGGGGAGGTCTGCCGACGGTCGGAAACCACGGTGCACCGGCGGCGGCGGATGCTAGGGCCCCGGCCATGTCGGAACGGCCGCCCTGTGGCTAAAATCCGTCTAAAAAGGCTGGGAAAGTTTCCTGGAATCATGAGAAACGCGCGAGACATGCGCTATCGTCATGAAACGGTCGGCAAAGTAGTCGTCGACGGCGACAGAGGCAACTTTTCACCGGCGGAGGGGAGAACTCGCGATTCTTGAGCTACACTCGATCATTTCCGGTGATTCCAGTTCGTGAGGATGCGCAAGAGAGCGTAGAAACCAATTGCTAGCAATCGGGAAGGGTGATTAAGCATGGAACTCTAATTGCATAAAATACCGAGCATGTTCATAAGCTTCGGCCGAGAGTAAAACCTAGCTAACTTGCTCGATATACGCGCAAACCAGGAATGGCTTCTACCGTTACGTAGAGCGTGTCCCGGCGCACCAGTTTGCTATGGGAGGCGAAGCACGAGACGGCATGCAGTGGCCTAGCAACATGGAGCAGGGACAGCGCGGGGTGAAAACGACGGCGACCGTCGGTATAGCCACAAAATCATCGGCCAAACCGTCAACTATGCAACGAAAAGATCGACCCGGAAGATAGAGGAGGGAGAGAGGAATCACCTAGCTGTTGGAAGCTTGGCGCGAGAGTGCTCCGGTTGGCCAGCAACGGGCGCGCGGCGCCGGCGGTGGGAAGCTCGCGCGCGGGATGGAAATGGCGAAATTCGTCGACTCGGCGAGGTGGGAGGTGATAAGGGCGACTGGGAGTTGATAAGGGAGAGTCCAGGACGCTATTTATAGGGTTCAACGGCGGTGGCGGGCTGGTGTCGCGCTGTGCATGCACGCCGTCGCTGTGGCGGGCGCAGCGCGCGCTGAAATGCGGCTGCACGTGGGCTGCTGACTGGTGGGTCCCGCCAGTCAGCCCCACAGCCACCGCACCTTTAGTAAATCACTTAAAAATAGTAAATGATCTCCAAAAATCATGAAACTTCAGGGATAAGTCAGGAAAATTGTGATGAACACAATGGTGGGTTTAGATCTTTATGTTCAAGTCTATATTTACCAGACTTTGAATTCGAATTTAAACTTGATTCAAATTCGTTGAGCGTCTCAAATAAAATAGCAAAGGAGTTCCTAAAATCTTGAAACTTTGTAAGCATGCTATTGAGGAATTTAGGAGCTCATGAAAAAATTTAGAGCCCTTAATTGGAATATTTGGTTTAGAGCTTATTAGGGCTTCATTGTGCATTGCTTACTAAATCTTATCCAAAAATTCTTATTCTTAAAAAGGTGAATAGAATATAATTTGGATTCATGGTGAAGTCTAATACCCATGTTAAAAGAATTTAACAAAGAGTGCAAGAAAAGTTTTGGATGGCATAGTTCATGTGCACCATTATATTGGATATCTAAAATAGTTGATCACAAAACCCATATGAACTTAACATGCCATAAAAGTGGGGTTTTACATTCCTCCCCCCTTAAAAGAATCTCGTCCCGAGATTACAAAAGAAGGTAAAGGAAAAAGGATCTATCGAACATATGCCGCTAACAAGTTCGGATAGTTCGTTCTAAGATACTCCTCGCTTTCCCACGTGGCTTCTTCCGCACTGTGGTTGCTCCACAAAACCTTATAGAAATGCAAGGTGCGACTTCTTGTGGTGCGAGTCTTTTCATCGATGATCTGAGTTGGATGCTCGGAATAAGTGAGATCTGGTTGGAGAGCTTCCAAATCCTCCATGCGGATACCAGATGGAGCCTTAAGACATTTCCGCAATTGGGAAATGTGGAATACATTGTGGACTCCTGAAAGTGACGTTGGTAACTCCAATTGATATGCCACAGGTCCGCATCTTTCGATTATTGCGAATGGCCCAATAAAGCGGGGAGCTAGCTTCCCTTTTACCCCGAAGCGATGTATACCCTTCATCGGGGATACCCGGAGATAAACTTGATCTCCAACTTCGAAGTGAAGAGGTCGACGTCGTTTGTCTGCGTAGTTCTTCTGACGAGACTGAGCAGCTTTGAGATTCGCCTGAATAGTGCGAACTCGATCCTCGGCTTCATTTACTAAGTCGATGCCGTACACTGCCCGTTCACCTGATTCGCACCAGTTCAAGGGTGTGCGACACTTGCGGCCATAAAGAGCTTCATATGGCGCCATCTGGATGCTAGCCTGGTAACTGTTGTTGTACGAAAATTCCGCCAATGGTAGATGGTCATCCCAATTCTTACCATGGTGGATGGCACAGGCACGAAGCATGTCCTCAAGCACTTGATTCACCCGTTCAGTTTGTCCATCAGTCTGAGGATGATAGGCCGAGCTCCGAATTAACTTGGTTCCCAGTGCAGCGTGGAGATGCTCCCAGAATCGCGAAACAAATACAGCCCCACGATATGAGATGATGGTGCGGGGTATTCCGTGGAGACATACGATTCTGGCAATATATAATTCCACGTACTTTGATGACCGATAGTTGGTATTGACGGGAATGAAGTGTGCCGTCTTAGTCAGTCGGTCAATGATCACCCAAATTGAGTCATGTTTATGGAGAGTGGGAGGCAACCCAACAATGAAATACATACTGATATCCTCCCATTTCCAAGCCGGTATGCTTAAAGGTTGAAGCTGTCCCGCTGCCTTCATATGGTCGGCCTTCACTCGCCGGCACGTATCACACTCGGACACGTATTTAGCTACTTCTCTCTTCATCCGAGTCCACCAGAATTTCTTTTTCAAATCTTGGTACATCTTGTTGCTTCCCGGATGAATGGAATACTTGGACAAATGAGCTTCGTCCAGTATCTTCTTTCTAAGTTCCATGTTTCGGGGTACCACTATACGGTCGTTAAACCAGATGGTACCCTCTTTGTCACTATGGAAACATTTCATTTCCCCTTTTATCATTCTTTGTCGAATATGCGACATCCCTATGTCTTCCTGCTGAGCTGCTACAATATCCTCCCTGATGGTAGGAATGAGAGCTAGGTTGTAGAGTGCTGCATATGGAACCAAGTAAAGACTCTGTCCTTCTTCACCTTCCATTGTGGTGAGGGAAAGATTGTTGACATGGGACTTGCGGCTCAGTGCATCGGCGACTACATTCGCCTTGCCTGGATGGTAGTGGATCTCAATCTCATAATCCTTGATTAATTCTAACCATCGCCTTTGTCGCATATTCAAATCCTTCTGGGTGAAGATGTATTTCAAGCTTTTGTGATCAGTGTAGAGGTGTACTAAATTACCCAGTAGATAATGCCTCCACATCTTCAATGCTAGCACCACAGCAGCCAGCTCAAGATCATGAGTCGGGTAGTGCTGCTCGTGGTTCCGAAGCTGTCGCGATCCATACGCGATCACTCTTCGCTCTTGCATTAACACACAACCTAAACCAATCCCAGATGCATCGCAATAGACATCAAATGCTTTGGTTGTGTCTGGTTGGGCTAAAACTGGTGCCATTGTAAGGTGTTTCACCAATGCTTTGAAACCTGCCTCACATGCCTCAGTCCATACATACTTTTGTCCTTTCTTCAGAAGTTCTGTCATTGGTTTAGCTATTTTGGAGAAACTGGGTATAAACCTCCGGTAATATCCTGCTAAACCCAGGAAACTTCGGACTTCATGTACAGACTTTGGAGACTCCCATTTGAGGACTTGCTTGATCTTGCTTGGATCAACTGCAATACCTTCTGCTGATATGATGTGCCCTAAAAATGGCACCTGGTTGATCCAGAATTCACACTTGCTGAACTTAGCATACAACTGATGGTCCCGTAATCGCTGAAGCACAATATGCAAGTGTTGAGCATGTTCTTCTTCGGATTTTGAATACACAAGTATGTCGTCAATGAAGACCACGACAAACTTGTCCAATTTCAGCATGAATACTGAGTTCATGAGATACATGAAATGAGCCGGGGCATTGGTTAATCCGAAGGACATAACCAGATACTCATACAGTCCATACCTTGTTGAGAATGATGTCTTGGATATATCTTCTGGTCGGATTCTAATTTGATGATAACCAGAAAGAAGATCCATCTTCGAAAACACTTTAGCACCCACCAATTGATCGAAAAGAATATCAATGCGCGGTAGTGGATACTTGTTCTTGATAGTGACCGCATTAAGCGGACGATAGTCTACACACAGCCTCAAGGTCTTATCTTTCTTTTCTACAAACAGTGCAGAACAACCCCATGGTGATGAACTTGGACGAATAAAACCTTTGCTCTCAAGTTCAGTTAATTGTTCCTTTAGTTCTGCAAGTTCCTTGGGTGCCATCTTGTAGGGTGGTCTAGAAATTGGCACTGTTCCTGGTGCCAGTTCAATCTTGAACTCTATATCTCTCTCTGGGGGCATACCAGGAAGATCTTCAGGAAACACGTCGGGGTATTCACATACTACCGGAATATCCTCTAGTTCCATAACCTCGGTATTGAGAATAGATGGTTCCAATGGAATGATGTTCTTAAGATTGAGAACTTGGGGTCGATGGAGTGGAGAGTTTAGATAAATCTTTCTAGGAATGATATCGAGAATAGCACCATGGTACTGCAACCATGCCATACCTAGGATGATATCTAGCTTTTGATGCTCTAATATCAGAAATGAAGTAAGATATATGGTCCCATCTAGGTTAAGTGGGATTCCAGGTACCAATTTATTTGTTACCGTTTTCCCGGCTGGAGTGCTAATCACAAATGGAGTTTTTGTGGGGATTATTGGTAATTGGCTGTCGAGGACAAAAGATTTACTAATAACATTATGCGAAGCTCCGGAGTCAAAGAGTATGACTACGGGTTGATCGAAGATAGAGAACGTACCCGTGAGCACGGGTGCGCCTTCCGGAACGTCCTCGATGGCGAGGTGGTGGATGTTGCCGGGTCTGGTGGCTGGCTTCTTGATTTGATTGCGGGGTGGGTTGGCCCCCTGGTAGGATGATTGCCCCCCGCCTTGTCGATTCTGCGGACAATCCTTGGCGAAGTGCCCCGTACGTCCACACGTGAAACACGTGTACGGGGTTTGGCCAATACGAAGGGGAGGACGGAATCCCGGTGCACGTGGTGGAGGTGGAAGTGCACGTGGGACCATCCCCTGTTGTTGCTGCGGCCGGAATCCGGAGTTGCTAAACTGGCGACCATTGGACATTGGTGGTCGTGATGGCGGCTGCCACCTCTGGCCGGATGGTGATCGATACACCATACGGTACTTCTGAGGAGCACCACCTCCGCTGCCCTGCGGGACACTCCTTTGCTTCTTATCTGAGGACAGCTCGCGCGTAGCGTCCTCCTGCATGATAGCGGCATTGACTATGTCGTTGAAGCTGTCGCGGTTGAACAGGACAAGCTTGTCCTTCAACTTGGGGTTCAAACCCCGGTAGAAACATTCCCGCTTCCGATCTTCGGTATTCACTTGGTCCTGAGCATATTGGGCCAAGTGGTTGAATGATTTGGAGTACTCGTATGCACTCCTTCCTCCTTGCTTTAGCTCCAAGAACTCTTGAAGCTTCCTCCTCATAATCCCGGGAGGGATGTGGTAGGCGCGAAACGCCTCCCGGAATTCGGTCCAGCTTACGACATGGCCTGCGGGGCGTGCGGCAAGGTAATTGGCCCACCACGCACCAGCAGACCCCTGCAGTTGTTGCGCTGCAAACAACGTCTTCTGCTGTTCGGTTACCTCGAGTAAACCGAACTTTCCTTCAATGGTGCGGAGCCAGTTATCCGCATCCAACGGTTCATCGGCCTCTCTGAATACCGGTGGATGTGTCGATGAGAAATCAGAGTAGGAACTCTGAAATTGCTGACGCGGTCCATCATCCTGCCGTCCCCCTCGACGGGACGAGTGCTGCACCAACGTACGCAGTAACTCGGTTTGCTCGTCGCGCGAGCCGAGCACTGCAGCGAGAACCTCCGCGAGACTCCTGGGAAGTGTGGTTGGAGGTGGTGGAGGTGGTTGCGTCTGAGGTGTATTCTGCCCCGGGGGTGGTGTGTCATCCCCCTGTCCTCCACTAGATCCTCCCACCTCTGAGGCTGTACGAGTACGCACCATACTGCAATACAATGATTAACACGGTAAGTCCCATTGCCCCAAGTTCATCCTCCCTTAGAAATGCGGTAGATAATAATAGACGATGCATAACATTTACATATATTGATAAAGCACAAACTTTATACAAAATATATCATCTCAAGACCAAGTTTACAGTAGTAAACCCAAAATGATGGACTCCCTTTATGGAAATACATCTCTACCATACTTGGTCTTCCTGATATGTCATACTCATCTAATTATCTAGACATCACTACCATTATTCTTAATATGACACAAACATGGTCACAAAAGAGAACTAGCAACCATTTAACCATATGTTGCCCTGCGTTGGCGGAAGTGCTACCCCATCTCACTTCAATACGCCCTACTCGACGTATTCAAGTTCCTCTGGGTCTTCTTCTTCCTCTTCATTTTCAGGGCTAGGCACCACTGATATGGGTGCTAGAGTAGAAGTTGATACATCATTCAACATCAACGTCTTCTTGGCAGCCATAGCTTGCCAATCTGCCTGTATCATAAACATTCCCCAGGCCTCATTCTCCTGTTGAGCCTGTTCACAGCTGGTCTTCCAGTTCTGAGCCTCTACTCTGGACTGATCCCTGTCCGCAGTCACCACGTTCAACTGGGTGTCCCGTTGGTGCCCATAGAGTAGGCTTGCCTCCAGATCAATATCTCTCTCTAGAGTCTCCTGGCGAGACGCGGCCAAATCCATAACAGCGTCATGCCACTGATTCTCCCTAAGGTTCAAACGATGATTGAGAGGAGCCATCATATCCCTAAGTCCGTCATTTGCCCACTCAAAGTGATTTGCTCGCATCATGGCTTGCTTTAGGTTGTTTGTCAATTCTATTATGCATGCCCTTTGATTACCCTTCTCGCGATGTGATGCTGCTGCATACATTGCTAAGGCTGTTGCGGATGTTTCACCATGCTCTCCCACCTCCGCAAGCAAGCGGGTTGCCCAGGCTTCAGAAGCCCTGCCGTTGGCCGGAAATAACTCATACGGAGTACCCACCAGATGACGGTAATGGAGTTTGCAAAACCTCCCTATGGCAACACTTGCGGCGTAGCTCCATGTTTCTTCTAATATCAATCCTTTGATCTTGATGGAGTATGGAGCCCATCCGAGGTGCGGTGGACCGGCAGGCACATCGACGTAGATGGTGCAACTCCACATACTGCCCTCCTGGAACTTCTTGCCCCAATAGCTAGGTAACACCAGATAGCCAAACTGGCGGAGCAACCGTGCAAACACGTCCGGGAAACCGGCTTGCCCGGTGCATGTTGAGAACACCCATCCATTCGGCAACGGAATTCTTGGTGCTGCCATCTGTGGACAAACATACCCGGATGTCAATACATCGTTTAAGTATTCAACCCAATCACCGATGATGTGGGACAAAAAGAAATATCCATAATCAATTGGTTCAGGCAAAGCTGCAAACTGGAAATGATCACAGTTCTGGTTCATCTGACCTTCCTGTATTAACCCATAAGTTTCATACAGGAAAAGCCCGAATTAAAAGTTAAGTTGAATACAAAAGTTGTAGTACACTTCAAAACCTTTCCAGATTGTACTCATACAGCCACTGCTGAACTAGTATGTACAATCTATACCGGTTTTGAGTTGACTCAAGGGTTCTGGAAATTTTGACAGAACCTCCCCTGTATATGGGCTTATCTCCACATTCTATACAGATTCATCATGATAAGATATTGAGGCAATGTCAAAATAACATCGAGTGACATCGTGTTAACAAACCAGAACTAAAGAAGTTCCACCACGAAAACCTTGTCATGAATGTATTATGCATCAATCCACAACTATGTGCAAACTGTTCCAAGTTCGGGACTGCAGGAAACAAATTTGCGACAAATGGAATTAGGCATAGCTATACCCAGATCCAGGTCAGGAGCGGTAAATAAAGTTGATAGGTGACTTCCTAATCTTTCCAGAAACGTATACGTGCAACCATATCACTGTTTTGGATTAGGAGTTATAACCATCCAAACTTAACAGTAAAACTGACTGGTTTGCATCAGCAGTCGTGCAGTTCACTGTGCTGACTTCCCAATTTGGTTAAACTCCAATAAAAATCAGGAAAGACTCCCCATAACAAACTCGTAAATCTCCACCTACCCTTCTCAAACATATATCCCAATAAGGTAGTGGATTTTTCTACAGTGAGTTATGGCAAGAATACAGAAAACGGGTACAAAGGTGGGTTCATATGGAGTAATTACAGTAAACCCCCGTTTTCAACAGATTAACAAGCTTTTCTGTCTTTATAGTCAACGGAAAAGTTGGAGAGGCCTTCACGAGCTTTCCATCTATGTAGGATACTCTTATGTTATCTAATTGCTAACCAAGATTACAACCTGGCGAAGTTGAGCCACTTCAACCAGAAAGCAAGAATCTTGGTTCTATCTACCTTATCAAGTCGAGCCCGAAATTATCAGTATCTGATAGTCGGACTTTCTCAAAACACAATGCAACCATTCTGTCGGTGGGGAGGGTCTAGTATCATGTTTGATACTGACGGTACTACGTATCTCACCAAAGAAAATTTTATCCGGTATTTCCGGTTACGACTATAGGTGGTCCCTAATTCGCTCTCTCGCAAACGGCTTCTACACGGGTTGCTACCGGAGTTAGTGTACCTGCAGAAGACAAACAATCCCCTTTCACACCTTCGCACCTCAAGGGCGGCACGGGGAAACACGACAGGCAGTCACAATAATATATAACTAAAAGTAAATGCATACGACTCTGGCGTGAGTCGTCCTCGAGCGAGGCCATGTCTCGAGGTACATGGCTGTAAATACGTCTGTACAGCAAAGACTCCCGTACGATCCGGCTTATACACGCTCGGGCATACGTGTTCGCATGTTCTCATAGATATGAGAACACACTATCGGGTTACATACCACCCGACGGGGTTTCCCTCTAACTTTGTGTCACGCTGGGGTACCGCGTGTCATATGTTCTCAGAAACATGGAAAGTTTCAAAGACTCATATTGACTTTCCGTGCCAAGCCACGGGAATTTCACATACCACCTCTCGTATGCTGAGCTTACCGAGATTGATCCGCTCTCGGTGGCGTACCTTACCTCTTACCTGATGTCGGAGCGTTGTTACAGAATATAATAACACATAGTTAGTTTACCACCTTTATAACTTATACTAGTAATACTCCTTATAAAGGCATATATAACTAATTCCTCACTCAAGTTCCTAATTTTTGAAAATATGTTCTTTTCCGGTATACTGTTCCCAATGAAGCTCTGATACCATGTCTGTGGGGACCGGAATCCACACATCCGAGGATCTCATTGGGTGGTGTCGTGCGATGCGACACCCAACAGTTTACAAGAATAGAACCAGAATAAAGTACAAGACCAAGTCTTTTATTTAATACACAGCGGAAGTTTTTACAATACTATAGGAAAAGAAATATATATATATATATATATATATATATATATATATATATATATATATATATATATATATATATCACAGCTACGCTCTCGGCACTAGCTATGCAAAAGCAAAGTTATCCATGCCTGGGATACTTTGCACTAGCAACACGCAAACTATGGCGGCGTGCAGGGTTCCCACTCGGCTGTACACCCTGGAGGGGGTGTTGCCTCATCGTCAAACCCATCCTCAACAGAGTAACCTGCAAAAACTCGTTAACTGCAAACGTGAGCATAAGGCTCAGCAAGACTTAACCGTCTCACTAGACAGATGCACGGGGACACTAAACATAGGTAAGGAATAGCATAAATGACTCGCCTACAAGTGGATCCTTATAATCAAGTTTTAAGTAGCAAATGACATTCTCTGAGCACGGCACATCATGGGCTCCACAATCAAACAAGAAACGCTTTACCGATTATATGACATGCCCAAAGCACATAATGCTATTACAGCTAAAGTATGGGGAAACTGTAAATCTTTAGTTATACTATCTCTAAACCAAACAAGGTTGCAAAGTAATTATAATTCAATATCATATGACTTTTGTGACTTCTTTAGTATTTACTACGTCACGACTGCGACAGACAAGTGGTACTCTATTACTGCGAGGGACAGTGATTGCAATCAGGACACACCCGGACAACACGACACATACGTCGTTCGGAAGTGTCAGCGAGCACACCTGTACCTACATAACACTTCAGTACTAGGCGTATATGGCCACCTTTCACAAGAAACTCAAATGCTGAGCCCGTCTCACCTCCGCAAACAGAAGGTCTCCGCACGGAACACCTCATGTGTCCGCCGACCGATTTACACCTTACTGTCCTAAACCCACCCCTATCGATGGTGAGTTAATGGGTCTCAACATCCCAGTTGTCAAGTTACATCAGTTTATTGGATTCCATATGTCCATTATATTGCCGGTACAATTCAAGCTTGTCCAAAGGGGCTGCATACGGACGGGCCTTAATCGACACAGGCAGGGCTATGCGACCGAGACTCAATTCTCGCCGCTTCCTATCCATTCCCTGCCCGGTCTCAATTTCATTATAATAAGCCATTTGCTATTCAACCAATCCTGTGAAATACATCTCTCGCGAGTAGATTCCAACTACTCGACTTCTACTGGATTTCCTATGCATTAGCAAAGCAGTTACTACAGGTCAAACTGTAACTCGTGCCAAATAAACCCTGGGATTTTTGGTCATGCATGTGGAGTATCATTCACCCTAAACGTAATGCACAATTCATATACTACTCATCATAGTGATAAAGCAAAAGTTTATAAACGACTTAAATGCAAACCGGGGCTTGCCTTGTTGCAGGTCAGGTTCTGAGTTAGAAATTGGAAGATGCTCTTCCAAGGCCTCTGACTCCTCCTCGACTTCAGTTACTATACGATATGCATAAAATACAGTATGAATGACTTTGAAGATATTTAATATCAAGACCAGGATTTTAATTTATGGTGATCATTAAAGGATAATTAGTTATTTGGCTTGGAAATGTTGAATTAGGTGTTTAGGGAATACTACAGGAGTTCTTGCAAAGAACAGGAGATGATCAAAGTAGAGTGGGGTCTCTAAGATTATGGCGAGCAAATAACTCCCACAATTTTTAGAGATGAAACTGTAGCTCGAATATAGCCATCAGTTGATAATCAAGATAGGGAAAATTGTCCTGGTCTTAGCAAAAGTGGTTTCATAAATTTATAAGCCTTGGTGAAGAATTTATTGAGTTTCTAAGTTGACAAGAATTTCTGGAATTGTCTTGTAATTGAACTTTCAAGCATTTAGTCAATATTCAGTTTGAAATTGAATTAAGACCAGAACATGAGGTCCATTAAATCCAAGATTTTTTACAGGAGCTAAAGTATGACTAGTGGAAGATTCAGTCCAAATTTGGGGCATAATAAAGCATCTGCATATCTGTGAAAATTCAATAACTGAAAAAGTAATTGAATTATACAGAGGTTAAAACAGGTGCAATGGATCCCAAATTTGTACTGGAAGTCAAGAATAGGACAAAAATTTTTATGTGAATTTTGGGGATTTTTCCAGGGAATACTTCATCTGGAAAAATTGCATTTGCATTAGGAAAGATTATTTTCTACAGAATTTAACTTTGAGTTTCACAGAACCTAATTGATATTGACAGAAACTAGAGCTTAAGTGCTTTCGAACAAATTTGTTTGAAGATTTTTGGAATACCCTACAGAAAATTATGGATTTTCTAAGTTGGAGCCTAATCTGGAAGAAATTCCTAATTTGATTTAATTCGTGGGCCCCACTGTTTTAAAATGGACCAATAGTATTTAAACCACACGGGGGCCACAGATATCCACCGCGTAGCCACAGCAGATCCCGTGGCCACACCTGATCTGACGGGTTTTACAGCCGCTGACACGCGGGACCCGCCGCGTCGTCTTCTACCTTCCGACGCGGGCGGCGCGAGGGCTCCCGCGGCGGTGCTCTCCGGCGAGCCTCGCCGGATTGGAGTTTCTGGCCACCGCAGCTCCCATCCTTGGGCACCCGACCGTAAAATCATGCGCTGAGCACGATGGTGGGGTCGGGGAGGTCTGCCGACGGTCGGAAACCACGGTGCACCGGCGGCGGCGGATGCTAGGGCCCCGGCCATGTCGGAACGGCCGCCCTGTGGCTAAAATCCGTCTAAAAAGGCTGGGAAAGTTTCCTGGAATCATGAGGAACGCGCGAGACATGCGCTATCGTTATGAAACGGCCGGCAAAGTAGTCGTCGACGGCGACAGAGGCAACTTTTCACCGGCGGAGGGGAGAACTCGCGATTCTTGAGCTACACTCGATCATTTCCGGTGATTCCAGTTCGTGAGGATGCGCAAGAGAGCGTAGAAACCAATTGCTAGCAATCGGGAAGGGTGATTAAGCATGGAACTCTAATTGCATAAAATACCGAGCGTGTTCATAAGCTTCGGCCGAGAGTAAAACCTAGCTAACTTGCTCGATATACGCGCAAACCAGGAATGGCTTCTACCGTTACGTAGAGCGTGTCCCGGCGCACCAGTTTGCTATGGGAGGCGAAGCACGAGACGGCATGCAGTGGCCTAGCAACATGGAGCAGGGACAGCGCGGGGTGAAAACGACGGCGACCGTCGGTATAGCCTCAAAATCATCGGCCAAACCGTCAACTATGCAACAAAAAGATCGACCCGGAAGATAGAGGAGGGAGAGAGGAATCACCTAGCTGTTGGAAGCTTGGCGCGAGAGTGCTCCGGTTGGCCAGCAACGGGCGCGCGGCGCCGGCGGTGGGAAGCTCGCGCGCGGGATGGAAATGGCGAAATTCGTCGACTCGGCGAGGTGGGAGGTGATAAGGGCGACTGGGAGTTGATAAGGGAGAGTCCAGGGCGCTATTTATAGGGTTCAACGGCGGTGGCGGGCTGGTGTCGCGCTGTGCATGCACGCCGTCGCTGTGGCGGGCGCAGCGCGCGCTGAAATGCGGCTGCACGTGGGCTGCTGACTGGTGGGTCCCGCCAGTCAGCCCCACAGCCACCGCACCTTTAGTAAATCACTTAAAAATAGTAAATGATCTCCAAAAATCATGAAACTTCAGGGATAAGTCAGGAAAATTGTGATGAACACAATGGTGGGTTTAGATCTTTATGTTCAAGTCTATATTTACCAGACTTTGAATTCGAATTTAAACTTGATTTAAATTCGTTGAGCGTCTCAAATAAAATAGCAAAGGAGTTCCTAAAATCTTGAAACTTTGTAAGCATGCTATTGAGGAATTTAGGAGCTCATGAAAAAATTTAGAGCCCTTAATTTGAATATTTGGTTTAGAGCTTATTAGGGCTTCATTGTGCATTGCTTACTAAATCTTATCCAAAAATTCTTATTCTTAAAAAGGTGAATAGAATATAATTTGGATTCATGGTGAAGTCTAATACCCATGTTAAAAGAATTTAACAAAGAGTGCAAGAAAAGTTTTGGATGGCATAGTTCATGTGCACCATTATATTGGATATCTAAAATAGTTGATCACAAAACCCATATGAACTTAACATGCCATAAAAGTGGGGTTTTACAGCAACAAACTCAACAAGATGGGTGATGTCATCGCGGATCAGTTGGAAATGGAAGGAAAATCCCTTGCGCAGAACGTCATAGAATACATGCTGACGTGCTACACAAGCTGGGATCCTCATTTCCCACTGGATCCGGTACTTGAAGGTCCCATCGATGGAGAAGGAGATGCCGCCAAGGCCAGCGTGTCGGAGGTTGCCCAGAAGGTTGCCTCGTTCTTCCGTAGGATTTAGGACTTTCTCCTTGTAGCTCCCACTTGTATCTTCTCTTCTTTTCCTCAATTTTGTAATATCTTGTCTTCAGATGAATGAAATCCAAGAAATTTATGAATTTCATTTTTTGTCTTCAACCGTTGTCCCACTTGGCCCCCTAGTAGATGTACACAATTTGATTGGGAACATGGACCAAAAAGATGTAGCATTTTGTTGAAGACTTGCATGCTTCGAACTTGTAGAGTATAGGTCCGAAGTCGCCAACAGCAGGGGCCCCTGAGGTTGTCGGAGCTTTGTAGCTCCGGCAGCGACCACTGTCAACACGTAGAGCGTCGACAGCAGACCCCATTGGGGTGTCCTTCTACCATCTTTTCTTCACGTTGACGGCTGGCTCCCTGGATTTGTCGGAACTTGATAGCTCCGGCGACGCCTACTATCAATGTTTAAAACATCGACAGCAGGCCACCTTAGGCGATGTCGAAGCTTTGATAGCTCCGGCATCATCCACCATCATCATGAGATTTTTATTTTTCCTGCACACTGAAGTCAAGAAAAACAGTAAAATCCATTTCTTATCTATAACTCATTTGTGGCATACTATTCTTGAAAGAAAGTTTTAGGTTGACCACAATTCTATATACAATCAATTGCATTTCCTTATTTTCTCCAGTCCAATCGTTTTTTGGACTCACCTTACTCAGGTCTGCCGGGGTGTAGGTAGAGTGGCGTACTTAGGGTGCAGGACCAGGCTATGTCGAAAGCACACTCCGGACCTAGATTGGCTTGGAGTTCAGGCGAGTAGGCCATTCAACAATGTTAAGACCCGAAAGAAATAACAAAGCAACTTGAATTATATATGAATTGTTCAAGCTAAAGTTTCTTGAGAATTGCACAACATTGTTATAGACAAGAAAGAGAAAAATAAATAATAATAAGCCTGTACAAAATAAATGCACGTGGAGTCTGTTTTCACATAATGATGTCTTTCATTATAGGTCTGGGGTACAGGGGAGACAAGTACACTCTTAGGGTGCGGAACCATGCTAAGTGTGTTGCATTTCTTGTCTGACCCTGGGTAACTAGCTACACTTTTAGTTTTGAGACTATGTCAAGTGTTGCTTGAACTTTGCGGACCTTCCGGGAAAGGTCCGACTGTCCTCCCGGAGGAGCTACCCGACTCTGTACAATGACGCTATAACATACATCATACGTAATTACAGACTCACCTCCATGATATTAAGCGTAGAACTTACGGAGGTGCTCAATGTTCCAAGGATTAGGGAGCGGTGTCCTATCCTCGGCTGCCAAGCGAACGCATCCGGGCTGGGATACTTTGATCACTTGAAAGGGTCCTTCCCAGCTGGGGGAAAGTTTGTTTAACCATTCTCGAGTTTGTATTCTCCGTAGCACCAGATCACCTTCCTCGAGCTGTCAGTTATGCACATGCCTTTGGTGATAGCGCCGGATCGCTTGGCGATATCGTGCATTTTGAACAGCTGCTCGGTACCTTCCCCCTTCAACGAGGTCAAGGTCTTCACGCCGGAGCTGGTCCTGCGTGGCTTCGTCGAAGGTCCAGACCCGGAGCGACCCCAAGGTGATTTCCAGAGGAAGGACTGCTTCAGCTCCGTACACCAGGAAGAAGGGTGTCTCTCCAGTTGACCGGTTTGGAGTTGTCCTGTTTGCCCACAAGGTGGGCGGAAGCTCTTCAATCCAGTTGGCTCCATGTTTTTTCAGGCGCTCATATGTGCGTGTATTGAGTCCTTTTAGGATTTCTGCATTTGCCCTCTCAGCTTGGCCATTTGTAAGACCTATTTGTGCTGAATACATTGGCTTGTAGTGAATACACTTGGCTTTGATGATAAAAGTTTTGAATATCACCAAAACACCTTTTTATCAAGGTCCGACTCTAGCTCTGAGCTACAGCAAGGTCCGACGGTAGGTCCGGCTTGGTTTGGGTAGCTCTGGTTACGTTCGATGCTAGGTCCGACTAGCTTTGGTCAGCTTCAGTGAAGTTTTGTCTTTAGCTCCGGCATGTCTTTGATAGCTCCGACATGTCTTTGCTAAGCTCCAAAGTTGATTTTTCAAGCTCCATCTTTTGGGATTACTAGTTCCGACTAGTTCTGGTTAGCTCCGACGCTAGGTTCTGCTAGTTTTGTAAGCTCCGGTGGGAGCTTGGTTGTACTAGTTTTGGTAAGCTCCGGTGCTAGGTTCTACTAGCTTTTGTTAGCTCCGGCTCAAGGTCCGGGTTGCTCTGGCAAGGTCCAGAACTTGACCGCAGTGCTTCTGCTTTTCATTTGCAATGTTTCATACTTGCTTTACATTGTTGGAAAGATTGCTTAGTATTCATTTGCTAAGTTTTTGGTGCGTTTTGGTTGATATGGATGATATCATGTTACTGTGGTTTTGCAACATGCTTATGTGAAGTTCTCACGTAGGGTGTTGTGTTCGGAACTAACTTGAGTCAAGTCGAGGACTTGGGATCGTATGGATTGGTTGTTTATTCATGTGTAGGTGTTTCTTGAGTTCAAGACATGGCTGGTGACGGGATCCATTGGACTAGTCTCAGGGAGGAGATGAGGTCCCAACAATCAAATTCAGGAGGAATTGTGGTTGAGCTGATCAGGAGGTTGCGCAGCATGATTGAATCAAGAACAATGCATGTGAAGGTATTGTGGATGTCATTGTAAGATGTTTGCACGTGTGCAAGGAGTGCATGGACGGGGCTACATGGTTCCGAGACGTGATGAAGAGATGTGGACGTAAAGAGTTGGTCGAAAAGTTCTAACCGACTAGGTTATAAACTCAGGCTGCGGCTGAGTCGGGTTTGACTCAAATATGGAAAGATTTGAGTTGGTTATGATAGAATTTCGTGTGGGTCACGAATTTGAGTTGTTTAGGAATGTGGGATACGTTCCTAAGGTGTTTGGAAGTCTTAAGATTGCTTCTATCTGCATATAGAATAATCTTGAGCAGTTATGGAAAGTTACGATTTATGATCTGAGTAAGATTGGAGTCCTAGTTGATATTGGGTTGGCCTAAGGGCTGGTTATATAAGCAAGGGAGCCCAGATCTCATGGCGCACGACTTTGGGGCTGTTCCTCTTGTGTTCTATTGAATAAAATTCATAGTTTGAAGGAACTTTTGTGCCTTGTTGGTCCGACTTGTTCCAGACAAGTTTTACTCGTCGAGTTTCTGGACAGCACTACCTTTCGTCGGTGGTTTTATCATAACTCGAGTTTTACTGATCCAATTGACGTGATTCTTTTTGGGTTGTCTTCAAAACTTGATTTTCTATCATATGTCAAAATTTCACGGTCATTGGATTTGTGGTCTATGATCTACACGAGTTTCTTTGCAGCATTCCGGAACTCTTTTTTTTTTCGGGTAGGGCAGATTGACCATTGTTTGATCTTTCGATCATAACTTCAGTTTTTCTCGACGGATTTGAGTGATTCTTTTTGTGCTGTCTTCGTGACTTGATTATCTCTGATATATATCACTTTTGTCATGGTGAAACACGTTTAGATTAGTCTCACACACGATTTCTTTAATAGATTGTTTTTCTGCCGAAAGGGTTTGGGGTTTAATTGTTTCCGCTGCGTAAGTTTTTAAATCTACCATTCACCCCCCTCTGGTAGCTTTTCATGTGCTCTTCGATCCTACACCATTGCTTGCCAGGTGAGCTACGGAAGCGTAGCTGACTTGAATGCTGAGGTCTTCACAATATCTTTGGAATGCAGAACTTGTGAATTGGGTCCCATTGTCAGTTATGATCTTGTTTGAGACTCCAAATCTGCATACTATTGATTGCAAGAAATTGATAGTTGATTGCTTGTTTATTGTCACAACTGGAGTTGCTTCCGGTCACTTGGTGAACTTGTCGATGGCGACATATAGGAACTTGTAACCTCCGACGGCTCTTGGGAAAGGTCCCAAGATATCCATACCCCACAAAGCGAATGGCCATGTCGGAGGTGTCATTTGTAGAGGTTGAGCTGGTGTGTGAATTTGCTTCGCATGAAACTGGCATGCTTCACATTTCTTCACTAGCTCGGTTGCATCCTGGAGTGCTGTAGGACAGTAAAAACCATGCCGGAAAGCTTTACCGACCAACGTGCAGGAAGACGCGTGGTTCCCACACTCGCCTCCATGGATTTCCATGAGGAGCTCGCGGCCTTCTTCCCTTGTGATGCACCGCATTAGGACGCCGTTGGCACCACACCGCTAGAGATCCCCTTCTACCAGTGTGTATCTTTTAGCCAATCTGACTATCCGGTCAGCAGATACATCGTCTTCAGCAAGGATGTTGTCTTTCAAGTAGATCTGGATCTCCGAGCTCTATGCATCAGAGCTGACTTGAGCTTTGAGTCTTGCGTGTTGGGTTGCTTGGAGATTCCTGCGGCACCAACAACCCTTGATGGATGCCATGGTAACAGGGCCATCGGGACTGCCAGCTTTGAGGTGCTGGTCTCGCCCCCTTCGCTCAGTTTGGCAGGCTGAGCTGTTGGTCTTGAAAATCTCCAAACGAAGGTTCCATCGGGAGCCGGAGCTCCGGTTGAGGCTTTCGTTGAGAGTTCGTCAGCTTCAGTGTTGTTGAGATGCTGAACATGGCAAAGATCCAGGAATTCGATGTCCTTCTGAAGCTTCTAGACTTCAAGTAGATATGAGCTAGATGAGGGTTGTTGCAGCAGCATTCACCTTTGACTTGTTTTATTATGAGCTGCGAATCACCCTTTACCAACAGCTGCTTGACACCATATGATAGTGCCACCTTGAGCCCATAGATTAATGCTTCATACTCCGCCATGTTGTTGGTCGCCTTGAAGTTAAGGTGAACCATGTATTTGACCTTCTCCCCGGCCGGAGCAAGGAGAAGGATTCCAGCTCCGGCCCCCTGCTTCTGCACGGAGCCGTCGAAGTAGAGAGTCCAGTGAGGCTCAGTGAAGATTGGAACCTTGGGTTCCGGCTTCTACTCACAGGGGCCCCTAGGATTTGATGGAGAGGGGGTCCATTCCACCACAAAATCTGCCAATGCTTGTCTCTTGATCGCTTGTCTTGGGACAAATTCAAGATCAAACTCAGCCAATTCCGCTGCCCACTTTGCAATGTTCCCAGTAGAGTTGGGGTTATGCAAGATTGCACGCAGTGGATAAGAGGGTACCACTGAAATATTGTGGGCTTGGAAGTAGTGACGAAGCTTCCTAGAGGCAATAAGAACTGCGTAAAGCAGCTTATGCACCTCTATGTACCGAGTCTTGGCGTCATGGAGTACTACACTGATGAAGTACACTGGGCGTTGGATTGTCCAGACCCTCCCGGAGGGGTCCGAACCTTCTTCGGAGACCTCCAAGTTCTTGATCGAGGAACCCGAAGCTTCTTCTGAAGTGATCCGGACCTTCCCGGAAGGGTCCAAATCTTCTTGTTCAGCAACAGTAACTCCTTCGTTTGAAGGAGGTTGATCCTATGGCCTCTCACCTCGAGGATCCGCGTCTGGGCGCTGGGACCCAGACTCGCCTTCAGGTAGTTCCGGACCTTCCCGGAGGGTTCTGGATTCTTGAACTGGGGATGGTTCTGGTCTTTCCGCAACCAGGACCATGTTGATAACTTCGTCAGTTGCTAAAATGTAAAGCAGAAGTGGCTCACCAGGATCCGAAGCTACCAAAGTTGGTAGAGTGGTGAGGAGCTGCTTTAGCTCTTGGAAAGCCTTTTCTGCTTCTTCAGAACATTGGAATTGTCCGGACTTCCTCAATAATTTGAAGAAGGGTAGCGCCCGTTCTGCCAGTCTTGAGATGAACCGGCTGAGGGCAGCTAGACACCCAATTAGCTTCTGGACATCCTTGATGCGAGCTGGTGGCCGCATATATTCAATGGCTTTAATATTCGCCGGATTCGCCTCTATTCCTCGGTGGTTCGCCAAGAATCCAAGAAGCTTTCCGGAGCTAACCCCGAAGACACACTTGTTTGGGTTCATCTTTGTGCGTGTGATTCGAAACTTGTCGAAGACAGCTTGCAAGGTGTCAAGAAATGACTCCTTGTTCTTGATCTTGACGATGATGTCATCAGCGTACACTTCCACTACATCTCTGATGAGCTCTCCAAAAGTTTTGCACATAGCTCGCACAAACGTTGAAGCAGCGTTTTTGAGACCGAATGGCATGGCAGTGTAACAGTACAATCCATCTACTATGATGAAGGCGGTATGCTCTTCATCTTCCTTAGACATTCTGATTTGATGATACCCAGAATATGCGTCTAGGAAACACAGTAATTCACACCCGGAGGTGGAATCCACTATCTGATCTATTCTAGGTAGTGGAAATGGATCCTTTGGGCATGCCTTGTTTAGTGTTGTGTAATCGATACACATTCGAAGCTTCCCGCCAGCCTTAGGCACAACGACTGGGTTTGCCAACCATTTTGGGTGGAAGACTTCTCGGATGAATCCAACTTCGAGCAACTTTTTCACTTCTTGACTTATGAAGTTTTATCGCTCAACTGATAACTTCCGAGTCCTCTGATGTACCGGCCGAGCGTCAGGATAAGTCTTCAAATTGTGCTCAATCACTTCCCTAGGGATCCCAGGCATTTGTGACAGTTGCCAGACAAACACGTCGACATTAGCTCGGAGGAAAGTGATGAGCGCGAGTTTCTATTTGTCATTCAGACCTCCCGATATACGGGTGGTCTGAGTAGCGTCGGAACCTTTGGACGACTTTGACAGGAATGTCGGTGTCGCCGCTTGGTTGCACACGAGGTGCGGAGGTTGAGCCTCGATGATGAATGCTCGGGGGCTTCGGAGCTTGCTCCTTTCCGGATTCTTCCTCCTGTGCTGTAGCAAGCGCGTGGAGTTCTTCCAGAGCAGTAACTCTGGCGGTGCGATCCCCGTGGATTCGGAGAACTCCTGAGGGTGTTGGCATCTTCACCACCAAGTAGCCATAATGAGCAGCAGCCATGAATTTGTATAAAGCTGGCCTGCCCAAGATGGCGTTGAATGGTAAGTTGATCTGTGCCACGTCGAAGACCAACTTCTCGGTCCTGCAATTCTCCTGAGTTCTGAAGGTAACCGAGAGAGTAATGGCACCGAGTGGAGTTATGGCCCCCGGACCTACTCCGGAGAAAGGTTGAGAGGGGCGAAGATTCGAAGGTCGGAGATGAAGCTTGACGAAGGCTTCGAAGCTTATGAGGTTCAGCCCTGAACCTCCGTCCATTATTACGTGGTGGAGCTGGATGTTATTGATGGTCAAAGATACCATCAGTGGAAGTTTGCCAGCTCCGATCATGTTCTGAGGGCAGTCCGAAGCATCGAAAGCAATGGCAGTATCCATCCACTTCCGATGAGGCTCCGCCCTGGCGGTGGGAGCTACAGAGGCCATGTTCCGCCACATTGTCTTCAGGACACGGCGGGAAGTGATGTCCCATGAACCACCAAAGATGGTGTTCATGGTATTCCGACGCTCGTTGTCGGAGACGTCGTCAACGGAGGTGTAAACAGCCTTCAAGACCTTTTTGAGGTCCTAAAAGCCTAACTCCTCTTCAGCCGGAGCTTCGTTGACTTTTTTTCCTTCCCTTTGACGGAAAGGAGCTTCTTCCCGGCTTGTTGTAGCGCTAGACGAGGTTATGGACCTCTCGGCAGTTTTCCAGGTTGTGGCTGTCCATCTTGTGTATGGGAAACCACATCTTGGAGCTGCCACCATCTTCAGACGACGGCCGAGGTCGTTTCTCGGGGCGTGGACCCCGGCCACCCGGAGCTCCGGCAACAGCGGCAGTAGGTGTGCCGACCGATGGCTTCTTTTTCTTTTTCTTGCCACTCCCGGAGGTAGCGACTTCACCCTTGTAGGATTTTTTGTTGGCCTCCGGAGGTGGTTGGGAGTGCATTTCATGGCCCTCCGCATCCTTGGCACACTTGTCTGCCAAACTGAAGAGTTCCGTGACACTAGTGACTTCCTTGGTTGCCTTTTTCTCCAGTAGTTTCTTGTCTCGAATGCCCTGTCTGAATGCTACAATAACAGAAGCGCTTGAGATAGAAGGAATGGTATTTCGTACCTGGGAGAACCTTTGGATGAAAGATCGCAAGGACTCTCCCCCTTTTAGCTTAATAGCAAAAAGATCCAGTTCCGTGCCTGGTCGGGTGTATGAGCTCTCGAAATTGGCGGTGAACTGTTGGCACAACTCCGCCCAACTGTTGATGGAGTCAGGCAGAAGGCTCATGAACCAAGACCTGGCGGTCCCAGTTAAAGCCACAGGGAAATAATTGGCCATCACGGCCTCATTTCCCCCAGCCGCAAGGATAGCGGTGGATTAGATTTGAAGTAATTCGGCGGGATTGAATGTCCCGTCAAATTTCTCCTGCAGGTGAGGCCGGAACTTCTGTGGCCATCTAACCATGCGTAGGTGCATGGCGAAGGCAAAACAGCCTCCTCCTACTCTCTCAGGAGCAGGACTGTTCCGAGCCTCTCGCGAGCACGCTCGATGTGGACGCGGCCGTCCTATTGTCAGTAACGATGATTGAGCTCCGCCCGGAGGTCATGAGTCGAAAGCCTCGTTACCATGTGAGTACGTCGCGCCCCGGAAGGCAGCGATGTCGCTTGTTGGGATGCAGCATGCCTCCCATGCTGCGAAGCCTCCGGACCGAGTCTACCCAACAAGGTCCGACGCTGCGATGGGGGCCCGCCCCGAGGGGTGAGGACCTTGATTGCTGATGCGATCGGCTGCTGCTGCAACCAGATGATCCACATCAGCTCTCCACGGTTCCATCACACCCTGGGGTTCTTCTGGAGGCGGTGGACGTTGGAGAAGAGCACGCGCAACATTAAGCGCGTGTTCGGTTTTGTTGTTCGCCGATGCAGTGACTGACGCGGATGCCCCATCTCGCTGTCCAGCTTGATTCACCGGAGCAGACGGTGGCGGTGGTGGCATGACTCCTGCTGGAGCCACAGTACCTGTTGGATGCTGCATGTTGGAGGGATTGCCTCCAGCAGGTTGCACGGCATGGTTACCGTTGGATGATCCAGCAGCAGAATTCACCATCTTCGAATCTCAGGCGCTGCTCCACATACTGGCGCGCCAACTGTCGAAGTCTGATTCCGACAATTCTCCTGGTACTACCGTTAGTAGACCACGGAGTTTTATAGTTCGGTTAGGGCGCGCGGAGATTCAGAACAAGATGGCGATTTGACATGAGGATTTACGTGGTGCGGGCCACCTGAGCGTAACACCCTACTCCACGGGTGTGTGTTGTTGTTGTATTGAGCGTCTGAGCGCTTGTGTGTGAGAGACCAGAGTGTCTGGAAGACTCCATCGTGTATCACTCAGCCAATCCTTTTATAGTACAAGGACTGACCATTACATCATTAGCCTGGCCCGACATGTGGCCCTCGCGGTTAATGATGCTTAATACACAGTTAATGTACTTAATTCCCCTTAACAGCGTGGTAACGCGCCTTGATAGCGGCATTACTGGTAGTAAGGGTCCTCCGATTGTGTGTCATTAAGATAGCATTAATGACACAAAATCAGGTCTTGGAGTCTTTAATGTTCCTTGAAGGTCCGAGCCATTGGAGGTCCACCAATCTGCCTATTGAGGTTGAAGGTCCGGCGGTTGGACGCGTGGAAGCTCCGGAGCTTTTACGTCTTGGACGAGTATATCCATTGTTGTTGTACACGTGTCAATACCGGAGCTTCCCTCTGTCGGGGGTTAGGTCTGGGGGTGCTACACAGGTATCTAGTCCGGAGCTTTCCCATGTATGGAATGTAGCTCCGGTTTTATGATACACGCGGCGGCACTAGGACTAACCATAGAACGGAGGCATGTCCGGTTCCGAGTGAAACGTGGGCCTTCGGAGGTTTTCAACTCAGATAGGTGGAGTTCCTTTGCACTCTTCGCAGTTCCAAGGGGTATCCGGTACGCAGGGTACCGACATAATTCTTTTTTTTTCATGTGCTTGTACTATTCTGAGTCTCGATCCTCCTTAACGTCCAATAGCATCTTTACAATCTGTGTAGGGTCAAAGATACCTATCTAGCATTTCATCTTTTCATTATCCATGTATTGCATCCTATTGAAGAAGTCCTGAATTGTTATAATCTCAAGAAATGTGTATGCGTGTAGTAAGAAAAGCAAATACAAAATATTGGAGGCACTTACAAGCACCAGATGAGTAGCAGGTTGATTTCCAGCATGCCTCGATGGAAAAGGCTATGTAGATCTTCAAAGAAAAGGGCTCGTTTATCTACTCCAGTGCCCCAGAATGCTTCTTTTGGCACACGAAATGCAACATAAGAAAGATCATATTTTGTGCCGGCAGTGATGTACCACTCGTGCATTCTTTTGAGCAGAACAGGTTGTTTGCTAAGTGGTACCGATATCATGAACGTCTTCCCATTCTTATATTCATGAGGAACATTCTGAATCTTGTATGTTGGAACTCCTGGTTTAACTAAAGTCGTCCGCCAATTATACATGACACCGTCTTCTTCCCACTCAATATCTTCTAATGCTAGCTCATGTGAACAACGAGATGCACTTGATTTTCTCATATTTTTCTTCTAAGTTTTCCAAATATTTTGACACTTCTTTAGAAGGTTTCTTATTTTCGTACGAGCTAACTTTCAAAGGCACTGATGATCGAGGAGAAGTCCTCGTAAGTTGGACAATGGCTTGTTGTTGAACCTGTTGTTCAATTGATTGCTCTTTACTATAACAACTTGCTCTAGTACTAATTAGAGCAATTGCTCAACAGGTTGCTCTTTACTAACAACAATTTGCTCTAGTACTTCTTCAAGCTGTTGTTCAACTAGTTGCTCTTGGTTATCTTTACTAGCAAGGTTACTATCATCCTTACTGAGACATAGCGGGAGTGAATCTTCCTGGTCTGGGAGTGGATCTTCCTAGACTTTCACCTTAGAAGACGGGGTTGCAGTATTTTGAGATACGACAGGGCTAGAAATCGGCTCATCGTCCAACACGATATCGCGGTGCTAAAGGATTAATTGGTTGACAGCCTGCCCAGAGTCGTGATCCCCTCATGTGTTATGTGGTCTATTTCATATTCTTCATAATCATTATCAATGATCTGAAGAACTTGCACCACAGCATAATACAACAGAAGTGAATAGTCGTTGATGTCACGATCAGGCTTTGCCATAGTAGTGGCAACCTGTTTGGTTTTGTTCTCTACTCTGCCGATTGAGACAAGAAGATGATGAGATATGTCCTTAACAATATCATTGACAGTGAACTTATGGGTTGACCCTAAGCCTGGCACAGAACCTACGCTGCTAGGGTACGCAGTTGGAGATACCAAATGCTCCTTTGTCATGGGAACCATCACTGTACTCGGTTCCACTAATTGTCCCGATTGTCTAAGTTCTTCTATTATTTCTTGCACATTTTTTTTGACCTTTTGAGCAATCGTTTCATGAAGTGTTTTATTGAACTTCTCACGTCTTCTATATGTCTCTTTAGCTTTCGGAAAACCATATAGCGAGGACATCTGAGAAGAGATTGCTCGAACCCGTCCACTGTGTTCAAGGTTTCCTGGGATAGCGGTAAGTTGGTCATTCCCCCTCTTCGGCTTGAAGAGACCATTCTGTTGCTTTTTATTTACTTTTTTCAATTTTTGCTCTACTTCGTTTACAGAGTCGGGCTTTTCAAGTTTGCCCTCGCTGGTCAAACCTGACTGGGCAAAGATCCACCGCTGAGTTCTCTCATTGCAGTGTTCTAACGGGTAAGGATTGCCCTTATTGGTAATTTCCTCTAATATCTTATTCCATTTCTAAACTTTGGGAGCATATCCGGCAGAACCCAAGCAATGATGGTATTTATTCTTTTTGGCAAGCTCTGACCTAGGCCCAATCGAAGAAATACAAAAGAAGAAGTGGCGTTGAAATTTTTTTTGAATATCTGGAAAATGAAAATCAAGCTAGGCCCACCCGTCATCCACACTCTTGGTCCTTCCAAGTATGAGGGTGAAGCTGCTAAAAATATCCCCAGCACAGGCATTGCTCTCAGCTTTCCTCACACCACACCTTATCCCCACAGCTTTGTCCTCCTCTTCCCTCTATTCTCCAACAAAAATCCCTAGAAGATCACCATTGCTGCATCAATATGAGCAGTTTTCAGGAGAATTTGTCTCCAATGACTCTCGTTGTCGCCTTCATTGTTTCCCCCCTTTTTCTCCTGGTTGAATCCTCCTGTTTCGCCCCTCTCCCACTGCCATCTCCATTGCAGCTCTCTTCCTTGAGCTTCATATCTAGGGGTTGAGGAAAAGGTGCTGCTTCTCTTTCTCTGATTTTTTTTTCGTTCTAAAATCTGCACAAGATGCAGAATCCATGTAAGATTGGTTTCTGCTTTAAAAATATGAAATAAACTTCAATGGATCCCTAAGCACTAGATCTACACATGGAAACAATTTTGCACCTCATGTTCAGCCTCATATTTGCCATGGATTCTTTTGCCTATGGATTGTTTTTGCATTTAACTAAGTATTTTAGATCCAGTGGTATTGTGATCTTACATATAGGTTTCAGCCTCTGCATGTAATTTATAAGACATCCTTGCAGCTCTTGTTTATGCAAAATTGCAAGATATGTGACTTCTTGTGATTTTCATGGTTAAAATGATAATGAGTAGAAGTGCTTCAATTGTAGATCTTGTTTTGAGAGCTTCCTTATGCTTCACATCAATCATTAGAAATGCTAGCTGCAGTTGCTCTTCTATTAAACGGGATAGCCACCTTAATTTTTGTTGGCACTGGGCTGAATAATATTATTTTTCTCATGCTAGTTGAATAAATGATAAAATGATGAAACCTGTGCTAAAAACACTGCTTAGGGATATATAGTGCCTTCAAAGTTTCAGCATAATTCACGCGGTATAAACACCCTTTCCACATTTATCTTGTTTATGTTAATGAAAGTTGTAGAAATTATAGTTAATTAAATAGAGCTCAAACCAAGGTGGGACCAGAGCCAAACATCAACTTTTGACATCCATTATCAAGTGAAAATGACCACTGGTCAAGCAAGGCTTTTGAAAAATTCGAGCTTCACATTACGAACACACCCGATTTGCCCAATTTCAGACAGAGCGCCAATGTTTTGTTAATAACCTGAGCTAGGAATGACCAAATTTAGTGATTCTTTGTGCATTGTCTTCACGACTTTATGATCTATCGTTCTTCAAAGTTTGATACAAGCTGCATTATGCATCTCATTATGGCACTCATTCTCATACGGTGCATATTTCTTTGTTTAGCGAACGAACTGTTGGAGAGTGACACGGTTGCAGCTTGGGAGACCGGTTGTGTGAGCACTAATCTTACAGAGTATCCTCTAGAGAGTGAAGGCAAGAATCTATGCATCTTGAACCTATTATTTTTATACAAGTGATGAATGAGCCTAGTATTATTGTATATGCATTGTCGGGCACTAGGTGTAGGACATGGTGACTCTTGATTATATCCAATCCTTGTTGAGTCATGTCATGGGACAGATTGGGTTGATTTTTTTTAATTTGTGAAGTGTCGTGCTTAGACCTGCTTAAACCAGTAGAAGTTGAATTGGTGGCAAGGTCACCACCATTCGCGAGTTAGGACTTAATGTACTTGGATATGGGATAAAATAAGAAAGGTGACAAACTTGTGGACTGAGAGGGGACTAGGATGTAGCTCCTCTTGGTTAGTTAAGGACCGTGCGTTGTTCTCGTTGTCCTAAGCACTTTCCGTTCTAACCACGTGCCGGAAATAATTGTATAGCAAGATGAATATCTCACTTTGTACCGGTGTTGGGGCTATGACTTCATTACTTGTTTGACACGCACAAGTGACTATTGGTCTGCAGGACCATAGTACTCCTTTTGGTGAAGATTGTCCAACCATGCAGGAACAGGTGTGAAAAAGGTTGACATGAGTATCCCCTTATGTTGCTTTGGCGGGTCACATGAGTTGTATGGCCCTCGAGTCGTGTTGGTACATTGGGACTCCCCTGCAGGGTGTATAATCGGTTTGAATCGCCATGATCTCGGTCATGATCAAGCTTAGTGTTCATTGAACTTCATCGTAGTGATTGAAATATAACAATCAATGAAAATAAGGGTGTATGGGTGCTGTTATTGAGCTGAAATAGCTGTTGTTTCACACATGTTTACAAATGGTTACTTGCTGCAGTAGGTAGGGATGTATATGTGAGTCACCCATGAGTCTTTTTGTTTAATGCTTATATTCTTATCACATTAATAATTTCTGCTTTTTGCAAATTATGTCTTTGACTATGCAATACCCCATTGCTACTGCCATTTCATACTCCTCGCAGTCGGGCTATATATACCGTATGTGTATGTCTTGAGTGTACCTTCGTACTCATATGTTTGCTATGTTGAAGTTTTTCAGGTGAGCATCCTATGGTTTTTGGTTATTTCTTTCCCGCCAAGTCAGGCGATGGGGAGGAGTAAAATGCTGATTTTTAGTTGACGTCGCCGGTGATGTTGTGGGCAGGCACCACTGGACTTTTGTTGTTTTTAAACATCAACTTCCGCTGCATAGGGCTTGTTTATTTTGCTGTCTTGAATCTGAACCTGACCTCTTTATCGATAATGTTATCACGAGAAGCTCAGGAAACTTCAATTCAACATTGCCCACTGTTTTGTATAAAATTTCAGAAACTTGTCACTACTTGTATGCACACTTTAAAGCTGTAATATTTCAAAATTTTTGATTTATTTGTGTCCTTGTGGCGTGTGCAATGTTGTGGACCGATATGCTATGATCCTGGGATGATTAAGAGCATATCGCGGGACTACCGGAGTTGGATTTTATGTTGGTCGCACATGTAGCTCGTGTGCCGTTGATGGACACCGAGCTAATGCGTCTAACATTGATTCAACTTGGACGGTTCCTCACAGCGTGGCATCAGAGCATGGTTAAACAAATATACCCGTTAAGACTTGCTTAACAACATTGGGTGTTAAAACTTGGAACCTCACTAAAGGAACATAAACATGAAATTAAGTTGTTGCTGAATTTCCTTTCTGATCTAGTCTTAGAATTTATTTTCTTGCTCACATTACTTTAACTTGATATTTTGTGTTACTCTCACCTAAATGGGGTTATTGAACTTAACTCTTAGCAGCCACCCAACTCTTTAGAATAGGACAGCAAATTGTTTCGTGGGTTGTAGATGTTGTTTTTCAAAATTGCCCATGTATGCCGGTTTTGTTAACTTCAGTTGCTTATTTTGTTAAGATGATTGGATGAGTGAGAGTTATTCGTATGAGCAACGATAGTTAGAACCATGTGCATGTCATTCATACTTGTTTGCTTTCTTGCATAGCTGCTCATAAACATGAAAAAAATTTTCTTGAGTCGAGGAAAAATTATTGTTGTGTGCACTATCTTAGGATCTGTTATAAAAATGCAGCTTAAAACATATTATAGTCAGCGGTTATTTCGATATATTCCAACTATATATATCGCAAAGAATCTAATGAACTATATCATGGTGATTTCCTAGCATGATTATTATGTCCTTGAGGTGGTTTATGATCTTATCTTACTTCCCATATCAGCCATTTGAAATCGTGTACATGCTGTCGTGTTTTGCAAGTTACATCGTTGCTACTGGTTTGAGTTTCCTCTTCGGTTATAGCATTTTTTTGCTGTCCAAATTGGTTGTGTCCTTTCAAACTTGTCTCTCTATCACTAGTTCATGCTTAGTGGCAGAATGATGACTCGTACGGGAGCCGGCGATGACATTCCAGAGGGTTCCAATGATAGGAGGGACAATCCACCTCTACCTCCACCTCCAACGATGGCGGATGTTCTTATGCAAGTGAACCATAACCGGTAAGAGCAGACCAAGTTTCTACGTGTGATAGTTCAGCACCTTGCTCCCCGTGATGAAGGAGGAGCAGCTCGAGGGGATGACTTCTCAGATTTTCTCCGTACCCAGCCACCCGTGTTCACCCGAGCGAAGGATCCTCTTGATGCAAACCATTGGCTTCACACTATTGAACATTAGCTTGATCTTGTGAGGTGTGGTCAGCATGAGAAGTTCCTCTTTGCAGCTCATCAATTGCAAGGAGATGCTGGTGCATGGTGGCAAGGTTACCGTACCATGCAGCCTGTTGATCACCGCTTCACTTGGGATGAATTTCGGACGGCCTTTCGTGCCTTTCACATACCAAAGGGTGTTATGGATATAAAGAGGCTTTAGTTTCTCAAATTTAAGCAAAAGAACAAATATATTTTGGAGTATGTTCATTCATTTAATTATCTTGCTCAATATGCCCCCAACGATGTGAACACCGACGAGAACAAGCGTGGATATTTCTACAACGGACTTTCAGAGGAGATGCAAGACAAGTTGTCCACTACAGAATTATGGGACTTCAATCACCTTGTGGACAGGGCTATATTTTCTGAAGACAAGATGAACAAGCTTGAAGCAAAGCGCCGCAAGCAAGCAGCCCCACCTCCAATGGGTGGAAGCGTGCAGCGCCCGCACATGGGGATGCCTCCTCCTATGCGTGCACCAAGTTTTGCGCCTCCGCAGCCCATGTGGATGGTTCACCGACCTGATCCTGCAGCAACAAACAATCCAAGGCCTCCACGAAATCAATGAATGAGTACCGGCGTTGGCCCGTGCTTCACTTATGGCCAGAGCGGTCACTTTCGGAGGGACTGTCCAAATCAAGGAGCCGCTGCTGCAATTCTGAACCAGCCACCACGACCACCTATTCGACCTCCACAGCAACCTAATCAGAAGACTCAAGTCCCCAAGCATGTTTGAGTTAACTACACCACGGCTGAAGAAGTACAAGAGGGTAACGAGGTCCTTGTCGGTACGTTATTTGTCAATTCTCATCCCACGAAAGTTTTATTTGATTCGGGTGCTTCACATTCCTTCATTAAGAGAGATTATGCTAATAAACATAATCTGAACTTAACATCCACCCGGGCTTCTTTATTAATCGAGGCGCTTGGTTCTAAAATTTTTGTTAATCAATTGGCACCAAGGATATCTCTTTTCATTGGTAGCACCAAGTTTCATGCAAATCTTCTAGTCCTTTATATGAAAGGCTTGGATATCATTCTTGGGATTAACTGGATGGTTGCTAATGATGTTGTCATCCATGTTTCTTACTGATTGTTCTCTCTCAAAAATCATTCCGGTGGGCGATTATCGTTCCATCTTGAAAAAGGTTGTTCCGGACTTCATCATTTGAAAGGTGCAGGCACTCCAGACTTATCCTCCATTCCGGTTGTCTGTGAATACTCGGATGTTTTCCCTGATGAGTTACCGGGAATGCCACCTGACCGGGCTGTTGAGTTCGCCATTGAACTTGAACCCGGAGCAGATCCAATATCTAAACAACCATACCCAATGTCAAGCGAAGAGTTAGCTGAAATGAAGAAACAATTGAAGGAACTTCTTGACAAGGGTTTCATCTTCCCAAGCTCATCTCCATGTGGCTGTCCCGTTCTCTTTGTAAAGAAGAAAGACGACAAATTGCGGATGTGTGTTGATTATCGTCCGTTGAACGCCGTCATCATCAAGAATAAGTATCCGCTTCCCAGAATTGATATTCTCTTTGATCAACTTGCTGGTGCTCGTTACTTCTCTAAGATTGATTTAAGTTTGGGCTATCATCAAATTTAAACCAGAGAAGAGGACATTCCAAAAACAGCTTTCTCTACCCGCTATGGTCTCTATGAGTTTCTAGTTATGCCTTTCGCCCTCACAAATGCTCCGGCGTACTTTATGTACTTGATGAACAACATTTTTATGGAGGAAGTTTATGTCTTTGTTGTGGTTTTCATTGATGACATTCTTGTTTACTCCAAGACAAAGGATGAGCATGCACACCATCTTCATGTTGTGCTCGAACGACTATGAGAACATCGTCTTTATGCCAAGTTTAGTAAATGTGAGTTTTGGCTGCATGAGGTGGCTTTTCTTGGGCATATCATTTCTGAGCATGGAATCGTGGTTGACCCTTCCAAAGTTGAGCAAGTTCTTGGTTGGAAGCAGCACTTTAATATCACTGAAATCTGTAGTTTCCTTGGACTTGCTGATTATTACCGTCGTTTTATCTAGGACTTCTATAGAATTGCAAAGCCTATTACCAAGCTGCTGCAAAAAGGTGCTAAATTTTAGTGGACACCAGATTGTGAGGAAGCTTTTTAGACCCTGAAAACTCTTTTCTCAACAGCCCCTGTTCTTGCACAAGCCGGTGTCAATAAGAGCTTCGATGTTTATTGTGATGCCTCACGTATTGGACTCGGTTGTGTTCTCATGCTAGAAGGGCGATGTAAAAGTTCGAAAACTTGAGTGTGTTGTCCTAGCTAAGAGAATTAATTATCAGGAAAGGAATAGAATTTATTGCAAATAATGAGAATGATTAAAAGCAAATCACAAAAAAGTGGTTCAAAATTTTTGAATCCAAAGTTATAGTCAAATTAGGTCAAATGAACAAGGTGTGTTTCATAAAGTATTTCCTATAAAATCTCAAATAAAGATATGAAAAACAATTGGGGAGAAACAATTGATAAAGATAGAAAATAGAAATGAGTGTATATGATGATTAAAGTAAATTAAAATAAATAGAATTCAAACTCAATTAATTTTAAATTTAATGTAAAAAAATAGAAAATAAAAGACCACAAAAGGATTTATTATATTTAATATAATGTCCATATCATTTTTAGAACATATGGAGGAAGAATAAACACAAGTGTAATTTGTGAATTGAAATTCAAGTTTGTTCCAATTTTAACTTGTCAATTTCTAGATTTTATTGGATTATCACTTTACACATAATGAGATTAGTGCCTTGTTAAATCACAATAAAATTTCGACTAATTCGCTGAAGATATTTGACGAAAAGAGGATAAGGGAAAGTGGTGGACCCCATCTGTAGGTGACAAACAAACTTGCCAACTTGCTGCACATGCTTTGTCCTCCAGTTTGCTTCACGGAGCGCCACCGTGAATACTTGTATGTGCCACCTCCTCAAGCGCATGGCCTGGCCCCAGGGCGCAGAAACCTCACCCTTATCAGCATCGACATATCCTGGCTTGTCTCTCTTTTCTTCTCTCTGCTTCAGGCTCAAGTCACCTCCGGGCTCTGCTTGTTGTTCTTTGCCGCCTGCCTTGCTGTTCTTCGTCGCCTGGCTGTAGCAAGGGCCCTCAAGCTGACCTCGGGCACCAGTTGGGTGTGAAGGCTCCCCATGGAGCTTCCTGAGGCGCCACAAAGTTGTTCCTTCTTCTCCTCGTGGTGGCAAGCCGAGTTCTTCCGTTGCTGACTCTGTTTTTGGCCACCGCCACCTCTCCCCATCGTCCGGCGCCTTCAAGGCCTATCTCGACCAAACTAGGCCATCGACGAGTGCACGACATCAAACTCTTCCTCCTCAATGCGTGCAGCCATCGCCCTTGGCATCCATCAGTGGAACTAATGCGGTAAACACACCGTTCCCCTCTCCGCTTGACCCACAGCTGTGCATCACCCTCACCAAGATGCCTCAGACCCTTTTCTGATCAACCACCGCACCATAAGGTTAGCCTTCAACTCAGATTTGTGCCTCCTAAATAACTCCTCGTCTCATAGCTCCGGCTCGCCGGATTTCTACTTTTCCTCACCGGTGTTCAAACTGGGCTACCTTGCTTCGTCTCTGAAAATCACCTTCATCCGAGCAAATCATTCCATTCCATTTAATCCAGATAATTTCCAATCATGGGAGCACACACCAGAGCAATATTTTTTGAAAATGATTGATTTGTTGTGCCTAATATCCAAATCTGCCGCTACCCGCCATGAACTACACCAAACTCGCCGTTGCGCCCCCAATTCCAGCCATCCCCACTTCGAATTTCTTACTGAGAGATGTTCCCTGTGCCACCACGAAGCTAGGGGATCAAATCTTGTGCCGTATCGTGTATTTCTTTGCAGAATCAAGCTCACCGGAGTGCACGGCCAGCTGCCGGCGGTCGTATACCAGGTTTCGGACTGTCTAATTTCCCCGCCCCCACCCGCAAATTCACGATCGTCGGTTACTTCTGATAAACTCTCGGCGTCGAGCTTTTGATGGCAGGTGGCATTGTCGGCGTGCTGTGCCACCAGATGCGGCCCTCTCAGCCATTTACCTAAAGAGGAAGATGGCTGGGCGTGGGCGCCAGCCGTCAGTCTACTAGCCGCTCTTTTCACTATCGGAAACGCAATCATTTGTGACGGATACAGTTATTTGCAATGGCCGACCATTGCAAATAAATTAAATTGTGATGGCCCACCTTTGGTCATTGCAAAAAAGTCAGCCGTCGCAATTAGGACCCTATTTGCGATGGCCGTCGTTGAAGCCGTCGCAAATAGTCTTTTATTTGTGACGGCCAACCCTAGGGTCATCACAAATTAAATGACCGTCGCAAATAGGAGCTTATTTGCGACGGTCCGAAAAAGAAATGTCGCAAATAACATAAATTGCAACGGCCAGCCCTAGGGCCGTCGCAATTAAGCTAGCCGTCGCAAATAAATGGGATATACCCGGTCCCTTCAGCCCCCGACTCACACACTCACGCACACACCTGACCACGCCCGCCACCGCCACCGCCCCTACCGCCACCACCGCCGTCTGACGTTGCCGCCTCTGTAAGTTCTTCCCCTCCGCTCCCCTTCCTATCCATGCCCCCCTCCATGGCCGCCCCCATACCCCTCTGCCTCCCTCCATGGCCGCCCCCTCCCCCCTCCATGGCCGCCCCTCCCCTTCCATGGTCGCCCCCCTCTCCATGGACGCCCACCTCCCCATCCCTCCTAGTCGACCCCCTCCCCCCACCATGGCCGCCCCCCAATGGTCGCCCCCTCCCCCTCCCTCCTAGCCGACACCCCTCCGCCCTCCATGGCCACCTCCATGGCCACCCCCTCCCCTCCTCCATGGCTTAGGTTAAATGGATATGTTTAGATAAATTTCTTGTTAATCATGATTAAGTTAAATTGATATGTTTACATAAATTTCTTATTAATCAAGCTTAGGTTATTTATTTATGTTAATTATGCTTTGGTTATTTATTTGTAATAAATTGATATGTTAATCATTCTTAGCTAGGTTTAGGTTTAATTATGTTTAGGTTTATTTATGCCTAGGTTCAATTTTTTGTTAATTGAGATTAAGTTTGCTAAACTAGGTTTAGGTCAATGCCTATGTCTATGCCTAGGAAAAAATTGTTTATGTTTAGGTTTATGTTTATTAATTGATAAATTACAATTTAATAATTGTTATGTTTACGTTTAATTGAATTTCTTAGTTTTTTAGATTATGGTTATAATTTTTAATTTGATTGCTTGAGTGTTACTATGTGTACAAAAATGGGATTTGTGTCGGCTTGACCCGACACAACCCATTTAGGGCCCGACAAGACCAATTTAGTTATAAGTTAAAGTATGCATCTAAACGGACATGAAGACGAATGACGACGGTGCAAACGGCAAGCACCCGCGCGTATGGATGGCAGACCTCGTCGGGTCCACTTCCTTGTCTCTCTCTCGTTCTTTCCTCCTCTCTTGTCTTGGAGAGCTGCAGCCCCCGGCGAGCGGCGAACACGGTGGCAGCCCCGGCGAGTGGCATACGCGGCGGCTCTGAGAACTACAATGGTAACCGTCGCAAATAAAGTCATGTAGCCATAATTGGCGACGGTAACTGTCATTAGTCCACATGATGTCGTTACTTACGAGAAGCTCCCGCATGTGGATGGGTGGTTGTCTCCCATTCACCTACCCTCTTTCGTTTTTTCATCGCCTCCTCTGTTGTTGTTGGACAGTTGCCCCATAGCTTGAAGAGTTGCACCATTTTTGGGGGGGTGCAGTGTACAACAAGCGAGGTTATGCTTCCAAAATTTTGTTTGGATTCGGGTTTTGTGTCTCGTCAGAAACAGGATAAATCCTGCATACATTAACGATAATTTCTTCCGCTTTAAACCACAGAGTCAAACATTAGCGAAGACCACAGTTGGATGTATACTGGTCAGAAGAGCAAAACTGGTGGTCACTCGGATAAGTGGTACATCAAGTTGGATAAATTTTTGGATCGAGCATTTTCATTGTCAATGGATGATAAGCTGTTGTGCCCATGTACGAAATGCCAAAACATCAAGTTTTTAGCATATTGGATCTTTCGTTTTACTTATGTCGAAACGGTTTCACGCCACATTATGAGGTGCATACCTTCCACAACGAGACTAAATCTTGAGCCATAGTAGAAATGGATGAGGATGATGATATAACGGAGTTGATAGGATGGATGAGATGCTAAAAGCTTCGGAAGTGGAGGATCGTCTTACAAAGGAGGTAGACAAGTTCTTGGAGGAGCTCAAGAAATCACAACAGTTGTTGCATGAACACACAGCTATGACCGTCCTTGCTTTCTTCACCAGATTTATGGCAATTAAGTCTAAGTACATTTTTCCATTGACTATTACAATGATCTCATGAAATTGATCTGCGATATCCTCTCACAACCTCACAAAGAGCCTAAAGATATATATCAGTCAAGGATCCAGATATCTGGTCTCGGTATGAACTATGAGAAAATTGTTGTGTGCCCAAACAATTGCAGGCTTTTCTAGAAAGAGCATGCTAGTGAGAACATGTGCTTGAAATATGGTAAACCGAGGTATGTCGAAGTTCTTAATGACGAAGGCGATAATGTGATGACTGATGTCGCGCATAAGCACCTTTGTTACTTGCCTGTGACACCTCGGTTGAAGCGGTTGTTTCTTTCAAAAATAATTGGAAGACACATGAGATGGCACACAGAAGGTAAACGTGAGAACAAAGAATGTTGTAGTCCTCACCGACTGACTCAGAGGCTACGGCGCCACCTGAGCTTGGCTACCCTTCGGTAAGCCAGCCCTCGGCTGGCGAGCCTTTTGTTCTTGAGCCCTTTGGCTCGGCTGGTGATGAGCCTTCTGGGTCACCAGACGTGGTGCCCGAGTAGACGTGGAGGACGAGTAATAAAATCATGGTGTTCAATTCTGGTTACTTTTGGTTACTTAAGCAATGAATCAATAAATATCTTACAGCGCTTGGTATGACGCATCTTTTACCAGTGAGAGACAACACAAACTCGTGAACAGTGTCCTTGGGTCCTTAGTGCGTTTGCACTATTTCGGGGTCATCGACGTGGTGCCTGCTCTTTCATGGGAGGACTGCGCACACGCCCATCACCAGGAGCACGACAACATTCAGGAAGCCGTATGGGCTGATTTTATGGGAAGTATGTTAAATAAAGTTTCGAAGTTTTAACTCTTAAACTCTTTTAATGAACATCTCTTCAATATATTCTTTATAAAAGGCAAGGTATATTTTAGAGGACCCAAACAACCCTCGCATGTTTGAGGATGCGAGGAAAGTGTTTCACGTCAACGCTGCAAAGGTGGTTTGACAAGCTTTATCGAACGCTCATATTTAAGTTATCAATGAGCACTTGAAGGCAAACCAGCACCATGTGCTACACTTCCGACAAGAGAGCGAGAGGCACCTAATGGAGGAGCAGTACGCGCAGGTACGTGGGGTGTAGTAAATATTTTTATGATAATCTCCTTAATGGTATTTTTAACGACCTACAACCATGTGCAGGGCCATGTGAGCTGGTTGCAGCGTCGATCCGATGCATTTGGAGCCCTTTGTCGGTACTGGGCTAGCGATGAGTTTAAGACTAAGTCCGAGAAGGCTCAATGGTGCAGAGGGGTCGAGGGGAAGCACAGCCACGACCCTGATAACCACTTGTGTTTAATGAAACACAAGGTAAGTGTATGTAACTTATGTTTATATATTCATAATATATTGTTCGTACTAACACGTATTGACGGGAGTGTGAGACTGGGGTGCAACCAACCCCTGCTAAAATCTGGAAGAGAGGTCACAGGGACCCTTCTCATCCTCAGGGGTGCAGTTAGGCCACAGCCGAGCAGTTGGTATGTTTAGAAATCATTCATATTAAATATAACTATATGGATTGTTGAACTTACACGGTTTTCTTATTTTTCAGGCTAGGTACGGCGAGGAGGCTAGGAGAATACACGGCGCAGGTTTCGATTGGGAACATGAACCAATCGATCCTCAAGCCGCGTATGCATGTAGAGGTGGAAAAGCCCGCAGAAGGTGAGTTCATAAGTCATTTTATCGTTTTCAATTCAAAAATATTCAAGATATTTCAATTTCATATTACTGATTCTTATTTATAGGCTTGCCATATTCGACGGAGTTGTTGACTCGAGGGCGGCGAGTCTGCGAGATGCTACTCCAGGTAGTCTTCATCGATGGGCACATCAGGTCGCCGCGTCTCGCAGAGAGACATTGAGATGCAGTCCCTCCGACAAACCGTAGAAGAGAACCTCAGGCGACAGGAGGAGGAAAGGAGGGAGATGGAACGGCAAAGGATCGCGATGGAGGCCACGATCTCTTTGCAGGTAGCCTGGATGGCACAGATGCGAGACACAATGGAGTTAACAAAATGAAAACTAAAGTTCTTATTAATTCAGCATAAATGACTTAGTAATAGGTAACACCTAATGCTTGCAATGACAGGCCATGGCTCGGGCGCAAGGTCTGTGGATCCAGCTATTGCCACTACCGGTCGTTCCAGGTGACCCTTCTTCTGCGGGTCACGTAATTTTTTATGTCAACTTAGCAATTATAGTTTTACCTAAACTTATCTAGAAATAGTGCGGGGAAAGAGAGTGAGAGTGAGAGATAGTTAGATAGAGTGAGAGATAGAGTTAGAAGAGGAAGGAAGATGGAGGGAAAGGGATAGCGATAGGGAGATAGAGTTGGAGAGAGAGATAGATTGAGATGGAGAGAGATCAATGGAGAGGGAGAGAGAGTGATAGATTGAGATAGAGAAAGAGGAATGAAGAGGGAGAGAGGGAGATGTAGATGGAGATCGAGGGAGAGGAAGAGAGAGAGATGTTGATGCCTTTCTATTCTAACTCTAAGTTTCATGAATTGCAGAGATCGACGACGGCTGCTCAAACCCCGTCGCCATCATTACCGCCACCTTGAGTGAGGCGCGATGATGACTTTGGTGGCTTTGGAGGTCAGACAGGCGAGTGAGCCCTTGTTCGGTTTGTTGAAGATGATGTGATGTATTGTCGTTGTAATAACGATGTGTATAGTGTCTATTGTGATGTATTGTTGATAATAATGTCCGTTCTGTGTTTATGGCCATCGAGTCGGGTAGAATTTTCTATTTTTTTTAAAAAATAAAAAAACTTATTTGCGACGGCCTTTTATATAGTACCGTCGTAAATAAGGCTTCTGGGCATCGCAAATTAACCTGTGTTATTTGCGACGGATCACAAGAAGCCGTCGCAATAGGTCTTAATTGCGACTGCTACCACCCAGGGTCGTCGCAAATTGTACAGTGGGGCCCATCTGCTGGGCCCAGTGTATAGTTTGCGATGTCCATTGCAAGCCATCACAAATAAGGTTTTTTGCGACAAAACTCGTGCGATGGCCAGAAACCGTCACAAATAGCTTATTTGCGACGGCCCTAGCCGCCGCAAATCGCCGAGATTCCTGTAGTGTTGGGGTCCTTTGTGCTCCACAAATTGTGTGTGGCTACGCACCAAAAATCTGTAACCCGCCATGTTACTGTTGTCCTACTGGCCCATTACGTGTAGGCCCACAGGTCAGTCAATAAATGAATAAACTGTAGAAATAAAATCCAGTTAATGTGCCTATCTTTGGAAAATCACTACTCCCTGTAGGAATGACCAAAAATTGTCATTAATTTTATTGGACCCCATAGTTCATGTACTTTGCAGTAGAGTCATTCAATCAGTATGAAACTCATTGTATTTGTCTGATTAATTCCTTTTGGCTAAATCACTTGGAAATTTATTCCAATGAAAATATCATTGGAAAATTCCCATCTTTTACCAGACTCATATTCATAATACCCTTGAAAAAAATAAAAATTTCACCCTCATTAAACTTAATTAAGGTGGTTAATTCTGGAGATTAATATCTGGTTAATATAAAAAACACTAAAACTGCAGAAACAATTTCAGAAAACTAGTTGAACTTGTAAAATCAATATCTCTCTCTAGAATGCTTATAATAATCTCAAACAAATTTTGTTGGACTACATATAAGCAAAACTATCCAGAAAACATACTTTTATTTATGACAAATCTACAGTCATTTCAGAATAATTCAGAGAAGCATAAACCATTAGGGAATTTGGTAGACCATGTTCTTCAGTTGTCTTAGCTGAAACTTTTAAGGTTAGACATCCATGACCACAGGATTCCACTGTAAAATTTCCAGGTCAATTTGATCTGTTAAGCCTATAGAACTGAGAAGCATATTCATATCTCCAAAGCATTACTTATTTCATTTCATACACCAATTCTCCTATGTTTCCTGTTGAGTCTTCTCTGTTTCTGTACATTACAAAAGCAGGTCTCTAACTCCTCTCTGGTTTACTCATCCTTGTGTTGTGCACCTTCATATCTTATTTTGCTAAGTTGAAATCTTCTCAGGTGCATATCCCACTTCATACCTTGATCTCTCCATGTCTCACTTAGTTTTTCCCTGGATGCACATCCCAACAGCAGGCTTTTTCCTCCTATCTAGTTACTCATTCTCAAGTTATAACATATTCACTTGTAATTGCTAACTTGCATCACATTCTTATGTGCATTTTCATACCGATGGGGATTACGACGACGACATTCAACGAGTGGAGAGGGGCGAGGAGCACCGCTGGGAGGAGGAGGCACAAGTGTGGATAATACTGCAAGCAAGATTGCCCACGATGCATTAAAGCCAGAAGAGGAGGAAAGCAACGAGAAGCTTCATCCAGATGATCAAGCACTGACTAATTGACATTTATCTATTCGCAACCTAGGCAAGCCCGGTTTGCATTGACGTGCCTTTCTAAAGTTTTGCTCTATACGCAATGCATTGAATACACTTGATATGTGCATTAGGGCTATATTGATTGAATACTCCACATGCATAACCAAATAATCCATGGAGTTGATGGGTAGAATAAGACTCCATCGTATTACGATTGCTATACTTAATGTTTAGTTAGAAGAACTGTAGAAGTCGAGTATGCTGGATACTACTCGCAAGATTGGTCACGTTTTATTGACCACAAGTCAAGTAGTTGAATTCTACTTGCAAGAGAAGTCAAGTAAGGGAAATCTACTCACGAGATGCTACAATAATGTTCACTCTTTAATATGAGACGTGGACAGGGATTTCTGTAGGTTGGTTTTTCCACATCGTGCCTGGGTTGGTTATGGCGGGGCAGGTGTTGGGAGGTGGATTTGTGGCCTTGTCTGTGTAGGTTAAGGCCCGTCTCGTGCTTGGTCCTGTTGAACAAGTTTCAACTGTACCAAAAAGCATACTGGCTATATGGGACCCAAGAAACCGATGTACCTTGAGGATCCTATGTTGGAACCTTTTCAATCGGCTTAAGTTGTCGGTTGTTAGTACAGTGGAAGTCAACTTACTCAATAGCATCTCACAGCGGAGGTGCACCTTGAGTGGAGCTCACTATTCGGGTCAATCCAACTGTTTCGATGTGGTTGAATCTAGGGAAAGGTGGCTACAGTCGCCATCAGTGGAGTGTGTCATCGCAACTCTGAGTATGGGTGTACGTGTTGTGCAGTCCAGGTGTTTTTAATTTGAATCACCGTCGCTCGCGGTTATAGATTGAGCATACTTGGTCATTGAGTCTTAACATAGTAATAAAGAGTAGTTGGAAGATTGATAATATGCTGCTATGAATATAAATTGTATTGTAACCTTGGCTGTTAGAGATAGCACAATTAAATTTACCGTTCCCGAACATTTAACTTGAATGAAGCTTATGCAACTTTGAGAGAGTGTCATCGTGGATGAAGCATTTCTTGTTTGATTGTGGAATTCACAATGATGCTACACCCATGGATTGAGTATTCTACATTAAAACTGACCACTAAGGACCTACTGTTGGCGAGTTCATTTCTGCAATTTCTGGCATGTAGAGTTCCATGCCTTAGGTGAGACGGTTCAGTCTTGCTGAGCCATGTGCTCATGGTTGCTATATTGTTGTTTTTGCAGGTACTAATAGCTTATGCTTATGTTGTGGTTGTCAGAGAGATCTCGAGTTGGTCGAGATGTATCTCTCATATGATAATCTTGCTGCTGCAGTATCTATTGCGTGTTGCCAGTGAGAAGCGTCTATGGGCATTGATGGCTTCTCTTGTGCATAGCCAGTTGAGAGTATGAGTATGTATATTCCGCTGCGTCGTTGTGTTTGTTATTTTGACTTTTTTTTTTCATATTTTTTGTTCGGTGCCGCATCGCACGGCACCACCCAATGTGATCCTAGAATGGCGGGACCCCGGTCCCCACAGCCGAGTCATTGCTTATGCCTCCCATCAATTGAAGCGTCATGAAGAGATTATCTTACCCATGATCTCGAGTTTGCCGCTGTTGTTCATGCTCTAAAAATTTGGCGTCATTATCTCCTTGGTAAAACATGCAATATTTTCACTGATCAGAAAAGTCTTAAGTATATCTTCACCCAAGCTGATCTGAATCTGAGACAAACAATATGGTTGGAGCTAAATAAATATTATAATTTGGAGATACATTACCATCCTGTTAAGGCTAATGTGGTCGCCGATGCCTTGAGCCATAAGAGCCATTGGAATTGCTTAACCGTTGAAGCTGGAATGAGCACACTTTGTGAGGAGTTTTGGAAACTTGGTATGAAAATGGTTAAGGAAGAATTTCTTGCTGCTCTTGAGATCAAATCTACTCTCATTGACCAGATGAAAGATGCTCAAAGAAATGACAAGGACATGTCCCGAATTCGTGACAAAATGTCCAAGAGTGAAGCCTCTTGTTTCTCATTAGATGAACAAGGTGTGCTTTGGTTCAGGAAGCGCCTTGTAGTTCCTAAGGTGGCTGAGTTGAGGGGTAAAATCCTTAATGAAGCCCATGACTCCTTGCTGTTCATTCATCCAAGACGTTCAAAGATCTCAAGCAACACTTTTGGTCAAACCAGCGGGTATGCTGCAGCCATTTCCTGTCCCTTCATGGAAATGGGAGGACATTGGAATGGACATTATCGTTGGTTTACCAGAAACTTCACATGGTTATGATTCTATATGGGTAATAGTCGACCAATTGACAAAATCCGCACATTTCCTTTCCGTCAAGACTTCTTACTCATTCAAGGATTATGTGGAGCTCTATCTAACTCGTATTGTGTGTCTCCATGGTGTTCCTAAGACAATTGTTTCAGACTGTGGCTCATAGTTTGTGTCTCGTTTTGGAAGCGCCTTTACAAGTCGCTGGACACCAAACTTTTCCATAGTTCAGCTTATCACTCTCAAACCGGTTGCCAAACCGAAAGGGTTAATCAAATTTTGGAGGACATGTTAAGAGCTTGTGTGCTGACCTACGGGAAGAAGTGGGAAATTTGCTTGACATTTGCAGAATTTTCATATAACAATAGTTACAAAGCAAGTATCAACATGTCTCCTTTTGAAGAGCCTTATGGGGGAAGGTGTAGAACACTGCTTAATTGTTCCGAATAAGGAGAACGACCACTCTTTGGTCCTGATTTGGTCAACAAGGATGAAGCTAAAGTATGACATATTCAGGAGTACTTGCGGGCAGCTCAATCCCGACAAAAAGATATGTTGATCGTCACCGAAGGACTCTTCGTTTTAAGGTTGGCGACATCGTCTATCTCAAAGTTTCTCCTCCCCGGGGCACCAAAAAATTTCAGGTGAGAAGAAAATTAGCTCCTTGCTATATGGGTCCCTTCATGATCCTTGCTACACGTGGTGCCGTTGCATATGAGTTGGACCTCCCGTCATCTCTCTCCAACGTCCATAATGTGTTCCATATATCTCAACTCAAAAAGTGTCTTCACATTCCATCGTAGCTATTCCCATGGATCAAGTGAACCTTCAACCAGACCTCTCATATGAGGAATACCCTCTGCGTATTATTAATAAAGTAGAGCACAAATTACGGAATCGTTTGATCAAGTTCGTCAAGGTTCAATGGAACAATCATTAGGAAGATGAAGCAACTTGGGAATGTGAGGATGATTTCCGTGCGGAATATCCTAATCTTTTCTCTAGAATGTAAGTGAAACTTACTTGCATTCACTTACTTGCTGCTCTCTCGCTATTATCTTTGAAACTCCATTTCTCATCTTGTTGGCGGTCTTGTCTTTTCCCCTTGTCTTTGAATCTCGGGACAATATTATTTTAAGGGTGGAGGCTCGTCACATCCCAATTTCTTAAATTATTCAGCAGCTCAATCTTAGAGTAAAAGAGCGTCAATATCAATTTTGAATAAGCAAATGGATGGAGTTCAAATTCAGATTTATAGTAAAGTATTTGACATATCAAGACTTATGAAGAAACCCAAATTATTTCTACTAAAATGTAACCAAACAAAATTTTCTTGTATTCTACTTCCTTAAATAGAATTTTGGTGAATTTTCCAATACTTTATAAAGAAGTTTCCAACGCATAAAAATCCAGCAAGGTTTCAAAACCATCTGTCTTGCCAGATTTTTAGTTTCAATTTTATACAGAATCTGGAGATGATACAAAAACAAAAGTTGTTTGTTGTGACATTATCTAAGACCACAGAAAATTTCGTAACTTTTTGAGAAGTATTACTTCAGTTATCAAAGAAATACAGAAGCAGAAGTGGTGTGGAAAAAATTTCTAAAATATGGAAAATGAAAAGCATGCTAGGCCCACCTGTCATCCACACTCTTGGTCCTGCGTGGTGTGAGGGTGAAGCTGCTACAAATATCCTCTGCACAGGGCATTTCTCTCAGCTTTCCTCACATCACACCTTATCCTCACAACTTTGTCCTCCTCTTCCGTATATTCTCCAAACAAAATCACTAGAAGATCACCATTGCTGCATCAATCTGAGCAGTTTTCAGGTGAATTTTTGTCTCCAATGCCTCTCGTTGTTGCCTTCATCGTTTTCCCCCTTTTCTCCTGGTTGAATCCTCCTGTTTTCCCCCTCACCCACTACCATCTTCATTGCAGCTCTCCTCCTTGAGCTTCATAGATAGGGGTTGAGGAAAAGGTGTTGCTTCTCTTTCTTTGAATTTTTTTTTTTGTTCTAAAAACTGCATACAAGATGTAGAATCTGTGAGGACAAGAGTCCCGACATTCCAGGAATCGCGGTGGTGGCGTGCGAAGCGGCACCCAACAACACACAAAAAAAGATACAACATTTTATATAAAACAACAGTGTTATACAAGCTTTGTCTTTTACAAATAATATACATTAAAACACAGTAGAACAGAAGATAAGTTCACAGCTCTCGACACTCAAGCCTAAGCTATGCAAAAGTCATTCCGTTCAGCCCACAAACGGAATCACACTAGAAGCACACAAATCACATCACGGCGGCGTGAAGGGTTCCCACTGTACCCCAACGGGGGCAACGTCTCACCGGCGAACCCTTCATCATATACGTCATCATCTGCAGCAAAAACTTAAAATAGCAATCATGAGCATGAAAGCTCAGTAAGACTTAACTATCTCCACTACGCATGGAACTCTATATGCAGGATATGTGTAATATAGGACAGCAGTTTGCAATAAAAGACTCACCTAAATGTTAGTCCTTACTTTCAGCTTTTAGCGGCAAATTAAGGCTTCATGAACCTGAAATTTAGTGAGCAACCAGTTCTAAACATACAAGTATCAATACATAACTATACTATAAAGCATGATTCAATAATATTCAGCTCCAAATGATTAACTATGACACGATGCAGTCAACAAGCGGTACTAAATAACCGCGAGGCACGACGACTCAAATCGATATACACCTGCAGGATATCTGGATAGCACGACACATACACCCACACTCGGAGGTGCAAAGGCACACTCCAGTGATGTTGTATGCGGTAACCTCTCACCCGCTACCTACAGGCTGAACTGGTCCCACCGCTACGAGCAGGAGACCCCCACACGGAGTACAAACGTACCCGCTGGCAGGTTTACACCTTGCTGTTCTCAACCCACATCTATAAGGCGGTGGGTTATGCCTCGATGTTAAGGTGGACAAGTTACATTAGTTTACCGGGTCCCATATATCCAATATGCCTTCGGTACATTCAAACTTGATCAACAGAGCCGCACATGGATTGGTCCTTGGCCGACACAGGCACAGCTACATCTCACATGCCCCATGGTCTTGCTGCTCCTACTCCGTGCCTGGTCTCATATTTAACCAAATGGTCAATCGCTCACTCGACCAATCCCATGTGAACCCAAATCCTATACTCGCGAGTAGATTCCAACTACTCGACTTATACGGAAGCAACTATGACATTAAGCATAGCATGGACACATCGAGGACTCAAACATCTACCCTGCTCTCATGAGTGCTCTGGTAATGCAAGTGGAAAACTCCAAGAAAACCTAGATCAAATGCACAATACATTCTAACCCATATAGTGCGATACAAATAAAATTTCAAAATGTTGTTAAATGCAAACCGGGGCTTGCCTGCCTGTGAGATAGGGTCAAAGTTAATCTTCAGGGGGATGACTTCAAGTGGGTCCGGGGTCCTCTCAAGCTTGGCAACTATTTGATATGCAAAGAATAAGGAAAGTGATTGAATATTGGTATTATGCTATAGCCCAATGGAAAGATAGTTAAGTAAATTAAATAAAGCCCACTGGTTCTGGGAATTTCAAATAGGATATTACGTATTATGATTGAGGTTCTTGCCAAAATTGGGATCAATTCATGGAATCTCTGTTACCTTAAATCTAATGTAGCTAAACACTTCCCAGAATTTTCATGGGCAACCTGAGACTTCAACATAGCCAAAAGTTTGTGTTATGTTTAGAGGAGGTCAAGAGTGCCTCAAAAAATTGGTTTCATAATTTTCTAAGCAGTTTACTATGAGATATTGAATTTACAAGTTTGGACAATTTGCTAAAAAAGTTTGTGGACATTTTGGAATTTTCAGGTACATACAGATTGGAAAAACAATGGGGCTATTCAAATCAACTCAAATGGACCTGAAACTTTTACTGGAAATCAAGGGAATTACTTTTGATGATTTGGACAAATTTAAGAATTTTTGAATGAATGGAGCACCAATAATTAATTCCAATAGCACTTTTCTTCATGGAATTCTTAAGGACAAATTATGAATTTTCATACATATCCAAGTGCACCACTTGAAAGTAGAAATCATTTTGGTTCTAAAAAAATATTTGAGAATTTTTGGCCAACTATACTAAGATATATTGATTTTCAAAGATGGAGCAAAAATCTGGAAAACAAAATTCAATTGGAAAGTTTGAATAAAGAAGGGGGCCACAGTTTTAAAATGGACCAGTAGAATTCAAGACACACAGGGCCACAGAAAACATTGCCACAGGAACATCAAAATGAATGGCCGCATAAGATTCGGGATATGCACCATTAGACTGACATCCAGGCCCCACCGGGAGTCGTCTTCCTCATCGCGCTGGCGGCGCTCGGGCGGTGCCCGACGGTGCCCGGTGGCGGCGCAACGCCGCAGCCCACCCTAGGGCACTACAACCTCTTATACTCTCTGCCCCATCTAAAATTTTATGGGCAACACGATGGGATAAGTGGCGCTGTCGATAGATGGCCAGAGAAGGGGTCTTGACGGCGGCGGCGGAACCTAGGGTTCCGGCCATGGTGGTCGAGCGCTCCAGTGGATTATTTCGCATGGGAAAACAACCAAAAGGCTCCTGAGAACATAGGGAACGCGGTAGAGGGTGCCAAAGTGGTTGAAATTTGCTTGAACATGGAAATCGATGGTGAGCCGACATGGTGAAACTTGGTGGTTGGGAAAACTGCTAGTCCAGCTTGGTTACTCAATGAAACTCGATGCTTCCTTGCCTAGGGTGTGTGCCTGGATGTCAATAAACTATTTTTTAACAGAATATAAGAAACATTACACGTAAAAATGGAATTGAATCGGAGACCTTGCTTCGTTCATGCGCGAAGCTCGTCAGAAAAAATGGAAATTAGGAGGCTACGGTCCATGGCATGGGATCAAATTTTACCAGCAGCTAGTATACTCATAGGCGAACCTTTTTGCTTCAAGGAGGTGGGTGACATAAGGCTTGTATCCTCGGTGTTGCAGTGGAGCAGAGGAACGGCCGTGAAGAACAGAGGATGGCGGCCACCGTTTCACTTTCTGAAGCTTCACGCGGGGGGGGGGGGGGGGGGGGGGGGGAGGCTCAATCTGAAAAAAAATTGGTCAGGGATGTGCGCCCGAGCATGAGGAGGAGTAGAGCTCGAAGAAATTTGATCAAACCCACATGTTTTTGCTGGACTTCAGTAGGGAGAAGAGAAACTCGTCGGGAAGCAAGTTTCTGCGCCAGGGAACTGAACAGAGGAGAGTGAGCTACTTTGAGGCTTAGAGTAGGATAAGGAGGAGGCTTGGGGTGCTGTATGCAGCTGAATCAAGCAGGGAAGCAAGCACCTTAGTGGCAATTGCATGCCATGCGGTGGCACTCTGTAGAGAAACAGAAAAAACAGAGGGGAAGTCCATGACAAGTGGGTCCCACTGCTTCTCATCCTCATCTTCTCTCTGGACAATCAATTCCTGCACCTAAATTGTTCAAAAAATTCTTGATCTTTGCAGAGCGACCAATCCAAAGGTGTAGAATTTGATTTTTAACTCAATTCACTGATTTGACTAAACTTCATCCGAATTCAAATTTGAATTCAAATATGGATGGAATTCAATGTAGCCACTGAACTAAATAGTAAACTTGCTTCAAAAATTATGAAAGTTTGCTGGGAGACTATTTGAAATATTAGGAATCCAATGGTCATCTCAAATTTGTATTTTGTTCAAGTTTAAAGAGTAGCTAAGTTTTTTTAGGAATTCCCTCTTTTGAGGTGTGAATCAATTTGATTTTTTTGGCACTTGCTATTTTGATTTGTTTTTTAAGCTTGGGTCCCCTAGCTGAGATTATCGTCTAAAATTTAAGGCTTTTACATTCCTCCCACCTTAAAAGAATCTCGTCCCGGGATTAAAATGAAGAGACGAAAGTAGGAGAGAAATTACTGGATATGAGATGATAAGAAATTCGGATAGTTGGAGCGGAGATATTCTTCAGTTTCCACTGTCGCTTCTTCAATGGTATGGTTGCTCCATAGGACTTTATAAAACCGCAGCTTGCAGTTCTGTATGGTTCAGGTCTTCTCGTCGAGAATCTGAACCGGATGTTTGGAGTATGTGAGATCCGGTTGCAACCCGCCGATTTCATCCGTGTGGACTGCAGCTGAGTACTTGAGGCATTTCCGGAGCTGAGATACATGGAAAATGTCGTGTATACAAGCGAGAGATGCTGGAAATTCCAATCTATAAGCACAGGTCCGCACTTCTCTGCCATAACAAACGGACCGATAAACCGGGGAGCTAGCCTTCCTTTTACTCCGAACCAGTGATTTCCTTTCATCGGAGACATACGGAGGTATACGTGATCCCCAACATTTAACTGCAGTGGGCGACACCGCTTGTCCGCATAATTCTTCTATCGAGATTGAGCCGCTCTCAAGTTCGCTTTAATTTTCCGAACTTGTTCCTCGGATTCATTCCCTAGATCAATCCCGAATGTCACTCTTTCGCCGGACTCGCACCAATTCAACGGGGTGTGACATTTCCAGCCATAGAGAGCTTCATATGGTGCCATCTTGATACTCGCTTGATAACCATTGTTGTACTAGAATTCCGCCAACGGCAAATGATCATCCCAATTTTTACCATGGTGGATGGCACACGCGCATAACATGTCTTCAAGTACTTAATTTAGCCGCTCCATTTGTCCATCAGTCTGCGAGTGATATGCGTAGTTTCTAATCAACTTAGTACCCAACGAGGCATGCAGCTGCTCCCAGAAACAAGCAATGAACAGAGAGCCTCAGTCTGAAATAATTGTGCGAGGAATCCCGTGTAGGCACACTATCCTTGAGATGTACAACTCCGCATACTTCTTCACACTGAATCGAACATTTACCAGAATAAAATGAGCTGATTTGGTTAGTCTATTGACTATCACCCAAAATGAATTACGCTTCCTAAATGTGAGTTGTAAACCAATGATGAAATCTATACTCACATCCTCCCGTTTCCACGCCGGAATATTCAGCAGATGTAGCTGTCCCGCTTTCCTCATATGGTTGGCCTTCACTCGCCTACACATATCACACTCGGATACGTACTTAGCAACCTCACACTTCATCAGTGTCTACCAAAACATAGTCTTCAAGTCTTGATACATTTTATTGCTGCCCAGATGAATGGAACATTTGGACCTGTGAGCTTCGTCCAAAATTTTCTTTCGAAGTTCCATGTCACGGGTCACTACGATCCGATTTTTGAACCATAGAGCACCATGGTCATCTCTATAAAGAACTTCATCTCACCGCTGTCCATTATCTTGAGTATGTGAGACATACCTTGTCCTTTTTTTGAGCTTGAATAATCTCATCTTGGATTGTGGGAATGAGAGCAAGATTGTATAAAGCTCCATATGGAACCAAGTATAGATTCGGTTCTTCCTCTTCCATAGGTGTGATGGTCAAATTATTGACATGAGACTTGTGGCTAAGCGCATCAGCAACCACATTAGCGTTGTCCAGATGATAGTGAATCTCAATCTCACAACCCTTGATAAATTCTAACCACCTTCGTTGCCTCATGTTCAGCTCCTTCTGAGTGAAGATATACATAAAACTTTGGTGGTTGGTGTAGAGGTGAACCAGATTTCCAAGTAAATAATGCCTCCACATTTTTAGAGCAAGCACCACGGCAGCGAGCTCCAAGTCATGAGTAGAATAATGCTGTTCCTGATTACGCAGCTGCTGTGATCCATAAGCGACCACACGTCCTTCTTGCATAAGAATGCAGCCAAGACCGATGCCGCATGCATTGCAATAAACATCAAATCTGTCGGTACCCTGGGCACCATATACCCCTTGGGATTGCAAAGATCTCAAGGGAAAGTCATCTACTTGATTTGAAGACCTTCGGAGGCCCACATGTCAGACATGTCCGGACCTGCTTCTCCAACATGGTTAGCCCCAGGGTCGCCACGTGTACTATCAAACCGGAGCTACCGCCCGCAAAGGGGGAAGCTCCGGGCTACGTACCGAAGTGGCACCCCGGACCTCACCCCAGACCGAGGGAAGCTCCAGTGCTGACACATGTCGGGTAGCACCGGAGCCATCTGTTCTCCACTGTGTGCTCCGATGCTGCCACGTGTCCAATCGTCGGATCTTCAGCCTCTAACCTCCGGAATACTCCACAACGGCTCCGGATCTTCAGAGGGGAATCAAGGACTTCAAGACCTGATTAAGTGTCATTAATACCATATTAATGACACATGATTGGACGACCTTAATTACCAGTAACGGTGCTGTCAAAGCCATTACCCGGTCATTAAGGGCAATTAAACGTGTTGAATAAGTATCAATACTAGTAACCGCCGGGGCCACATGTCGGGCTAGGCTAATTTGTAACAGTCTGCCCTTGTACTATAAAAGGACAGGCCGACGACGGACTTTACACGTTCAGACAGGCTGACACACGCGCTACATCCAATACAACATCAACACACCCCGTGGAGTTGGGTATTACGCTCAGGCGGCCCGAACCACGTAAATTCTTGTGTCTCCTGCGTCATTTATAATTCACCTTCTTGAATCTCCGCGCGCCCACACCGAACCACAAACTCCTCTAACACTTTAGTAGTGTCGGGAGATCTGCCGGATCCAAACCACCGACAGTTGGCGCACCAGGTAGGGGCGCCTGAGATTTCAAGAATGGTGAACTCAGCTGCTGGATCATCCAACGGTCAACCTGCTGCTCAAGCTGTTGGGGGTAATCCCTCCAATATGCAGCCACCAGCAGGAGCCTCAGCGCCAGCAGGAGTCACACTCCCACCACCACCGCCTCCACTGGCAAATCAAGTTGGGCAACGCGATGGTGCACCGGCGTCAATCACTGCGTCGGCAAATCATGACAACCCGGAACACGCGCTCCATGCAGCGCGTGCTCTTCTCCAACGCCCACCATCTCCGGATGCATCCCGGGATTCACTGGAGCAGTGGAGGGCCGATGTGGAACATTTGGTTGCAGCAGCAGCCGAACGCATCAGCAACCAGGGTCCTCCTCCTTCAGGACGGGCCCCATCGCAGCGGCGGACTTTTTCTGGCAGACTTGGTCCGCATGTTTCCAACAACAGGAGACATGCTGCATCACAGCAAGTGACGTCATTGCTCTCCGGGGCACAACGCATTCACACAGTATCCAGGCTTTCAACTCATGACCTCCGGGCGGAGCTTAATCGCCGATATCGCCAACAGGACAGCCGAGTCCATATTGAGCGTGCTCGTGAAAGGCGAGAAGCTCAAGACGTTCCTGCTCCTGAAGGAGTAGGAGGCGGCTGTTCAACCCTGGCCATGCATCTGCGTATGGTCAGGTGGCCACAGAAGTTCTGGCCTCACCTACCGGAGAAGTTCGACGGGACCGTCAATCCTGTCAAATTCCTTCAGATTTACCCCACTGCTATTTTCGCAGCCGGAGGAAATGAGGTCGTAATGGACAATTATTTCCCAGTGGCTTTAACTGGGACCGCCAGTTCTTGGTTTATGAGCCTTCCACCCAACTCCATAAACAGTTGGGAGGAGCTGTGCTGGTAGTTCACCGCCAACTTCGGGAGTTCATACACCCGACCAGGCACTGAACAGGACCTTTTTGTAGTCGTGCAAAAAGGGGGAGAATCCCTGCGATCATTCATCCAGAGGTTCTCTCAGGTACGAAACACTATCCCCTCTATCTCTAGCTCCTCTGTCATTGTGGCATTCAGACAGGGTGTACGGGACAAGAAGATGCTGGAGAAACTGGCGATCAAGGAGATCACCAGTGTCACGAAACTCTTCAGTTTGGCTGACAAATGTGCCAGAGCTGCGGATGGCCGTGAGATGCACTCCAAACCAACTCCGGAGGGTCACAAGAAATCCTCCAAAGAAGAAGCCGCTACCTCCGGGAACGGCAAGAAGAAGAAAAAGACCAACGGCAAGAAGAAGCCGTCGGCTGGTACATCCAATGTTGTAGCTGCTGCAGCTCCGGGTGGCCGGGGGCCATGCCCCGAGAAGCGACCTCGACCATCTTCTGAAGACGGTGGCAAGCCCAAGGTGTGGTGCCTATTTCACAAAACGGGCAGCCACAGTTTGGAAGACTGCCGGGAGGTCCAAAACCTTGCCGAGCGCTACAACAAGCGCCGGGAAAAATCTCCTTTCCGACAGAGGGAAGGAAAGCAAAAAGTCGACGAAGCTCCAGCTAAAGAGGAGTTAGGTTTTCAGGATCCCAAAAAGGTCCCGAAGGCCGTCTACACCTCCGTCGACGATGACGTCTCTGACAAAGAGCGTCGGAAGACCATGAACACCATTTTTGGTGGATCATGGGACATCACCTCCTGCCGCGTCATCAAGACTATGCGTCGGGATATGGCTGCTATAGCTCCTACAGTTAGGTCGGAACCTCATCGGAAGTGGATGGACACAGCCATCACTTTTGATGCTTCGGACTGCACTCGAAGCATGGTTGGAGCAGGTCAGTTACCTTTGATGGTATCTCCTACCATCAATAACATCCAGCTCCACCATGTCATGGTAGACGGAGGTTCGGGGCTTAACCTCATAAGCTTCAAAGCTTTTACCAAGCTTCAGCTCCGACCTTCGGATCTTCACCCCTCCCGACCTTTCTCCGGAGTAGGTCCGGGAGCCATTACCCCACTCGGAGCTATTACTATCCCCGTTGCCATTGGGACACGGGAGAAGTACCGCACCGAGAAGTTGGTCTTCGACATCGCTCAGATCAACTTACCCTTCAACGCCATCTTGGGTAGGCCTGCCCTGTACAAATTCATGGCAGATGCTCATTATGGTTATCTGGTGTTGAAGATGCCAACACCAGTGGGTGTTCTCCGGATCCGCGGAGATCGTACTGCTGGAGTAACTGCTCTGGAAGAACTCCATGCACTTACCACGGCGCAAGAGGAGGACTCCAGGCAGGAGCAAGCTCCAAAACCCCCGAGCATTCGTCAACGAGGCTCGACTTCTGCACCTCGTGTGCAGCCAAGCGGCGACACCGACATTCCCATCAAAGTCGTCCAAATTGGTTCCGATGCCGCTCAGACCACCCGTATATCGGGGGGATTGAACGACAAATAGGAACTCGCGCTCATCACTTTCCTCTGGGCTAATGTCGACGTGTTTGCCTGGCAACCGTCACAAATGCCTGGGATCCCTAGGGAAGTGATTGAGCACAATTTGAAGATCTACCCCGACGCCCAACCTGTGCATCAGAAGCCTTAGAAGCAATCCGTAGAGCGACATAACTTCATCCTACAAGAAGTGAAGAAGTTGCTCGAAGCTGGATTCATCCGAGAAGTCTTCCATCCAAAATGGCTGGCAAACCCAGTCGTTGTGCCCAAGGCCAGCGGGAAACTTCGGATGTGTATCGACCACACCACACTAAATAAGGCATGTCCATAAGATCCATTCCCACTACCAAGAATAGATCAGATAGTGGATTCCACCTCCGGGTGTGAATTAATGTGTTTCCTAGACGCATATTCTGGGTATCATCAAATCAGAATGTCTAGGAAAGATGAAGAGCATACCTCATTCATCACAGTAGATGGATTGTACTGTTATACAGCTATGCCATTTGTTCTCAAGAATGCAGCTTCAACTTTTGTACGAGCTATGTACAAAACTTTTGAAGAACTCATTAGAGACATAGTGGAAGTGTACGTCGATGATATTGTGGTCAAGGTCAAGAACAAGGAGTCACTCCTTGACACCCTGCAAGCTATCGTCTACAAGTTGTGGGCCACCCGGACAAAGCTAAACCCACACAAGTGTGTCTTCGGGGTTAGCTCCGGAAAACTTCTTGGTTTCATGGTAAGTCACCGGGGCATAGAAGCTAATCCGGCGAAGATCAAAGCCATTGAAGACATGCGGCCACCAACCCGCATCAAGGATGTCCAAAAGTTAACTGGATGTCTAGCCTCAGCCGTTTCATTTCAAGACTGGCGGAACGGGCACTCCCCTTCTTCAAGTTATCGAGGAAGTCCGGACCATTCCAATGGTCTGAAGAAGCAGAGAAGACATTCCAGGAGCTGAAACAGTTCATCACCATCCTACCAATTCTGGTAGCTCTGAACCCTGGTGAGCCTTTGTTGCTTTACATTTCAGCAACTGACGAAGTTGTCAGTATAGTTCTGGTTGCGGAGAGACCAGAGCTACCCCATATCAGCAATCCAGACCCCTTCGGGAGGGTCCGGAGGTCCCTGAAAGCGAGTCTGGGTCCCAGCTCCCAGGCTCGAATCCACAAGAAGTCACTTCAGAAGACCCAGACCCCTCCGGGAGGGTCCAGGTCGCTTCTGAAGAACTCCGGGTTCCTCCAGCCAGGACCCGGAGGTCCCCGAAGAAAATCCGGATCCCTCCGGGAGGATCCGGGTCAGTGGAGAGGAAGCTCCGGGCCCCTCCGGGAAGGTCCGGACCATTCAGCGCCCGGTGTACTTCATTAGCGAAGTACTACATGATGCCAAGACTCGATACCTAGAGGTACATAAGCTGCTCTATGCAATTCTTATTGCCTCCAGGAAGCTTCGCCATTACTTCCAAGCTCACAAAGTCTCAGTGGTGACCTCTTACCCACTTCGAGCAATCTTGCATAATCCCAATTCAACTGGGAATATTGCAAAGTGGGCAGCGGAATTGGCCGAATTTGATCTTGAATTCATTTCAAGGCAAGCAGTCAAGAGTCAAGCCTTGGCAGACTTCGTGGCGTAATGGACTCCATCTCCATCAAACCCTGGGGGTCCCAGCGAGCAGAAGCCGGAACACAAGGCTCCGGTCTTCACCGAGCCTCACTGGACCCTCTACATCGACGGCTCCATGCAAAAGTAGGGGGCCGGAGCTGGAATCCTTCTCCTCGCACCAACCGGGGAGAAGGTGAAATACATGGTATACCTTGACTTCAAGGCGACCAACAAAATGGCGGAGTACGAAGCACTCATCTACGGACTAAAGGTGGCACTGTCATATGGTGTCAAGCAACTGCTGGTCAGGGGAGATTCACAGCTCATCATTAAGCAAGTGAAGGGTGAATGCTCCTGCAACAATCTCCAGCTAGCTGCTTATCTCCTGGAAGTCCAGAGGCTTTAGAAGGACTTCGAAGTCCTAGATCTCCACCATGTTTAGTGTGCCCATAACGCTGAAGCTGACGAACTCTCGACGAAAGCGTCAACTGGAGCTTCGGCCCCTGACGGAACTTTTGTCCGGAGGTTGTCAAAACCAACAGCTCAGCCTGCCGAACTGAGTGAAGGGGGCGTGATCAACATCCCGAAGCTGACGGTCCCGATGGCCCTGTTACCATGGCAGCCATTAAGGGTCGTAGGTGCTGCCGGAAGCTCCGAGCAACCCAGCACGCAAGACTCAAATGCTCAAGCTAGTTCTGATGCATGGATCTTGGAGATCCGGAACTACTTGAAAGACAACATCCTTCCTGACGATGATGTATCCGCTGACCGGGTAGTCAGATTGGCTAAAAGATACACGTTGGTAGAAGGCGATCGCTACCGACGCGGTGCCAATGGCATCCTAATGCGGTGCATCACAAGGGAAGAAGGCTGCAAACTCCTCGCCGAAATCCATGGAGGCGAGTGTGGGAACCACGCGTCTTCCCGCACGCTTGTTGGTAAAGCCTTTCGGCATGGCTTCTACTGGCCTACAGCACTCCAGGATGCAACTGAGCTGGTGAAGAAATGCGAAGCATGTCAATTTCATGCAAAGAAAATTCACACACCGGCTCAGCCCCTACAAATGATACCTCCTACATGGCCCTTCGCTGTGTGGGGGATGGACATCTTGGGACCTTTCCCAAGAGCCATCGGAGGTTACAAGTTCCTGTACGTCGCCATTGACAAGTTCACCAAGTGGCTGGAAGCAAATCCAGTTGTGACAATCAACAAGCAATCTGCTATCAACCTTTTGCAGTCCATTGTATGCAGATTTGGAGTCCCAAACAAAATCATCACTGATAATGGGACTCAATTCACAAGCTCTGCATTTCAAGGATATTGCGAAGACCTTGGCATACAAGTTCGCTACGCCTCCGTAGCTCACCCAGCAAGCAATGGCCAAGCCGAGAGAGCAAATGCTGAAATCCTTAAAGGACTCAAAACGCGCACTTATGAGCGCTTGAAAAAACATGGAGCCAACTGGATTGAAGAACTTCCGCCCACCTTATGGGCCAACAGGACATCTCCAAACCGGTCAACTGGAGAGACACCCTTCTTCCTGGTGTACGGAGCTGAAGCAATCCTTCCTCCAGAAATCACCTTGGGTTCACTCCGGGTTCGGACCTTCGACCAAGTCACGCAGGACCAGCTCCGGCGTGAAGACCTAGACCTCCTTGAGGAGGGAAGGTGCCAAGAAGCTGTTCGGAATGCCCGATATCGCCAAGCCCTACGGCATTATCATCAGCGGCATGTACACAACCGACAGCTCGAGGAAGGCGATCTGGTGCTACGGAGAATACAATCCAGAGAAGGGTTAAACAAACTCTCCCCCAGCTGGGAGGGACCCTTCCGAGTGATTAAAGTATCCTGTCCCGGAAGCATTCGCTTGGCTACCGAGGATGGGACACCTCTCCCAAATCCTTGGAACATCGAGCACCTCCGTAAGTTCTACACTTAATATCACGGAGGTGAGTCTGTAATAACTTGAGGTGTATGTTATAGAGTCATTGTACAGAGTCGGGTAGTTCCTCCGGGAGAACAGCCGGACCTTCCCCGGAAGGTCCGCAAAGTTCATGCAACACTTGTCACAGTCTTAGAACTAAAAGTGTGGCTAGCTACCCTGGGACAAACAAGAAATTATACACGCTTAGCCTGGTTCTGTACCCTAAGAGTGTACTTGTTTCCCCTGTACCCCGGACCTATAATGAAAGACATCTTCAGGTGAAACAGACTCCACGTGCATTCATTTTGTACAGGCTCAACATTTTTATTTTTTCTTTCTTGTCTATAACAAAGACGTGCAATTCTTAAGAAATTTTAGTTCGACCGGTTCATATACGATTCGAGTTGTATTGTCGATTCTTTTGGATTCAAATATTATTCATGGCCCACTCGCCTGAATGCCGCCAAGCCAATCTAGGGCCGGAGTGTGCTATTGACTTAGCCTGGTCAAGCACCCTAAGTATGCCACTCTACCTACACCCCGACAGGCCGAAGTAAGGCGGGTCCAAGAACAGTTGGATGTGGAAGAAAAGGCAACACATTCGGTTGTATTTAAAATCGCGTTCGACTTAAAATTTTCCCGAGAATCGTAAGCCGCGACGAAGTTATAGGCAATAAATGAATTTTACTATTTTTCTTGGCTTCAGTGTGCAGGAAAAATAAAATCCACGTTGATGGAGAAAAACTGGAGCTAACAAAGCTCCGACTCCTCTAGATGGCTTGTAATCGATGTTAAGCATTGAAAACGAGCATCACCGGAGCAACCAAGCTCCGGTAAAGCTAGGGGGGCCAGCCGTTGACGTAAAAGATGGTGAGAAGACCCCACAAATGGAGTCTGTTGCCAACAAGCTACGTGTTGGCAAAGGTCAGTGCCGGAGCTACTAAGCTCCGACACCCCGGAGGGCTAACTATCGATGCTCTATGCGTTGATAGGGACTATTACCGGAGCTACTAAGCTCTGACGGTAGTCAGTTTGACCTCAGGGGGCCTTCAATATCGAAGACTTCGGACCTACACTCTACAAGTTTGAAGCAAATGAGTCTTCAACAAAACATAATATCCTCTTGGTACATGTTCACAATCAAATTGTGTCCATCTACCAGGGGGCCAAGTGAAGACAAAAGTGTTGAAGACAAAAAGTGAAATTCACAAACATTTGGGGATTTCATTCATCTGAAATTCACAAAATTGAGGAAGAAGAAGAGAGGATACAAGTGGGAACTACGGAGATGGTCCTAGACCCTATGGAAGAATTGAGCGACCTTCTGGGCAACCTCTGACACGTTGGCTCGGGCAGCTTCCCCTTCTCCTTCAACGGGACCTTCAAGCACTGGGTCCAGAGGAAATTGGGAGTTCCGGCTGGTGTAGCACGTCAGCACATACCCTGCGATGTTCTTCGCCAGGGATTACCCCTCAACCTCCAATTGGTCCGTGATGACATCGCCCACCTTGGAGAGCTTGCTACCTGCCGAGCTCAACGCCTGCAACGCTAGGTCCGGCTCCGGCTCCGGATCATCCGGGCGCACGGGACTGAAGCCCATCGGTGTCAGCACGTTGTTGGCCTTGCCCAGGAACTCCCAAATTTGTAGGGAGTCCGCAGTCCTCAAGCCCTTCAATTCTTCCAAGGATCTTTTGGCCGCCACCAGTTCGGAATTCTCACGGGCAAGGCACTCAACTTCTTTGGCGTTTTGCTGAATCTTCTCAGCAACCCGCTTCTCGAGTTTTCCGAGCTCCTCCTCCCGGAGGTGGATCCTGTTCTGGCGGTCGACCTGGTCCTTCTCCCTGTCCTTCACTTTCTTTTCCCTGGCAACAAGGGCACACTCCCGCTCGTGGAGCTCCTACCCTCGCACCCAGGCCTTCTTCTCCTCCTCAATGCAGCGCTCTTCCAATTTCTTGGCACGCTCCTCAAGGCCCTTGTCAGCCAGAGCCACCTTCTCGGAGAGCTCCTCCTCCCTCCTCAGGACGTCATCCCGCAGCTCTAGGAGTTTCTGCTCTTCATCTTCGAGCCGTTTCTCCCTCTCTTCAAGTGCCTCTCGGCGCTTGATGAGTGTAGTGTTAATGGCCTCAAGCATTTCGTGGCGTTCATCGGCCGCACTGTTAGCTGCTTTGGCCTGCTCGTAGATCTCCCGGGATTGAGCGTCGAGGGTGTGAGTCATACTCTCCCTATCATCCAATAATTTACCCCAGTATTCCAGGCGGACCTTCTCCCGCTTGATCCACTCTTTGTCATCCGCTAGCCACGACTGCGCCAGCTTGGTCTCAAAGTAGAGCCGGTTACGCCACCTCCTAAGGGTTTGGCGCTCCTCTTCAAGAGCCTTGCTGTCGTGGAAGAAGGCCAGTTGAACTTGGCGCAGACTAGAACAGGCGTTGTCAATAGACAATGACAACGGGATAGGTTCTGGACCTGCTGGGGTCTCCTCTGCTGGTTCCAGCGGGTTTTCAGATACAAAAATTGGGTACCACTCCACAAAAGTGGTCCCCTGGGTCTCCATGGCACTAGGGCCGTCCTCCGGGATGGCCTTAGTCGCCATCGAGGAAGGCCCCGCCACCAGGTCTACATTCACCCCCTCAGACAGGGGGCCAGCAACTTCACCAGGGCACTCCGGCTCAGCCGCGGGTACCTCCGACATCGTCACTTCCGGAGCAGGGGCCGCTTCTGGCTCCGGACTAGGCACCTCCTCCGATAGGGGCTCGAGCTCCGACGCCTCTGCAACAACCGGCTCGGGAGCCGGAAGATCTTCATCCTCAATCGGCCCTGCAGCCGGAGCTCCAATAACGACCGGCTCTGCGGCCGGTGCTTCTGTGGTAGCCGGCCCAACCGCCGGGACCTCCTCAACATCCGGTGCGCACGCCGGGACTTCAATCACCTCGGACTCAATCGCCGGAGCTTCGACAATTTCTGGCTCTGGGGCCGGAATTACAGCTTCCTCCGGCTCAATGGTCAGAGCTTCCATCATCTCAGCACCAGGACCCGGAGCTTCAACCTCCGGGACAGGTGCCGCTAGAGAATCTTCTCTCTCGCGGTCCGTCACTACCACGGGAGTCTCTGGGGATGAGTCGAGGTCCATGACCACGACAGCTGGCGCCGGAGCTGTCGGAGCTTCAGCCACCACTTGGGGCGGCACCGGGACAGGAGCAGAAGCTTCCGCCCTCACAGTTTCAGCTGCTGTGGCTGAAGGTGGAGCCTCACTCCTCTTCTTGGGAACGCTGCAGATGATGGATGAAGAAACATAAAAAATAGTTACTACAATTAAACAACTAACCAAGGTAAAGATTAAAAATTACCTTGGGAGGCTTCCGCACTAGCTTGCGCGGAACCTTTTTCCCGGGCATTCTGGGCTGGTCATAGCCGGCGTGGAAGCTCCGGAAGGCCCCCGGGAACTCGTTGCGGCCACGGGCGTTTCCCTAGTCGAGGCCCCCCTCGATCGGCAAGGACCTCCAGACCTAGAAGCCTCCACCGGCCCCGGTGCTGGAGTCACATGCCCGGAGCTAGCACCCCGGGAAGACCCCGCTGCGGGTACAGTCACCGCGGTTGTAGAAGACCTCCCCCTCCGGGGAGAAGGAGCCGATGCAGAGGTAGCGGGCCTGACGGACCTTCCGTCGGCGTAATGCAGCTTCCTCTTTCGACTCAAGGGTTCTACCGCCGGCTCCTTACCCTTGCCGACAACCTCAGCCCTTGGCTTTGGGGCAGGGTCGGAGCCACCCTTAGAAGCTCCAGGGATTGCCACCCTAGTGCTTGATCTTCTCTCGACGACACCAAGGTCGTCAAGCACAGGCATCTTCCGCCAGAGCTCCATGCTGAACTCTACTTCCACGTTCAGAGGGAGAAAAGCTGATGGTGGAGTCAAGTCGTCAACCTCGACGTCGATGTCGTGCTGGAACTTCTTGAGGTGGAACTCCAAGGTTTTCCCCACCATGTTGGACTTCAGCCCGGTCTCGACCCGGTCGTCGTCCATCACGCTGTTGAGGGCCCAAGCGAGTTTTTCTCTCCTCTTCAGCGGTCCCACCTGTTGACCAGGAAGTTGCAAAACACCACCTGAGGAGTCAATCCTCCCTCCACACATTGGCGGATCCTGGTCAAAGCAGGCTTGAAGGCTTCCGCCAGCACCGGAGCTTCACTCCAGATTGTCGTGTCGATGTTGGGGAGGCCTTCGGGCAGCTCCAGCTTCTCGTGCTCCTCCGCCCGGACGACTATCCAGTCCTTCTTCCAGTCATCCCACTTCCCAGAGGGAAACGACCGGAGATACTTGAATGGGCAATTCTTGCGCTTCACGAAGTAGTAGAAGCCAAGGTACTCATTGCTCCTGCCTTTGGTATGGACGTTGAAGAAGGTCCGGAAAAGTTCAATGCAGGGGGGGATGCCCACCCACATCTCACAAAAGTGGACGAAGATAGACACAAGAAGAATGGAGTGGGGGCCAAGGTGATACAGCTACATACCATAGAAGTCTAGCAGCATCAAGAAAAAGGAGGAAAAAGGTGGGATCAACCTCACCATGGCGTACGAGGAGAAGTACACCATTTCGTCGGCGTGCTCCTTCTCAAATGGGAGCTCTCCACCAGCGCGGACCGAGCGGTTGAAGAAGTCCGAGGACCATCCCATGAGGGCCCGGACCTTCTTCAGGTCGCTGTCGGTCTTCAAATGACTCTCGCGGAGACCCAACTCCATTGCGGCACGGCAAGGCAAGAGAAGAAAAGCGAAGCACAAGTTGGGAGTTTGAGCGCAAGATCAGATGAGAGGCGTAAAGAACCCTAAATGGTGCGCGCTTTCCTTCTTAAGTAAGCCCTTGCGACGCTTGGATGGAAACCGCAAGGAAGTCGAAGATACCACTCAAAAATTCCACCCAGCCGATGACAAGAGGGCCCAGGACTACCCGACGATCAAGTCGAGGTTCTTACCCAGGCGAACGGTTGCCATCATGAGGCGGGAAGCCCGAAGGCGGTGGCCTGACAAGGCGCACGGAACCGATACGATTTTCGTATCGGGAACCGGCGACCTTCAATTGCGTGAGATCCGCATGCCAAAGATCTCACCTGCCGCACACGGGATACGCCACGCGGCAAGGATTTAACTCCGGACCATCGCCAATGACACATTTGAAGACCTTTGAAGACTCAGTTCAAAAGTCGAAGGATGGACCCACCTCCGACGGAATGACTTCACCCAAGGTGTCTTCCCCGGAGGTGGGCCCAGGGGGCCACTGTCGGTACCCTGGGCACCATATACCCCTTGGGATTGCAAAGATCTCAAGGGAAAGTCATCTACTTGATTTGAAGACCTTCGGAGGCCCACATGTCAGACATGTCCGGACCCACTTCTTTAACTTGGTTAGCCCCAGGGTCGCCACATGTACTATCAAACCGGAGCTACCACCCGCAAAGGGGGAAGCTTCGGGCTACGTACTGAAGTGACACCCCCGGACCTAACCCCAGACCGAAGGAAGCTCCGGTGCTGACACGTGTCGGGTAGCACCGGAGCCACCTATTCTCCACAGTGTGCTCCGATGCTGCCACGTGTCCAACCGTCGGATCTTCAGCCTCTAACCTCCGGAAGACTCCACAACGGCTCCGGATCTTCAAAGGGGAATCAAGGACTTCAAGACCCGATTAAGTGTCATCAATACCATATTAATGACACATGATCGGATGACCTTAATTACCAGTAACGGTGCTATCAAAGCCTATTACCCAGTCATTAAGGGCAATTAAACGTGTTGAATAAGTATCAATACTAGTAACCGCCGGGGCCACATGTCGGGCCAGGCTAATTTGTAACGGCCTGCCCTTGTACTATAAAAGGACAGGCCGACGACGGACTCTACACGTTCAGACAGGCTAAAACACGCGCTACATCCAATACAACATCAACACACCCCGTGGAGTAGGGTATTATGCTCAGGCGGCCCGAACCACGTAAATTCTTGTGTCTCCTGCGTCATTTACAATTCACATTCTTGAATCACCGCGCGCCCACACCAAACCACAAACTCCTCTAACACTTTAGTAGTGTCGGGAGATCTGCCGGATACAAACCACCGACAAAATCATTTCGTTGTATCCGGTGAGCTAAAACTGGGGTTGTTATGAGATGCTTCGTCAACGTTTGAACTGCCTTCTCACATGCTTCACTCCAGATGTATTTGGTGCCTTTCTTCAACAGCTCCGTCATAGGTTTAGCAATTTTTGAGAAGCTCAGGATGAACCTCCGAAAATATCCCACAAAACCAAGGAAGCTTCAGACTCCATGAACGGACTTAGGAGATTGCCATTTCAGCACTTGAACAATTTTACTTGGGTCCACAGCGATGCCCTCAGCTGAAATAATGTGTCCCATGAATGGCACTTGACTGATCCAAAATTCACACTTTCTGAATTTGGCATAGAGCTTATGGTCTTGCAATCGTTGGAGTATGATATGCAAGTGTTTGGTGTGTTCTTCCTTCGATTTGGATCAAACCAAGATGTCGTGGATGAAGACCTCGACAAACTTGTCCAACTCCGGCATGAATCTTGAGTTCATAAGGTACAAAAAGTGGGCTGGAGCATTGGTGAGACAAAATTACATGACGAGATATTCATATAGTCCATATCGTGTCGAGAATGCCATCTTCAGTATATCATCTGTCCGAATTTTGATTTGATGATATCCGGACCGAAGATCCATCTTGGAAAATACCTTAGCACTGACTAATTGATCGAGGAGAATGTCGATACGAGGTAGTGGATATTTGTTCTTTATAGTCATGGCATTTTGCAGACAATAGTCCAAACATAACTGTAACGTTTCGTCCTTCTTCTTAACGAACAGTGCGGAGCAGCCCCAAGGTGAGGAGCTTGGGCGAATAAAACCTTTGTCCAACAGGTCCTTTAGATGTTCCTTTAATTCAGCTAGCTCATTGAGCGACATTCGATAAGGTCTTTGAGAGATCGGTGTGGTTCCAAGTGCAAGTTCAATCTTAAACTCCACATCTCGTTCGAGCAGCATGCCCGGTAGATCATCGGGAAACAGATTGGGGTATTCATGGACTACCGAAATGTCTTCCAGCTTAATAAATTCAGAGTGGTACACTGCTGCAATTTCTTGAACGGGTCGATCAAGAATGAGAGTATGTGGACTGTGTAGTGGAGAATCCAAATGAACGGTTCGAGGAACGATGTCCAAAGCAGCACCGTGGTGATGTAACCACAACATACCTAATATGACGTCGATCTTTTGGCCATCTAAGATAATTAGAGTGTTTGGATATATTTTTCCACCCATGCAAAGTGGTGCTTTAGCGATCACATTATTATCTGAAATTTTTCCACCCGGTGAACAAACCATATAAGGACATTGAGTAGGAAATAATTGTAGCTGGTGCTTGACAACATATGAACTACTAATGAAGTTGTGGGTGGCACTGGAATCAAAAAGTATGATAATGGAGTGATCGATGGAGTGAACGTACCCGCGAGTATGGCTTCACCTTCCGGTACGTCCTCAATGGCGATGTGGTGGACGTTAACGGTTTTGGGATTTGGTTTCTTGGGCTGGTTGCGGGGTTGATTGGCATCCTGATACAATACTTGTCCACTGTCTAACTTGATCGGACAGTTGTAGGAGAGATGTCTGACACGTCCACAGTTGTAGCACATGTATTGTGCCGGAGCACCATAGGCCGGAGGACGGAAACCCGGTGCACGTTGCTGCTGTGGCAGGGGTGGTCGGAAGCTTGGTGTGTTGAATGGGTGGCCATGGATTAGTGGTTGCACCGGTGGCTGCCACCTTTCACCGGACGGTGATCGGTACATCACACGGTACTTTTGTGGAGCTCCACCACTGCTGCCCTGCAGGGCACTCCTCTTCTTCTCCATCACCAGCTCGGGTGTTACATCCTCTTGTACAATTGCCATGTTGAAAATTTCGTTGAATGTGCAGCGATTAAGCAAAGCGAGCTTGTCCTTCATTTTAGCATTCAAGCCTCGATAGAAACAGTCCTGTTTCTTCTCCTCCGTGTTCACATGACCCGGTGCATATTGTTCCAAGTGATTGAAAGCCTTGGAGTACTCGTGAGCACTCCTCCTGCCTTGCTTGAGTTCAAGAAATTATTGAAGCTTGCGTTTAATTATCCCGGGAAGTATGTGGTAGGCGCGGAATGCCTCCCAGACTTCAGTCATGTCATGGCGTGACAAGCCGGCAGAGAGGCGATGCAGTTCGCCCAACATGGCCGGCAGAGCTGTGAAGGTTCTGCGCCGCGAATAGCGCCTTCTGCTATTCAGTGCATTGAAGCAAGCTGAACTTTGTTTCAGTTGTGTGGAGTCAGTTGTCTGCCTCGAGAGGTTCATCGGCCTCTGTAAAAACCGATGGATGAGTCGCCAAGAAATCCTAGTAGGTGCTTCGTTGAGGCTGATGATTGCCTCCGTCTGGATGTCCCCACTGACGGGACGTATTCTGCACGAGGGTTCACAGCATCTCGGCCTGCTCGTCACGCGAACCCACCATTGCTGCAATCACGTCCGCCAACATAAGCAGAGGAGGAGGTGGCGGTGGCAGTGTTGGCTGTCACTGATCCTGAGTTCTTTATTGCTTGGAGTCATCACCTTCCAGGGTCGAGCCACCAACCTTTAATGTGTTACGGGTTCACACCATTCTGCAGTCACAACCATGAATCCAACATGAAACATGATATAGTAAGATCACTCAAGGATAGAAACAATAGTGTGCGTATTAATAATCAAACTTGCATAACGGTAACATATATTGATAAAGTATAAACTTTATACAAAATACATCAACCCTGGACCAATGTTACCATATAGAGCTCGAAAATAATGAAATCCATGGATTGAAGTTCATTTTGACTATCGTTGGTCGCGACTGTACGTTATGCGCGTTATCGTGCGAATACGCTCTCATATGTTCAATATGACACAAACATGGTCAGAAAGAGAAAAGAGGTTTGAGTGCTTCAAACCCTCAATTCCACTAGTAAATGGTTGAGTATCAACATCTGATCTGTTATGACACTTCTTGAAGTGATATCGAGGACCAGACTCATAACAAGACCAAATTATGTCAAACCGATGAAGATTCTGTTGAAACCTGACCAGCTTGTACTCAATCACAAATTTAACCCAGTAAATGGCAGAATCAGATCTTGAGGTGAACTACAAAGTTGAAGTAAACTTCAAGGAATTTCCAAATAGTATTGGTTTGCATCCATATGTTTTCTGATTGAGGAGATACAGCATTGTAAACCTGACAGTTTTTCTGGAAATTTTGACAGCACCTCCTTTGTTTATGCTGATTTTGGGTCACAATTTCCAGATATAAAACGGCAGAATTTACAGAATCCACAGATTACAAATTTGTAATAAACATTACAAGGATTCCATAAATGTCTTGCACAGCCCGGTTTGAATTTCCTATAGCAAGATATAGCAAAAATAGTAAAGAGTCCAGAGAAGGTTCCAGTTTCTGTCCAGTTTGGCAGATTTTGGAACTTTGAAATTTTGAACAGGTTGGAGGGGGATTAAGCTCTTGAGTTGAACATAAAAGTTTTAAAGGACTTCCTAAAATTTCCATCCATGTAATATACATCTTAATTGGATTTTTCTACTGGGATATATGATTTCTCAAATTTAGGTCTTTTTTCAGGCAGAAAACAGAACACTCTGTTTTTGAATCTTTGACTTCAAAACCTAATCCAATTTCGAAAACATAGTTAAAAATCAAAGCTTGATAGCTAGTATAAGTATTCTTACATCTTCTCAGTTCCATTTTACAGCAAAGTGGTTAATGCGTCAATGGGATACATATCGGTACTACGTGCCTCACAAAAGTGAGAATTCTAAGCCGGTATTCCGGCATACGTCTCAATAGTGGCCTTAATGACGTTCACTCGCCAATGTTTTATAATCGCAATATGATAACGTGGTCAGTGTACCTGCATAAAACACTCATTATGGTGCTGTACGGCAGAGCTCACACGGGCGATCATTTCAGGCAGTCACAATAATATATATGAAAGTAAGACATCCGTCCTGTATCATTCCATACATGCCGTCCCGAGCTGAGCAACATCTTGAGGTGCATGACCAGATTTTCTACCACCTAATGGAGGTCCCACATCTTTGCATAATGCAGATCCAGTAGGAGGCACATTGGATTATGTACCACTCTACGTGGTCCTACGTCTTTGCCTAATGCTGCACCAGTAGGAGGCGCTTTCGCATGTTTAGAAAAAACACACTACGTGCTTTTCAACTGCACGATAGGTGGCCACGTCATTTATCTCTTGTGCTAGGGTTCAGCGTTGTGTATGCCCTTTTCAACATTGAACGTTCAAGTGTTGCATACTTCGTGTTTTTGACCACAAGATGGGGTATCCTCGCTTTTGTCTAAAGCATGCCGGGGAACAACATTTTAATATGTTCCCAGAACCATGAGAAGGTTCGGAGACTCATATTAACTTCTATTACAAGCCACAGAAACAATCATCATACTACCTCTCGTACGGAGAGCTTACCGCAATTGATCCTCTGGTGGTGGTGTAGCATACCTCTTACCCGACGTCGGAGCGTCGTTACAGAATATAATAAAACAAATTCTAGCTTTGCCACCTTATGTAACTATGCTAGTAATAGTCCTTATGTAACTATGCTATGAAGCGGCACCCAACAGCACAGAAAAAGGTACAACATATTGTTATACAAGCTTTGTCTTTTACAAATAATATACATTAAAATACATTACAGAAGAAGATAAGTTCATACCTCCCGACTCTAAAGCCTAAACTATGCAAAAGTCATTCGGTTCAACCCACAAATGGATTCACACTAGCAGCACACAAATAACATCACAGCGGCATGAAGGGTTCCAACTCGGCTGTGTACCCCGACGGGGGAAACACCTCACCGGTGAACCCTTCATCATATACGTCATCACCTAGAGCAAAAACTTAAAATAGCAACCTCGAGCACGAAGGCTCAACAAGACTTAACCGTCTCCACTAAGCATGGAACTCGATTTGCAGGATATACATAATCTAGGACAACTATTTGCAATAAAAGACTCGCCTAAATGTTAGTCCTTACTTTCAGCTTTTGGCAATAAATTAAGGCTTCATGAATCTGAAATTTAGTGAGCAACCTGTTCTAAACATACAAGTATCAATAAATATTTATTTCATAAAGCATGATTCAATAATATTTAGCTCTAAATAATTAACTACGTCATGACGCAGTGAACAAGTGGTACTCTATAACCGTGAGAGATAGCGACTCGAATCGATATACACCTGCAAGGATACCCGAATAGCACAACACATACACACACACTCGGAGCTGCGAAGGCACACCACTGATGTTGTATGCGGCAACCTTTCACCCGCTGCCTACACACCGAACCGGTCCCACCGCGGCGAGCAGGAGGCCCCCACACAGAGTACAAACGTAACCGCTGGTACTGCTCTAAACCCACACCTATAAGGTGGTGGGTTATGCCTCAACATTAAGGTGGACAAGTTACCTCAATTTACTGGGTCCCCTATATCCAGTATACCTTTGGTACATTCAAACTTGTTCAACAGGGCCGCACACAGATCGGTCCTTGATCAACATAGGCATAGCTACAGCTCACAGACCCCTATGTCCTGCTGCTCCTACTCCATGCCCGGTCTCATATTTAACCAAATGCTGAATCTCTCACTCGACCAATTCCGTGTGAACCTAAATCCCGAACTCGCGAGTAGATTCCACCTACTCGACTTCTACTGAAGCAACTATAACATTAAGCATAGCATGGACACATCAAGGACTTAAAAATCTACCCGCTATCATGGGTTCTCTGGTCATGCAAGTGGAAAACTCCAAGAAATCCTAGACCAAACGCACAATACATTCTAACACATATAGTGCGATACAAATAAAATTTCAAAAAGTTGTTAAATGCAAACCGGGGCTTACCTAGCTGCGAGACGGGGTCAAAGTTAGTCTCCAGGGGGATGAATTCAAGTGGCTCCGGGGTTTTCTCGAGCTCGGCAACTATTCGATATGCAAAGAATAATGCAAGTGATTCAATAATGGTATTATGATATAGCTCAATGGAAAGACAGTTAAGTAAATTAAATTAAGCCCACTGGTTCTGGAAATTTTAAAGAGGATATTAGGTACTATGATTGAGGTTATGGCCAAAATTAGGATCAATTCATGGAACTCTCTGTTGCATTAAATCTAATGTAGATAAACACTTCCCAGGATTTTCATGGGCATCCTGAGACTTTAACATAGCCAAAAGTTGCTGTTGTGTTTAGAGGAGGTCAAGAGTGACTCAAAAAAATTTATTTCATAATTTCTTAAGCATTTTACTGTGAGATATTGAATTTACAAGTTTGGACAATTTGCTGAAAAAGTTTCTGGACATTTTGGAATTTTGAGGTACATACAGATTGGAAACACAATTGGGCTATTCAAATCAAATCAAATGGACCTGAAACTTTTGCTGAAACTGAACGGAATTATGTGGAATAATGTCGACAAATTTGAGAACTTTTGAATGAATGGAGCACCAGTAATTAATTCCAATAGCATTTTGCTTCATGGAATTATTAAGGATGAATTAAGTATTTTCATACATATACAAGCACACCACTTCAATGTAGAAATCATGCTGGTTGTAACAAAATTCATTGAGAATTGTTGGCCAACTAAGCTATGAGATATTGATTTTCAAAGTTGCAGCAAAATCTGGAATTAAGTTTCAATTGGAAAGTTTGAATAAAGAAGGGGGCCCACAGGTTTAAAATGGACCAGTAGCATTCAAGCCACACAGGGCCACATCAAAATGAATGGCCAATAGATACAGGATATGTGCCACTAGACTGACCTCCAGGCCCCACCCGGAGTCGTCTTCCTCGTCGCGCTGGCGGCGCTCGGGGCAGCGCCCAAAGGCGGCCAACAGCGGCGCCACGCTGTAGCCAACCCTAGGGAACTATGACCTCCCAGACTCGCCGCCCCCACCTAAAATTCGATGGGCAACACGATGGGATAGGTGGCGCTGTCGATAGATGGCCGGAGAGGGGATCTTGACGGCGGCGGTGGAACCTAGGGTTCCTACCTTGTCGGCCGAGCGCTCCGGTGGGTTATTTCGCACGGGAAAACAACCAAAATGCTCCTGAGAACATAGGGAATGAGGGAGAGGGTGCCAAAGTTGTTGAAATTAGCTTGAGCATGGAAATTGATGGAGATCCGACATGGTGAAACATGGCGGTTGGGAAAACTCCTAGCCCGGCTTGATTACTCGATGAAACTCGATGCTTCCTTGCCTAGGGTGTGCGTCTGGAGGTTAAGAAACTATGTTCTAACAGGATCGAAGAAACATTACACGTACAAATGGAATTGAATCGGAGACCTAGCTTTGTTCATACACAAAGCTCATCCGAAAAATGGAAATAAGGAGGCTACGGTCCACGGCACGGGCTCAAATTTTACAAGCAGCTAGTATACTCATAGTCAAATCTTTGTGCTTCAAGGAGGTGGGTGAGATAAGGCTTGTATCCTCGGTTCCACGGTGGAGCAGAGTAGCGGCCGTGAGGAACAGAGGACGGTGGCCACGGTTTCACTTTCTATGGAAGAGCTTGGGGGGGGGGGGGGGGGGGCTCAAACTGCACAAAAACTGGCCAGGCATGTGTGCCGGAGCATGCGAAGAAGTAGAGCTCGAAGAAATTTGATCAAACCCACATGTTTCTGCTCGACTACAGTAGGGAGAAGAGGAACTCGTCGGAAAACAAGTTTCTGCACCAGGGAACTGAACCGAGGAGAGTGATTGACTTTGGGGCTTAGAGTATGATAAGGAGGAGCCTTGGGCGTGCTGTATGCAGCTGGAATCAAGCAGGGAAGCGAGCACCTCAGTGGCAATTGCATGCCATGCGGTGGCACTCTGTCGAGAAACAGAGAAAACAGAGGAGAAGTCCTTGTCAGGTGGGTCCCACTGCTGCTCATACTCGTCTACTCTCTTGACAATCAATTCCTGCACCTAAATTGTTCCAAAAATTCTAGATCTTTGCATAGTGACCAATTCAAAGGTGTAGAATTTGATTTTTAACTCAATTCACTGATTTGACTAAATTTTATTCGAATTCAAATTTGAATTCAATATGGAAGGAATTCAGTGTAGCCATTGAATTAAATAGTAAACTTGCTTCAAAAATTATAAATTTGTATTTTGTTCAAGTTTGAACAGTAGCTATGTTTTTTTTTGAATTCCCACTTTTAAGGTGTGAATCAATTTGATTTTTTTTGGGCACTTGCTATTTTGATTTCTTTTCTAAGCTTGAGTCTCCTAGCTGAGATGATCATCTAAAATTTAGGGCTTTCACAGAATCAATGTAAGATTGGTTACTGCTCTGAAAAATATGAAATAAACTTCAATGGATCCCTAAGCACTAGATCTACACATGGAAACAATTCTGCACCTCATGTTCAACCTCATATTTGCCATGGAAAAATTCTTTTGCCTATGGATTGTTTATGCATTTAACTAAGTATTTTAGATCCAGTGGTATTTTGATCTTTCATATAGGTTTCAGCCTCTGTATGTAATTTATAAGACATCCTTTCAGTCCTTGTTTATGAAAAATTGCAACATATGTGACCTTTTGTGATTTTCATGGTTAAATTAATAATGAGTTAAATAAAAGTGCTTAAATTGTAGATCTTGTTTTGAGAGCTTCCTTATGCTTCACATCAATCATTAGAAGTGCTAGCTTCAGTTGCTCTTCTATTACACGGGATAGCCACTTTAATTTTTGTTGGCATTGGGCTAAAAATTGTTATTTTTCTCGTGCCAGTTGTATGAATTATAAAATGATGAAACACATGCTAAAAACACTTCTTAGGGATGTATACTGCGCCTGCAAAGTTTTAGAATTACTCACTCGGTATAAACACCCTTTCCACAGTTATATTGTTTATGTTAATGAAACTTACAGAAATAAAAATTAATTAAATAGAGCTCAAACCAAGGTGGGACCAGAGCCAAACATCAAATTTTAACATCCATTATCAAGTGAAAATGAGCACTCGTCCACCAATGCCTTTGAAAAATTCGAGCTTCACATAATGGTACAAACACACCCGATTTGCCCGATTTCAGACAGAGGGCCAATGTTTTATTATAACCTAAGATAGCAATGTCCAAATTTAGTGATTCTTTTTGCATTGTCTTTATAACTTTATGGTCTATTAAACTGCGAAGTTTCATACAAGCTGCATTATGCATCACATCATGGCATCCATTGTCATAAGGTGCATATTTCTTTGTTTAGCAAATGAAGCGTTGGAGAGTGACACGGGTGCAGCTTGGGAGACCGCTTGTGTGAGCACTAATCCTACAGAGTATCCTCCAGAGATTGAAGGCAACTATATATGCATCTTGAACTTATTATTTTTATACAAGTGATAAATGAACTTAGTATTATTGTATATGCATTGTTGGGCACTCGGTGTAGGAATGGTGAGTCTTGATTATATCCAATCCTTGTTGGGTTTTGTCATGGGACAGATTGGGTTGATTTTTTTAATTTGCGAAGTGTCATGCTTAGCCCTTCTTAGACCAGTAGAAGTCGAATTGGTGGAAGGTCACCACCATTCGCGAGTTAGGACTTAATGTACTTGGATATGGGATAAAATAAGAAAGATGATGAACTTATGGACTGAGAGGGGACTAGGATGTAGCCTCTCTTTGTTAGTTAAGGATCGTGCATTGTCCTCGTTATCCTAAGCACTTTCCGTTGTAACCACATGCCGCAAATAAGGGTATGGCAAGCTGAATATCTCACTTTGTACCATTGTTTGGGCCATGACTTCATTACTTGTTTGACACGCACGAGTGACTATTGGTCTGCAGGACCATAGTACTCCTTGTGGTGATTGTCCAACCATGCGGGAACGGTTGTGAAAAAGGTTGACATGAGTACCCCCTTATGTGGCTTTAGCAGGTCGCATGAGTTGTATGATCCTCGAGTCGTGTTGGTATATTGGGACTCCCCTGCAGGTTGTATAATCGGTTTGAATCGCCCCGATCTGAGTCATGATCAAGCTTAGTGTTCATTGAGCTTCATCGTAGTGATTGAAACATAACAATCAATAGAAATAAGGGTGTATGGGTGCTGTTATTTAGCTGAAATGGTTGTTGTTTCACACATGGTTAGAAATAGTTACTTGCTGCAGTAGGTAGGGGTGTATATGTGTGTCGCCTATGAGTCTTTTTAGTTAATGCTTATATTATTATCACATTAATAATTTCTGCTTTTTTCAAAGTATGTCTTTGACTATGCATTACCCCATTGCTACTGCCATATTCATAATCCTTAGAGTCGTGCTATTTATACTATATGTGTAAGTCTTGTGAGTACCTTCGTACTCATGTTTGTTATGTTGACGTTTTGCAGGTAGCACCCTTTGGTGTTTGTTTACTTCCTTCCCGCCGAGTCCGGCGATGGGGAGGAGTAAAATGCTGATTTTTTCTTGACGTCACTTGTGGTGTTGTGGGCAGGCGCCGATAGAATTTTTGTTGTTTTTAAACATCGACTTCTGCTGCGTAGGACTTGTTTATTTTGCGGTCTCAAATCGGAACCTGACCCCTTTTTGGACAATGTCATCCCCAGAAGTTTAGGAAACTTCAATGCAACATTGCTCACTGTTTTGTATAAAATTTCAGAACCTTGTCACTACTTGTATGCACACTTTAAACCTGTATATTTCTGATTTTTTGGTTTATTTGTGTGTTTGTCACGTGTACAATGTTGTGGACCAATATTCTATGATCCTGGGACGATTAAGAGAATATCGGGGACAACCGGAGTTGGATTTTATGTTGGTCGCACTTGTAGCTCGCGTGCCGTTGATGGACAATGAGTTAATGCGTATAACATTGATTCAACTTGGACGGTTCCTCACAGGCAAGCAGCATCGTGATGAAGTGTTTCTTGTTTGATTGTGGAATTACGATGTTGCCCTGCACAAAGGTTTAAATTACTGCTAATAAATCTGAAAATAGGGACCAACGTTTAGGCGAGTCCATTATGCAAATTTGCCATCCTATGTTTATGTCTTTATCTTCATCTAGAGTTCCATGTTAAGGTGATACGGTTAAGTCTTGCTGAGCACGAAGTGAGCCTTCGTGCTCACAGTTGCTATATTAGTTGTTTTGCAGGTACTAACCTCTGTACTTATCATTATGGTTGTGTGATGGGACTTGGAACTCTGCAAGCGGTATACTCATGAGAAACTATGCTGCTGCTGTATGATCTTTGTAGCTAGTGAGGGACATTTGTGGGCATTACGACTTCTCTTTTGCTTATTAGACTTGAGTACGAGAGTTCTTTTCTTATCTTCCACTGTAGTTTATGTGGGGACCGGAATCCCGACATCCAAGGATCTCATTGGGTGGTGTCGTGCGATTCGACATCCAACAGTATACAGAAAAGAACGAGAAAAAAATACAATACCAAGTCTTTATTTATAAATGCAGCAGAAGTTTTACAACACTAAGCGGAAAGGAAAGAGAAATATACATCATAGCTACGCTCTCGGCACTAGCTATGCAAAAGCAAAGTCATCCATGCCCAGGATGCTTCGCACTAGCAACACCCAACTTACGGTGGCGTGCAGGGTTCCCACTCGGCTGTAAACCCTGGAGGGGTGCAACCTTGTCATCGAACCTGTCATCAGTCGTATAATCTGCAACACTTGGTAACTGCAAACGTGAGCTTAAGGCTCAGCAAGACTAACCCGTCTCACTAGACATATGGAGGGGTGAATACTAAGCATAGGTAAGGAATAGCATAAAGGAATCGCCTACAAGTGGATCCATATAGTCATGTTTTAAGTAGCACATGAGATTCTTCAGGCATGCACATCATAAACCCCACAATCAAACAAGAAACCCTTTGTCGATAATATGACATGCCCAAAGCACATAATGCTATTACAGGTAAAGTATGGGAAACTGTAAACTTTTAATTGTGCTATCTCTAGACCATACAAGGTTGTTGGTACCCTACGTATCGGGTACCCTGCGATACCACAAGAAGTGCAAGAAAGTTCCACCCGTTAGAGTTGAAGGCCCTTGCAAGTCCCACCTGTCACGCTGCATCGTACCCGCTCCCCTCACATGACTGGCTCCTGGGTTAACACGTGTAAAATAAGACCGGAACTAAACTCCCAACCAAGGGAAGCTCCGGCGACTACACGTGTACAACAGCCCCGGACCTAGCCCCTGTCAGAGAGGAGCTCTAGTGCCGACACGTATACAACGACCTCGGACCTACCCCGCCGCAAGGGAAAGCTCCGGATCTGCCATGTGTGGAGCCTTCAGACCTTCATCGCCAACGGAAATGCAAGCAGGTCACGTCCATTACAAACATTCTAGGACGGTTAAAGTCGCAGTTACAAGACCTGAGAACGTGTCATTAATGCTGTATTAATGACACACGATTAGTGCATTGTCAATAGGGGTAACATTGTTATTAAGGTACATTATCACACAACTAATTGTACCTAATGCTCTTTAGACAGTGTATTAGGTCATTAAACATGCCAAGGCCACATGTCGGGCCAGGCAAGCTTTGTAACGGTCAATCCTTAGAACTATAAAAGGGATGCACCTCACGACGATCTGGGGAACCTGATCCTAGCAAACGTACTCGCTCAATACAACTAAACAAACCCCTTGGAGTAGGGTGTTATGCTCAGGCGACCCGAACCACGAAAATCTCTGAGGTCACCATCTTGATCTTGATGTCTGCGTGCCCCAACCACAAAAGAACCTCCGCGGGCTTCTTCTCAGCGGGTCCGGGGGAAGTGTCGTATCAAACACTTCCACATTTGGTGCGCCAGGAAGGGGCGCAATCCCGAGATCACAAGATGGTGAATTCAGCTACTGTATCCTCCAATGGCAACCACGCTGGACTACCTGCCGAAGGCAATCCTTCCAACGTACAACAACCAGCAGGTGCCATTGTTCCAGCAGGCGTTGTGGCACCACAACCACCATCTGTTCCAGCAAACAATGCTGGTAAACAAGATGGAGCATCTGCATCGATCACTGCATCAACAAACAACAACCTCAAGCACACGCTCATTGCTGTGCAAGCTCTTCTACAACGCCCACCGCCTCCAGGTGCACCCCAGGGTGCTATGGAGCAGTGGAGGGCTGATGTCAACCATCTGGTCGCAGCTGTGGCTGCAGGCATCAGCAACCAAGGTCCTCTCCCTTCAGGGCGAGCACCTTCACAGCGACGGACCTTGTCCGGCTGACTTGATCCACAAGCCTCTCAACAAAGGAGACATCCTGTCTCCCAGCAGGTGACTTCGTTGCCTCCCGGGGCACGACGCACCCACACAATTACCAGGATTCCGACTCATGACCTGCGGTCGAAACTGGATCGCCGTTACCGGCAGCAGGACGGTTGTGTCCACATTGAGCACGCTCGTGAGAAGCGAGAAGCTCGGGACAACCCTGCTCCTCACGGAGTAGGAGGAGGTTGTTCTTCCCTGGCCATGCACTTACGTATGGTCAGGTGGCCACAGAAGTTCCGGCCCCACTTACTGAAGGAATTCGATGGGACTGTCAACCCTGCTAAATTTCTTCAAATTTACTCTACTGCAATACTGGCAGTGGGGGGTTGATGAGGCTGTAATGACCAATTACTTTCTGGTAGCTTTAACTGGGACTGCAAGGTCCTGGTTCATGAGTCTTCCACCTGACTCTATTAAAAGTTGGGCGGAGCTATGCTAACAATTCATAGCCAACTTTGAGAGCTCCTACACCCAGTCCGTCACTGAATTGGACCTGTATGCCGTAAAGCAAACATCGGGAAAATCGCTACGGTCCTTCATCCAGTGGTTCTCTCGGGTATGAAATACCATTCGCTCAATCTCGAGCTCCTCTGTTATCGTTGCATTCAGACACGGTGTTCTAGATAAGAAGATGCTAGAGAAGCTAGCCATTAAAGAAGTTACCAGCGTCATGGAACTCTTCAGCCTAGCCGACAAATGTGCTAGGGCTACGGACGACCATGAAATGCATTCCAAGCCAGCTCCGGAGGCCTACCAGAAGTCCTCCAAACCTGAAGCCGCTACCTCCGGTAGGGGGAAGAAGAAAAAGAAGCTCAACGGCAAAAAGAAGCCGTCGGCCGGCACTCCAGTTGCTATGCTGCAGCTCCTGGAAGACGGGGGCCACACACCGAGAAGCGACCTCGTCCTTCGTTAGAGGACAGTAAAAGTTCCAAAGCATGGTGTCCGATTCACAAGACAAACCGACACAGTTTGGAAGAGTGTCAGGAGGTCCAGAACCTTGTCGAGCGCTATAACAAGCGCCAAGAGGAAGCTCCTTTCCGTCAAAGGGAAGGAAAACAAAAGGTCGACGAAGCTCTGGTTCAAGAGGAGCTAGGTTTCCAGGAACCCAAAAAGGTCTTGAAAGCCGTCTACAACACAGTCGATGACTCCGATGTTTTTGACAACGAACATCGGAAGACCTTGAACACCATCTATGGTGGTTCTTTGGGCATCACCTCTCGCCGCATCCTCAAGACAATGCGGTGGGACATGGCCATGGTAGCTCCCGCTGCTAAGGAAGAGCCACATCGGAAGTGGATGGATACACCCATCATTTTTGATGCTTCGGACTACCCCAAAAATATGATCGGGGCTGGTCAACTCCCGTTGATGGTGTCACCCACCATTAACAATATCCAAATCCACCATGTAATGGTGGACGGAGGTTTCGAGCTAAACCTCATAAGCTTTAAAGCGTTTTTTAAGCTTCAGCTACGGCCTTTGGACCTTCGCCCATCCTGACCTTTCTCCGATGTAGGTCCGAGAACCATTACTCCTCTTGGTTCCATTACACTCCCAGTGACCTTCGTGACCTGGGAGAACTACAGAACCGAGAAACTGGTTTTTGACGTTGTGCAAATCAGTCTGCCTTTCAATGCCATTCTGGGCAGGCCAGCTTTATGCAAGTTTATGGCTGCTGCCCACTATGGTTACATGATGTTGAAGATGTCAACACCCACGGGCGTTCTCCGGATCCGCGAAGATCGTACCACAGGAGTTACTGCACTGGAAGAACTCTATGCGCTTACCACGGTGCGGGATGAAGCATCTGGTAAGGAGCCAGCTTTGAATCCTCCAAGCATTCGTCAAAAAGGCTCTACCTCCGCACCTCATGTGGAACCAAGCGGCGAAGCCGACATTCTCGTCAAAGTCATCCAAATTGGTTCTGATGCAGCTCAGACTACCCATATATCGGGAGATTTGAACAACAAATAGGAACTCATGCTCATCAGTTTCCTCTAGGCTAATGTCGACGTGTTTGCCTGGCAAACATCACAAATGCCTGGAATCCCTAGGGAGGTGATTGAGCACAATCTGAAGATTTACCCAGACGCACGGCATGTACACCAGAAGCCACGGAAGCATTCAAACGAGCGACAAAACTTCATCTGATAGGAAATCAAAAAGTTGCTCGAAGCTAGATTCATCTGGGAAGTCTTCCATCCAAAATGGCTGGCAAACCCAGTTGTTGTACCCAAGGCCAGTGGGAAGCTTCAAATGTGTATCGACTACACCACCTTAAATAAGGCATGTCCAAAGGATCCATTTCCACTACCTAGAATAAATCAGATAGTGGACTCCACCTCCGGGTGTGAGCTACTGTGTTTCTTAGATGCATATTATGGATATCATCAAATCCTAATGTCTAAGGAAGATGAAGAGCATATTGCCTTCATAATAGTAGATGGATTGTATTGTTATACTGCCATGCAATTCTGTCTTAAAAATGCTGCTTCAACATTTGTGCGAGCCATGTACAAAACATTTGGAGAGCTAATTAGAGACTTGTTGGAGGTGTATGTTGATGACATTGTCATGAAGATAAAAAATGAGGAGTCACTCCTTGACAACTTACAAGTCGCCTTCGACAAGCTGCGCACCACGCGCACCAAGCTGAACCCGGACAAGTGTGTCTTCGGGGTTAGCTCCAGAAAACTTCCGGGGTTCTTGGTTACTAACTGGGGAATTGAAGCAAATCCGGTGAAGATCAAGGCTATAGAAGAAATGCGGCCCCTAGCCCGCATTAAAGATGTCCAAAAGTTGGCTCGATGTCTAGCTGTGCTCAGCTAGTTTATATCAAGACTGGCAGAACGGGCGCTACCCTTCTTCAAACTCTTGAGGAAGTTCGAACCTTTTCATTGGTCTGAAGAAGCAGAAAAGGCATTCCAAGAGTTGAAACAGCTCCTCACCACACTACCAATTTTGATAGCTCCGAATCCTTGTGAGCCTCAACTGCTTTCATTTCAGCAACCACTGAAGTAGTCAGTATGGTCCTGCTTGCGGAAAGACTGGAACCACATTCAGTCCAAGAGCCCAGACCCCTCTGGGAGGGTTCGAAACAACCTGAAGACATGACTGGGTCTCAGCTCCCAGACAGGGAACCTCGAAATGAAGTGTTAGGAGATCAACCTCATTCGTCTGAGGAGGTTCACCTGGCTATCCAAAATGATCTGGATCTTCCTCGTGAGATACGGGTTGAACAAGAAAGAGTTTTGGACCACTCTGGGAGGGTCCAAGAAGCACAACCTAAAGGTCCAGGACCCTACAGCAGGGTCCGCGTCGATGAAGAGGAAGCTTCGGGTCCTTCTAAAAGGGTCCGGACCATCCAACGCCCTATGTACTTCATCAATGATGTACTCCACGATGCCAAGACAAGATACATTGATGTGTATAAACTGCTTTACGCAGTTCTTATTGCCTCAAGGAAGCTTCATCACTTCTTCCAAGCCCATAAAATATCAGTGGTAGCTTCTTTTCCGCTACATGCAATGTTGCATAATCCTAATTCTATCGGAAACATTGCAATGTGGGCAGCGGAGCTGGCAAAATTCGATCTAGATTTCCTGTCAAGACAAGCAATTAAATGTCAAGCCTTGGCTGACTTTGTGGCGGAGTGGACCCCCTCTCCATCAAACCCTGAGGGCCACAGAGAGCAGAAACAAGAACTCAAAGTTCCAGTATTCACAGAGCCTCACTGGACCCTCTACTTCGACGGCTCCGTGCAGAAGAAGGGGGCCAGAGCTGGAATCCTTCTCCTGGCCACGGCCGGAGAGAAGGTCAAGTACATGGTACACCTTGATTTCAAGGAAACCAACAATATGGCGGAGTATGAAGCCCTCATCTATGGACTCAAGGTGGCACAATCTTATCGTGTCAAACAGCTGTTGGTGAAGGGAGATTCACAACTCATCATCAAACAAGTGAAAGGTGAATGTTCCTACAACAACTCTCAATTAGCTGCTTATCTCCTTGAAGTTCAGAGGCTTTAGAAGGACTTCGAAGTCCTGGATATCCATCATGTTCAGCGTCTTCATAACTCCGAAGTCGACGAACTCTCGACGAAAGCCTTAACCGGAGCTCTGGCTCCTGACGAGATCTTCATCTGGAGGTTGTCAAAACCAACAGCTCAGGCTGCCGAACTGAGCGAAGGGGGCGAGACCAGCACCTCGAAGCTGGCGGTCCCGGTGGCCCTGCTACCATGGCGTCCACCAAGGGTCTTAGGTGTTGTCGGAAGCTCCGAGCAACACATCACGCAAGACTCAGAAGTTTCAAGTTAGCTCCGATGCATGGATCTCGAAGATCCAGAACAACTTGAAAGACAATATCCTTCCTAAAGACAGTGTATCTGCTGACCGGATTGTTAGATTGGCTAAAAGATACACGCTAGTAGAAGGGGATCTCTACCGACGCGATGCCAATGGAATCCTAATGCGTCGTGTTGCAAGGGAAGAAGGTCGCGAGCTCCTCGCGGACATCCATGAAGGCGAGTGTGGGAATCACGCCTCTTTTCGCATGCCGGTCGGTAAAACCTTCCGGCATGGTTTTTACTGGCCTACAGCACTTCAGGATGCAGTTGAGCTAGTAAAAAAAATGTGAAGCGTGTCAGTTCCACGCAAAACAGATTCACACACTGACTCAATCACTACAAATGATACCTCCTACATGGCCATTCACTGTGTGGGGCATGGACATCTTGGGACCTTTCCTAAAAGCCGTCGGTGGTTACAGGTTCCTGTATGTCGCCATCGACAACTTCACCAAGTGGCCGAAAGCAACTCCAGTCGTAACAATCAACAAACAATCAACAATCAAGTTCTTGAAGTCCATTATATGCAGATTTGGAGTTCCAAACAAAGTCATAACTGACAACGGAACTCAATTCACAAGTGCTTCATTCCAAGAATATTGCAAAGACTTGGGCATTCAACTTAGCTACGTTTTAGTAGCTCATCCAGCAAGCAATGGCCAAGCCGAGAGAGCAAATGCAGAAATCTTAAAAGGACTCAAGACACGCACATATGAGCGCTTGAGGAAGCATGGAGCTAACTGGATTGAGGAGATCCCGTCCACATTATGGGCGAATGGGACAACACCCAACCGGTCAACTCGGGAGACTCCATTCTTCCAGGTGTACGGAGCTGAAGCAGTCCTTCCTCCGGAGATCACCTTGGGGTCCTTAGGGGTCCGAACCTTCGACGAAGCCACACAGGACCAGCTTCGGCGTGAAGACCTTGATCTCGTCGACGAGGGAAGGGGCCAAGCAGCTGTTTAGAATGCACATTATCGCCAAGTGCTCCGGCACTATCATCAAAGGCATGTGCGTAATCGATAGCTTGAAGAAGGCGACCTGGTGCTTCGGAAGATACTAAGCCGTGATGGGATGAACAAACTTTCCCCCAGCTGGGGGGGTCCCTTCTGAGTCATTAAAGTATCCCGACCAGGATGCGTTCGCTTGGCAACTTAGGATGGGATCCCGCTTACCAATCCTTGGAACATCGAGCACCTCCGTAAGTTTTATGCTTAGAATCACGGAGGTGAGTCTGTAATTACACACACATGTTGTAGAGTCATTATACAGAGACGGGCAAGTCCTCCAAGAGAACATCCGGACCCCTCCAGGAGGGTCCGGGAAGTTCAAGTAACACATGAGACAGTCACAACACTAAAAGTGTAACTACTTACCCTGGGCTAGCACAAGATGTATAGCACATTTAGCTTGGTCCAGCGCCCTAAGTGTGTCCTTGTCTCCCCTGTAATCCGGACCTATAATGAATGGCATTGCTGTGTGAAAATAGACTCCACGTGCATTTACCTTTTGTATAAGGCTCAATATATCAAATTATTTTTACCCCACTTGTATAATGAAGTTGTGCCAATCTTTTTAAGCTTTGTTCCAATTAATTCACATGCACTACAAGCCTTATTGATAGTATCTTTGGATCTTAACATTGCTACATAGTCTACTTGCCTGAACGCCAAGCCAACATAGGTCCGAAGTGTGCTATCGACTTAGCCTGGTCTGCAGCCTAAGTATGTCGCTCTACCTACAATTAGGAAGGCCTCAGTAGGGCGAGTACAAAAAGGCATGCAGATCTAGAATGATTATATCAAAACGCTCCTTATCTGATCTAAAGTCCGAATAAGAACGATAAGTCACAAGCAATTTATAGACAAGAGGATGAATTTTACTTTTTCTTTTTTGTTTAATGTGCAGGAAAAGCAAAAATTCTTAGCAATGGTGGATGACTCCGGAGCTACTAAGCTCCGACATCCTCCGAGAGGGGTCCGCCGTCAACGTCTAATATGTTGACATTGGAAGACATTGGAGGTACAAAGCTCTGACCATCTCAGAGGGCTTGTCTTCGACGCCTCAAAATTGAAGACTTCAGACCTAAACTCTACAAGTGTGAAGTATTCAAGTCGTCAACATACTGCCACAACCTTTGATACATGTACACACTTCAATTGTACACATGTACCAGGGGGCCAACAAGATACAACACATTATATGGAAGACAAAGTGAAATTGAAGGCAGAAAGGAGGATTTAACTAATCTGAGATACTGGATTACAAAATGGGGAGAGTACAGTAGAAGGCAAAATAAAGAAAGTCTTAAGCTACTGGAGAACCTAAGACCTGCGGAAGAATGAAGCTACATTTTGGGCAACTTCTTGGACGCTGGCTTTGGCGGCGTCTTCCTCTTCAGCGATGGGACCTTCGAGCATCGGATCCAGTGGGAATTGGGGATCTCGGCTCACATAACACGTCAGCACGTATTATGCGACGTTTGTAGACAAAGATTTCCCCTTTGTCTCCAGCTGATCCGTGATGACGTCGCCCATTGCGCCAAGTTTGCCGCCAGCACCGTTGAGGGCCACTAGCGCTCGGTACAAGTCTAGTTTCGGGTTGTCAGGACGTACAGGACTGAAGCCCAACAGTGTCAGCGCGTCATTCGTCCGCCCTAAGAAGTCCCACACTTGAACGGCTTCAATCTCCTTCAGCCTCCGCAGCTCCTCTAGTGACTTCCGGGCAGCAACAAGCTCCGAACCTTCATGCGCAAGGCACTCAACCACCTTAGCATGTTGCTACATGCTCTCAGCAACTTGCTTTTCCCAGTCGGCCAGCTCCGTCTCCTGAGGTGGATGCGGTTCCGCCTTTCAGCAAGGTCTTTCTCTCTGCCTTTAACTCTCTCCTCCCTAGTGGAAATGTCGGACTCTCTTTTTGAGAGCTCCTGCCCCACCTTCCTGTTCTTCTTCCTCTCTTCCTCCTTCCATTGATCCAGCTTTTTGTTGCGATCCATCAAATTTTTCTCACCCAGATTAAATTTCTGGGTGACCTTCGCCTCTCTCCTCACTACATCCTCCTGCTGCTCTAGGAGTTTCTCCTGTCTCACCTCCAAGTCCGCCCGACGCTTTAGGAGAACCTCATTCAGTTAAGTGAGTTTTTTGTAACGTTCATCAGCAGCGTCACGCCTCTCCTTGGCTTGCTCCAAGATTTCCCTGGAGTTAGCATCAAGCGCCCTAATGGAAGCTTCCTTCTCTTCCATCAACTTATCCCAGTATTCTATCCAGGATTTCTCCCTCTTGATCAATTCCTTATGGTCAGCCAGCCTCGTTTGAGCAAGCCTGGTCTCAAAATGGAGTCTGTTGCGCCAACGCCTCAAGGTGTTGCGCTCCTCCTCCAAGGCTTTGCTCTAATGATCGAAGGCAAGCTGGACCTGTCTGAGACTCGAGCAGGCGTTTTCAATGGACAACGCCAGAGGGATAGGTTATGGGCCTGCAGGGACCATTTCCGCGTGCTCAAAAGGGTTTTTCATCACAAAAATTGGGTCCCACTCTAAAATAGTAGTCCCCTGTACTCCTGCAGCACTAGGGCCGCTCTCTTGGAACCCTTCAGCGGCAGTAGAAGAACCCACTGGAGGAACTTCCACCTTCGGAGCAGTTGAAGCCGCCACTTCAGGGTCTTCAGTTGATGGCTCCGAAGTTGGAGGACCTGTCACTAGTTCGATAGGCTGCTCTGGCTCCGGCCCAGGTGCCTCCAGGACCACCACCTCTGGAGCAGCAGCCAGAGCTTCGACTAGGGCCTCAACCACTACTGGCTCACGCTCCGGCACAGCGACTACTTCCAGGTTAACCACCTGCGGCACAGCCGCCGGACCTCCAACCACCTCCGGCTCAGCCGTCAGACCCTCTACCAGTTCCGGCTCATCCGCCGGATCTTCAACCGTTACCGGCACAAGGGCCAGAGCTTGGGTAATATCCGGCTCAAAAGCCGGGGCTTTAACTACTTCTGGCTCAGCAGCCAGGGCTTTGGCAACTTCTGTCTTGAAAGTTGGAACTTATGGCATCGCTAGTGCTGGAGCATCAACCTCTTCCGCCAGGGGTACATCTTCAACTTCTCTTCTTGTGTCCGGCACTACCACAAGAGCTTCGGGTGAGGACTTCGAGTCCAAGCTCATGACAGCTGGTGCCAGAGCTGTCGCGACTTCTGCCTCCGCTTGACGAGGAGGTTCAGCGCTTGAAGCCTAAGCTTCAGCAGGCACAACCTTGGTCGCTGCAACAGGCGCTGAAGCTACCGACCCTTTCTATGACACCCTAGAAATAAAGGTAAGAGAAGATTAAGAACACATAAAAAACAAGACTAGAATTTTAGGGTGAGCAATCAATGCTTACCTCGGGATGCTACCACCCTAGTCACCTCGGAACCACTTCTTCTGAAGCCCGGAGCTAGAGCACACCAAATCTGGTGAGATGACTGCTTCGGATCTCAGTTGAGGAACGCTCACAGCCGTTGGAGTCCTTTCTGCCGGAGCTTCTCTTCATCACGAGGAACCCCCGGACCTGGAACTTCTAGCTGGCACTGTGGACGGAGTCGCCTGCGTGGAGCTTACGCCTCTTGAAGACGATTGCACCGGAGCAGGGGTAACTACATAAGACCTCCCCCGCCAGGGAGAAGCATCCGTCGTGGAAGGGGCAGGTCTGACGGACCTCCCATCAACGTGCTTCAACTTCCTCTTCCGGGTGGAGGGCTCAGATGATTCTTTGCCCTTGCCCTTGACGGTGTGTTCAGTCTCTCAGCTCGGGGCGGAGGCAGGACCACCCTCAGAAGCTCTGGGATCACCACTCTGGTGGTTGAACGCCTCTCTACCTCGTCAAGGTCGTCAAGCACCGGCATACTCCTCTGGAGCTCCCTACTGAACTGCGCCTCCGTGTTCAGGGGGAGGAAGGCTGCTGGCGGAGCCAAGTCATCGCCATTGACGTTAATCCCATGCTGGAATTTCTTCAAATGAAACTCCAAGGATTCATCATCCAAGTTGGATTTCAGACCGGTTTCAATCCAGTCGTCATCCATCACGCTGTTGAGGGCCCACGCGAGCTTCTGCCTCTTTTTCAGTGGAGCCCAGTTGTTGACCAGGAAGTTGCTAAAGACCATCTGGGGGGTCACTCCACCTTCCACGCACTCGCGGATCCTGGTCAAAACATGGTTGAAGGCATCTGACAGCACTGGAACCACACTCCAAGCGTCAGTGTCAACATTGGGGAGACCTTTGGGTAGCTCCAATTTCTCGTGCTTCTCTGCCGTAACGATGATCCAATCCTTCTTCTAGTCGTCCCACTTGCCGAAAGGAAATGACTTCAAGTATTCGTAGGGGCAGTTCTTGCGCTTCACAAAATAGTAGAAGCAAAGAAACTCGGACCCCTTGTCGGAGGTGTGGATGGTGAAGAAGGTGTAGAAAAGCTCGACGCGTGGGTAATACCCACCCACGTCTTGCAAATGTGGACGAATATCACCATGAGAAGAAGAGAATGGGGGCAAAGGTGATATAGCTGCAGACCATAAAAGTCTAGTAGCATCAAGAGGAAAGAAGAGAAAGGTGGAATGAATCCCACCATGGCGTATGCTATGAAGTACACCATATTGTCATTGCGCTCCATCTTGAACGGGAGCTTGCCGACATGGACCAAATGGTTGAAGGAGTCGCTGGACCACCCCATGTAGGTCCGGACCTTCTTCAAGTCATCATCGCTCTTGAGGCGGCTCTTGGGGAGACCCAACTCCATTGCGGCAAAGCGGTGCAAAGGAATGGAAGCTAGGAGGAGTTTGGGAGGCCCTGAGCACAAAGTTGATCGAAGGCGTAAAGAGTCCCCAAACCGCGTGCACTTTCCTTCTTAAGTTAGTCTCCGTGATGCTTGGATGGAAACTGCAGTGAGATCGAAGGCACTCTTCAAAAATCTACCCCGTCAATGATGAGTGGGCCTGGGGCCACCTCGACGAAAAGATCGAGGTTCTTACCCAAGGCGAACTATTGGCATGATGAACGGCGGGAAACCCAAAGTAGGCCCTCTGACAGGGCGCGCGGAACTGATACGATTTTCGTATTGGGAACCGGCGAGATTCAATTGTGTGAGATCCACATTCAAAGATCTCATTTGCCTTATTCATAACAAGCCACATGTCGATGGTTCCCTCCCGGACCGTCACTCTATTGGCGCATCAGAGATCTTTTGAAAATCGAAGCACGGGAATCGAGAATGGCCCCACCTCTGATAGAATAACTTAACCCAAAGGTTTTCTCCCAGGGGTGGGCCCGGGGGCCACTGTCGGTACCCTACGTACCGGGGAACCCATGATACCGCAAGAAGTGCAAGAAAGTTCCACCCGTCAGAGTCGAAGGCCCTTGCAGGTCCCACCTATCACACTGCACCGGACCCGCTCCCCTCACATGACTGGCTCCCGGGTTAACACGTGTAAAATAAGACCGGAACTAAACTCCCAACCAAGGGAAGCTCCGACGACTACACGTGTACAACAGCCCTAGACCTAGCCCCCGTCAGAGAGGAGCTCCGGTGCCGACACGTATACAGCGACCTCGGACCTACCCTCTTGCAAGGGAAAGCTACAAATCTGCCACGTGTGAAGCCTCCAGACCTTCATCGCCAACGGAAATGCAAGCAGATCACGTCCATTACAAACATTCAAGGACGGTTAAAGCGGCAGTTACAAGACCTAAGAATGTGTCATTAATGCCGTATTAAGGACACACGATCAGTGCATTGTCAATAGGGGTAACGCACGTTATAACACAACTAATTGTACCTAATGCTCTTTAGACAGTGTATTAGGTCATTAAACATGTCAGGGCCACATGTCGGGCAAGGCAAGCTTTGTAATGGTTAGTCCTTAGAACTATAAAAGGGTTGCACCGCACGACGATCTGGGGGAACCTGATCCTAGCGAACGTACTCGCTCAATACAACTACACAAACCCCATGGAGTAGGGTGTTACGCTCAGGCGGCCCGAACCACGTAAATCTCTGAAGTCACAATCTTGATCTTGATCTTTGCGTGCCCCAACCACAAAAGAACTTCCGCGGGCTGCTTCTCAGCGGGTCCGGGGGAAGTGTCGTATCAAACACTTCGACAAAGATTGCCAAACAATTATAATTCAATACATCATATTATTTTGGATTCTTAAGTATTTACTACGTCACAGCGCAGTGAACAAGTGGTACTCTATTACCACGACAGACGGTGATTGCAATTAGAACACACCCAGACAACATGACACATACACACTTTCGGAAGCGCCAGCGAATACATACAACAATACCTACATAACACTTCGGTACTAGTCGTATATGGCCACCTGTCACCCACCACTCGAATGTTGAACCGGTCGATCTGTCATGAGCAGGAGGGCACTGCATGGGGCGTACTCTGACATGCCCATCAGCTGATTTACACCTTGCTGCCCTCAACCCATGCCTACAAAACAGAACGGGATGCCTCGACAAACCAGTATCAAGCTACGTCAGTTTACTGGAGCCCATTTCTCCAGTATGTCGCCGGTACAATTCAAGCTTGCCCAGCAAGATCGCACACGGCACGGGCCTTAATCGACACGGTTAGATCTATGCAACCAAGACCACATCTTGCCGCTTCCTATTCATCTCTGACCGGTCTCAGTTACATATTTATAAATCATTTCTTGATCCAATTCATCCCGTGTGATAAAATCCTATCTCGTGAATAGATTCCAACTACTCAACTTCTATCGGATCCCTATAAATATAAGCTTGGCAGTTACTACACGAGTCTGTGAGCTATTCTAACCACTCCTTGGGTTATTTGGTCATGCAGGTGGATGTCAAACACCTTAAACATAATGCACAAACATCTGAAGACATAAGGTGAATGAAAATTGCAAAGACACTGTAAGGAACTTAAATGCAAACTGGGGCTTGCCTGAATGCGAGTCCGAGTCTATGTTAGTATTTGGCACCAGGACTTCCAAAGCTTTCGGCTGCTCCTCGACTTCAGTTATTACTAGTTATGCATATACTATATATGAACGACTTTGAAAATAAATAATATGTTTAAGGTCACAAGTTAATATCTTGTGAATCAAATAAGATTATGATCTTAATCGGATTTGAAACTTTTATGGTACATACTAGGGACTGTAATGGAGACTCTTGCAAAGAACAAGAGATGATCAAGGAAGTTTGTTGTCCCTAAAATTCCTACAAGTATAAACCTTCTCTGAATTTTGGTTGTAATTATGGAGGTCTATCATGGCTACCAGTGGTTTTACCATGCAGTGGGGGTCTCACTTGTCCTAGGCAAATTGGTTTCACAATTTTCTAAGCTTCCTATAGGGAGAATGATTTTTCAAGTTTGGGGAAAAAGCTGAAATTGATTCTGTATTTTTCTCAATTTTTAACTACATAGAGATTTGGAACACTGATACACGAAGTAATTTAAATTCAATGAATTTCAAATTTTTACTAGAGATCAAGTGTAATAATAAGAGGGTTCTGACCAAAATTGGGAATTTTCCAATTAACAGAACAGGAGTAATTAATTTCCCAAGCAGTCAGATCAAATGAATTAATTATATAAATTCTGGGAATTTCATGTACAATAAATTGCATCACCCCAAATTTGAAATTGAGATGAGTCCACCAGAATTTATTTGGTATTTTTTGAGCAATTCTACTAGGAGTAATGATTTTTAGAAGTTTGATTGAATCCTGAAATTATTTTCCAATGGTGAAATTTGAATAAAGCAGCCGGGCCCGCTGCTTTACAATCGACCAATCGCAGCTGGGCCACACCAAGGGCCATGGGGTTAACCCGCGTAGCCGCACCGGATCCAGATCCGCAGCTGATCTCACGCGAGGGAATAACTTGCAGACATCTCGACCCGCGAGGCTTTCGTCTACCTCCCGACGCGCGATGCAGCCGCGGCGGCGCAGCACCGGCGAGCTCGCCGGGATGGCTGCGTCAAACTCCACTTGACTCGGCCCTGACCACCTAGCCATAAAATGGACCGCACAACACGATGGTGAGGTCCAACTGCGGCGGCGACGGCCGAAGATGGCGGCGCGACGGCGGCGGCGGAGCTAGGGTTTCAGCGATGGCCGGAATCGCTCGGGGATGGCGCAAAAGGATAGAAAAGGATATAAATGTTCCTGGAAGCACGAGGATGATGATTTGGAGCTTAGAAAGGGTGACATCGCCAGCAAAGTGGACATCGATGGCGGACCGACGGATTTCCATTGGCGGTGGGGAAAACGTGAATATCTCAGACTCTACTCGATGGCGTCCACTGATTCTTGGCAGAGGGGTGCGCTAGAAGGTACAGAGTAAAATCCTTAATTGTATTGAAGGATCATTACACGTAGAAACGGAATCAAACCAAGAAGTGAGCTAGTTCATGGGCTATGGCCGAAAGCAAAACTCGTATTATTTGCACGATACGGAATGAAACGAAGAATGGTTTGTACTGTGAGAAAGGTCGTGTCTTGGCGATCCTAGTTGCTTCGGAGAGCAGCTCGAGAGAGGGGCTGTGGCGTCGACGTGACGGGGAGTCAGTAGCGTCCTCACGGCGGCTGGACAGCGGCGCTGGTAAAACTGCAAAAATGCCGCCTTGTAGCCGACGAAACAAGGAACTAAAAGATTGAGAAGGTAGATGGAAGGCTTAGGTACCACTTTGCTGTTGGGAGGATGACGGGATTTGGCAAGACTTCGAGCTCGTCGGGCGCGCAGGGTGGCGGCGGTGGTTTGCGCTCGAGAGCGATGAAAGAGCTGGTGCTTTTTTATGCTCATCCCTTCTCTGCAACGTAAATTATCTTACCAAACTTGATCCAAAAATCTTAGATTTTTGTGGAGAGGACAAATCATTGGTGTAGGTTCAGATTCAGAAATTGGATTTCGAATTTGAACAAGTTTCAGTTAAATTTCAAATTCAAATTTGAATTTGACTTGAATTTGCTAAACGTCTCAAATAGAATAGCAAATGGAATTCAAAATTCTTGAAACTTTGCAGGATGGCACTTTGGAATATTTTGAGGCCATGGAAAAATGTATAGCCCCATATTTGAATATTTTGACAGGGCCTAAATCTACAGTGCTATATTCAAATTAATTTGAATATATTAGTACTGCATATGGTTTTTGCCCTGGCGATTCTCATTCAAATAAATCAAAAATTGTAGGAAGGTCACTTGAATTATCCTAGGGTCATTGGTGAAGTCCATTCCTTAAGTTAATAAAATTTTAAGTATGAGGGAAAGAAATATTCTTGATGATATCAAGTTCATGTGTACAACCATAATTGATCTTTACTATAGTTGAAAACAAACTGGTAATTGGACTTCATATTAAGGAAAAAACTGGGATTATACAGTTTATTTTATGAAAATATTTGTAAATTGAACATCTTTTTAAATTTCAGCAAAGGATTTATGTAATATGTGTTCCTTTACATGTGTGTTGTTGCGTGTCGCATCACACGGCACCACCCACTGCGACTCCTGGAAAGTGTGGACCCCGGTCCTCACAGCCTGGTATCAGAGCCGTATTGGAATTGCACACTAAATAAGGATCATATTACGAGAAAAACTTAGGATACGGTGAGGATACTATACTAGGCCCACATAAGGACTATATTAACATAAGTTGTTAAGGTGGCAAAGCTAACATATGTGTTATTATATTCAGTAACGACACTCTGACATCTGGTAAGTGGTAAGATACGCCACCGCAAGCGAATTAATTGCGGTAAGCTCACCATACGAGGAGTAGTATGTGATTGTCCCCCGTGGCTTGGTACTGTAGTTAATATGAGTATCTGAACCTTCTCATGATTCTTGGAACATATGAAAACGTTGCTCCTCGATGTGCTTCATGCAAAAGAGAGGATACCCCAACGTGTGGTCAAAAACAAAAAGTATACAACTCTTGAATGTTCAATGTTCAAAGGGCCATACGCAGCACTGATCCCTTGCGTGAGAGATAAATTGCGTGGCCAAATATTGTGCGGTCGAAAAGCATGTAGTGTGTTTTTTAAGAAACACATGAAAGCTCCTCCTACGGGTGTGGCATTAGGAAAAGACGTGGGACCCCCGTCGTGCGGTAGAAAATCCGGTCATGTACCTCGAGACATGGCTTAGCTTGGGGCGGCCCGTATCGAGTGATACGGCACAGATGTTCTTACTTTCATATATATTATTCTGACTGCCTAAAATGATCGCCTGCACGGGCCGTGTCGTACGAGTGTTCTTTGAATTGCGTGTCTTGTGCATGTACACTAACTATGTGATTGTATTGCGCTTAGAAAATGTTTGCGAGTGACCGTTTATAGTGCCACCGATTTAGACGTTTACCACGGTATAACCGGTTAAAATTTTCTAAATGGTGAGGCATGTAGTACCAACATGTATCCCATCGATGCATTAACAACTTTACTGTAAAATGGACTGAAAAACGACTTAAGGATATGTATATTAGTCCCTGGTACTTTTGTTTTGATCTAAGTTTCAAAATTGGGGTGATTCATCTCAAGTTGTTCCGAAACAGAGTGCTCTGTTTTTCTGGTAGCAAACTGCTGGAACTTTGGAAGAGCATAACTCCTTGTATTCTTAACCAGTGAAGGTGTATGATACAGTTCTGAAAATTTTAGGTAGTCCTCTACAACTTCTCTGTATACAACCAGAGCAAAATCACACGCCTAACTATTTGTAATTTCAGTTGAAGGCAAACTGTCCAGAACCATGACAGATTCAATTACCTCTCTGTAGTTCTCTGTTTTTCAGTCATTGCTTCCTGTAAAATATTTTGTAAGAATCTTGTGATAAATATTTGTAAATTTTATGATATGTATTACATCTTTTGATTAAAAGTTTGTTCAGAAATGTATCATATTTATGTGTACAACTGTGATAAAACAGCATCTTTCAAAGGAGGTGCTGGCAAATTTTATCCAGAATTTCTCTCAACTTTGAATTATCGTAACTTTTGATCCAGAACTGAACCGGGGATAAATAAATACTTGTTGGGAAGATACTGAACATAAATTTAACTTTGGTATTCAACTTGAGTTATGAAAATGCTGGGAACTGTACCAGATTCTGGCATAAGTGAAAAGTAGTCAATCTGGACAGAGACTTGATCAGTTCACCTCACTTCTGTTTGAGTCTTGCACATGTACATGGTTATACCTCCTTAACTTCTATAACCTGTTCATGTGTTAACCCTTATCAAACTACTGTTGGAATTGAGTATGTTACTACTCAATTTCCTATTTTCCGTTGACCATGTTTGTGTCATATTATTGTTGACTGTGATGCTTACGTGATGAGGACGTGGTTATGACATCTCGTAGTAACCAAAAATAGTGAGATGAACTTCCAAAGAGGGAGTCCATCGACATGGAATTCACTATTGTATATTTGGTCGGATGATGTTTAGCTTTTATAAAGTTATTTCTTTATCCATACGAGATGTTTTCACAATTCAATAATCATTACCGTACTACTGTTTTCTTCCGTATATGGCTTTGCAAATCATGGTGAACGTAAGTCATTGTATGGCTGCAGAATGGATCGCACTCACACAACGTGCGAGGTTGATGGTTCAAGTCAAGGAGTGGATGACTCCCGAGAGCCAGAACAGCAGGCCCAACAGCCACCACCTCCACCTCCGCTTACATTGGCGGATGATATCACAGCCATGGTAGGTTCGCGCGACGAGCAGACCGAGCAGCTGCGAACCCTTGTGCAGAATACGTCCCGTCAGGGGCAATGTCAAGCCGGAGGCAATTGTCAACCTCAACATGCAACATATCCGAAATTCTTGGCGACTGCACCACCCATGTTCAGTGGTGATGGTGAACCTCTGTATGGGATCCATTGGCTCCGCACCATCGAGTTTAAGTTCGGGCTGCTGCGGTGAAGTGATCATATGAAGGTATTATATGCAGCACAACAGCTACATGGCTTTGCTGGTGCTTGGTGGGTAAACCACATTGCCTCCTTGACCGCTGAACCGCAAGTCACTCGACCGATTTTCGAGAGGCAATCCCCACCTATCATGTTCCTCCTGCCATTATGAAACGGAAGCTTAAGAAATTTCTTGATTTGAAGCTAGGAGAAATGAGTGCTCAAGAATACTCCAAAGTCTTTATTAACCTAGCACAATATTTGTTGCAGTATGTGAGTACGGAGAATCAGAAGCGAGAGTACTTCTATCTGGGTCTAAGCCCCATGTTGAAAGACAAGCTTGAATTGTTCAGTGACAGCTCGTTCAATGGTATGCTTAATGCCGCGACTACACAAGAGGATGCCACACATGAGCTTGCCATGCAGGACAGCACACATTATGTTCCTCATAAATACCGTGTGGCATACCGTTCACTGTCCAATCAGATATGGCAGCCGGCTGCACAACCGAGTTCGCATCAAAGTCATCTGTTTGAAGTATCAGGTTTCTGAGCAGCAGTACAGCAGCAGCAAGAACAGTCCCAATTTGTTCGAGGGGCATTTGTCTCATAGCAAGATGCAGAACGATTTAGGACCCAAGTCAGTGGAACGTCAAATCGGTATAAGTATTTCACATGTGATCGTGTTGGGCACTATACCAAATATTACCGAAAGAAAATGTTGAGCAGCGGACAAGTATCAGTACAAGGGTGTATTCAGCCCCGTGTTCAACCAAGGAGGATGGCGCTACCGACCGGAAGTGTTCAACATATAACGATCAAGGATGTTCCGGAGGGAGCACCGGTGTTAGCAGGTATATTTGTTAGAACATTATTCGTGTAAACATAAAATAACCATGAACATGGTCTAGCCTCATACATGAATACAAAATAAAAGAGGACGTTAATCAGCGCTTACTGTCCCCAGATGAAGCCATTAGGCCAAGCGAAGTCACGTGCCTGCTTGATGCAGGCTCGTCGGCAGCGTCGTCGTGTGGAAGATCAAGGCGACGACCTTCGTCCCGTTAGCAGCGCCGTGAGGATCGGGTGTGTGAGGATGTGTCGGGAGAGGCTACACTCTAATGACGTTGGATCATTAGAGTGACCAGCGCCCCCTATTCATATATGCGCTGCTGCGGGCGGGGGCCAAAACCAGATATGGTAGGTTGCACCTCCTGTCAAGGTGCATGCAAATTAAGGAAATAAATCCGTATTTAGGGAAGGTCATCAATTTTGTAATTAGGAAACATCTTATTCCCTTCTCTAAAACCACCAGCCTTCCATTTCATTTGAAAAACGAATTAATGCACAACTAATAAGGAAATATGGTCTTCCTTAATTGTATGGATGATGATATTATTCCTTTAATTACAAAGGAAAATTTTCCATTAGATGGAAACTTAATTATTTTCTTCCTTATTGTTCGCAGGACGTTGGCCATGCGATCACACATTCCAACATTCTCCCACTCGATCGTAAGGCTGGCGTCATAAGTCCATTCTTGAAAAAGATGGTGTACCAAAGTAAAGCGCCACAACAACAAATTAAACGTCGTTGAAACTTCAGTACTCATAATACACTCTCTTTCTCTTGAAATGGAAAGCATTATTCTTACGGGAGTTGGTTGCATTATTGGCCCTTTATTCCAGGATCAAAGGCTTTCTAGCAAACCCATGCCGACAACGTGATCACAAAAAAAATTGGGTGCTAAGCCTTTAGTTAGCGGATCCGCAAGCATTAGTTTAGTACTTATAAGCTCAACTTTAACGGTCTGATCCTCGACTCTATCTTTTACAACATGGTACATAATGTCAATGTGTTTGGCAGCACCGCTTGACTTGTTGTTACTTGAAAAGGAAACTGCAGATTGATTATCGCAGTATATCGTTAGTGGTTTTGAAATGCTGTCTACTGCTCTTAAACCGGGAATAAATTTCTTTATCCATACTGCCTGCCCAACGGCCTCATAACATGCTATAAACTCAGCCTGCATTGTCGACGATGTAGTTATAGTTTGTTTGGAGCTTTTCCATGAGACAGCTCGCTCAACGAGTGTGAAGACATAGCCTGACATGGATTTCATAGAGTCAACACACCCCGCAAAGTCTGTGTCTGAGTATCCCACAAACTTTTGTTCGTGAGACATTCTATATGTGAGCATGATATTCTTAGTGCCTTGCATATAGCGCAAAACTTTCTTTACGGCCTTCTAGTGGTCCGGTCCTGGATTTGACTGAAATCTACCAAGCATCCCAGTTATATACACTAATTCAGGACGTGTACATACTTGAGCATACATGATGCTTCCGACAGAAGAAGCATAAGGAACCGACTTCATTTGATCAGCCTCATATTGGTTCGTTGGACATTGAAATGTCCCAAACTTATCACCCTTGAAAACAGGGGCAGGTGAGGCAGAGCACATATGCATATTGTATCTCTTAAGTACTCTGTCTATGTATGCTTTTTGTTATAATCCTAATACTCCTTTGGACCTATCTCGGTGGATTTCTATGCCCAGGACATAAGAGGCATCACCAAGATCCTTCATACAGAATTTAGAGGAGAGAAACTATTGGTCTCATACAACATATTTTTATTGTTGCTTGCCAAAAGTATATCATCAACATAAAGAACTAAAATGAAAAATTCATTTCCTTTAAACTTAATATAGATGCAATTATCCGCCTTATTTTCATAAAACCCAAATTTCCTTATTACATCATCAAACTTGAGGTTCCATTGCCTGGACGCTTGCTTTAACCCATAATGAGATTTCTTAAGTCGACATCCCATATGTTCCTTGCCTTCCATGACAAAACCTTCCGGTTGAGCCATATAAACATCCTCATGCAAGTCACCATTTAGGAATGCAGTCTTTACATCCAGCTGATGTAACTTTAATCATAATAAGCTACAAGTGCCATAATAATTCTTAGTGAGTCTTTGCTAAACACTGGAGAGAAGGTTTCATTATAATCAATACCCTCTCTTTGTGTGAAGCCTTTAGCCACAAGCCTCGCTTTGAACCTTTCGATATTTCCTTTGGAGTCATATTTGGTCTTGTAAACCCATTTGCAACCAACTGTTTTGACTCCGTTAGGAATTTCTACTAAGTCTCATACATCATTAGTGCTCATAGACTTTATTTCATCCTTCATGGCTTTGAGCCACATAGATGAGTGCTTACTCTTCATAGCCTCTTTATATGACGTAGGATCTTCCTCCTTTCCTATGTCATTCACATCTTCATACATGTATACCACATAATCATCAGAGATGGCTGATCTCCTATTTCGATGTGATCTCCTAATCGGCTCATCATGTTGCTCATTATTCACAATAGAAGGTTGTTGTGAATTATTAATAGGTGCCTCGTGAGTTTTTACATTCTCCCCCGCTTGAGGTGCAACAACAACGAGATTTGTTGAAGGTGCGATCTCAGGTGGCGCAACTACTAAAGTAAGAATCTCAGAATGTACATCTACTAGAGGTGCAACAACTGGAGGTGCAACATTATGCATAGAAATAACAATCTCTTGGATCATCAGGGATGGAATATAAACCCGTTTTTCCTCAAGATCTATTTTCCTTGGGTTCATACTCCCACTGATATCATCATTCTCTAAAAATATAGCGTGTAATGTTTCCACAAATTTAGTGACATTATTTGTACAATAGAACCGATATCCCTTCGATCTGTCAATTACCAATAAAGTGGCAACTAACAGTCTTAGGGTCTAATTTTCCAATAGTTGGATTGAAGACTTTAGCTTCAGCGGGAAACCCCATATACATAAATAGCGTAAGCTTGGTTTTCTCCTAGTCCATAATTCATAAGGCATCTTAGGTACGGATTTGTTGGGAACCCGGTTTAGTATACGTGCGGCTGTCTTTAGTGCTTCCATCCATAAATTAAACGATAAATTGGAGTAGCTTAACATGCTTCTCACCATGTCCATAAGTGTGCGATTATGCCTTTCGGCTACTCCATTTTGTTGTGGTTCACCCGGCGTAGAATATTGGGCTATCATGCCATTTTCCTGAAGATACCTTGCAAAAGGACCAAGAATTGGGCCATAAGGCACATGTTTGCCATAATATTCTCCTCCTCGATCTGATCCTACGACTTTAATTTTCACATTATGTTGGTTCTCAACTTCAGCTTTAAATATCTTCAATTTATCTTATGATTCAGATCGATGCTTTATTGGATAAATGTAGCCGTATCTTGAGAAGTCATCCGTGAATGTTATGAAAGAATCAAAACCATCCACAGTCATTATTGGAAAAGGACCACATATATCTGTATGAATTAGTTCTAAAAGTCCTATACATCTTATCGCTCCTTTCTTAATTTTTTTAACAAATTTTCCTTTAATGCAATCGATGCATTGATCAAAATTAGAGAAATCCAACGGTTGGAGAATTTCTTCCTTAATGAGATGTTCAATTCTCCCCCTCGAAATGTGGCCTAGACGACAGTGCCACAATTTCGAAGATGTCTCATTCTTAGTAACACGATTGCATTTATCATTACGAACATCACTTATATTCATCACAGAAGATTCATAAAGGGAAAGCAAATAAGGTTTGTCTTGTCGGAAGTTAAGACCAACATCATTATTATTATACTTAATTAAACACTTTTTGTTCCCAAAATAACATTCAAATCCATCATTGTCTAATAAGGAAACAAAAATCAAGTTTAGCCTCATGCTAGGAACAAATAAAACATTATTAAGATGAAGTACGGAGCCGCTATCTAAACGAAGTGATAGTGATCCAATAGCTTCAACTTCAACTTCTTTTCCATCAGCGACCTTTAGGCTTTTCTCCCCCTTTATTACGTTTATCTTCATATTGAATCCCTGTAATGAATTAGTGACGTGCACGGTGGCACTTGAGTCAATCCACAAAGTATTTAGTGAATAATTTTCATAAAAGGATTCGTCAATAAAAGTAACAACATCATTACCCTTTCTAGCAAGCCACTTCAGAAAACAAACAAAATCCTTTTGGTAGTTACTAGGTTTGCCACAAAAGTGACAACCATCACCATTGTTCTTTCCAGAATTGTTAGGGCGAAGTTGCCCAGACTTATCATTACCATAAGAGTTGTGCTTGTGTTTCTTGCCACCATGATTATCATTACCATGAAACTTCCTCTTACTGGAGCCACCTTGATTAATAGAGTCATGTTTGGCAGCCTTGATTCTGTCTTCCTCTTGGACAGCATGAGTAATTAATTCATCAATAGTCCACTTATCCTTCATATTGTTGTAAGAGACAACAAGTGCACTATAATTTTCAGGTAAAGACAGGACAACAAGATGAACAAGAAAAGGATCATCAAAACCCATCTTTAAAGGTTTAAGTTTAGCACTTGTGTCACCACAACAACATGTTGTGCTCTCTAACACTGCCAACACCATCAAACTTAGTGTTCAAAAGCTTGCGCATGAGTGATAAGGCATATGACTTATCATTGCCTTTAAATTTCTCTTCAATAGAGGTCAAATAAGTCTTAGCATTTTCAGAAGCCGGGATTGCTCCCTTTATCCCTTCAGAAATGGACCCCTTCATAATCTTTAGTGACATGCGATTAGAGCGCTCCCACATAGCAATATTTTCCTTATAGGTCTTAAGTTTGTCATCAAAATTTTCCACGCCGGTGGCAGGAGGTGTGGGAACATCATGCTCAAATGCATAGTCAAGCTCAAGAAACCAAGAACAATCTCAACATTATTCTTCCATGTGGGGAAGTTGGTTCCATGAAGTTTCTCAGTTCCACTAATAGCGGAAATAATGTTCGGAGCTGAATAAAATGGAGAAACATTAGTAAACATCATTAAATTTAATAAAATTAAGCTAAAAAAAGTTTCACATCACCGTTGGGCAGAAGTGAAAATTAACACATTAAATAAAGTTTTCATATCACCATTGGGCAAAAATGAAAATTAATAAATACGACATATAATTAAAACAACGTTGGTCAGAAATTAATTACATGCCATAACATTAGAATTAAGCATAAAATTCTCTAATTAAATATCTCATTGATTCAATTTAATTTAGAGAATAAACATAATGCACAGCGGAAAAAAATTATCAAGTAATCAATAGTATGGTCATTAGCAGAAAAAATACAAAATTATCAAACTGAAAACTAAATCTGATGTTAATCATGTTTGAAGAGGAAATAATATTTCATACAGTGCAGTGTAATGCATTTGGGTCCATTAGAAAAAACAGAAAGCGGCCCATAAAGTGAGCCCAAATCTATTATTTAATTTTACAGAATTGAACATGATTAGGTGATTGGGAATAAATCGGCTAGTTATGGGGAAAATATCATCAGTGATTGTTCAGAATTTAAAAAAAAAACATGTGTTTACCAAGAGATGAATCTATATCCTTTGTTAATTCATGTTGAGCCCAACAACAATCCCTAAATTTATACTGAACTTGGGTAAACTAACATGAACACAGACACAACAGCTTGATTTAGCCCTAAATAACCATAATTTCTGCTAATCTCAACCTTAAACATTACTTATCTAAATAAAATGCTAAAGATTAATGTAGAGACTAGTTAGGCATTTGATACCAAATGTTAGAACATTATTCGTGTAAACGTAAAATAACCACGAACATGGTCTAGCCTCATACATGAATACAAATTAAAAGAGGACGTTAATCAGCGCTTATTGTCCCCAGATGAAGCCATTATGCAAAGCGAAGTCCCGTGCCTGCTTGATGCAGGCTCGTCGGCAGCGTCGTCGTGTGGATGATCAAGGCGACGACCTTCGTCCTGTTAGCAGCACCGTGAGGATCGGGTGTGTGAGGATGTGTCGGGATAGGCTACACTCTAATGTCGTTGGATCATTAAAGTGACCAGCGCCCCCTATTTATATATGCACTGCTGCGGGCCGGGGCCACAACCAAATATGGTAGGTTGCACCTCTGATCAAGGTGCATGCAAATTAAGGAAATAAATTCGTATTTAGGGAAGGTCATCAATTTCGTAATTAGGAAACATCTTATTCCCTTCCCTAAAACCACCAACTTCCATTTCATTTGAAAAACGAATTAATCCACAACTAATAAGGAAATATGGTCTTCCTTAATTGTATGTCTGGTGATATTATTCCTTTAATTACAAAGGAAATTATTCCATTAGATGGAAACTTAATTATTTCCTTTGTTATTGTTCGCAGGACGTTGGCCATGCGATCACACATTCCAACAATATTTGCTATCAAAGACATACCCGTCATCATACTCTTTGATTCTGATGCAACCCACAATTTCATCAGTAAATCATGTGTGGATCAGCACCACATTATCCACCAATACTCCCAAGAATCATTATCATATAAGATCACAGGGAGGAAGTATCTCTGGCAATTAGATTGTTCCCCGAGCAGCTCTATGTTCGGGAGGCAAAATATATCCAACGTCACTTATTATATTGGATGGACAGAAGATCAACGTAATATTGGGGATATCATGGTTAATCCATTACAGTGCCATTCTCAATATCGATAACCGGACTGTCCAAATTGACTCCCCGATTCACGGACATCACACACTGGTTTTGGACAGCATGAAGCTGGACTGTGCAGCTGCATATAACACGGAAGGAACTAAACTTGAAGATATTTCGGTCATCTATGAGTATCCCAATGTGTTTTCCGATGACTTACCAGCCATGCCACTCGAATGTGATGTCGAGTTCAAGATTGAACTTGTACGGGAACCACACCGATCTCTCGAAGACCGTATCGAATGGCGCCCAATGAACTAGCAGAATTAAAGGAGCATTTGAAGGACGTTTTGGACAATTGTTTTATTCAGCCAAGCTCATCACCCTGGGGCTGCTCCACATTGTCTGTAGAAGAAGGATGAGACTCTGAGGTTATGCGCGGATTATCGACCACTCAATGCCGTGACTATAAAGAACAAGTACCCCCTGCCCCGCATCGACATTCTATTCGATCAACTTGTCGGTGCGAGGGTGTTCTCGAAAATGGATCTTCGGTCCGGATATCATCAAATCAAAATCTTACCAGAAGGTGTACCAAAGACGGCATTTTCGACGACATACAGACTATATGAGTACCTCGACATGTCATTTGGATTAACAAATGTTCCGGCTCACTTTATGTATCTCATGAACTCAGTATTCATGCGGGAGTTGAACAAGTTCATCGTGGTCTTCATCGACGATATATTGGTCTATTCCAAGTGAGAGGAAGAGCATGCAGAACATTTGCATATTGTGTTGCAACGGTTGAGAGATCACTAGTTATACACTAAGTTCAGCAAGTGTGAATATTGGATCAGCCAAGTGCCATTCTTTAGGAACATTATTTCAGCTGAGGGCATTTCTGTGGACCCAAGTAAATTTGTCCAAGAGCTGAAATGGGAATCTCCTAAATATATCCACGAGGTCCGAAGTTTCCTCGGTTTAGCGGTATATTATTGGAGGCTCATCTTGAGGTCCTCTAAAATTGCTAAACCGATGATGGAGCTGCTGAAAAAGGGAACCAAATATATTTGGAGTTCATCTCGTGAAGAAGCGTTCAAGACATTGGTGCAGCACCTTACAATAGCCCCGGTTCTTGCTCAGCCAGACATGACAAAACCATTCAACGTATATTGCGATGCATTCGGTATCGGTTTGGCATGTGTATTGATGCAAGAAGGATGAGTGGTCATGTATAGATGTCGGCAACTCCGAAACCACGAGCAGCACTATCCAACTCATGACCTTGAGGTTTCTGCTGTGGTATTGGCGTGAAAGACGTTTAGGCATTACTTGCTTGGAAATCTTGTACACTTCTACACCAACCACAAGAGCTTGAAATATATCTTCACGCAGAAGGAGCTGAATATGACACAATGAAGGTCGTTAGAGCTGATCAAAGATTACGAAATTGAAATTCACCACCACCCCGGTAAATCGAACGTGGTTGCTGACACGCTTAGTAAGAAAGCACATGCTCACAACATCATCATGGCAGAAATGAAAGGTGAGGAACCTAGTATATATGTGGTTCCATATGGGGCTCTCGATAATCTTGCTCTCATTCCCACCATTCGAGAGGAAATTATTGAAGCCCAAAAGAAGGACAAGGTCATGTCACAAATACGGGAAATAGTGGACAGCGGGGAGGTAAAATGTTTCCGGAAAGATAATCACGGTACATTATGATTCAAGGACTAGATCGTTGTACCCCGTGATATGAAGCCCCGGAAGAAAATATTGGACGAAGCTCACTTGTCAAAATTTTCTATTCATTCAGGCAGCAATAAAATGTATCAAGATTTGAAGACTATGTGTTGGTGGACACGAATAAAGCGTGAGATTGTAAAGTACGTATCCAAGTGTGATACGTGTCGGCGAGTGAACGTCGACCATATACGGAAAACGGGACAGCTACAACCGTTCGATATTCTGGCATGGAAATTGGAGGATGTGAGTATGGACTTCATCATCGGATTACTACTCACATTCTGGAAGCATGATTCGATTTGGGTGATAGTCGACCGCCTAAACAAATCAGCAAAATTCATTCCGGTCAATGTTGGATTTATTGCTAACAGTATGCAGAGTTGTACATTGCACGTATCTTATGCTTACATGGTGTTCTGAAGATCGGGGTGCGCTATTCACTGCTTGTTTTTGGGAACAGCTGCACGCCTCGTTGTGTACTAAGCTGATTAGGAGCTTCGCGTATCATGAGACACCCGGTTCCGATATGAATCAAGCATAACGCATATGTGTGTCCAGGATGTTTATCACACATATACGGATGAATCACAAATGATATACATAATTTAACCACGTCTTAACTATTAAATAAGTACCTTATTACAATAATATAATAGTTAATGAATGACAAGACTGTAATCATTGCAGCGGAAATTAAACTAAGTAGCACGACTATATTCCACAAGCAATTGACGGCGGTACGCAACCTAGAACTCCACATGATCCTCAGGGTACTCCCAATTATCTCCTGCAGCTGTTGGGGGGGGGGATTGCAAGGGTGAGTACGTGTTGTACTCAGCAAGTGCGGGAATAGATGACTTGTAGCTAAACAAATGACTGGAATAAAATGGCTAATTGCAGAAAAGTACATTTCATAAACATGTAAAAGCAGCCTATCTTGTCTACGTGATATTAATTCCATTCATAACCAAAGAAATTATCATATCATGAATCCAACATTCTCATTTACCATCAGAATCCATTTAATACCAGCCAACCATTAATTTAATACCATATGTCAATTCCATATTCTTCCATAAACCGACTATGCTCAAGTGACAAAACCAAATCATACCAAACCATCCCAAAATCCCAAGTCCAATTCTAATCATGGAAGTTGTCCAGGTGCTCGTGACCAGGAGCATGGCTATCATGATAGTTCTTAACACTCTGCAGAGGTTGTACCACTTTACCCACATCTTCATGATTTCATCACCTTTCGATGACTAAGAACATCTATTATGCCTTATCACACTTCCATAGGTGTGTGGCCAAGAGATCAGAAAATAGCCTTTTAAAAGGGACTACTAGTATGTACGGTCCCACTAAGGTTTAACCGACAGGCTTGAAACTCCATTCTCCAACCTACGGGCCCCCTCGTGTGCCATGCGGATCCCAAGGTAGCCCTCCTCGACTCTCATTCCCCGCGCCATCCAATGGTCCATACAATACTAGCAGCGCTACTAATTATTCAGCTACGTTGCACCCATATTTGACCTCGTGGTGGCACTGTTGTCCTGGCATATATTTGCATGATTGGTCCTTAGATCTAAGGAAAACAAAACCACCGTACTATCCAACCCATTCCACAAAACCATGCTTGCTTAGATCTCCTAAGTTCCACGTTGCTAATTTAATCATCATTTTATTACCATCCCAAATTCTCATAATTAAAGTCGTCAAGCATATTATTTAAGTTACCCATAAACTGTGTAGCGGTGCGGTGCACAAAGGAAAATACCCACACCCGAATCATCATATATATCCCGGTGACAAGGAGTGGCATACAACGCTAGTAAACTCCTACGTATGGGTTCCATCACATTGACACGAGCATGCAATTTTGCAAACAAACATTTAATAAAATGGGATCAATATGATAATGGACACTTGCCTTGCTTCGACGGATGGGGTTTGTCGGTACCCTAAAAACTATACACCCCCTAAGGTTACAAAGATCTCAAGGGAAGGACATCTACTCAAATTGAAGACCCTCGGGGGCCCACTCGCCAGATGTGACCGGACCCGCTTCTCCAACATGGTTAACCTCTAGGTTGCCACGTGTACTGACAGACCAGAGTTATTACCCACAAGGGTGAAGCTCTGGGTTAAGTACTGAAACGGCACCTCCGGAGGTAACCCCTGACCGAGAGAAGCTCCGGACCTGACACGTGCCAGGCCACCCCGGAGCTTCCCGCTTCTCTCAAGCAAGCTCCGGAGCTGCCACGTGTCCATACGTCGGAGCTAGCTGCTTAAAACCCCCGGGAGACGTTGTAACGGCTCCGGATCTCCAAAGGACAGCCGCAGACTTCAAGACCCGATTAATTACCATTAATTCCACGTTAATGATAATTAATCGGACGATCTTAACACCTGTAACGGCACTGTCGGAGCCGTTACAGGGTTATTAACAACAATTAATCTCGTGTATCAATACTAATAACCGCCAGGGCCACATGTCGGGCCGGGCTGACTTGTAACGGTTTGTCCTTATGTTATAAAAGGACAAACCGACGATACACGAGGGGAGGACTCTCGAACACTCTGAAGCTCACAAGTTAATACAACACACACACACACCCGTGGAGTAGGGTATTACGCTCAGGCGGCCCGAACCACGTAAACGACTGTGTCACTCGTGTCCAATCGCGTTTCACCTGCTTGAGTCTCCGCGCGCCCAAACCGAACCTCAAACTCCTTCCACACTTTCGTAGTGACAGGGGATCTGCCGACTCCAACAGTCGACAGTTGGCGCGCCAGGTAGGGGCGCCTGAGATCTTCAAGAATGGTGAATTCTGCGGCTGGATCATCCAACGGGCAACCTGCTGCTCAGGCTGTCGGAGGCAATCCCTCCAACATGCAGCCACCGGCAGGAGCCTCAGTTCCAGCGGGAGTCACACTCCCACCACCACCGTCTTCTCCGGCAAGACATGCCGGACGACATGATGGTGCACCGGCGTCACATTCTGCGCCGGCAAGTCATGACAACCCAGAACACGGGCTCCATGCAGCGCGTGCTCTCCTCCAGCGACCACCACCTCCGGATGCATCTCAAGGTGCCATGGAGCAATGGAGAGCTGATATTGAGCATTTGGTCGCAGCAGCGGCCGAATGCCTCAATAACCAGGGTCCACCCCCTTCAGGGCGGGCCCCGTCGCAGCGACGAACGTTGTCTGGAAGACTTGGTCCACATGTCTCCAACAACCGGAGAAGAGCTGCGTCACAGCAAGTGACGTCGTTGCCCTCTGGGGCACGACGTGCCCATACTGCATCTCGGCTTTCGACACACGACCTCCGGGCGGAGCTTGATCGCCGATACCGCCAACAGGATGGCCGTGTCCACATCGAGCGAGCTCGAGAAAGACGAGATGCTCAAGACCCTTCTACTCTGGAAGGAGTAGGAGGAGGCTGTTCCGCCCTAGCCATGCACCTGCGCATGGTTAGATGGCCACAGAAGTTCCGGCCACACTTGCCGGAAAAATTCGACGGGACTGTTAATCCCGTAGAATTTCTACAGATATACTCCACTGCGATCCTAGCAGCTGGAGGAAACGAGGCTGTAATGGCCAATTACTTTCCAGTGGCCTTAACTGGGACCGCCAGGTCCTGGTTTATGAGCCTTCCACCCAAATCTATCGACAGTTGGGAGGAGCTGTGCCGTCAGTTCACCGCCAATTTCGGGAGTTCATACACCCGTCCGGGCACTGAACTGGACCTTTTTGCGGTCGTGCAAAAAGGAGGAGAATCTTTGCGGTCATTCATCCAGAGATTCTCTCAGGTACGTAACACAATCCCTTCTATCTCAAGCGCTTCTGTCATTGTGGCATTCAGACAGGGTGTACGAGACAAGAAGATGTTGGAGAAGCTGGCGATCAAAGAGATCACCAGCGTCACGGAGCTCTTCAGCCTGGCTGACAAATGTGCCAGAGCTGCGGAGGGCCATGAAATGCACTCCAAACCAGCCCTGGAGGATCATAAAAAATCCTCCAAAGAAGAAGCCGCTACCTCCGGGAGTGGCAAGAAGAAAAAGAAGACCAACGGCAAGAAGAAGCAGTCGGCCGGCACATCCAACGTTGCAGCCGCTGCAACTCCTGGTGGCCGGGGGCCACGCCCCGAGAAGCGACCTCGACCGTCTTCTGAAGACGGTGGCAAATCCAAGATGTGGTGCCCCATTCACAAAACGAGCAGCCACAGATTGGAGGACTGCCGGGAGGTCCAAAACCTTGCCGAGCGCTACCACAAGCGCCGGGAAGGGTCTCCCTTCCGACAGAGGGAGGGAAAACAAAAGGTCGATGAAGCTCCGGCTGAAGAGGAGTTAGGGTTTCAGGACCCCAAAAAGGTCTTGAAAGCCGTCTACACCTCCGTCGACGATGATTATGACGTCTCCGACAACGAGCGTCGAAAAACCATGAACACCATCTTTGGTGGATCATGGGACATCACCTCTCGTCGTGTCATCAAGACTATGCGACGGGATATGGCTGCTGTAGCTCCTACAGCCAGACCGGAGCCACATCGAAAGTGGATGGATACACCCATCACTTTTGATGCTTCGGACTGTCCTCAAAGCATGGTCGGAGCTGGCCAGCTACCCTTGATGGTATCTCCCACCATCAACAACATCCAGCTCCATCATGTCCTGGTAGATGGAGGTTCGGGGCTTAATCTCATCAGCTTCGAAGCTTTCACTAAGCTTCAGCTCCGACCTTCGGACCTCCAGCCCTCTCGACCTTTCTCCGGAGTAGGTCCGGGGGCCATCACTCCACTCGGAGCTATTACTCTCCCTGTTACCTTCGGGACCCGGGAGAAGTATCGCACCGAAAAGTTGATCTTCGACGTCGCTCAGATCAACTTACCATTCAACGCCATTTTGGGTAGACCTGCCTTATACAAATTCATGGCAGCTGCTCATTATGGATACCTGGTGTTGAAGATGCCAACACCAGTAGGCGTTCTCCGGATCCGTGGAGATCGCACTGCCGGAGTAACTGCTCTGGAGGAACTCCACGCACTCACCACAGCGCAAGAGGAGGACTCCAGACAGAAGCAAGCTCCACAACCTCCGAGCATTCGTCAACGAGGCTCGACCTCTGCACCTCGTGTGCAGCCAAGCGGCGACATCGACATTCCCGTCAAAGTCGTCCAAATTGGTTCTGATGTCACTCAAACTACCGGCATATCGGGTGGCTTGAACGACAAATAGGAACTCGCGCTCATCACTTTCCTCCGGGCTAACGTTGACGTGTTTGCTTGGCAACCGTCACAAATGCCTGGGATCCCCAGGGAAGTGATTGAGCACAATCTGAAGATTTACCCCGATGCTCGGCCTGTGCACCAGAAACCTCGGAAGCAATCTGTAGAGCGACAGAACTTCATTCGACAAGAAGTGAAGAAGTTGCTCGAAGCCGGATTCATCCGAGAAGTCTACCATCCAAAATGGCTGGCAAACCCAGTCGTGGTGCCTAAAGCCGGCGGGAAACTTCGGATGTGCATCGACTACACCACACTGAATAAGGCATGTCCAAAAGATCCATTCCCACTACCTAGAATAGACCAGATAGTGGATTCCACCTCCGGGTGTGAGTTACTGTGTTTTCTAGACGCATATTCAGGATACCATCAAATCCGGATGTCTAGGGAAGATGAAGAACATACTTCATTCATCACAGTGGATGGATTGTATTGTTACACAGCCATGCCTTTTGGTCTCAAGAATGCAGCTTCAACTTTTGTACGAGCAATGTACAAAACTTTCGAAGAACTCATCAGAGACATAGTGGAAGTGTACGTTGATGACATCGTGGTCAAAGTCAAGAACAAGGAGTCCCTCTTGGACACCTTACAGGCTGTCTTCGACAAGCTGCGGGCCACCCGCATGAAGCTAAACCCAGACAAGTGCGTCTTCGGGGTTAGTTCCGGAAAGCTTCTTGGGTTCCTGGTAAGTCACCGGGGCATAGAGGCTAATCCGGCGAAGATAAAAGCCATTGAAGTCATGCGGCCACCAACCCGCATCAAAGACGTCCAAAAATTAACTGGATGTCTAGCAGCCCTCAGCCGATTCATTTCAAGACTGGCGGAAAGGGCACTTCCTTTCTTCAAGTTACTAAGGAAGTCCGGACCATTCCAATGGTCTGAAGAAGCAGAGAAGGCATTCCAGGAGCTGAAACAGCTCCTCACCACCCTACTAGTCTTGGTAGCTCCGAACCCTGGTGAGCCTTTATTGCTTTACATTTCAGCTGCTGACGAAGTCGTCAGTATGGTTCTGGTTGCGGAGAGACCGGAACTACCCAATACTCAGGAATCCAGATCCCTTCGGGAGGATCCGGAGGTTCCTGAAAGCGGGTCTGGGTCCCAGCTCCCAGACTTGAACCCACAAGAAGCCACTTCAGAGGACCCTGGTTCCTTCGAGAGGATCCAGGTCATTCCTGAAGAAGCTCCGGGTTCCTCCATCCAGAACCCGGAGGTCCCCGAAGATAGTCTGGACCCCTCCGACAGGGCCCGGATCAATGGAGAGGAAGCTCCGGACCCCTCCGGGAGGGTCCGGACCATTCAACGCCCAGTATACTTCATCAGTGAAGTGTTACATGATGCCAAGACTCGATACCTAGAGGTGCATAAGCTGCTTTACGCAGTTCTTATTGCCTCAAGGAAGCTTCGACACTATTTCCAAGCTCACAAAGTCTCGGTGGTAACCTCGTATCCACTTCGAGCGATCCTGCATAATCCCAATTCAACTGGGAATATAGCAAAGTGGGCAGCGGAACTGGCTGAATTCGACCTCGAATTCATTCCAAGACAAGCAATCAAGAGTCAAGCATTGGCAGATTTCGTGGCAGAATGGACTCCCTCTCCATTAAACCCTGGGGGCCCCAGCGAGCAGAAGACGGAACCACAAGTTCCGGTCTTCACTAAGCCTCACTGGACCCTTTACTTCGACGGCTCCATGCAGAAGCAGGGAGCCGGAGCTGGAATCCTTCTCCTCGCACCAACCGGGGAGAAGGTGAAATACATGGTGCACCTTGACTTCAAGGCAACCAACAACATGGCGGAGTACGAAGCACTCATATATGGATTAAAGGTGGCACTATCATATGGTGTCAAGCAGTTGCTGGTCAAAGGAGATTCACAACTTGTCATCAAACAGGTGATGGGTGAATGCTCCTGCAATAATCTCCAGCTGGCTGCTTATCTCCTTGAAGTCCAGAGGCTTCAGAAGGACTTCGAAGTCCTAGACCTTCACCATGTTCAGCGTGCTCACAACGCTGAAGCTGACGAACTCTCGACCAAGGCGTCAACCGGAGCTCCGGCTCCAGACGGAACCTTTGTCCGGAGGTTGTCAAAACCCACAGTTCAGCCTGCCGAACTGAACGAAGGGGGCGAGATCAGCATCCCGAAGCTGACGGTCCCGATGGCCCTGTTACCATGGCAGCCATCAAGGGTCGTAGGTGCTGCCGGAAGCTCCGAGCAACCCAGCACGCAAGACTCAAATGCTCAAGTCAGTTCCGATGCATGGATCTCGGAGATCCGGAACTACTTGAAAGACAACATCCTTCCTGACGATGATGTATCCGCTGACCGGGTAGTCAGATTGGCTAAAAGATACACGTTGGTAGAAGGGGATCTCTACCGGCGCGGTGCCAACGGCATCCTAATGCGGTGCATCACAAGGGAAGAAGGCTGCGAGCTCCTCGCAGAAATCCATGGAGGTGAGTGAGGGAACCACGCGTCTTCCCGCACGCTGGTCGGAAAAGCCTTTCGGCACGGTTTCTACTGGCCTACAGCGCTCCAGGACGCTACTGAGCTAGTGAAGAAATGCAAAGCATGCCAATTTCATGCAAAGCAAATTCATACACCTGCTCAGCCCTTACAAATGATACCTCCCACGTGGCCTTTCGCTGTGTGGGGGATGGACATCTTGGGACCCTTCCCAAGAGCCGTCGGAGGTTACAAGTTCCTGTACGTCGCCATCGACAAGTTCACCAAGTGGCCGGAAGCTACTCCTGTTGTGACGATCAACAAACAATCTGCAATTAATTTTCTACAATCTATCGTGAGCAGATTCGGAGTCCCAAATAAGATCATCACTGATAATGGGACTCAGTTCACAAGCTCCGCATTTCAAGGATATTGCGAAGACCTCGGCATACAAGTTTGCTACGCTTCTGTAGCTCATCCTGCCAGCAATGGACAAGCCGAGAGAGCAAACGCAGAGATCCTTAAAGGACTCAAAACGCGCACTTATGAGCGTTTGAAAAAGCACGGAGCTAATTGGATCGAAGAGCTTCCGCCCACTCTATGGGCTAACAGGACTTCTCCAAGTCGGGCAACCGGAGAAACACCCTTCTTCCTGGTGTACGGAGCTGAAGCGATCCTTCCTCCGGAAATCACCTTGGGTTCCCTCCGAGTCCGGACCTTCGACGAAGCCGCGCAGGACCAGCTCCGGCGTGAAGACCTAGACCTCCTCGAGGAGGGAAGGTGCCAAGCAGCTGTTCGGAATGCCCGATACCGCCAAGCTCTACGGCGCTATCATCAGCGGCATGTACACAACTGACAGCTCGAGGAAGGCGATCTGGTGCTACGGAGAATACTATCCAGAGAAGGGCAAAACAAACTCTCCCCCGGCTGGGAAGGACCCTTCCGAGTGATCAAAGTATCCCATCCCGGAAGCGTTCGCTTGGCTACCGAGGATGGGACACCTCTCCCAAATCCTTGGAACATCGAGCACCTCCGTAAGTTCTACACTTAATTCCACGGAGGTGAGTCTTAAGTAACTTGAAGTGTATGTTATAGAGTCATTGTACAGAGTCGGGTAGTTCCTCCGGGAGAGCAGCCGGACCTTTCCCGAAAGGTTTGGAAAACTCATGCAACACTTGATACAGTCTCCGGACTAGAAGTGTAGCTAACTACCCTGGGTTAAACGAGAAACCGAACACACTTAGCCTGGTTCCGTACCCTAAGAGTGTACTTGTTTCCCCTGTACCCCGGACCTATAATGAAAGACATCTTCATGTGAAATAGACTCCACGTGCATTCATTTTTGCATAAGGCTCGACATTTTTATTTTTCTCTTTCTTGTCTATAACAGAAACGTGCAATTCTTAAGAAATTCTAGTTAGACCGATTTACGTACGATTCGAGTTGAATTGTCGGATTTTTTAGATTTAAGTATCGTCTGTGGCTAACTCGCCTGAAAGCCGCCAAGCCATTCTAGGGCCGGAGTGCGCTATCGACTTAGCCTGGTCAAGCACCCTAAGTACGCCACTCTACCTATATCCCGGCAGGCCAAAGTAAGGTGGGTCCATGGACAATTGGATCTAAAAGAAAAGACAATTCATCCAATTATACTAAAAATCGTGTTCAACTTGAAATTCTCTTGAGAACCGTAAGCCGCGACGAAGTTATAGATAAGGAACGAATTTTACTGTTTTTCTTGGCTTAAGTGTGCAGGAAAAATAAACCCAATATTGATGGAGAAAAACCGGAGTTAACCAAGCTCCGACTCCCACCGGCGTTAACTTAAAGATGGTGAGAAGACTCTATCACTAGAGTCTGTTGCCAGCAAACCAGGCGTGGCAAGGGTCATTGCCGGAGCTACTAAGCTCCGACACCTTGAAGTATTAACTATCGACACTCAACGTGTTGGTAGAGGCTACTGCCGGAGCTACTAAGCTCCGACGATGGACAGCGCCGGAGCTTCTAAGCTCCGACGACTTCAAGGGACCTTCACTATCGAAAACTTCGGACCTAAACTATACGAGTTCGAAGCAAATTTGTCTTCAACAAAACTCAACATCCTTTTGGTACATATCCACAATCAAATTGTGCACATCTACCAGGGGGCCAAGTGAAGACAAAGATGTTGAAGACAAAAAATGAAATTCACGAAAAATTGGGGATTTCATTTCATCAGAAGACCGGAGATTACATCTGGAGACAAGGGATTACAAAATTGAGGAAGAAGAGAAGATACAAATAAAGGCTAAGAAAGATAGTCCTAGACCCTATGGAAGAACTCAGCGACCTTCTGAGCGACCTCCGACACGCTGGCTCGGGTAGCTTCGCCTTCTCCTTCGACGGGGCCTTCAAGCACCGGGTCCAGAGAGAATTGAGGGTTCCGGCTAGTGTAACACGTCAATACATACTCTGTGACGTTCCTAGCCAGGGATTGCCCCTCGACCTCCAGCTGGTCCGCGATGACGTCGCCCACCTTGGAGAGCTTGCTGCCCGCAGCGCTCAACGCTTGCAACGCAAGGTCCGGCTCCGGCTCCGGGTCATCCGGGAGCACGGGGCTGAAACCCATCGGCGCTAGCGCATCATCGGCCTTGCTCAGGAACTCCCAAATTTGCAGGGAGTCCGTCTTCCTCAGGCCCTTCATCTCTTCCAGGGACCTCCGGGCCGCCGCCAGCTCCGAATTCTCGCGGGAAAGACGCTCGACTTCTTTGGCGTTTTGCTGAATCTTCGCAGCAACCCGCTTCTCAAGTCTTCCGAGCTCCTCCTCCCGGAGGTGGATCCTGTTCCGGCGGTCGACCAGGTCTTTCTCCCTAGCCTCTATTTTCTTCTCCCGGGCGACAAGGGCACACTCGTACTCGTAGAGTTCCTGCCCCCGCACCCAGGTCTTCTCCTCTTCCTCGAGGCAGCGCTCTTCCAATTTTTTAGCGCGCTCCTCGAGGCCCTTGTCCGCCAGAGCTGTCTTCTCGGCGAGCTCCTCTTCACGTCGCAAGACGTCGTCCCGTAGCTCCAGGAGTTTTTGCTCCTCATCCTCGAGCCGCTTTTCCCTTCCCTCAAGTGCCTCTCGGCGCTTGATGAGTGCGGTACTGATGGCCTCGAGTTGATCGAACCGAGCGTTGGCCGCATCATTAGCAGCCTTAGCTGGTCATGGTACTCCCGGGATTGGGCGTCGAGGTTGTGAGTCATGCTCTCCCTCTCGTCCAGCATCTCACCCCAGAGCTCCAGGCGGACCTTCTCCCGCCTGATCCATTCCTTGTCCTCAGCAATCCTCGACTGCGCCAGCTTGGTCTCGAATTGGAGTCGATTACGCCACCTCCTAAGGGTTTGGCGCTCCTCTTCAAGAACCTTGCTGTCGTGGAAGAAGGCTAGTTGGACTTGACGTAGACTGGAGCAAGCGTTGTCGATGGACATCGACAGCGAGATGGGCTCCGGACCTTCTGGGGCCTCCTCCGCTGGTTCCAGCGGGTCTTCATTTACAAAAATTGGGTCCCACTCTACGAGAGCGGAACCCCGAGCTTCCAAGGCACTAGGGCACTCCTCCGGGATGGCCTCAGTCGCCACCGAAGAAGGTCCCGCCACCAAATCTTCATTCGCCCCCTCAGGCTGGGGGCCGGCGACTTCGTTCAGGCACTCTGGCTCCGCCACGGGTACCATCGACGTCGTCGCCTCCACTGGCTCCGGCCGGGACGCTTCTTCTGAGGGAGGCTCAAGCTCCCTCGCCTCTTCGACCACCGGCTCTGCAGCCGGCGCTTCCACAATCACCGGCTCTGCAGCCGGCGCTCCAATAGCTACCGGCTCTGCGACCGAAGCTTCGGAAGTAACCGGCTCAATTGCCGGAACCACTTCAACTTCCGGCTCGCACGCCGGGGCCTCAGCTACTTCCGGCTCAACCGCCGGGGCTTCAGCACTTTCCGGCTCCGAAGCCGGGACCTCTACTTCCTCCGACTCAACAGCCGGAGCATCTACTTCTGCAGCACCAGGGCCCGGAGCTTCAACCTCCGGAGCGGGTGCCGCTGGCGCATCTTCAATCCCGTGGTCCGGCGCTACCACGGGAACTTCTGGAGACGAGTCGAGGTCCACGACCACGACAGCCGGCGCCGGAGCTGTCGCAGCCTCCGCCTGGGGCGGCACCGGGGCTAGAGCAGAAGCCCTTGCAGCCTCAGACACTGTGGCTGAGGGCGGGGCTTCACTCCCCTTCTTGGGAACGCTGCAGATGAAGAATGAAGAAATTGAGCAAACAGATGCTATAATTAAAAGTTAATTGAGGTAAGCAAGAAAAATTACCTTGGGAGGCTCACGCACCAGCTTGCGCGGAACCTCTTTCCCGGATGTTCCGGGCTGGCCACGGTCGGCGTAGGAGCTCCGGGAGGACTCCCAGGACTTGCCGTAGCCGCGGGCGTTTCCCGGGTCGGAGCTCTCCTTGACCGGGAGGAACTCCTAGACCTGGAGGCCCTCACCGCTTCTCGAACCGGAGTCGCCTGTCCGGAGCTGGCACCTCCGGAGGGACCCATCACGGGGACAGCCGCACTCCGGGAGGATCCTACCGCTGGAACAGTAGCGCTCCGAAAAGACCCCACCACGGGGACGGACGCTACAGCGGCGGAGGATCCTCCTTCCTGAGGACGGGGAACTGGTGGGGAAGTAGCAAGCCCAACGGACCTCCCGTCAGCATGTCGCAGCTTCCTCTTCCGGCTCTCTGGCTCCTCCGCCAGCTCCTTGCCCTTGCCGGTGACCTCCGCTCTTGGCTGAGAGACAGGGGCGGAGCCGCCTTCCGACAACCCGGGGATCGCCAACTGGGCGGTCGATCTTCTCTCGACGACGCCAAGGTCGTCAAGCGCGGGCATCTTCCGCCGGAGCTCCCTGCTGAACTCAACTTCCACGTTCAGGGGGAGGAAAGCCGGCGGCGGAGTCAAGTACTCTCCATCAACATCGATGCCGTGCTGGAATTTCTTGAGGTGAAACTCCAAGGACTTCCCCACCATGCTGGACTTCAACCCGGTTTCGACCCGGTCTTCGTCCATCACGCTGTTGAGGGCCCAGGCGAGCTTCTCCCTCCTCTTCAGCGGCGCCCACCTGTTGGACAGGAAGTTGCAGAACACCGCCTGGGGAGTCAATCCTCCCTCTACACATTGGCGGATCCTGGACAAGACGGGCTCGAAAGCTGCCGCCAGCACCGGAACTTCGCTCCACACCGACGTGTCAATGCCGGGCAGACCGTCTGGCAGCTCCAACCGCTCGTGCTCCTCCACCCGGACGACTACCCAATCTTTCTTCCAGTCATCCCACTTCCCGGAAGGGAACGACCGAAGGTACTTGAACGGGCACTTCTTGCGCTTCACAAAGTAGTAGAAGCCAAGGTACTCGTCACTTCGGCCGGTGGTTTGGACGGTGAAGAAGGTGCGGAAGAGCTCGATGCATGGAGGGATGCCCACCCACATCTCGCAGAAGTGGACAAAGATGGACACAAGGAGGAGGGAGTGAGGGCCAAGGTGGTATAGCTGCAGACCATAGAAGTCCAGCAGCATCAAGAAGAAGGAAGAAAACGGTGGGATCAGCCCCACCATGGCGTACGATGAAAAGTACACCATTTCGCCGGAGTGCTCCTTTTTAAAGGGAAGCTCCCCGCCGGCGCGGACTGAACGGTTGAAGAAGTCCGACGACCACCCCATGAGGGCTCGAACCTTCTTCAGATCGCTCTCCGTCTTCAAACGACTCTCACGCGGACCCAACTCCATCACAGCACAGCTAGGCGAGAGAAGAGAAGCAAAGCACGAGTTGGGAGTTTGAGCGCAAGAACAGATGGAAAGCGTAAAGAACTCCCGACGGTGCGCTTTCCTTCTTAAGTAAGCCCTCGCAACGCTTGGATGGAAACTGCAGGGGAGTCAAGCATACTACTCAAGAATTCAACCCAGCCGATGACAAGAGGGCCCGGGACCACCCTGACGATCAAGTCGAGGCTCTTACCCAGGCGAACAGTTGTCATCACGAGGCGGGAAACCCAAAGGCGGCGGACTGACAAGGCGCGCGGAACCGATACGGTTTTCGTATCGGGAACCGACGACCTTCAATTGCGAGAGATCCGCACGTCAAAGATCTTATCTGCCGCCTGAGGTGCACCACGCGTCGGGACTCAACCGTAAAGCCCCGCCAAAGGCACCTCCGAAGACCCTTGAAGACCCAGTTCAAGAGTCGCAAGTGTGGACCCATCTCCGGCGGAATGACTTCATCCCGTTAGCCTTCCCCGGAGGTAGGTCCAGGGGGCCACTGTCGGTACCCTAAAAACTATACACCCCCTGAGGTTACAAAGATCTCAAGGGAAGGACATCTACTCAAATTGAAGACCCTCGGGGGCCCACTCGCCAGATGTGACCGGACCCGCTTCTCCAACATGGTTAACCTCTAGGTTGCCACGTGTACTGACAGACCAGAGTTATTACCCACAAGGGTGAAGCTCCGGGCTAAGTACTGAAACGGCACCTCCGGAGGTAACCCCTGACCGAGAGAAGCTCAGGACCTGACACGTGCCAGGCCACCCCGGAGCTTCCCGCTTCTCCCAAGCAAGCTCCGGAGCTGCCACGTGTCCATACGTCGGAGCTAGCTGCTTAAAACCCCCGGGAGACGTTGTAACGGCTCCGGATCTCCAAAGGACAGCCGCAGACTTCAAGACCCGATTAATTACCATTAATTCCACGTTAATGATAATTAATCGGACGATCTTAACACCTGTAACGGCACTGTCGGAGCCGTTACAGGGTTATTAACAACAATTAATCTCGTGTATCAATACTAATAACCGCCAGGGCCACATGTCGGGCCGGGCTGACTTGTAACGGTTTGTCCTTATGTTATAAAAGGACAAACCGACGATACACGAGGGGAGGACTCTCGAACACTCTGAAGCTCACAAGTTAATACAACACACACACACACCCGTGGAGTAGGGTATTATGCTCAGGCGGCCCGAACCACGTAAACGACTGTGTCACTCGTGTCCAATCGCGTTTCACCTGCTTGAGTCTCCGCGCGCCCAAACCGAACCTCAAACTCCTTCCACACTTTCGTAGTGACAGGGGATCTGCCGACTCCAACAGTCGACAGGGTTGCTCAAGTTCTTCGAAGTCTTGGTTCTGAAAATCCTCGTATACGCCCTCTTTAGCACGTCCCTCTACTCGTGATCACACATACAAGAAAATACACACAAATCAACATGATGCGCACATATTAATCAACATGCAATGACATGAATGCATGCAAAGTTCAAAAGTTAATTAACTATGGTTGTTTATTGATTAGATGCAACTAGTTCATACATGTTCATACGAGTTTATGGGGGTTTTACCGAGAATTAAGGTTGCTAAAAATAAATCGATGGTGCAACTATGATTAAATTCTGGTTAGAAATGTCGCTAAAATTCACATCAGAAAACGTATCCTACCGTAGATGCGACGGCTTCGAAGATCGCGGGACGGAGGCATAGCGTAGACGAAGTAGATGGCGCAGCGGTCCTCCGGTGGCACAACAGCGGCGGTGCAACGATCTCCGGCGGACGACGGCACCTTCCTCCTTTTCTTCTTCTTCCTCCTATTTTTTTCTTTTCTTTTCCTCTCTGCGCAACCTCTGTTCTCTCTTTTTTTTTCTTCTGGCGCTAGGGTTTTCTGGCGGCGGTGCTGCGATCGCTTCGTCGAAAAAACACAGAGCCTTCAGCTCTTTTTATAGGCGGCAAGATGCGCTCATGGTGCAGCATGGTGGCGGCTCGGTTCCGACTGGGGTGCACACTGGCGCACTGGCACGCGCGAGTGACCGCGTTCGGACGCGCGTGACCGGAGCTGCTTGGCTCGGCCGCCAGCTCTCGTACGGTTGGGCACTATTTGCACAGAATGTTCTGGGATGAAGCAAAGCTTCCCCCAAAAACTTCCGGAAGTTTCCAGAAACCTTTTTTTTGGAGTTCAGATACATTTTTTATATATTTTCTATTTGTTTATATTTGTTCCCTAATATATGTTTTATATTCTTATTCTCTTTTCTTCTTTCCTACACATATTTTTTATATATGTTTCATCTTTTATTTTCTTCCTTTATTCTACTAATGATTAATTCATGAACATGTAATGCAATGCATGATGCTAAAATTGAGGGTGTTACGTATCACCAGCAGACCGATGGAGAAACTGAGCGGGTGAACCAAGTCCATGAAGACATGTGTGCATGTGCCATACACCACGGTAAAAATTGGGAGGATCATTTACCGTTGGCGGAATTCTCGTACAACAACGGCTATCAAGCGAGTATCAAAATGGCACCATACGAAGCTCTCTACAGCCGGAAATGCCGCACACTGCTAAATTATTGTGAGTCCGACAAGAGGGTGAGATTGGGGATTGATGTAGTCAACGAAGCCAAGGAACAAGTTCGGATCATTCAAGCAAATCTGAGAGCGGCTTGATCTCGACAAAATAATTTTGCGGACAAGCCGTGTTGCCCGCTGCACTTCGACATCAGTGATCACGTATATCTCCGCATGTGTCCGATGAAAGGAATTCGCAGGTTCGGTGTAAAAGGTAAGCTCGCTCCCCGATTTATCAGTCCATTCGCGATCACTGAGAAGTGCGGACCTGTGGCTTATCGATTGGAGTTGCTGACATCTCCCGCTGGTATACAAAACATTTTCCACGTATCTCAGCTCCGGAAATGTCTCAAGTTCACAGCTACAGCCCACCCCAAAGAAATTAGCGAGTTGCAATACTGCAGGAATCACGCCAACTAACGAGGGTGTTAAACCGTCGTAAATGAGGGCATAGCCGTCGTAAATAGATGGTTTCTGGCTCATGTTAAATAAAACCTGTAAATATAAGTATTTACGATGTCAATCTTCGTAAATATAGTTATTTAGGAGGTGTTTGGCATGGCTCCAGAGCCGAACTTTATGAGAGAGCCAAAAAAATTTAGCCAAACACCTCAACTCCAAAACTCCATGGAGATATTCAACTCTGTGGAGTTTGAGGAGCTCTAGTTCATTTTTTCGGAGTACCTCTTTTGTTGCTCCCAAACTCGCTAATATGCACCTAGTCGTGGAGTTCAAGAGTATTTACCCACAATTGCCACTAGTTATGAAAAAACGATTCGCTACGATCTATTATTTCCTTCCTCCCCAGAAGTCCCGCATAGGTGCCTGCCGCCCCGTGACCTTCGGCGCCAAACCGCCCCTGCCCCCCGCTGCCTAGTGCTTTTCTGCTCCGTCCGTGGCGCGCGGCCCGTAGGCAGCAGCCTCGGCTGCCGACGACCCCGCCCCACGCTTCCCAGCGCCTTTCCGCTCCAAACACGGCACGCGTCCCGTAGGCGGCAACCTTGGCTGCTGCCGCCCATACCCCCTGCCATCCAGCGCCTTTCCGCTCCGGCCACGGCGCGCGGCGCGTAGGCGGCAGCCTCGGCGGCCACGGGCCAGCATCGCCCTTCGATGCTTGACGCCCAACGCCGCCAAACTATTCGGCCCTTCGCTGAGACTGCTAAACTCGCGTGTAAGACGTTCGTCTCATGAGTAGACGATACGCCTGTTGTTCCAGCCGCTTGGTTGCTTCAGTTTTTATCATATTCTGCACGTGTCCCAAGGGAACCTGTACTTGAATCACTTTTGAGATTCAAAACATCAAAAACACTCCTGTACAGAAGCCATTTATTAAAAAGAAACAATTACATTTCACTGGTACTACTTTAAAAACAGTCGATGTGCTTTTCTAGTTCGGCCCAGTTTAAATTGAACAGGTCCAAAAACTGTTAAGGGTAAAATTGGTAAAGCATCATAAAACCTCTTTTTTTTGGGAGTTGGGAACATATTGCCAGCCAAACATGTCTAGTAACAACTTTATCTTCACAATAGAGTTGCTCCACCCTAGTATTTGAGAGCAGAGTTGCTCTACTGCGGAGTAGAGCCATGCCAAATACGCCCTTACAAGGGCTGAATCGAGCCTTCGTAAATAAGTCCACCCTGCCATGTGACGCCCGAGAAACCTATTTTCGATAGTTACCATCGTAAATATATTTGAATTATTTATGATGGTTCCCGCCAACCGTCATAAATGTTGTGTGCTTATTTACAATGGTTCACACACCATTGTAAATGTTGTGTGCTTCTTTATGACGATAGTCGTCATAAATAAGTTATGCGATTCTTTTAACGGAAAACAGTGCCATGGCTTCGAGGCCAGCCGTGGCTCGATGGCTAGCTCATACGTGCATTAACATATATCACAGGCATTAACATGTACCAGAGACATTGAAACAAAAGTATATCACAAGTCCAAAACAAGCATTTACATGTAATAAACTACGCATACCCCGTCCGCTAGTTCCAGAACCTTGGAATCTCGTCATGGTTGCGCTCCCGGTGCGTTCGGTGATGGAGTGCAAGCCTCTGTCCCCGATCCCTGTCATGGATAAGTATAGTTAGTTCATAAATTAGTTGAATTAAGCAAGTTAAACTATTTTATATATTTGAGCAAGTTTAGTCAGAATTTGAGCAAGTTTAGCTAGAATTGAGCAACTTTAGCTATCTTTAATTGGATTTCAGAAAATTTAGCTAGAATTGAGCAACTTTAACTAAGTTTAGTTAGATTTTCACAAGTTCAGCTAGAAATGAGTTGGTTTAACTAGATTTGAGCAAGTTCAACTAAGGTTATTTAGAATGTACCTAAGCTCCTGGAGTAGGCTGCTGTAGCGACTCTTGCTCAACCACCGGTGGCACCCACCATGGAAGGATAGCCAGCTGTCCAGCCGTTATAGCCTGCAATCACAAAGCATTAGCACATATTTCTTTCATAACTTTTAAAAGCAAAGTTGAGGGATGATCAATTACCACCATCTCCGTATGAAACTCCATCATATACGAGGTTAGGTACTCGTCACTGGCCCTAGCGGCTGCAGCTTCGCAGTCTCGCCTCTCCGTCGTATACATAGTAATTAAAAAAGCAAGAAAGTTTCTTACATTTGAGTCGACCACTCCAGCAAATTCGTACATAGTAATTCCAGAAAAGATTAACTCACCGGCCGTGAGGTTTCTTGCCTTTACTAAGCCATGCGGCTTGGGGAACGATTGGTACGCTCTGCGAAACAAAGTCCTTGCCTTGCAGCCTCTTGGCCTCCATCTCATACTCGGCCTATAAATAACAAAACTAAAGAACGTCAGCCAAATTGATTAAAAGAATTCAATATGAGTGAAAAATCAACTCACCATTGCCTCCATCGACGCCTACGAACACAGTTGGTCAGGCTGTGAAGGATCACCTCCTTTGTGACCCCTCTTCCACACCTCAATCGGTGTGGGCTCTTGACTAGTTTCATGCTCCTGTGGCTACACGTGCTAGCACAATGAATATATGAAACATAAATAAACATAATACATAGTTACACTACCAATGCGCTTATATTTCCGCAAGTACCCTTTCGCACTGAAAAAGTGTGACAGGTATGTCCCTCTGCTGTCTCGAAGACTGCGAGAGTGGTTTTGAAAATACTTGCTCACCCACCTCAAGCAGAGGGCCTGGTACGCCTCCAGCAGGCCCTCTAGACACTGCACCCCTTCGCGACCCTGCACATAATTATTATTAGGTGAAAGCACTTGTAACATAATTACATAATACAACAAAATAAAATCGACAATTTACCTCCATATACTCCTTCACAGTCAGGTACGTGGAAGACGTCTCCCTGAACTGGCACGCCTCTCGCTCCTCCAGATGTAGCTTGAAGTATTTGTTTATAGGTTGAATCCGGGCACTCGAAATGGATTGTCAGGATCTTCTTGGCGTTGTTGTGGAAGACTATCATGGAAGTGTCCACCTCGCCCCCATTCTCGAAACGGTATCGTGCATTAAATAAAAAATTTGCATGTAATTGTATAAACAATATCATTGACTTGTATTAAAATAGTTTATTGATACGTACCATGATGTCAGACCACACAGCATCCTAGTGGTTGCCGTGTACCACGTGCACAGCGGTCGCATAATCGCCCCACGACGACGCGGCTACACCATTCACTACACTTGGGTAGTGGAAACCAATGAGACTGCCCAAGACACGATTGACCTGTCTGTGCCTTCCTTGACCTGAAAACGAGTCATCGTACCAACACCTGAAATGGAATTATCAGTCGTTAGATATATATAAGACTCAAACAATGTAAATTGAAGTGTTAGAGATTTACTTCATGTGAGACCTATGTGTGCTGAATACATTGGCTATGGCGATGAAAGTTTTGAATATCACCAAAATACCTTTTTCAACATGGTCTGATTCTAGGTCCGAGCTCCTGCAAGGTTCGACGTTAGGTCCGACGTAAGGTTCGACATACTTTCTAGGTCTGACTTGTTTTAGTTAGGTCCGACTTGCTATGGCTAGGTCCAACATGTTTTTGCTAGGTCCGGCGCAAGGTCCGACTAGCTTTGATAAGCTCTAGCGCTAGGTTCGACTAGCTTTGGTTAGTTCCAGCGCTAGGTCCGACTAGCTTTGGTAAGCTCCGGTGCTAGGTCCTGCTAGCTTTGGTAAGCTCAAGGCTCGGTTAGTTTTGGCAAGGTTCGAAGCTAGATTGCAATTGTTCTTCTTTTACATTGCAATGTTTCAAACTTTCTTGACATCTATGGAAAGTTTGATTAGTATCCTTTTACTAAGTTTTTTGTGTGTTTTGGTGGTCATGGTTGATATCTTTTTGCCAAGGTTAGCAACATGATTATGTGAGGTGCTCATGTAAGGTGTTGTGGATTTAGAACTAACGAGAGTCAAGTCGAGAACTTGTGCTCGGAAGTATTGGTTGTTTATTTGAATGTGACCTAGAGGGGGGTGTAAGACCTATGTGTGCTGAATACATTGGCTTGTAATGAATACACTTGGCTTTGATGATAAAAGTTTTTAATATCACCAAAACACCTTTTTATCAAGGTCTGACTCTAGCTCCGAGCTATAGCAAGGTCCGACCATAGGTCCGGCTTTGTTTGGGTAGCTCCGGTTACGTTCGATGCCAGGTCTGACTTCTTGGTAAGGTCCGACTAGCTTTGGTAAGCTTCGGTGAGCTTTATCTTTAGCTCCAGCATGTCTTTGATAGCTCCGGCATATATTTGATAGCTCCGGCATGCTTTTGCTAAGCTCCGACGTACTTTTTCTAGCTCCGGCTTTTGGGATTACTAGTTCCGATTAGTTCTGGTTAGCTCTGGCGCTAGGTCCTGCTAGTTTTGTAAGCTCCGGCGGGAGCTTGGCTGTACTAGTTTTGGTAAGCTCCGGTGCTAGGATCTACTAGTTTTGGTAAGCTCCGGCAGGTGCTTCATTGTACTAGTAAGCTCCGGGTCAAGCTCCGGCTTGCTATGGGATGGTGCGGAACTTGACCGCAATACTTCTGCTTTTCATTTGCAATGTTTCGTACTTGCTTTACATGATTGGAAAGATTGCTTAGTATTAATTTGCTAAGTTTTTGGTGTGTTTTGGATCATATGGCTGATATCGCTTTTGCTCTACTTTGCAACATGCTTATGTGAGGCTCTCACGTAAGGTGTTGTGTTCGGAACTAACTTGAGTCAAGTCGAGGACTTGGGCTCGTATGGATTGGTTGTTTATTCATGTGCAGGTGTTGCTTGAGTTCAAGACATGGCTGGTGACGGGATCCATTGGACTAGTCTCAGGGAGGAGATGAGGTTCCAACAACCAAGTTCGGGAGGAACTGTGGTTGAGCTGATCAGGAGGTCGCGCAGGATGATTGAATCAAGGGCAGTGCATATGAAGGATACTGAACGTCAAAGGAAGGTGTTCGCACGTATGCATGCGGTGCATGACGTGGCAACATGGTTCCGAAGATTGGATAAGGAAGGAATGATCTGGTTGGAAGGATCGGATCGTATCGTTTGATGACTTTGGCTGCGGCGGAGTCGGTTATGGCTCGGTATGGAAAGTATCGAGTTGGTTATGATAGGATTTCGTGTGGGTCACAAATTTGAGTTGTTTAAGAATGTGGGATACGTTCCTAAGGTGTTTGGAAGTCTTAAGATTGCTTCTATCTGCGTATAGAAGAATCTTGAGCAGCTATGGAAAGTTACGATTCGTGATCTGAGTAGGATTGGAGTCCTAATTAATATTGGGATGGCCTAAGGGCTAGTTATATAAGCAAGGGAGCCCAGAGCTCGTGGGGCACGACTTTGGGGGCTGTTAATCTTGTGTTCTATTGAATAAAATTCGTAGTTTGAAGGAACTTTTGTGCCTTGTTCGTCCAACTTGTTCCAGACAAGTTTTACTCGTCGAGTTTCTGGACAGCACTACCTTTCATTGGTGGTTTTATCATAACTCGAGTTTTATAGATCCAATTGACGTGATTCTTTTTGGGTTGTCTTCACAACTTGATTTTCTATCATATGTCAAAATTTCACGGTCATTAGATTTGTGTTCTATGATCTACTCGAGTTTCTTTGCAGCATTACAGAACTGTTTTTTCTCGGGTAGGGCAGATTGACCATTGTTTGATCTTTCGATCATAACTTGAGTTTTTCTCAACGGATTTGAGTGATTCTTTTTGTGTTGTCTTCGTGAATTGATTCTCTCTGATATCTATCACTTTTTCACGATGAAACACGTTTAGATTAGTCTCACACACGATTTCTTCAACAGAACATTTTTCTGCTGAAGGGTTTGGGGTTTAATTGTTTCCGCTGCCTAAGATTTTTAAATCTACCATTCACCCCCCTCTGGTAGCTTTTCACGTGCTCTTTGATCCTACAATTGGTATCAGAGCCACGGTGCTCTAATCTTTGAGATTTGCGCGTGTTTTTGACTAATCATCATGGAGAAGTACTCTGTCAAACCTTGTGTGTTCGCTGGTATTGATTTTCAGGTTTGGAAGGCACGCATGGAGGCTTTCATCCAGGCACAAGGCTTTGCAATATGGGAGAAGGTATACAAGCCTTACGACGTGCCATCAAATGATCAAGTCACAGCCACAAACCTACGGGACATCGACAACAACAACAAAGCCCAAAACTTGATCATCCAAGGACTCACTCAAAGCGACTTTGATCATGTCGCGCACCTCCGATCAGCATACGATGTTTGGAGAGCTCTCTGTGATTATCATGAAGGCTCCAACACAATCAAGGAGGTAAAACAAGATATGTTCAAAAAGGAATATATGCGCTTTGAGATGCAACCAAGTGAGTCTATCGATGAACTCTTTGCTCGTTTCAAAAAAATTCTCAGCAACTTACGTAGTGTCAATGTCAATTTTTCTGATGCTGAGAATGCTAGACAACTTCTTAGTGCATTAGACATGTCAATTTGGGAGATGAAAGTAACATCTATTCGTGAATCAACTGTCATGAGTTCTCTTACATTAGATGTACTTTATTCTAAACTAAAAACTCATGAAATTGACATCCTAGCACGTAAGAACCCAAACAAGTCTATTACATTTGTTTCACAACGTGATATGTCTAGCTCCGGCCAATCCTCATCTTGCAATACTCTTGCTTTATTGTCCTCACTAACCCTGGAGCAGATCGAAGAATTTCCAGAAGAGGAGTTGGCACTCATTTCTACTAGATTCTCAAAAGCATTGCAAAATGTGAGAACTAGAAGGAGAGGAAGCTCCGGACTTCAACACTGTTTTGAATGTGGTAAAACAGGACACTTTCGTACAGAATGCCCTAACCCTTCAGATCCGACCACCCGGGAAGAAAAACAAAGCAAGGTCCAGACCTCCTCTAGAAATTCCAACAAGAAGAAGAAAGGTACCATAGGACGCAAGATGATCAACAGTTTCATCACCGCGCTTCAAGAGTTCAATTCAAGTGATGTGGACATTGGAAGTGATGAAGATGAAGATGATTTAGCAAACTTGTGTTTTATGGCGGGCAAGTCAAGATCAAGTATGGAGGAGGCAGAACACAACAGCGACAATGAAGAGGTATGTCCTACTTGCGAAGAAATGTGTGATGCTATTTCTCGTGCCACTGTTATTGTTAAGAAAAAGGACAAAAAGCTTAGGGATAGTGCTGCTAAAATTGAATCACTAGAATCTGAAATCAACCGTTTAAAAACCTTGATTCCTAGTGATGATGCATGTTCCTCATGTGATTTAATATATGAACAATTGTCCTCATTAAGAAGTGCGCACACCTCCACACTTGATATACTTGAGTTAGAAATTGAAAAGAACAAAGATCTTGCTGCACTTAATGATAAAAACTTGAAAGATGCTAGCTGTTCTACAATTCATTTGCATTGTTCTACTTGTGATGATCTTGATAAGAAACTACAGGATGCTATGAATGAAGTTTCTATATTGAACAATGCTTTACGTTCTCATGAAGTTAAATTTTGTTCCAATTGCAATCTAAAAGGAAAAACTTCATGTGAAAATTGTCTTGATCTGTGCAACAAACTTGATGACATGCATAGGACATTAGATCGGTTTTGTAATGGGAATAAGAACCTACACTTGCTGCTGAATTCTTCCAAGTCATGCAATGATAAAACTGGTTTAGGTTTTGATTCTCATGCTCATGCTAAGGCACATCCACCTAAAATTGTAAAGTCATTATGAAGTGGTTTGATTCAAACAGTTCCTAAACAAAAAGGAGTGGTTTTCAAATCTGCAGGAGTGTTGCCTCATTCGGTTTCAAATAAAAATATTGCTTGCTCATCTAGACATGAACACAAAGTTAAATTTCATTGTACCTTCTGTGGTAGAGATGGTCATGTCGTAGATTTTTGTTATAGACTAGCTAAACAACAGAAAAGGGAAAGAATGGTTGCTAGATCTCATAACTTTCATGCAAAATTTGCTGCACACATTGAACCGAATGTACAACCTGCTGTTTTGAGTCAAAAACATTCAAAGTTTACCTCCGGACGTTCTGTTTTTGCCTCCGGAGCTACTGATTTTTGTGCTACACAAGTAACATCTTATAGGTCAGTAGTCAAGAAAAAAAATCTCAAACTTTGACTCATAAACCTGCTGTTTTGTCTCAGCTTTCGCGTGTTTTTCCTGCTGCACGTCGCGTGACTCAGTACTGGATTCCTAAATGCCTTTTGACTAACCCCAGTATTGAGTCATCGACATATTATGCTTTTATGTAGGTTACACGATTGAGGAAGGAGAACATTTGGATTGTGGATTCAGGTTGCTCACGCCACATGACCGGTAACAAAGATTGGTTCTCCTCCCTCTCTTTTGTGTCACGTGTAGAGAATGTTACTTTTGCCGATAATTCTTCAACTCCTATAATTGCTAAGGGTTCGGTTAGAGTAAATGATCACTACACTTTGAAGGATGTGGCCCTTGACAAAAATTTGAAATACAACTTGCTTTCTGTTGCACAATTGCCAGATGAAAATCTAGAAATTATTTTCAATAAAAACCGCTGCAAAGTTGTAGGTTCAAATAGTGAGCTTATTTTTAACATGTCTCGGTTTGGAAGTGTTTTTAAAGCTGATTTTGGGGGTTGTAGGATTGATAGGAAAAGTACTTCCGGTGCTTGTCATTTTCTTGGTAATTCTCTTGTTCCTTGGTCCTCTAGAAAACAAAATTCAGTTGCACAATCCACAGCCGAATCTGAATATGTAGCTGCTGCTAGTGCTTGCTCACAAATTCTATGGATTGTTCAAACACTTAAGGACTATGGGGTTGATCTAGATAGTGTTCCACTATTCTGTGATAACACTAGTGCCATTTGCATTGCTAAAAACCCCGTGCAACATTCTAGAACTAAGCACATTGACATTAGGTATCACTTTCTTCGAGATAATGTTGAAATAGGAAACATTGTGCTTCACCATGTAGATATCGAACAACAATTGGCTGACATTTTTACAAAACCTTTGGATTTCACTCGTTTTTGTTACATTCGTAGTGAAATAGGGGTTATGCATCCTCATGGCTTAAATTGAGGGGGAGTTTTTGAAACTTGGGAAGTCTATGTGTGAATCTGAAATAAAAATAATATGAGCATAGTATTTCATTCATATATGACTTTGTGATTCCTTTTACATGCTGAAAGTTCTTACTACATTACCCGTGTTATACATTTTGTAGTTTTTGCCATGTCTAGTAATTGGAATAATTACTTACACTAAAACTGGTCATGGTCGAACTTTCTTGCTGTTTTGAACTTGTTACATGTTCACAAGTGCTTTTAATCATTAAGAATTCATCAAGTAATCAACTCACCTGTTGAGTTTTTATGAACAAATATAAATTGAGAAAAGATCAAGAGAATATGCATGCATCACACTTCTTCTTTTGAGATGGCTTGTCATTGCACTTAGATATGAGCTTGGAAGAAGTTGTGTATGACTAAAACCATGTCCTTAAGCTTCTTATTGTCAAATGACATATGCTTGGTTTGGTTGGTTAGAATAAGGCAGATGCGCATATAATCTCTTGCAAATATCATATGATCCAAATTTATGCTTTGAAAAATAATAAAATTCAGCAACTAGTGTCATGTTTTCAGGTTTTGAAATAGTTAAGTTTGTGAGATCATGACTTGATTAAATTGAAAATTACATTTGATCTCTAGCATGGCTTACACTACTTTATGTATTTCATTGATGTGATAATGTAAGGTACTTGATAGTATGACTTGGGTGAGCTTTGTTTATATGTATATGTTATAATATGCTCATTACAACTAAAGGGGGAGAGATAATTTGTTTATATCTCATGACTTGCTGAATACATTGTCAAAGGGGGAGAGATAAGCATGAAGAGAGAGAGAATATGTGCATAAGGAGAGATAATAAAGGGGGAGAGATAATATGGGATAATTTTTCTTCTCATTTTACGTTTGATTTACAAAGGGGGGAAAATTGTTTTCAAAACTTTTATGTGAATAAGCCAATGTTCGGATTTTAAATGGTGTTGCCAATGCATTCATCAAGGGGGAGTTTGTAAGACCTATGTGTGCTGAATACATTGGCTTGTAATGAATACACTTGGCTTTGATGATAAAAGTTTTTAATATCACCAAAACACCTTTTTATCAAGGTCTGACTCTAGCTCCGAGCTATAGCAAGGTCCGACCATAGGTCCGGCTTGGTTTGAGTAGCTCCGGTTACGTTCGATGCCAGGTCCGACTTCTTGGTAAGGTCCAACTAGCTTTGGTAAGCTCCGGTGAGCTTTATATTTAGCTCCGGCATGTCTTTGATAGCTCCGACATATATTTAATAGATCCGGCATGCTTTTGCTAAGCTCTGACGTACTTTTTCTAGCTCCGGCTTTTGGTATTACTAGTTCCGACTAGTTCTGGTTAGCTCCGGTGCTAGGTCCTGCTAGTTTTGTAAGCTCCGGCGGGAGCATGGCTGTACTAGTTTTGGTAAGCTCCGGTGCTAGGATATACTAGTTTTGGTAAGCTTCGGCAGGTGCTTCATTGTACTAGTAAGCTCCGGGTCAAGCTCCGGCTTGCTGTGGGATGGTCCGGAACTTGACCGCAATACTTCTGCTTTTCATCTGCAATGTTTCGTACTTGCTTTACATGATTGGAAAGATTGCTTAGTATTCATTTGCTAAGTTTTTGGTGCGTTTTGGATGATATGGCTGATATCGCTTTTGTTATACTTTGCAACATGCTTATGTGAGGCTCTCACGTAAGGTGTTGTGTTCGGAACTAACTTGAGTCAAGTCGAGGTCTTGGGCTCGTATGGATTGGTTGTTTATTCATGTGCAGGTGTTGCTTGAGTTCAAGACATGGCTGGTGACGGGATCCATTGGACTAGTCTCAGGGAGGAGATGAGGTTCCAACAACCAAGTTCGAGAGGAACTGTGGTTGAGCTGATCAGGAGGTCGCGCAGGATGATTGAATCAAGGGCAGTGCATATGAAGGATACTGAACGTCGAAGGAAGGTATTCGCACGTATGCATGCGGTGCATGACGTGGCAACATGGTTCCGAAGATTGGATAAGGAAGGAAAGATCTGGTTGGAAGGATCGGATCATATCGGTTGATGACTTTGGCTGCGGCGGAGGCGGTTATGGCTCGGTATGGAAAGTATCGAGTTGGTTATGATAGGATTTCGTGTGGGTCACAAATTTGAGTTGTTTAGGAATGTGGGATACATTCCTAAGGTGTTCGGAAGTCTTAAGATTGCTTCTATCTGCGTATAGAAGAATCTTGAGCAGTTATGGAAAGTTACGATTCGTGATCTGAGTAGGATTGGAGTCCTAATTGATATTGGGATGGCCTAAGGGCTGGTTATATAAGCAAGGGAGCCCAGATCTCATGGGGCACGACTTTGGGGGCTGTTCCTCTTGTGTTCTATTGAATAAAATTCGTAGTTTGAAAGAACTTTTGTGCCTTGTTCGTCCAACTTGTTCCAGACAAGTTTTACTCGTCGAGTTTCTGGACAGCACTACCTTTCGTTGGTGGTTTTATCATAACTCGAGTTTTATAGATCCAATTGACGTGATTCTTTTTGGGTTGTCTTCGCAACTTGATTTTCTATCATATGTAAAAATTTCACGGTCATTGGATTTGTGTTATATGATCTACTCGAGTTTCTTTACAGAATTACATAACTGTTTTTTCTCGGGTAGGGCAGATTGCCCATTGTTTGATCTTTCGATCATAACTTGAGTTTTTCTCAACGGATTTGAGTGATTCTTTTTGTGTTGTCTTCGTGACTTGATTCTCCCTTATATCTATCACTTTTGTCACGATGAAACACGTTTATATTAGTCTCACACATGATTTCTTCAACAGATCGTTTTTCTGCCGAAGGGTTTGGGGTTTAATTGTTTCTGCTGCGTAAGATTTTTAAATCTACCATTCACCCCCCCCCTCTGGTAGCTTTTCACGTGCTCTTCGATCCTACAGGGGGTGAATAGGCTTTGAAAATTTCCTGCACACTTAATCAAACAGTCAAAAACTTGATTGACCGGACTTGTCTGGTTGTGTGGGCGGACTAGTCCAGTATGCCTGGTGTATGCTGATTTGATTAAGTATCGATACATAACTTAAATTCTTTTAAGCAGCAGAAATGTGAACAACAGATAAGATAACTTGAATTCACACTCAATGCCGTGAAGTTGTACAAGAAAAACAATTTGCAATTCAAGTTATGATATTGATCAACTATGTGCCCTAATCAAGATGCAAAAGTAAAGAAGCACACGAGACACCGATTTTTACCGAGGTTCGATCTCACCAAAGAGATCTACTCCTTGTTGAGGAAGCCCACACAGAGCCGCGTCTCTTCAAACCATTTCCCTCTTCAAGTCACTACACAAGGCCGACTTGATTCCACTATCACGGGCAATCACCAAGTTTATGGGGCAACCTCACACGTTGAGGGCTCCCACAAGAATTACAATGGGAAAATGATAAAATACACTCGAAAAGATTACAATAAAGATCCCGAGTGTCAAGATATCAAACCCCAAGAGCTCAACGATGTGTAGACGATGATCTCCCAATCCCAAATCTAAGTGTTTAATTGATTTTCACCTTTTTGGACTTTAGATGCGTGGGGAGATGTGTTTCTGGGCTCTTGGGATAGGTGCCAGTGCTAGGGTTTTTGATTTTGACAGTAGGAATCGAGAGTTTTCATTGTGGGGTCGTGGATATCCTATTTATAGGGTTTCCAATAAGTTACCGTTAGAAATCCCAACGACCTGACTAGTCCATACTGGGTACCAAACTTGTCCGGCGTGTTGTGTGAAAGTCAGAGTTGAATGCAGCACACTAGAAACCCTAATTGTGTGAGGTATACCAACTAGTCCGGTCGATATCCGGACTTTTCCAGTGCCATGTGTAATTCAACTCCAGAGAGTTGAATGGACTAGTCCAATCCAATAACGGACTTGTCCGGTGCTATGTGTATTTGGACATCAGAGAGTTCATCGGACTAGTCCTGTCGGATGGACGGACTTGTCCGGAGTGCACTAAAAAGGATTTACAGAGACATTAACTGACTAGTCTGGTCCATGATCGGACTTGTCCAGTGCACCGTGTCATTGGATTCTAGAAAGGTTAACGGACTAGTCTGGTCCACGATCGGACTAGTCCGGTGCACAGTGTACTTGGACAACGGAGAGTGTAACGGACTAGTCCAGAGCGGACTAGTCCCGTGCTCAGTGAATTTTAGGTCTTATTAAGCTCTTACCCCCACGCAAAGACTTGAGCTCTTGGGATGTGTCTCTCACACACATCCTACACATTTAGATCTACTTTGCGCTTAAATTGACAGTTGGGCTTTTCTCTTTTGTACACCACTTCATTTTTCACCTTTCTGAGTGCACCAAACTATCTCATTTTGCTTAACCTGCAGTCATCTCAATAAATTCATTAGGATCTCATTTGCTTGTCATGAATCGTCCAAAACCCACAAGGGATTGCCTAGATGCACTTTCAATCCCCCCCTCTTTGGTGATTGATGACAACCAATTGAGATATCACAATTAAGAGTAAAAAGTCAATTTTCATAAAGTGTGCATATATGAGAATAATGAATGGGTAACGAAATACTTCTCACATATATGCACTCTTTATGGTGGGGTGCCTAACAAGTGTGTGATCAAAAGATGTGATGAGCAATACAAAAGCATCTGACAGTTATAGCAATAATCATCACACTAACATTAACTTAGCATCACGCATTAAGTAAATTGAACACATCCAAATTAAATTACAATTGTTTGCAAATGAGTACATTTCCTTGATCACAAGTCCTTAATGGCTTAAAAACTACAACCTAGACAACTAGTCTCAATCTCTCCCCCTTTGGCATCAAGGCACCAAAAAGGGAAAAATTGAGTGGAATCACTCAACTTCACTTCCTCTCTCACTCTCGTTCCTCTCTTCGTCTTCTTCATCATCTTCAGGTGCTTGAGGAGAGTATGAGGAGTAGAGGTACCAACCAGTCCAAATGAGACCAACTCTTGGTCAGTTAAAGGAGCCATCTTAGTGATATCTTCTTCAGAGTCCTCTAAAATCTAAGGTGACCCAAATGTCTCAATCTCTATCTTGTCACAAATGACTTTGATGTTGGCCTTCACATATCTTTGATGCTTCTTCCTCGCCAGAAACTCTTTATGCTGCTTGATCTCCACTTTGCGACCGGAAGCAAAGATGGATGAGAGCATCTTCAAAATTCCACTGGATGACTCTCTAGGAGGTGGAGGAACAGAAGCAGCAGCCTTAGGTCTTGTGCCTTCATGTGCCCTCTTGGATCTTCTTTCCTCTACAAGTGAAGTAGGTGTCGAGGGGGCAGTGTAGATGGTAGGCTTCTGAGGCCTGAGTCTAGTGTGAGGCACATCCTTGACAAATTCCAGTCCCGTCACCTTATCAATCATGTACTTTATGTAAGGTGCAAATCCACAGGACCTCTTAGGAGTGATGGAGATGTTCACAATTTCATTGTACATGTACTCAATTACAATGAAGGTCCTTTTCCTGCTTATCACCTTCATCAATGTTCTGAGGGTGCCTTAAATGGTCCCTGCATATCCCTCTTTGGGAGAAATGGTCTTCCTTAGGATCCTATTATGGACAGCATAGAAAGGCTTCAAATACTTAGTTGTTGGAGACTTGAATGGTATCTTTGTGTCATAGAGAAAGTCAAGCTGATCTTTCTCCATAGGCTTCAAATTGTGGATGGTGATGTCATTCTCCAAAGAATCTTCCAGGTGAAGGATTCACACAAACTCCTCACAAGAGACACTGTACTGTGCTCCATGTGTCATCCAGATCATCCTGTCACTGTCATCACGAGCAAAATAGAGAGTAGAGTAGAATTGAGTGATGACCTCAATGTTCCAGTCGCACTGGAAAGAGACTAAATCCCTCATTCCATGCAGCTCCAAGGCTTCCAGATCCTCTTGATAGGCTTGACATCTCTTGGACTGAAGGTAAGTGATGTCTACCCATTGACTTTCGATAACTGGGTTCCTCATCTTTAGATACAAATGCTCATAGTAGTCAGTATGGAAATTGCTCCAGAATCTAGGATCAACTGACTGTTTGGGTTGACCATAGACTTCTACCTTCCTGAATTTGTCAGCTAGCTCACCACCTTTGCCAGTGAAATCAGCACTAGAGGGCTATCTGTTGCGATGAGTAGGAGCTTTCATCTTCAATGGACCAATAGGGCCACTGGAAAGTCCTTTTCCCTTATTGAGGGCTCTCTTGGGTCCCGATGAGCTCTCATCAGCATCCTTGCCCTGAGCTTTCTTCACTAAAACTCTCCTTCTCTTAGGAAGAGTATCGTCAGAAGGAGGAGAGTGGGCATTGACATGATGTCTTTTCTTCATCACCCTTTCCTTGGCTCTTTGCACTCAAGCACGTTGTACCTCTTCATCATAGTGAAATGAACTATCCTCGGAACGTGATGACATCGTGCTTGACAAAGAGGTTCAAGAATTAGATAATAATTGATTGAAGACTAAGTGCAAATAGGAATTTAGAATTTCAAATGCCAGATACCAAACTTGTCCATTTTCAGAGTGCGAACTTGTCCGGTATACCGGACTTGTCCGCACATGAACACTGGACTAGTCCGGTCTCGTATAAGAACTATAACATTCCTATTTGAACCAAATCTAGCTCGAATTGATGCACAAGGCCTAGGAAATAGTATGAGTACATCTAGAGAAGCAATGTATGCCCTAGGAATCGAAGGAAACAAGCTAGAATCAAGAAAAGTTGACAGCTAGGGTTTTAGGGGAATTTTACCGGAGAGTTTAAGATTCGCGTTGAAGGAGCGGACTTTTGGCGGATTAGTTCAGAGTGGACAAGCTCCGCGCAGAGGAGAAGATTTCCCTTGGAGAAATTCGCATTTTGGTGGCTAGATGTGAAAATCGCTTTTGGAGCTCGAGGAGGAGGAGAGAGAATGCGAAAGATGTTATGCAAGGTTGAAGATGAGCTCCTGGCGGCAGAGTATCAACGGACAAGTCCGATGTTGACTCTAGATAAGTCTGGTGTCAGTAGGACAGAACTGAACTTAAACAACTGGATTTTGGTTGTTTGATCTAATAGTGATCTAAGGGACATTATTTCACAAATAATCTTGACAATCATGACCAGTGGCAATCAAGAATCATACAATAGCCATAATTTACCAAGGTTTACTCATTTAAATTATTTTCTGGAGAAAATCGAGATAAGGAGCAGTTTATGCAAAAATGACTAAGCTTTGAAATCACAATAAGGTATGCAATGCTTCAAGCCTAACTTCTGAGAGTCAAGTATATTTAGCTCAATTCTTAGCTCACAAAACCTTTTCTCATTTAATGGCTTGGTGAAAATATCTGCAAGTTGTTTTTCAGTCCTAACATGTGAAATTTCAATATCACTTTTTAATGAATGATCTCTTAGGAAATGTTGACGAATATCTATGTTCTTAGTTCTTGAGTGCTCTACTGGGTTGTGTGCAATTTTTATAGCACTCTCATTATTGCATAGGAGTGGAATATGGTTCAAATTGTAACCATAGTCCCTTAGAGTTTGTTGCATCCAATGTAGTTTTGCGCAACAACTACCGACTGCAACATACTCCGCTTCGGCTTGGGAAAGAGCAATGGAGTTTTGCTTTTTGGATGACCATAAAACTAGGGATCTACTAAGAAATTGACAGGTCCCTGACGTGCTCTTTCTATCAACTTTGCATCCTGCATAGTCGGCATCGGAATAACATATCAAGTTAAACTTGGATCCTTTGGGATACCAAAGGCCCAAGTTGGGTGTGTGCACAAGATACCTTAAGATTCTTTTTACAGCTATTAAGTAGCACCCTTTAGGTGTGGCTTGAAACCTTGGACACATGAATACACTAAGCATAATATCTAGTCTAGATGCACATAAATAGATTAATGAGCCAATCATAGACCAATATACCTTTTGATACACATTTGGACCATCTTCATTGAGGTCGAGATGTTCGTTAGTCGCCATGGGTGCCTTTATGGGCTTGGCCCTGTCCATATTGAACTTCTTGAGGATGTCCTGCGTGTACTTGGTTTGGGTTATAAAAGTGCCCTCTCTTAACTGCTTCACATGGGATCCCAAGAAGAACTTAAATTTGCCCATCATCGACATCTCGAACCTATCTATCAAAATCTTGCTAAACTCTTCACAAAATGACTTATTAGTAGAACCAAAAATAATGTCATCAACATAGATCTGACATACAAATAGATGATTATCAAAATGTTTTGTGAATAGAGTACAATCAGCTTTTCTAATTGAAAACCATTTTGAGTTAGAAAATCTCTAAGGCACTCGTACCAAGCTCGACGAGCTTGTTTGAGGCCATAGAGAGCCTTACGCAGTTTATAGACATGGTTGGGTACTTTTGATCTTCAAATACTGGTGGCTGCTCCATGTTTACTTCCTCTTTAATTGGACCATTGAGGAAGGCACTTTTGACGTCTATTTGATACAACTTGAAATTATAGTGAGTAGCATATGCCAATAAAATACGAATGGACTCAAGTCTAGCTATGGGAGCGAAAGTTTCGTCGAAGTACAAACCTTCGACTTGCGAGTAACCTTTAGACACAAGTCTTGCTTTATTTCTCATTACCACTCAATGTTCATCTTGTTTATTCCGAAGACCCATTGGTTCCAACAATGTTGCCTTTGGTCTTTCCACCAGTTCCCACACATCATTTCTCTTGAAGTTGTTCAACTCCTCTTGCATTACAATCACCCAGTATGGATCCTTTCAGGCTTCTTCTACCCTGTATGGTTCCAGAAAAGAAACAAAGGAGTAATATTCACAAAAATTTGTTATGCGAGATCTAGTAGTTACTCCCTTAGCAATATCTCCAATGATGTTGTTGACGGGATGATCTCTTTGCACACTCTAATGTACTCTTGGGTGAGGGAATTGTGAAGTTTCTTGTTCTTCATTGTCTTCATTGTCATTGTCTCCCCCTAAATCATTGCTTCTGTCATTATATGGATCTTCTTGATCTTCCTGCTTTTGATCTTGTGCATGAGCTCCCCCTTGACGATTGCTTCCTTGTCGAGGTTGATATTGTGCACTTGAGTTTTGTGGTTGCTCTTGAGGTAGAATATCACCAAGTGCCATTCTTCTCAACGCTTCACATGGGGCTTCTTCTTGATCTAGCACACACTTATCAACTTGGTCCACATAGGAGCCGTCAGTCTCATCAAACAATGCGTCACGTGCTACTTCAACAAGGCCAGAGACTTTGTTGAAGACACGATAGGCGTAGGCGTTCGAATCATAACCCGTCAAGAACCCTTCATTAGATTTCAATGCGAACTTCGAAGTCCTTAGTTTCTTGTTCAGAATAAAACATTTATAGCCAAATACTTTAAAATATGAAACATTTGGTTTGTTACCGGTAAGAGGTTCATATGGCGTTTTCTTCAAGAGTCGATGAGGATACAACCGATTTGTGGTGTGACAAGCGGTGTTCACCACTTCAGCCCAAAACCGATCCTATGTCTTGTATTCATCCAACATTGTCCTCGTGATTTCATTTAGTGTTCTGTTTTTCCTTTTGGCCACCCCATTTTGATTAGGGGAGTAGGGTGCCAAAAACTCGTGCTTTATTCCTTCTTCATCAAGGTACTCCTCAACTTGTGTATTTTTGAACTTTGTCCCGTTGTCACTTCTAATATTCTTCACGGTTGATGAGCATTCATTTTGAGCTCTTTTCAGGAATTTCTTTTGGATTCTCTGAGTTTCTAATTTATCATACAAGAAAAATACCCAGGTGAATCTTGGAAAATCATCAACAATAACCTAACCGTATTTGCTACCGTCGATGCTTATGTAAGCAATTGGACCAAAAAGGTATATGTGGAGAAGTTCCAGCAGTCTTGTAGTAGTCATGACGTTCTTGGCGGGGTGCGGTGCTCCCACTTGTTTGCTCGCCTGACAAGCGTTGCATGGCCTCGGATGTGACCACCTTTTAGAAGTTTTTGCAGATTTCTCATCCCAACATGGGCTAGCTGTCTATGCCACAACCGTCCCATGTTAGTTTTAGCAACCAAGCAAGTGTTGAGTTCGGCTTTATCTTTGTTGAAATTAGCAAGATAAAGCTTTCCCTTCAACATTCTCTTGAATGCAATCGAGTCATCGCTTCTTCTAAAATTGGTCACACCCTTATTAGTGAATAAACAGTTATAACCCTTGTTGCATAGTTGAGATATTGATAGAAGGTTTTAATCTAAAGAATCTACATGTAAGACGTTCGAGAGAGTATGTTGAGAAGTGATTTCAATTTTACTGCTACCAAGGACCTTTCCTTGGCTGTTGTCTCCAAAGTATATCCCTTCACTTGGATCTGCGTTGTGCTCATAGTCCACGAAAATGTTTCTCTCTCCAGTAATGTGATTGGTGCATCCGCTATCTTGCACCCATTTCGATCCACCGGAGGAGTAGGCTTGCAAAACAAGATTATTTGTTGGTTTTAGGTACCCAAGCTTGATTGGGTCCTCTCAGCTTAGTCACAAGAGTCTTGGGCACCCACACGCAAGTTTTCAAATTCTTGTGGCATGGCCCTGCATATTTAGCAAATACATTTCCAAATTTGTCTCTCATAAGTACATAGAAAGCATCAAAAGTAGGAAATAATATTTGCAATTCAGATTCATGCGATTTTTCCTTAACAAAGGTAAATTCTTCTTAGCATGATCATTTTGGGCATGTGTTTATTCTTGTTAAACTCAAGAACATCTTTGACATTAGGAGGTCTAGTTACCATATATGCACTACATGCATATTTGATCTATCCTTGTCAAAGATGCCACTTTGGGAAGGGCGCTTTGCATGAGAAGCAGGAGAATCAGATTTGACAACATTTTTCTTAATAGAACATGTGCAGGTTGCAATTGTTGTTGAACTTACATCTTTGGAAGGTGAGCTTTTGGAGGAGGAGGAGTCACTTTGCATGAGTGACTCAACTTGCACTTCAAGAATCTTGTTAACTTTTGACAAGTTAGCAAGTTCATCCTTGATTGCAAGGTGTGAGTCTTCTAGCTTTGAGTCAGTTTCCTTACTCAAGGCTAGCTCATGCTCAAGTGACTTGCTCTTCTCTCTTTCAAGCTCAAGGACTTTCTCAACCTCTTGATACCTCTTCCTTTCGCGGATGAGCATATCTTCTTGCTGGTTGACAAGCTCCTCCTTCTCAAAGATTTCATTTGACAACATTTTCATTTTCTTTAATGCAGTTTTACTCAATACCCTAAACATTTCCTCATTTTCACTAGAACTGTCAAAATCATCAATAGAAGAATTTAGCGACGGAGGAATGAGTCGAACCTTTTTCTTGCCTTCGTTAGCCATAAGGCAAGTGTAATTGTGATTATCCCATCCTCCCATGTTTGGGAAGAGTGTATACCCCTTCGTGGGTTTCTTGATGGCAATGGTGGCCATATCCTCTTCTTCATCGGAGGAGGACTCGTCGTTTGAGTCCCACTCCTTGCCGATGTGCTCTTGATGAGCTTGTCGCCTTTTTCTGAAGATCTTATTCTCTTGAGGATTCGTTTCCTTTGTCCTCTTGTTCTCTTCATAGGTGCAGTCAACCATGAAGTGACCGTACTCGCCACAATTATAGCAAGTGTGTCGAGCCTTGGATTTTCCTCTCTCTCTTTGCTCTTCCCTTCATTTGAGTTGCTTCCATGTCTTCTTTTCATCATGTGCTTGAATTTCTTGATGAATAGTACTGTCTCTTCATCATCTAGATTAGTGCTCACGTCGCCTGTATCGTCTTCGTCTTGAGCTTCACGAGTTTCCTTTCCTTTGGGCCTGCACGTTGCTTTGAGAGCAACTTCCTTCTTTTTGAATGAGGTGAGCTCAGCTAGATCTTTGACATATTGGGCCTCCTTTTCCATCATCTCATGGTTTATGATCTTGCCCAATAGCTCATCTAGGGTCATTTTGTGGAACCCGGGGCTTTCTCGGATCATTGAGCATAATGTGATGTTTCTTGGCATAAAGGCTCTAATCATCCTTTTAACCACCTCATGGTCTGTCTACTTCTTGCTTCCATAAGCACGACTTATTGATGATTGTCTTCATCCGGTTGTACATGTCTTGAGGTGATTCGCCTTCCTTAATAGCAAATCTCCCCAAATCTACCTCAAGCATCTCAATTTTGGCTTCTCAGACTGACTTATTTCCCTCATGAGTTGTTTTAAGTGTATCCCAGATTTCTTTTGCGCTTTCCAATCCGTCAATCTTGGTGAACTCCTCTCTTCTTAGTGATTATGTGATCACTGCAATAGCTTGTGCGTTGCAGTGGATCTCTTGTTCTTGTTTAGGAGTGAGCTCTTCGTCCGTGTCTAGAATATCTACATCTGTGCACACAAAATGCCAGAGACTAGGATTCAAAGAGATGAGATGCATCTTCATATTGTATTTCCACATGGTGTAGTCATTTCTGTCAAATTGCGAAGACTTTTCCATGGGAATAAAAAGATAATTGTTAATTGAATTAAGACGGTTGTAATTGTAAGGATATCGGGAGTAGTCGTGATGACCACTCCCCGTCGTCTTCTCGTCCTCTTTTCCCTTTTGCGCAAGAAGTTTCTTCCTTAGAAGTGTCTTCAGTTGACGTACTTCTTCATCATCATGTGGATATTCTCTTAGTACATTAAAAGCTTTAGTATCTTGCTCTTCCTCGGTGTTGAGGACCTTCGAGATCTTGTTGTTCTTCTTAGAGGCCATTGATCTCTCTGAGCAGTGAGTCTCATTGATGGAGAACCTGCTCTGATACCAATTGTATGTGGCCTATAGAGGGGTGAATAGGCTTTGAATATTTCCTGCACACCTAATCAAACTGTCAAAAACTTGATGGACCGGACTTGTCTGGTTGTGTGGGCGGACTAGTCCGGTGTGCCTAGTTTATGCCAATTTGATTAAGTATCGATATAGGAATTAAATTCTTTTAAGCAGCGGAAATGTGAACAGTAGATAAGATTAGTTTAATTTACAATCGATGTCGTGAAATTGTACGTGAAAAACAATTAGCAATTCAAGTTATGATATTGATCAACAATGTGTCCTAATCAAGATGCAAAAGTAAAGAAGCACACGAGAGACCGATCTTTACCGATGTTCTATCTCACCAAAGAGATCTACTCCTCATTGAGGAAGCCCACACAGAGCCGGGTCTCTTAAACCCTTTCCCTCTTCAAGTCACCACAAGAGGCCGGCTTGATTCAACTATCACGGGCAATCACCAAGTTTATGGGGCAACCTCACACGTTGAGGGCTTCACAAGAATTACAATGAGAAAATGATCAAATAAACTCGAAAAGATTACAAGAAAGATCTTGAGTGTCAAGAAATCAAACCCCAATAGCTTAACGATGTGTAGACGACGATCTCCAAATCCCAAATCTAAGTGTTCAATTGGTTTTCACCCTTTTGGACTTTTGATGCGTGGGGAGATGTGTTTTTGGGCTCTTGGGACAGGTGGCGGCGCTAGGGTTTTTTATTTTGACAGTAGGAATTGAGAGTTGTGATTGTGGGGCTGTGGATATCCTGTTTATAGGGTTTCCAAAAAGTTACTGTTAGAAATCCTGATGACCGGACTAGTCCGTACTGGGTGTCGGACTTGTCCGTTGTGCCTAGTGAAAGTCAGCGTTGAATGTAGCAAACTAGAAACCCTAATTGTGTGAGGTATACCGGACTAGTCCGGTGGATGTTCGGACTTGTCCGGTGCCATGTGTAATTCAACTCTAGAGAGTTGAACGGACTAGTACAATCCAATAACGGACTTGTTCGGTGCTATGTGTAATTGGATATCAGGGAGTTCATCGGACTAGTCCTGTCCCAAGGATGGACTTTTCTGGAGTGTACTGAAAAGGATTTATAGAGACATTAACGGACTAGTCCGGTCCATGATCGGACTATTCTGGTGCACTATGTCATTGGATTCCAGAAAGGTAACGGACTAGTCTAGTCCACGATCGGACTAGTCCGGTGCACAGTGTACATGGACAATAGAGAGTGTAACAGACTACTCCGGTCCATGAATGGACTAGTCCGGTGCTCAGTGAATTTCAGGTGTTATTAAGCCCTTACCCCTACGCAAAGACTTGAGCACTTTGGATGTGTCTCTCACACACATCCTACATATTTAAATCTACTTTGCGCTTCAGTTGACAGTTGGGCTTTTCTCTTTTGTACACCACTTAATTTTTTACCTTTTTGAGTGCACTAAACTATCTCTTTTTGCTTAACCTGCAGTCTTCTCAATAAATTCCTTAGGATCTCATTTGATTGTCATCAATCGTCCAAAACCCACAAGAGATTGCCTAGATGCACTTTCATTATTCATGTTTAGGTGTTGCTTGAGTTCAATACATGGCTGGTGACAGGATCCACTGATCTAGTTATAGGGAGAAGATGAGTTTCAACAACCAAGTTCGGGAGGAATTGTGGTTGAGTTGATTGGGAGGTCGGGCATAATGTTCGCACTACAAGGATTCCATCCTATTGCAACGATTGTACTACAATGAATACTAAATCGTTGCAGTAAGCTTGGTCTTTTGCCACGATTCACTAGTTCGTGGCATTAGCATCTATCGCCACGGAACGCAATAGTTGCATTAGGATCTGTTGCCACGATTCACTAGTTCGTGGCATTAGGATCTATCGCCACGAATTTGTTGCCACGATTCACTAGTTCGTGGCATTAGCATCTATCGCCACGGAACACGACTGTTGCATTAGGATATGTTGCCATGATTCACTAGTTCGTGGCATTAGGATCTATCGCCACGAATCTGTTGCCATGATTCACTAGTTCGTGGCATTAGCATCTATCGCCACAGAACACGATCGTTGCATTAGGATCTGTTGCCACGATTCACTAGTTCGTGGCATTAGGATCTATCGCCACGAATCTGTTGCCACGATTTACTAGTTCGTGGCATTAGCATCTATCGCCACAAAACCCGATCGTTCCATTTAGATCTGTTGCCATGATTAACTAGTTCATGGCATTAGGATCTATCACCACGAATCTGTTGCCACGATTCACTATTTCATGGCATTAGCATCTATCGCCATGGAACCCGATCGTTGCACTAGGATCTGTTGCCACGATTCACTAGTTCGTGGCATTAGGATCTATCGCCACGAATCTGTTGCTACGATTCACTAGTTCGTGGCATTAGCATCTATCGCCACGGAACAAGATCGTTGCACTAGGATCTGTTTCCACGATTCACTAGTTCATGGCATTAGGATCTATCGCCACGAATCTGTTGCCACAATTCACTAGTTCGTGGCACTAGCATCTATCGCCACATTACACGATCGTTGCACTAGGATCTGTTGCCACGATTCACTAGTTCGTGGCCTTAGAATCTATCGCCACGAATCTGTTACCACGATTCACTAGTTCATGGCATTAGCATCTATCGCCACGGAACCCGATCGTGGCATTAGGATCTGTTGCTACAATTCAATAGTTCGTGGTGTTAGCATCTATTGCCACGGAACCCGACTATTGCATTAGGATCTGTTGCTACGATTCAATAGTTCGTGGCATTAGCATCTATCACCATGGAACCCGATCGTTGCATTAGAATCTGTTGCCATGATTTACTAGTTCGTGGCATTAGCATCTATCGCCACGGAACACGATCATTGCATTTGGATCTGTTTGCACGATTCAATAGTTCGTGGTGTTAGCGTCTATCGCCGCGGAACACAATCTTTGCATTAGGAACTTTTGCCACGATTCACCAGTTCGTGGCGTTAGGATCTATCGCCACGAAACACAAATGTTGCATTAGGAACTTATGCCACAATTCACGATTTCGTGGCGATAGTATCTATCGCCACGCAACACAATCGTTGTATTAGGATGCGTTGCCACGAAATACCGGTTGGTGGCGTTAAGATCTATTGCCATGGAACACAAACTGTATTACATATAGTGTTCGCGTACAGCTAGCTCACACAAAACCTATATGAAAAAATCATCATCTTCGCTGTCCTCCCTCAATATTGGAGGTACAATACCATCATTGATATATGTATCATCATCGTCGTGGTCGTCGTCGTCGTTATCTTCATTTGAAAGAGCGAAAGCATCACTGGTTGCTCTATCAATGTCATTCCTATCCCATGTGGTCATATCCTCATTTATACCAGTAAGTTGTCGATCATCAAATAATGTCTCAGCCTCCATCGTCTCAGTGACATTATTTTCACTGTCTCCAGGGGGCATGGTAAAATGGTTTCTTGGCATCATTTTAACAACCGTATCCCATTTAGGTTGCTTCACACTTCTAAGGTAAAAAACTTGTTTTGCTTGGGTGGCTAGAATGTAAGGCTCATACTTAAATTGAGAAATAGTAGTGTCCACATCTATCATTCCGCATCGATCCATTTTGTAGCCTCTGCTTTGGCTCTGACCGAAACGAGGCCGATCAAACAATTCACATTCAAATAACATAACCTCTTGATTTTTTTTGAAATCAACAGAAATCATTTTCTTGATTACTTCATACCACTCATGATCACCACCCCGAACAACAACACCACTGTTTTGCGTCCATAAATCTTTTTCCACCTCCGCTGTTCGAAAGAAGAAGCCATTTATGAATGATCGACTAAAAAAAGTGCCCAACGATCAGGTCCTCTAGATAATGCATACAAATAATCGGTTACTTTGCCTTCTTTGTGTAATGTCATAATCTGTACACATTAATTAGTATAAAAGGGTTCATCGATAAACCAACTTCAGAACAAATATTTCTTCACTATTTCATCAAAGTAAAAACTTGCATGGATCAAGAACAATGCATATGAAGGTATCGTGGACGCTGTTGTAAGGTGTTTGCATGTGTGCAAGGAGTGCATGGACATGGCTACATGGTTCCGAGGCATGATGAAGAGATGTGTACGTAAAAATTGACCAGAAAGGTCCAACCGACTAGGTTATGACTCAGGCTGCGTTTGAGTCAGGTTTGACTCAAATATGGAAATATTTGATTTGGTTATGATATGATTTCGTGTGGGTCACGAAGTTGGGTTGTTTTAGGAATGTGGGATACGTTCCTAAAGTGTTTGGAAGTCTTAGGATTGCTTCTATCTGCGTATGGAAGAGTCTTGAGCAGTTATAGAAAGTTTCGATTGAATGTGAGTAGGATTTGAGTCCTAGTTAGGATTGGGTTGGCCTAAGGGCTGGTTATATAAGCAATGAAGGCCAGATCTCATGGAGCACGACTTTGGAGATGTTTCTTTTGTTTTTTGATCAATAGAATTCGTAGTATAAAAGAGCTTTTGTGCCTTGTTCGTTCTACTTGTTTCTGTCAAGTCTTTCTCGTCGAGTTTCTGCACAGCACTACCTTTCTTAGATGGTTTTATCATAACTCGAGTTTTGCAGATCCAATTAACGTGATTCTTTTTGGGTTGTCTTCAAAACTTGATTATCTATTATATGTGAAAATTTCACAGTCATTGGATTTGTCGTTTTGGATCTACACGAGTTTATTTGCAGTGTTGCATATCTTGTTTTTCTCGGATAGAACAGATTAACCTTCGTTCAATCTTTCGATCGTAACTTGAGTTCTTGTCCATGGTTTTTCGTGATTCTTGTTGTCGTGTCTTTGTGACTTGATTCTCCATGATCTATACTTGTTTGGTCATGATTGATCATTTTTATATTAGTCTCACACATGATTTCTTAACAGATTGGTTTCTACCGAGGGGTTTTTATTGCTTCCGCTGAAAAAGTTTTAAATCTACCATTCACCCCCCTATGGTAGCTTTTCACGTGCTCTTCGATCCTACAATTGGTATTAGAACCACGGTACTCTAATCTTTGTGATTTGCACGTGTTTTTTACTAATCATCATGGAGAAATACTCTGCAAGACCTTATGTCTTTAGTGGTATTTATTTTTAGGTTTGGAAGACACGTATGGAAGCTTTCATCAAGGCACAAGGCTTCCCAATATAGGAAAAGGTGTAACAACCTTATGATGTGCCGTCAAACAATCAAGTCATGGCTACAAACATTAGAGGTGTCGACAACAACAACAAGGCTCGCAACTTGATCATACAAGGATTAACTCAAAGCGACTTTGACCGTGTTGCTCACCTCCGATCTGCATATGATGTGTGGAAAGCACTCTGCAACTACCACGAAAGATCTAACACAATCAAGAAGGTAAGGCAAGACATGTTCAAAAGGGAGTACATGCACTTTGAGATGAAACCAGGTAAGTCCATCGACGATTCCTTTGCTCGCTTTAATAAAATTCTTAGCAACTTGCGTAGCGTCAATGTTAATTTTTCAGATGCTGAGAATGCTAGGAAATTACTAAGTGCATTAGACATGCAAATTTGGGAGATGAAAGTCACATCTATTCATGAATCTACTGTCATGAATACACTTACTTTAGATGTTCTATATTCTAAAGTGAAAACTCATAAAATTGACATAATCTCACGTAAGAACCCCAACAAGTCTCTTGCATTTGTTTCTCAATGTGACATGCCTAGCTCCAGCCAATCTTCATCTTGTGGAACACTTGCTTTGTTGTCCTCTCTTACCCTTGAAAAAATCGAAGAGTTTCCAGATGAAGAACTTGCACTCATCTCTACTCGTTTCTCAAAAGCATTGCAATATGTGAGAACTAGAAGGAGAGAAAGTGTCGAACCTCAATGATGCTTTAAATGTGGTAAGACAGGACATTTTCACACAGATTGCCTTAAATTTTCAGGTACTACTTCCCGTGATGAAAAGCAAACAAGGTTGAAGCACTTATCTACAAACAACAACAAGAAAAAGAAGGGTTTTAAAGAAGGCCAATTGGTGAATAGTTTTATCTCCTCACTTCAAGAACTTGGCTCGAGCGATGTGAACATCGAAAGTGACGAAGATGAACATGATTTGTCAAACTTGTGCTTCATGGCGGTCAAGTCAAGATCAGGTGTGGAGGAGGCAGAACACAACAGCGACAATGAAGAGGTATGTCCTACTTGCGAAGAAATGTGTGATGCAATTTCTCGTGCAACTGTTATAGTTAAGAAAAAGGACAAAAAGCTTAGGGACAATGCTATTAAAATTGAGTCACTAGAATTTGAAATTAATCGTTTGATATCTTTGATTCCTAGTAATGATTCTTGTTCATGTTATTTAATATATGAACAATTATCCTCTCTAAGAAGTGCACACACCTCCACACTTAATAAACTTGAGTTAGAAATTGAAAAGAACAGAGAGCTTGCTGCACTTAATGGTAAAAACTTGAAAGATGCTAGCTGTTCTACAATTGATTTGCATTGTTCTACTTGTGATGATCTTGATAAGAAACTACATGATGCCATGTATGAAATTTTTGTTTTGAACAATGCTTTACGTGCTCATGAAGTTAAATATTGTTCCAATGGCAAACTAAAAGAAAAAGCTTCATGTGTAAATTGCCTAGAATTTTCTAAGAAACTTGATGACATGAATAGAACACTAGAGCAGTTTTGTATTGGGAACAAAAATCTAAACTTGCTGTTGAATTGGTTAAGGTTTTGATGCCCATGCTCATGCTAAGGCACATCCACCTAAAATTGTAAGGACATTAGGAAGTGGTTTGATTAAAACAGTTCCTAAACAAAAATAAGTGGTTTTCAAATCTGCAGGATTGCTGTCTCATTCGGTTTCAAATAAAAATGTTGCATGCTCATCTAGACATGAACACAAAGTTAAATTTCATTGTACCTATTGTGGTAGAGATGGTCATGTCATAGATTTTTGTTATATACTAGTTAAAAAACAGAAAAAGGAAAGAATGGTTGCTAGATCTCATAACTTTCAAGTAAAATTTGTTGCGCATGCTAAACTTAATGATAGGAACATGCAACTTGCTATAATGAGTCAAAAACATGCAAAGTTTTCTCCCAAACCTACTGTTTTTCATGCTACACATGTAACACCTCGTAGGTCAATAGTTGTGTACATAAATGCTCAAACTTTGGCTCATAAACCTGTTGTTTTATCTCAGCTTTCGTGTGTTGTTCCTGTTGTACGTCGTGTGACTCAGTACTAGATTGCTAAATGCCTTTTGACTAACCCCAGTATTAAGTCATTGATGTATTGTGCTTCTATGTTGGTTACACACTTGAGGAAGGATAACATTTGGATTGTGGATTCAGGTTGCTCATGCCACACGACCGGTAACAAAGATTGGTTCTCCTCCCTCTCTTTTGTGTTGCGTGTAGAGAATGTTACTTTTGCCGATAATTCTTCAACTCTTATAATGACTAAGGGTTTGGTTAAAGTAAATGATCACTACACTTTGAAGGATGCGGCACTTGTTAAAAATTTGAAAGACAACTTGCTTTCTATTTCACAATTACTAGACGAAAATCTAGAAATTATCTTCACTAAAATTGCTGCAAGGTTGTAGATTCAAACAGTGAGCTTATTTTTGACATGGCTCGATTTGGAAGAGTTTTTAAAGCTGATTTCGATATGTCATCCTCTAAGCATAGGTGTCTAGTTGCTAATGATTCAAAGGACATATATTTTTGGCATCGTAGACTTGGTCACGTAGGCTTTGATCATCTAACGCGTGATAGTGCCCTTGATCGCATACGTGGGCTGCCTAAGCTTAAAGGGAACAAAGCAATTGTGTGCTCTTCTTGTAGACATGCTAAGATGGTTGCAGGTTCACATGCTCTTCTCGCAATGACCATGACAACTGAACCGGGTCAACTTTTGCACCTTGACACTGTAGGACCTTCATGTGTTCAATCCTTAGGAGCTAAATGGTATGTTCTTGTGATTGTTGATGACAATTCTAGATACTCTTGGGTTTATATTATGGCTTCTAGGAATGAATCTTTTAGTCACTTTAGAAAGTTATTTCTTAGATAATCAATTGATCACCCAAAATCTTTAAAAGCAATGAGAAGTGATAATAGAACTAAATTTAAAAATCAATTTTTTGATATCTTTTGTGCTGAAAATGGAATAGATCATCAATTTTCTTCATCATATGTACCTCAACAAAATAGTGTTGTAGAGAGAAAGAACAAAACCTTGGTTGAGATGGCTAGGACTATGCTTGGTGAATATAAAACTCCTAGGAAATTTTGGGCTGATGCAATTGCAACCGCTTGTTATGTCTCAAATCGTGTTTTCTTGCATGCTAAGCTAGGAAAACACCATATGAGATACAGTTTGGACATAGGCCTAGTGTTAGACACTTTCGGTTCTTTGGTTGCAAATTCTTTGTTAAGAAACATGGTAATCTCGATAAATTTGAAGCTATATCTGTTGATAGCATGCTTCTTGGTTATCCATCTCATACTAGAGGCTTCCGTGTTCTTTTACTTGACACTAACAAAATTGTGGATACTTGTGAGGTTTCCTTTGATGAATCTAGCCCAGGTACCAGCTCAAATATTGTAGGTTTGGATCCATATCCACAGGGGTGGAGCATTTTCGTTGAAAATGAGGAAGAAGTGGAGCTGCCACCCGAAAATTCAGCAGCTAATGACATTGTTCCAGCTCTGGATGTTGATTCACAACCAGCACCAACGACTACCATTTCTGGTCCAGATCGTCCTCAAGTCACAAGTTCTTCTATCTGTGATGAACATGAAGAACAAGGAGCTTGTGAAGTGTCTACTCCCTCCGAATCCTCAAAAGTAATCCTCCACAACAAATCATTGGGAGCTTGCACGAATGAGTCACACGGTCCAGGTTTTGCAATCCAAACTGTCACGTTCATTCTGCTTTTGTTGCTTCTTTTGAACCAAAAGATATATCACGCGCACTCACTAATGAATCTTGGATTTTTGGCATGCAAGAAGAGTTAGAAAATTTTGAAAGAAATAATGTTTGGAAACTTGTACATGCACCTCAAGGCCACACTTTAATTGGAACTAAATGGGTGTTTAAAAATAAACAACATGAGGATGGCGTTGTGATTAGGAATAAGGCTAGATTGGTTGCTCAAGGTTCCACACTAGTTGAAGGTCTAGATTTTGATGAAACTTTTGCTCCTGTTGCTAGATTAGAAGCCATAAGAATTTTGTTAGATTTTGTTGCATCTAAAGGTTTTAAGATATATGAAATGGATGTTAAAAGTGTTTTTCTTAGTGGCTACATAGATGAGGAGGTTTATGTCAAGCAACCACCGGGTTTTGAAAATCCAAATTTTCCTAATTATGTTCACAAACTATCCAAAGCCTTGTATGGTCTCAAACAAGCCCCTAGAGCATGGCATGATAGGTTAAAAACATTCTTACTTGAAAATGGGTTTACCGTGGGCAGGGTTGATAAAACTCTTTTTGTGCTTAAGCATGGCAATGACCCATTATTTGTTCAAGTGTATGTGGATAATATTATCTTTGGTTGTGCTTCTCATGATCTTGTGTCCAAGTTTTCAGCTATGATGAGTTTAGAATTTGAGATGAGTATGGTGGGAGAACTCACGTACTTTTTGGGGCTGCAAATCAAGCAAACCAAGGAGGGTACCTTTGTGCATCAAACGAATTGTACAAAATACCTCCTAAGGCGCTTCAACATGGACAAAAGCAAGCCTCTTCAGACACTAATGGGTACAGCAACGACATTTAAACATGATGAAGATGGTGACCCGGTCGATCAAAAAGAATACAAAAGTATGATTGGATCACTTTTGTACCTCACGACATCAAGATCGGACATACAATTCAGCGTATGTCTTTGTGCACAATTTCAGGCTTTCCCACATGCTTCACATCGTCAAACTGTCAAAAGGATTCTCAGGTACTTACATGAAACTCAAGAATTTGACATTTTTCTTCCTTCTACCTCAACCATTTTCTTTGAAAGCTTTTTCGGATGTTAATTTTAGGGGTTGTAGGATTGATAGGAAAATACTTCGGGTGTCAGTTTCTTGGTAATTCAGTTGTTGTTTGGTCTTCTAGAAAACAAAGTTCAGTTGCACAATCCACAGCGGAATCTGAATATGTAGATGCCGCTAGGGCTTGATCACAAATTCTTTGAATTGTTCAAACTCTTATGGACTATGGGGTTGATCCAGATAGTGTTTCGCTATTTTGTGATAACACTAGTGCCATTTGCATTGCTAAAAACCCCATGCAACATTCTAGAACAAAGCACATTGACATTAGGTATCTTCTCCATGATAATGTTGAAAAAGGAAACATTGTGCTTCACCATGTAGACACCGAACAACAATTGGCTGACATTTTTACAAAACCTTTGGATTTACATGTTGAGTTTTTATGTTCAAATGAAAAATTGAGAAAAGATCAAGAGAATATGCAAGCATCACACTTCTTCTTTTGAGATGGCTTATCATTGCACTTAGATATGAACTTGGAAGAAGTTGTGTATGACTAAAACCATGTCCTTAAGCTTCTGATTGTCAAATGACATAGGCTTGGCTTGGTTGGTTAGAATAAGGCAGATGCGGCATATAATCTCTTGCAAATGTTATATGATCAAAACTTTAGCTTTAAATGATTGTTCTCCCCACCGATCAATACTCAGTGCCGTGTTCCCAACTCAACAAGCAGGCAGGCAAGCTTCTGGTTGCAAGAAAACACTTAAGGCGACATCATCTACTCACCTACTCACACTCAACATCAGTCCATCATCTCTCTATTCTTTCCCACGGCAGGAACTCAAAAACTGACACCATCCTCTGCTCCTCCGGCGAACCAGCCACTGTAGCCGTGTCTCTTCCCTGGGCAAACAGCAAAGAGTATCCTAAGACACACCCTTACCTTCTCCAACTTTTTCTTGATGGTTTCCTCACTCGGTTGGCGGTATGTCACAGTTTTGGCTGCCGTCGCTGTTCTGCCTCCATGAGGACGCCCTCTGCCTCCCTGTCGTGCTGACAAACCAAGCCATCTCGTGACCTGCTCCCAACAGAGAAAATCAGCGCCTACACCTTTTCTTACTCACGGTTAAGACCGCACTCAATTCTGTTAATTATTCATTTCGTATTCCTAATTTTTTCGAAAGCAAGTTCAAAGCATTGGAGCTGGGTTTCCACTTTGATTCTGTTTCTATGTAGAACAATAATCTAATCCAGTTAAGGATTATCTTCTAGACCTCCATGCGCATCCACTGGATCAAGAAGCATTGAAAATAGTCGAGAAATCCAATGGGGCTTCGAGTTTTCCTTGCCGCCATTAGAAACACCACTGTTCGCCATCGAAGTTGTGGGGTCCAGCCATTCCTCTGCTCTTGTGCCCCATTTTCGTCTTCCTCACGTTCCCAGGAAACTCCCAGACCTTGTCCCGAGCCTTTTAGTGGAAAAAACGATGAAACTCGAGCTCGCCGATGAGCTCACGGCTGCCTCTGCCATCGCGCGCATGGCTCTGTCACCGCCGAGCTGCGCCGACTTGCCCATCGAACTCGCCACCTCAGTTTAGGCCTAGGAGGTGAGTTTGGAACTGTGTGGAGGTCGAGAGGTCAGCCGCGGCAAGAGCGCCGACGCTGCTCTGGCGAGGAGCGCTGCCTCGAGCATGAGGTTGAAGATGGTGGGGCAGACCCCACTGTCAGCCTCTGTTCTCTCTCCCGGGATCAAATGTGGTCAGTTTTATCTTTTGTGGCTATAAGCCTTAACCAATTGGGCCCCGTACGGCCCCAATCTGATTGGAGCAATTCAAACAGTGAGCCCGTGTGAGATTATTTTGACTTTTACTTTTGCAAATAGTTTCAAGATTTCAACCAAACTTCTAAATTCAATTTCTCCTAATAGAATTGCTCAACAATTCCTAAATAAATTCTAGCAGACTCCTCATGACCCACTTTGCAGTGATGCGATTCAATTGACATGAAATTCCAAGTAATTTTTTCTATAATTAATTCCTTTGATTTAATTGGTTGGGAAAATAATTACTCTTGTCTTGATAATTGGAAAATTCCCAATTTTGGTCAAAACCCTCACTCGAATGTCCTTGATCCCCAGTACAAGTTTCAAGTTCATTGGACTTGATTTGCGGGGTCAAATAGTGTTTCAATTCTCTACGTCCTTTCAAAATTAAAAAATGAACAGAAACAATTTCAAAATTGATTCCAAACTTGTAAAATCAAAATCTCACTGTAGAAAGCTGATAAAATTGTGAAATCAAGTTTTTTAGAACCAGTGAGACCTCCCCTAACCAGAACACTCACTGTTGGCCCATGTAAAAGCTCCAAATTCAGTACCAAAATTCAGAGAAGCCAAAAGTTTGTTGGAATTCTAGAGACAACAAGATTGCATGAACAATTCCAATTCTTGGCGTAGATCTTCATCATAGTACATAGAAATCCAAAAGCCATTTCAAATTATCTAGTACTTGATACTGTGTATTAAGTTTGTTCATATAGTTTAACGTCATTTATACACATTATGTCTTACATAACATATAGTGACCGAGATCGAGAAGGAGCCGCAAGCCTTGGAGAGCATACCACTAGAGGCTAACTTTCCATCTGACCTGCAGCCAGGCAAGCCCTGGTTTGTATTTAAGATCTTTTACAAAATTTTTATTTGTATCACTATTAAATCTATGGTTTGAATTGCATTAGGGCTAACGTGATTGAATACTCCAAATGCATGACCCACAATCCCATTGAGTATTTGGGTAGGTTGATATATCAACATGTCAAACTGCCATGCTAAATGTTGCAGGCCATCTGATAGAAATCCAGTAGTTGGAATCTACTAGTGAGGTAGGTTCTACCTCACATGAGATTGGTTTTATTTGAGAATGGCACATGAATATGAATATGAGACCAGATAGTGGCTTGCAGGGAGCCGGACAAGGTCTCACATGCACGGTTTCACTTTTGCATAGCTAGGCTGAGAGTTTAGCTATTAGTATGACTTTTGTTGTATATTAAGTATTATCAAAGACATTTTCTGTTTATATCAATAGAACTTTGTATTTTATATTATTATTTTCTTTTGTGCTATTGGGTGTTGCATCGGACGACACCATCGTCTGGGATCGTGGAATGTTTGGACCCCGATCCTCACAGACTGGTATCAGAGCTGCATTGAGAATAGCACGCTCGAAAAGAGCACATTTTGGAAACTTAGAAGTAGTCGAGTGTAAAAGCTCTAAATTCAAAGTGCAACCCTCAGTGAGGAGAGATCAAAAGGAAAGGAAAAGAAAAAGACAAATTAAAGGAGCAAAAGAAATATCAATGTAATTCAAACTTGAATTATGGGATTCAAATTTCAAATTTAGCTATTGTTCAAACTTACTCAAAAATGAAATTTTGTGTTGTCTAGTAGGTTCCAAATATCCCAAGTACCCCTCAAGCCAACATTCATAATTTTTGAGGCATGTTTGCAATTTAAGTCAATGGTGACATCGAAAATAATTTGAATTCAAATTTAAATTTGAATTTGGTTGAAACCTGGTCAAATCAAGGAATTAATTCCAAAATCACTTTCTACATAATTGTTTTAGGCTCCCTGAAAAATTTCATGACTTTTGGACTAAGTTTGGTAGGATATTTGATGGAGCAGAGAGGGGGATAAGTATTGGGGTTGTGGGACCCACTGGTCAGCCTCCCAGTCGATCAAACCGCCTCTGTTTCACACGCCTTGCTGTATGCTTTACCTCACCGTGCGCCATGGAGACAGAGCGCATACGGCAGCCCTTGGCGGTCCTTATCCAACAGCTGAGCACGCCCAGGTTTTCTTTGCTTCGCTCGTTCTCCTCCTTACTCTGTCTCTGTTCGACCTCGCACGTTCAGCGCTCTGCTGCACCACGACGATCGACGGTGCCCGGCGGTCTTGCCGCGTTTCAGCTCATGCAGAGCTCACGGTGCAATTGCGTGCGTCTTCTCTCCCTCCCCGACAGAAGCCGAGGTCGTCTTCCATCATCAGCTCGGTGCACCATGGCAGAGTTCATCTTGCTTCCCGTTTGGCCGCCCCTAGCGCCTCAACCTCGCCCAACACCACCAAGGCTCTCGTCTCCCAACCGTGCCATTAAAAAGGTTGGTCATCTCCCTATCCTGCTGTTCCTCATGTAGAAAGCCGTGCCTCTGTGTGTACACGCCGGGTTTGGAGAACTGATCGCTGCCATCTCCGTGTTACCACCGCGAGCTTCAATGTCCAGCAACGCCCCACCTCTTAAGTACCTTTTCCGTACAACCATGACTGCTAAAAGTTGTGCCTGCACTTGAACCTCTGTATACGCCGGATTGTTCATGTTTAGATCAACGGGTTCGTAAGGACAGCACCAAGTATTCGTAGAAATTCATCTGCCATGAAACCCATAGGTCATCCTCAAGGTCTTGTTTCTGGTGCTTATCACCTAAATTGGTGTCCAAATTCTTGAGCTGCACATTGCCATAATGCTCTAGGGGAAATTTCTGTGAAAGCCCTAACCCTAGTTGTGTATGTGTGAGTGGGTGGCGGCTTCGGCTACGTGAGTCGTGTAACCGAAGGCGTGGGTTGTAATGGGCCGGTGGGCCAGAAGCAACTATAAAGGTCAGGACCTCTTGTAAGGTCCAGACCAGAAATGAATTCGTGAAACCCGCATATACTTTCTCTCCTTTCCGCTCACTCTATCTCACAAGCCGCCGATTGCTCGCCGGCGGTTGCGCCTCCTCACATGGCGGTAGCGCGCTGGCCACGGGGTGGTGACAATTGGTATCAGAGCTTGGAGTTCCTCGGGGACAGAATCAGGCGGATTCCTATCTTCGGGGTGCGGAAATCTGGTCGGCAGGCGGCTTCGCGACGACTTCCGCCATGATGGCACCGTCGGTCAAACCTTCCGCGCTGACACGCTTCGTACTGATGGCAATAGAGGACGGTGCAAAGCATGAGAAGGAGTGATGGGGCAAGGTCTTTTCCGCACTAGAAAATTTATCCACTCTGATGGAGACATTGACAAAGCGGATCTATGGAATTGACGAGTGTAAGGATCGAAATGCCCAAGAGGGGGGGGGGGGGTGAATTGGGCTTTCTTTCAAATTTAAGACAACTAAACACTTAACAACTTAAAGCCCAATTCCCTATGCAATTAAACTATGCAATCAATGTAAATTAAGGTTGCGGAATAAAGATTGCATAAGAGTAAAAGGGAGAGGGATGCAAACGCTCAAGGGACACGGAGTTTATCCCGTGGTTCGGTAAGATCACAAGAATCTTCCTACATCCACGTTGTGACACCCACCGAAGGGTTTTGTCACTCCCTAGTCACCGAGACAAGGGGTTTCTTCACTATTCTTCTCCGTTCGCCAACCTTGGCAAGGTGGAGCTCAAGCCTTGTACACTTTTGGGATCCTCCGGGCTTCCACAATCCTCTTGGCAAGCTCCGGAAGTTGCACACACCAAGGGTCACTCCCTCTGGGCTCTCACTACACTAGAGACTCCAATCACCAAGAATGGAGGCACCCAAGCACTATCTCTAGCTAGTTCTAGCCTATTTCTTGGTGTACAAATGATGAGCAAATGATGTGAAAGTGGTTGCTCTATTGCTTGAATGCTCTAGGATGTGTAGAGTATGTCTGGGCTTCAAGTCATGTCGATTTGACAGGTTGAAGGGGTATAAATAGCCAGCCTCCACGAGATAGCTGTTGGAAAAGTAGGCTGACATCACTTCTCTGCGAACACCGGATGATCCGATGTCTCCCCTTCAGTTATCATCGGTCAAAGCCAAATTAGCTGATGTCACTGTGTCAGATATGACCGTTGTTAGACCGATGTTGATCTGTCTTCTCATCAGATGATCCGGTGGCTCTTTCTCCAGAATTTTGCTTGATCTTGAGGCATACTGGAGTAATCGACCGATGTGTGTAAGTCTGCACATCGGATGATCCGGTGCTTCACTCGGTCCAATGGTATTGCAATCTGTGATGATGGACCGATGTCACTGAGCCACTCACATCGGATGATCCGGTGAGTGCATTTGTCTGAGGTCTTCTTCTTCAATTGAACCAACTTGACCGATGCAGTCAACTCCAAGACCATCGGATGATCCGGTGTGTTCAACTTGTTGACTTCGAGTTGTTTTGAGTTGTTCTTTTGGAATTTTGAACTTGTGACCTCTTTGATATTTGTTTGAAGTGTTGTTTTGATTGTCTTCAAGCATTGAGTGATATTAAGTTAGAGCTTTCACTTCTTGTCTTCATATGATTTGGTTTTGATCTCATTTGTTGATTTTATATGGGTCTCCAATGCAATTTTGATTTCACTCTAGGGTGCACTCAGTCTCGCTGCATATGGAAGGCAACGCATCACGATGGTTACAGGTTTACAAGTTGCAAGTAGCCTGGGAACTTGGAATCAATTCACGAGGGTTGTGCAAGAGATGTTTGGATCTTATGAGTATCCTAAAGCGATGTATTACTTTGAAAGTGCATCTAGGAATCCCTTATCGGTTTTGGTTGATTTATGACAAGCGAATGAGATTCTAACCACATTGTTGAGATGAGCACATGTACTAATGAGAAAATGAGCAAAGTGCCAAAAAGAAAAGAGAATGAGGAGCAATGCGGAAAAGAGCTCAAGAAACAAGTATAGTAGATCATTGTGTATGTAGTGTGTCAAGGAAACACACCCCAAGAGCTCGAGCACAAATAATCTCACACATTGCACATATTTATACAGGACCGGACTAGTCCGACTGACCCCGGACTAGTCCGATATCTTTGTGCACAAGATCAGACAAGTCCTCACAATGCGGACTTGTCCTCACAGTCTATTTTTTCACTTACCGAACTAGTCCGATATCACTACGGACTAGTCCGATATCTCTCTGACTAGAATCGGACTAGTCCTCCCCAATGCGGACTAGCCCCCAAACACTTCACAAGTTGCACAAAATTGGACAAGTTCGATCACACACCGAACTAGTCCGATATCATTCTGATGTCAACCGGACAAGTCCGATATAAGCACGGACTAGTCTAAAAACCCTCTGACCTAAATCGGACAAGTCCTCCCAGCGCGGACTTGTTCCCCAAATCAACTTAGGGTTTCACTTATCCGGACAAGTCTGATATTCATCGGACTAGTCCGAAGATTTCCACAACAAAAATCGGACAAGTCCGCTCTCAGCAGGACAAGTCCGATATTTCGGGACACCTAGGTTTTGCTACACGCAGCACTCCGGACTAGTCCGGTGTCCACTACGGACTAGTCCCATCTTTCTGAACCCTAACGGTAACTTTTGGAAACCCCATATAAATAGGTGTGCACGGGCCATCTTTCACATCTCTCAAACCCCTGCGCCGTCACACCTACCAACAGCCTAGAAAACACCTTTCTCCACGAAATCCAACGCAAGAAAGATCAATCCTTTGAGGATACACTATTGATCATTGGAGAGACACGGTTCATCACTCATTGAGCTCTTGGTTTGATTCCCTAACACACTCCTATGGTTTTCATTGTGATCTTAAGAGTGTGTTCTTGGTGGTCTTCATATTTTAATCTTGGGGAGCCCTCAATGTGTGACTAGGCCTCTTGAATTTGGTTATTTCCCCTTTGTGATTAGTCAAGAGGATTGACCTCTGTGGCGACCTGACGAGGGTAGAGTTGGAGATGACCCAGTCCTTTTGTGGACTCCTCAACGTGGATGTAGGTTGCCTCTGTGGGAACCGAACCACAGGATAAAGTGCTTGTGTTCTTTGTGCACATCGTTCTTACTCTTCATATCAATCTAGGGTTTCGATTAATCTTGTTCACTTTACGTTGAAACATTGAATATAAGATTAACTTGTGGTACATCCTAGTTCATAATTGTGTAACACATCAATTACAAGTATATTTCCGCTGCATACATCCTAGGATCAAGATAATCAATCCAATATGATCAACCTAGTCGGTATACGCCGGACAAGTCCGCACTCGACCGGACTAGTCCAATATCTGGAGATTTGATCTAGTTGTTCAGTGTTGCAGGTTCCGACAGAAATTCAAAAAGTCCTATTCACCCCCCTCCTCTAGGCCACATTCAATTGGTATCAGAGCAGACTCTTCAAAAGGAGACTAATCGCTCGAAGAGATCATGTCGGACATGAAGGACGTACACAAGAGCATTAACCAAGAGAAGGTTGAAGAGGAAAAGAACCAAAAATTGGAGAGGCTCCTCGAGCCATTTAAGACATCGAGGATGATGATGAGGAGATGCTGGAACTAAAGGCGTCCCTAAGGAAGAAAACCCTCTCCAAGGGAAAAATGACGATCTAAGATGAGAAGAAGAAGAAGAAGAAGAAGGGGAGTAGTCACACCGACTACTCCCAATATCCTTTTAATTATAATCGCCTAAATTCTAACAACAATCATTTTCTATCTATTCCACTTGGAAAAGCCCCACACATTGACAGCAATGACTACTCAATGTGGAGGCAAAACATGAAAATGCATTTGATTTCTCTCAATCCAAGTTTGTGGATCATAGTATGCACAGGAATAGATATCCCCAAAGATGATGAGGAGCTCACACCTAGCCAAGAGCAAGCAATCCATCGAAATGCTCAAGCTACTGCAGTCATCACCTCATCACTTGGCCGGGACGAGTTCACAAAGGTGGATGGACTCGAGATCGCAAAGGAGACATGGGATACATTGCAAAACCGCACATGAAGGCGATTGTCATGTGCGAGAAGCAAAGATCGAGATGATTGAAGGCGAGTTGGGAAGATTCGCCATCCAAGAAGATGAGTCACCACAAGACATGTACAACCAACTTAAGATGCTGATCAACAAGGTGCGAGCATACGGAAGCAAGAAGTGGAATGACCACGAGGTGGTGAAGCTCATTCTTAGAGCTTTCATGCCTCGCAATGTCACCTTGTGCTCGATGATACGAGAAAGCCCCGGTACAAGAAGATGACCCTGGATGAGTTACTTGGGAAAATCATCAACTTTGAGATGATAGAATCGCAAGCCAAGCACGTTAAGGAGATTGCCGATCTCACCTCGGCAAACAAGAAAGGGGTTGCCTTGAAGTCCACTCTCAAGCCTTTATATAAAGAAGTTCGAGAAGCTCAATTAGAAGAAGATGGTGACGATGAGAGCATCGACTTGGATGAAGATGACAAGATACTATTCATGAAGAAATTCAAAAGAATGATGAAGAAAATACAAGGGGCTAAATCAAGTGGAGGGAAGTACAAGGAAAAATCAAAACTAAAGTTGAGGTGGGCATGCTATAACTGTAGTGAGTATAGCCACTTTATAGTTGATTGCCCATATGAAGAAGACAAGAAGAAGACCAAGGAAACAAAGCCTCAACCCAAGAAATTCTTCAAGAAGAAGAAGCAAGCTGAACAAGCGCATCTAGAGAAAGAGTGGGACTCAAATGATGAGTCCTCATCCGAAGAAGAAGAGGAGATGGCTAGCATAGCCATCGAGAAGACATCCAAGAAGTCCACTCTCTTCCCCACTCTCGGCGCATGGAAGGGGAACGGTACTTGCCTCATGGCAAAGGAAGGTAAACGCAAGGTAACAACCAAACCATCTTCCGTACATTCCTATTCTAGTGATAGTGAAATTGCTAGCGATAATGAAGATATGCTCATTAGCTTAGATAAGAAAACAGCCGCGAAAATGAAATTTCTACTTGATCAACTTGTTGATAAGGAGAAGCTGATAAACCGTCAAGAAGACATGATTATCTCCCAAAAGGAGGAATATGTTGAACTTGACAAGCTTCTAGAACTTGAAAAGGAGTGAAGCAAGTCACTGGATCTTGAGTTAGCTTCAAGCAAGGAAGCTTGCTTGGAGTTAAGCAACTCAAATGTTGCAATCAAGGACAAAATTTCTAACCTAATCAAGGTTAACAAGATTTTTGAGGTACAAGTTGAGTCACTCAAACAAAGTGACCCTTCATCCTCTTCAAGCTTGCCTTCTCAACCCCCCAAAACTGAAACTGCTTCTACTTGTGCATATGTTAAAGTTGACACCAGCTTGAAAGACAAGTCAACCTCTACCAAGGATAAGCATCCTGCCCAAATTGGCATATTTGCCAAGGAGAAGGTCAAATATGCACGTAGTGCATACTTGACCACAAGACCTCCTAATGTCAAATATGGCATTGGGTATTCCTATGGTGAAAAGCAAAATGCTAGAAGCCATAAGAATAAGAAGGAAAGTATTACCTTTGTAAAGGGAAGACCCTCTCAAACTGGAAAATCCAAAGTTAACACACATGATCACCGGACTAGTCCTGTCGGGACACGGACAAGTCCGGTCCTCCGGACAAGTCCGATCTCCAGGACTAGTCCTGTATATAGACAACAATAGTTGCTTTTTAGAACCTTTTGATGCATCTTAGGTTTTAAGGAGAAGTAATTTTTGTAAGATTTATGCTCATTATGTCGGGCCACGCCATGAGAACACCAAGTCTCATGTGTGGGTGCCTAAATCCCTTGTGACTAACCTAAAAGGACCCAAGCAAGCTTGGGTACCTAAAACCAAGGCATGATTTGTTTTTGTAGGCCAATTCCTCCGGTGGATCTAAATGGGTGCTAGACAGTGGCTGCACCAACCATGTGACCGGAGAAAGAAGGATGTTCGTTGGGTATGAAGAAAATGAGGATCCAAGCGAGGGCATCTATTTTGGAGACAATAGTCAAGGAAAGGTACTCAGTACCAGTAAAATTGCCATATCATCTCAACATACGCTTTCTCATGTGCTACACGTTGATTCCTTTGATTATAACCTATTGTCCATATCTCAATTATGTGACAAAGATTATAATTGCTTGTTCACTAATGAGGGTGTGACCGTCTCTAGGAGGAGTGATGATTCCATTGAATTCAAGGGTATGTTAAAGGGAAAACTTTACCTTGTTGACTTCAACAAAGATAAAGCTGAACTTGACACGTGCTTGATTGTAAAGACCAACATGGGTTTGCTGTGGCATAGACAGCTAGCGCATGTTGGTATGAGGAATCTTCAAAAACTCCTCAAGGGCGATCACATCTGAGGTTTGAAGGATGTTGTTTTTGAGAAAGACAAGCCTTGTACCGCGTGCCAAGCTGAGAAGCAAGTTGGAGCATCTCATCCTGCTAAGAACATCATGACTCCAACAAGACCACTCGAGCTACTCCACATGGAATTATTCATTCCAATTGCTTGCATAAGCATCGGTGGTAACAAATATGGTTTAGTAATCGTCGATGATTTTTCTCGCTTCACTTGGGTTTTCTTTTTACCTGATAAGTCAGAAACACAAGGAACACTCAAGAAGTTTTTCAAGCGTGCTCAAAATGTGTTTTCATCGACGATCAAGAACATTCAAAGCAAAAACGGCATAGAGTTCAAGAACACACAAGTTGAGGAGTACCTAGATGAAGAAGGCATAAAGCATGAGTTTTCAACAACTTACTCCCCTCAACAAAACGGAGTTGCCGAAAGGAAGAACCGAACCATCATAGAGATGGCGAGAACAATGCTCGATGAGTACAAGACCTCGGATCGATTTTGGGAGGAAGCGGTCAACACAGCTTGCCACGCCATAAATTGAATTTATCTCCATCGACTACTGAAGAAAACATCCTATGAGCTACTCATCGGTAACAAGCCAAATATTTCATATTTTTTAGTCTTCGGTTCCAAATGCTATATTTTGAACAAGAAGTCTAGGACTTCAAAGTTTGATGAAGGTTTTTTGCTTGGTTATGATTCGAACTCTTACGCCTATCATGTCTTCAACAAGACCTCCAGACTTGTTGAAGTAGCACGTGATGTAGTGTTTGATGAAACTAACGACTCCCAGAGAGAGCAAGTTGATCCATGTGCACTAGATAGAGTGAAAGTGCATCTAGGTTCCCCGTGGGTTTTGGATGATTGATGACGACAATTAAGTCGCTAATGAGCTCAAGTGATCTTAGCACAGGTATGGACTCAATTGGAGACGCAAACCCTCAAAAAGGAAAAGGAAGGAAACGGAGTCAACTCGAAGCGTAGAAACTAGGGTTTCTAGCGTGATTGAGTTAGACTAGCCGTAGCAATAGGAGGGTGTGTGTGTAAAGTGCATTGAGATCAAGTTTGGGAGCTCAAAGTGGTTTAGAGGTCAAACCTATGAAAGAAATGAGTGATTGAGTGGTCTGGCCGTAGGGCCGGACTAGTCCGTGCAGGAGGCCGGACTAGTCCGTTCCTGGCCGGCCAAGTCCGTTTCTGGCCGGACCAGAAGGGTCTGACTGAGATCGGACTAGTCCGTTTGTAGCCGGACTAGTCCGGTTAGCTGTGAGTGGGTTTTGGGGATGAAGTCCCAAAACCACGGACTTGTCCGTTTTGGACCGGACCAAGAGGTCCTGAGTGAGAACGGACTAGTCCGCCCGTGGGGCCGGACTAGTCCGGGTTGGCTAGAAAAGGTGCTTCTGTGGCTAAGTCTGGGAGGAACGGACTAGTCCGCCCTAGGGGCCGGACTAGTCCGTGGTCCTCAGACTAGTCCGTTTTCACACGGAGCAAAAGGCTCTGTGTGAGATCGGACTAGTCCGGTGTTGACCGGACTAGTCCGTTCTGGAAGTGACCGTTTGAATTTGAAGTTTGGCGGGTAGCGTGACGATAGTGTGTCAGCTGTCGGGACCTGACAAAGGGGTCAGTGGTCCCCTAGGCCGGACTTGTCCGGGCCAGTGGCCGGACTAGTCCGCCCTTTTGCTGAAGTCAGCAGATTGGGCTTGGGACCTCTATAAAAAGGGGACCCCCGGCCTCATTTCAAACACCCTTGGAAAAACTCAAACCCTAGCGCCGCCACAGCCAACTTGGAGCACTCCTAAGCCTCCTTCTTGCCTACTTTCCCTCTAAAACTAATTCTTGAGTGGATTAGGGTTTAGTGAGGTGGAGAAGAGGAAGAACATCGCGCTTGTGCTCCCGGTTTGATCTCTTGCACTCGTTGAGTCTTTGTGGGCTGTGTATTGAGTTTGCTTTATTGTGTTGATCATCTTTGTGGTGTGGGAGCCTCAGTTTGTGAGAAGCCCCAACGAACTTTGTAATCACCGTTGTGATTAGTGGAGAACCAAGTTAGGCCCGTGCGGTAAACTTGGTGAGGGAAGGGTTATTGGACCCGGTCCTTTTGTGGACTCCTCAACGGGGACGTAGATTCCTTGTGTGGAATCGAACCTCGGGATAAAATCCTTGCCTCCTTGTGTTTTTCGCATTCATTCTATTAATTACTTTGTTCTAGGGTTGGTAGTCTCGTTTCATACTCCGCATTGCTACAAACTTGTGGAAACTTGACTTGCTCTTGTGTAGGTTGTTGCTCAACTTGACTTAAACATATACTCACTTATAGCAAATAGAAAATTCCCTAAAACTTGCTAGAAACATCTTTTTAAGGTTATTCACGCAAGCTGACCGGACTAGTCCGCCCCCTGACCGGACTAGTCCGCCCCCTGTGATTTAATCTCGTTTTATTAAGTCATTTGCAGGTCAATTAGCCTATTCACCCCCCCTCTAGGCAACTTTCAATTGGTATCAGAGCAGGACTCTCCACAAAGAGTCTAACAACTCGGAGAGATGGCCGGAGTGGTGAATGACGATGCATCGAGCAGCAACTACGAGGCGACCCGTGAGGAGACGTTGGCTTATCAAGATAAGCCAACGGACGATGAGGAGACTCGCCAACTCAAGGCGAAGCTCCGGGAGAAGCTGAACATATCCAAGATTGATCCGTCAAACCATTCAAGTGGTGGTGGCGGAGCCAACTACAACCGGCAAGGGTTCAACTACGAACGCCTTGCCGCCAACAACCACTACCTGTCCATCCCATTGGGGAAACCTCCCCAATTCGATGGAACGGACTACGGTATGTGGAAACACAACATGAAAATCCACCTCGTGTCACTCAACCCAGCGTTGTGGCAAATTGTCATGACCGGGGTGGAGATTCCAAAGGATGAGGACAACATAACTCAAGAACAAGCCATCCTCATCCACCGCAACGCTCAAGCTGCGGGTGTGATCATCTCATCTCTCTCTAGAGATGAGTTCAACCGTGTCGATGGCCTTGAAGTGGCCAAAGACATATGGAACACCCTCAAGACGGCGCATGAGGGAAACCGAGTGGTCAAGGAGGCCAAGATCGAGCTCATCGAAGGAGAGCTTGGGAGATTCGCCATCTTGGATGGTGAATCCCCCCAAGACATGTACAACCGGCTGAAGGTGCTGATTAACAAGAGCCGATCATATGGCTGCACCAAGTGGACCGACCACGAGGTGGTGAAGAGGATGATCCGGGCATTCATGCCTAGGAACGTCTCTTTATGCTCCATGATTCGGGAAAGCCCGGGGTTCACTCAAATGACCCCGGAGGAGGTTCTTGGGAGGATCATTAACCATGAAATCATGGAGAAGGAGGCGCTCTTCTACAACGACCTCCAAAAGTTCACCGCCTCCAAAATGAAGAACGTTGCACTCAAGGCAACGCCCTCTTCAAAGGAGCAAGAAGAAAGTGATGAGGAGAGCCTCGACACCGATGAGGAGGAGGCCTTCTTCATCAACAAATTCAAGAGAATGATGAGGAGGAAGAAAGGGGGGCACAACTATGAGGGCAAGGGAAAGGAAAGAGCAAGGCCCAAATCAAGAAGGTCTTGCTACAACTGTGGCGAGTATGGGCACTTCATTGCTGATTGCCCACACGAAGAAACGAAGAAGAAGAAGGAAGGGAAGCCTCAAGAAAGGAAATTCTTCAAGAAGAAGAGGCCCTCCGGACAAGCCCATTTGGGGAAGGAGTGGGACTCTAACGATGAGTCCTCCTCCGAAGAAGAAGAGGAGAAGATGGCCACCATAGCCATCGGGAGGAACTCCAAGGGAGGTAAGCTCTTCCCCAACCTCAACAACGACCACAAGCCTACTTGCCTTATGGCAAGGGAAGGAAAGAGAAAGGTAACATCTCATCCTTCCTCCCCAACTTCCTCACATGATGATTTTGATAGCGCTAGTGAAAATGAGCATATGTTTAAGGACATAAGCAAAAGCACCTTGCGTAGGATGAAGTTGCTTATGGATGAGATCTTTGAAAAGGAAGATCTCATCAACAGACAGGAGGACATGCTCATCCTTGAGAAGGAGAGATGTCAAGAGCTTGATGAGCTCCTTGAGCTCGAAAGAGAGAAGAGCAAGGCATTGGAACACGAACTTGCTCTTTGCAAGAAAACGTGTTCAAGTCTTGAGGAGAAGTCGATTGAGCTCAAGGATGAACTTGGAAGCTTGTCAAAAGCTAACAAGACCCTTGAGACTCAAGTTGAGTCACTCAAGAACAATGTAACCTCTTCCTTCAAGAGCTCAACCCCCTCAAAGGCCTCATCCATGGCAACATCACCTTGCAAGTGCTCCAACTTGATCCTTAAACTTAAGGATGAGCTCAACCTAGCACAAGGCAAACAAGCACCTAAGGGTGCCATCTTTGACAAGGAAAAGGTGGCATATGCACGAAGTGCATTCACCAACACAAGACCACCCCATGTCAAGGATGGTCTTGGCTGTACTAGAGGTGCAAGGCATAACGCCAAAACCTCCAAGTATGGCAAAGACATGATTGTCTTTGTAAAGGGGAGTTCATCTCAAACTAAAAATGAAAAGAACTCACCCTCTAGCAAAAACTTGCCTAAATCTGAACCGCATCATTTATTTCATGATTTTGATGCATCTTACGTGTTGAAGAAGAACAAACACGGCAAGGTGTTTGCTAGATATGTTGGGCCACTCCGCAAGAGCCCCAAGCCTTGCGTGTGGGTGCCAAAATGCCTAACCACTAATGTCAAAGGACCCAACTCCGCTTGGGTACCTAAAAGAAAGGCATAAAACTTGTTTTGTAGGCTTACTCCTCCGGTGGATCGAAATGGGTATTGGATAGTGGATGCACCAACCACATGACCGGAGAGAGAAGCATGTTCATAGAGTATGAGGAGAATAAAGACCCAAGTGAAGGAATCTTCTTTGGGGACAATAGCCAAGGGAAAATCCTTGGCTCCGGTAAAATTTCTATCTCCTCATTACATACTTTATCAAATGTCCTGCATGTTGATTCTCTAGACTAGAATCTCCTATCCATATCACAACTATGTGATAGAGGATATAAATGTGTGTTCACTAGTGAGGGAGTGAGTGTCATTAGAGAAGGTAATGACTCGATAGCCTTTAAGGGAGTGCTCAAGGGAAAGCTCTATCTTGTGGACTTCACCGCGGATAAAGCTCAACTTGACACATGCTTAATGGCTAAAGCCAACATGGGATGGCTTTGGCATAGAAGGCTAGCCCATGTTGGAATGAGGAATCTTCAAAAGCTCCTTAAGGGTGAGCATGTTCGTGGCCTAAAGGATGTAGTATTCGAAAAGGATAGGCCATGTAGTGCTTGCCAAGCGGGAAAGCAAGTAGGAGCTCAACACCCCTCTAAGAATATCATGACGACAACTAGACCTTTGGAGTTGCTCCATATGGATCTTTTTGGCCCCATTGCGTACATTAGCATTGGTGGCAGCAAGTATGGTCTAGTTATCGTTGATGACTTCTCTAGATATACTTGGGTGTTCTTCTTGCATGATAAAAGTGAAACTCCCGGTGTCCTCAAGAAATTTCTAAGGAGAGCTCAAAATGAGTTCACCTTAAGGATAAAGGCTATAAGGAGTGACAATGGCACCGAATTCAAAAACATGCAAGTAGAAGAGTTCCTAGATGAGGAGGGCATCAAGCATGAGTTTTCCGCTCCCTATTCTCCACAACAAAATGGCATAGCCGAAAGAAAGAATAGGACGCTCATTGAGATGTCAAGGACGATGCTAGATGAGTACAAAACATCGGACCGGTTTTGGGCGGAAGCGGTTAACACCGCTTGCCATGCCGTGAATCGATTATACCTTCATCGCCTCCTCAAGAAGACCCCTTATGAGCTTCTAATTGGTAAGAAACCCAATGTTTCTTACTTTCGGGTCTTTGGTAGCAAGTGCTATATCCTCAACAAGAAGCCTAGGACTTCGAAGTTCGCTTCAAAGTCCGATGAGGGTTTCTTGCTTGGATATGACTCAAACACTCATGCGTACCGTGTGTTCAACAAATCCTCCGGAATTGTTGAAGTAGCACGTGACGTGGTGTTTGACGAAACCAATGGCTCTCAAGTGGAGCAAGTTGATCAACATGCCCTTGATCAAGAGGAACCTCCACTAGAAGCTCTAAGGAGAATGGCACTTGGAGATGTTCGCCCACAAGAACCATCTCAAAGCCCAAGTGACCATCATCATTATGAAGTAGGTCAAATCCCCATTGGACAAGTTGATGATCCACTAGAAGCTCCCCAAAGTGATAATGAGAATGAGGATCAAGGGGGAGGCTTGGATCAAGGGGGAGACCAAAGTGAAGAAGATGAACCAAGTAATTCAAGAGGTCAACCCCCGCATCCTCGTGTTCATCAAAGTGTTCAACGGGACCATCCCGTTGACAACATTCTAGGAGATATCACAAAAGGAGTAACAACACGCTCACGTGTTGCAAACTTTTGTGAGCATTTCTCTTTTGTCTCATCCTTGGAACCACATAAGGTTGAAGATGCCTTAAGGGATCCAGATTGGGTAGTTGCCATGCAAGAGGAGCTCAACAACTTTGAAAGGAACAAGGTTTGGGAGCTTGTCAAGCGCCCTCAAGCTAATGTTGTTGGAACCAAGTGGGTGTTTCGCAACAAACAAGATGAGCATGGCGTGGTAACTAGGAACAAGGCACGACTTGTGGCAAAAGGATACTCACAAGTTGAAGGATTAGACTTTGATGAGACATTTGCCCCCGTAGCTAGGCTTGAGTCAATTCGGATACTACTAGCCTTTGCTACTCATCATGACTTCAAACTCTACCAAATGGATGTTAAGAGTGCATTCCTTAATGGCCCAATCAAGGAAGAAGTTTATGTAGAGCAACCTCCAGGGTTTGAAGACCAAGACTATCCAAACCATGTTTACAAATTGCGAAAGGCTCTTTATGGTCTCAAGCAAGCTCCTAGAGCTTGGTATGAGTGCATAAGAGACTTTTTAGTTGAAAATGGTTTTAGGATAGGAAAAGCGGATTATACCCTTTTCACAAAACACTTCAATGAGGATCTTTTTGTGTGCCAAATATATGTGGATGACATCATATTTGGTTCCACAAATAAGGTGTTTTGTGACGAGTTCTCCAAGATAATGACGGAGAGGTTTGAAATGTCTATGATGGGTGAGTTGAAGTTCTTTCTAGGATTTCAAGTGAAACAACACAAACAAGGAACGTTCATAAGTCAAACTAAGTATACTCAAGATATTCTAAGAAAGTTTGACATGGATAAAGCAAAACCCATCAAAACCCCTATGGGAACAAATGGACACCTAGACCTAAATGAGGACGGTCCAAGTGTGGATCAAAAGCTGTACAGGTCTATGATCGGATCACTCCTCTATCTTTGTGCATCTAGGCCCGATATCATGCTAAGTGTGTGTATGTGTGCACGCTTTCAAGCAGCACCCAAGGCTTGTCATTTAACCGCCGTTAAAAGGATCTTGAGATACCTTGTACACACACCTACCCTAGGACTTTGGTACCCCAAAGGATCCAAGTTTAACCTCATTGGATATTCCGATGCGGACTATGCGGGGTGCAAAGTTGATAGAAAGAGCACATCGGGCACATGCCAATTCTTAGGTCGATCTCTTGTGTCTTGGTCCTCCAAGAAGCAAAACTCTATTGCTCTATCCACCGCCGAAGCGGAATATGTTGCAGCCGGAAGTTGTTGTGCACAACTTCTTTGGATGCGACAAACTCTTAGGGATTATGGGATTAACCTGCGTAAAATTCCACTCTTGTGTGACAACGAGAGTGCAATCAAGATAGCCCATAATCCGGTGGAACACTCTAGGACCAAACATATAGACATTCGACACCATTTCCTGCGAGATCACTCAATGAAGGGAGACATTGAGATCTTGCATGTGAGGACGGAACATCAACTTGCGGACATCTTCACAAAGCCTCTTGACGAGAAGCGTTTCTGTGAGCTAAGAAGTGAGCTCAACGTGTTGGATTCTCGAAACGTGGCTTAAACTCCATTCCTCATATATTTTGAGCCACATTTCGAAAAACTCCTCTCTATGTCGATTTCTCCTCAAATTTGTTTGAGAAATCTATTTTCTTCAAGAAAATGTCCACAAGTTGTTCTTTATTGACTCATAATCATGTTTGTCATGTTTTCCTTGCTATATCTGTCCAAAAGGACTTATCTTTATGGGCAAAACCCAAATATATTGTTTTTCAGCCCAGCTGGACCGGACTAGTCCGCCCCTATGGCCGGACAAGTCCGGGTCAGACTAGTCCGCGGCTAGTCCGCACACCGGACTAGTCCGGCCTTCCACCGGACAAGTCCGGACCCGGACTAGTCTGGGTCTGGTCCGCAGACCGGACTAGTCCGGCCCCTCAACCGGACTAGTCCGGCCCTTGGGGACTTAAACCCCCAGGCGGCCCGGACCCCTCTCTCTCTTCCTCACTTGTCTCCCTAGCTTCCACGCGCGCACAACCGCCCCCAAATCGGCGATTTTGCGCTCCAACCACCAAAACTCAACTCCAATCCGCGCATCGAAGTCCTTGGGAGTGAGGGATCACTTCCCCGCGCTCCACCTTCGAGATCCACGCCGATTTCGACGACTCAAGCGGATTTTTGAAGGTATTTCACCGTTCCTCAAAAACTAGCCCCATTCTTGATTCTTCAAGTTTTTGATAGGAACACCTTCATTAATGTTGTTCTATACACCCTTGCGATCATAGCCTAGGAGTATTGCGCATTGGTTCACAAATTTTTCGACGAATCACTAGGGTTAGGGTTCTTCCTGTGTAACCCGGACTAGTCCGGCCACCAGGCGGACAAGTCCGGCCGGCGGACTAGTCCGCCCCTGGGGCGGACAAGTCCGGTTTGCACAGGGCAAACCCTACTTCTAGGTTGTTCTCGAGATCCTTTCGGCAATACTTCTTCTTCCTAGGCTCATATCTTTCTTCCTCCATCTTTTTCACAGCATGTCGAACTCCGAGCGCTCTCCTCCGCGTGTCCACCTCGAGGGGCGTACCAAGGCCCAAATTGCCGAGGCTCGGACTAAGGCTGCGCTAATAGAGGCGCAGAAGGCCAAGGAGGAAAGAAAGCTCAAGGCACTCGAAGCATCCAAGGTGGCTGCGAGCATCTACAATGAGGATGAAGCCATTGCCCGTGCCACCGCAGAATCCCTCCATGAACTGAGGAAGAAGAAAAGAGAGGATAGGGAGGCCCACAACTCCAGAGCTGCTGAGGCCAGTGCCCCCAAGCGCAAGAAGCTCGTCACTGTTGGCGAGAAAGCTAAGGGCAAGGAGCCAGCCCAAGAAGAGGCTGTCCCTAGGGTCGAGCGCGACCCAAAGAAGGGAAAAGCCCCGGCTCCAGTCGAGCCGAAAAAGAAGAAGCCCTCCATCAAGGTGCCAGCCAAGAAGGCACCCGGAGGGGTTGTGATCAAGGAAAAGGGGAAGGCCACCTCTATTGGCCCCCTTGAAGTCCACACACCGGAAAGGAATCCCAACCGGCAGAAGGAACTGTCGGCAAATGTATTTCATGGCAAGGGGTCTGAAAAGGCCAGGAGGCTAAGGGAAGAAAAGGTCTACAAGTATGAGAGGAGCACGGCAGATCCCAGATTTTGGTGTGACTTCCACTGTGATTATTACAGACTAGTCTACCAACAAATGAAGAGGCCAGTGATAGAGGCTCAGTGGGTGGACTGGGACTATATGGCAAAGAAGGAGCACTCGGCCTTTGATGCCGTGATTGAAGCTGCCGAGCGCCATGATCTCAAGAAGATCATGGGCTTCAAATATGATTGGAATGTGGAAATCATTCTCCAATTCTACTCCACAATCTATTTTTCAACCTCTGGTGACAGGAAAATTATTTGGATGACTCATGGTGAGCAATACTCTATCACCTATGCTGAGTTTGCAAGGATTCTTGGTCTTGAGGCTCACATGGACCACGAGATCATTATCTCGAACCTCAAGGCAGTGGATCGTGAGGAGCTGGCTTACATGTATCCAAGCCACCTCCCGTTTGATGCCGGACTAGCTCGAAACATTAAGCCATTCTACAGCATCATGAACAGAATCCTCAGACGGACGATAGCACCGAAGGATGGCGATGCTGGGGTGATTCAAGGGAATCTGAGGCACCTACTACTTCTGATCGATGGGGAAGAGAAGTTCAACCTCGTCGATTACATCTTCGACGACATCTTCAACATCTCGCATACCCCCAACAGGGCGTGCGGGTATGCCCCTTACATTATGTGCCTTATTGAGAAGGTGTCGGGCGTGTCCTTTGTCAAGGATGTATCGCACCGACCTCTGCGCCCCCAGAAGCCGCCAAATGTGCCGGTGCCTCCTCGTCGCAAGAATGCAGATCCTCCGACTCGCCCAGTGGCGCCTCCTTCTCCGCCTCCGCCTCAGTCCATGAGTGCGTTCTTCAAGTGCTTCAAGGCCATCTTCACCTCGTGCCGGAAGCAAGAGATTCGTGCTCAGAGGGCACACAATCGCCAAGAGAAGTACCTTAAGGCGGTGTGCGACAAGCTGGAGGTCCCGATGTCCTCTCCGGAGGTGAGTGATGGGGAGATCACTCCTTTCCCCACCTTCACCGCCGATGAGCTCGCCCAGCTCCAAGAGGATGGAAGCTCCTCTCGGGCTGCTCCCTCGGCAAGGAACTCCGACGACGACGACGACGATGTCGATGATGAGGACGACGTCGAAGATTCCGAGGCCACGGAGAGTGGAAGTGGCGAAGACGAGGACTAGCTCTTAGGTCTTAGCTTCCTCCCTTCTTTTCCTTTTTGGTGCCTTGATGCCAAAGGGGGAGAGTTAAGGGGGAGTTAATCTTTTGTGGGTGTGTGTTGTGATGTTTGACTTTCATGTAACATATTTATGCTCTTGGATGCTTACATTTGTGCAAGACTCGCTAATGTTGCTTACTATCAATATATTGCTCTTATTGTCAATCTAATGAATGTATTGATGTTATTCATGTCTTGACACAAACTGTTGAGCACATCACGTAGGCACCCCACCATAACGTGTGTGGGTATGAAAGAACTCCTCCACCTATTTTACATGTTGCATACATTGAGGGGGAGTCATTCATACGCACACATGTTATGAAAACCAAACTTTATACTCTTATTTGTGAAGGACTTAATGTGTTGTCATCAATCACCAAAAAGGGGGAGATTGAAAGTGCATCTAGGTTCCCCATGGGTTTTGGATGATTGATGACGACAATTAAGTCGCTAATGAGCTCAAGTGATCTTAGCACAGGTATGGACTCAATTGGAGACGCAAACCCTCAAAAAGGAAAAGGAAGGAAACGGAGTCAACTCGAAGCGTAGAAACTAGGGTTTCTAGCGTGATTGAGTTAGACTAGCCGTAGCAATAGGAGGGTGTGTGTGTAAAGTGCATTGAGATCAAGTTTGGGAGCTCAAAGTTGTTTAGAGGTCAAACCTATGAAAGAAATGAGTGATTGAGTGGTCTGGCCGTAGGGCCGGACTAGTCCGTGCAGGAGGCCGGACTAGTCCGTTCCTGGCCGGCCAAGTCCGTTTCTGGCCGGACCAGAAGGGTCTGACTGAGATCGGACTAGTCCGTTTGTAGCCGGACTAGTCCGGTTAGCTGTGAGTGGGTTTTGGGGATGAAGTCCCAAAACCACGGACTTGTCCGTTTTGGACCGGACCAAGAGGTCCTGAGTGAGAACGGACTAGTCCGCCCGTGGGGCCGGACTAGTCCGGGTTGGCTAGAAAAGGTGCTTCTGTGGCTAAGTCTGGGAGGACCGGACTAGTCCGCCCTAGGGGCCGGACTAGTCCGTGGTCCTCAGACTAGTCCGTTTTCACACGGAGCAAAAGGCTCTGTGTGAGATCGGACTAGTCCGGTGTTGACCGGACTAGTCCGTTCTGGAAGTGACCGTTTGAATTTGAAGTTTGGCGGGTAGCGTGACGATAGTGTGTCAGCTGTCGGGACCTGACAAAGGGGTCAGTGGTCCCCTAGGCCGGACTTGTCCGGGCCAGTGGCCGGACTAGTCCGCCCTTTTGCTGAAGTCAGCAGATTGGGCTTGGGACCTCTATAAAAAGGGGACCCCCGGCCTCATTTCAAACACCCTTGGAAAAACTCAAACCCTAGCGCCGCCACAGCCAACTTGGAGCACTCCTAAGCCTCCTTCTTGCCTACTTTCCCTCTAAAACTAATTCTTGAGTGGATTAGGGTTTAGTGAGGTGGAGAAGAGGAAGAACATCGCGCTTGTGCTCCCGGTTTGATCTCTTGCACTCGTTGAGTCTTTGTGGGTTGTGTATTGAGTTTGCTTTATTGTGTTGATCATCTTTGTGGTGTGGGAGCCTCAGTTTGTGAGAAGCCCCAACGAACTTTGTAATCACCGTTGTGATTAGTGGAGAACCAAGTTAGGCCCGTGCGGTAAACTTGGTGAGGGAAGGGTTATTGGACCCGGTCCTTTTGTGGACTCCTCAACGGGGACGTAGATTCCTTGTGTGGAATCGAACCTCGGGATAAAATCCTTGCCTCCTTGTGTTTTTCGCATTCATTCTATTAATTACTTTGTTCTAGGGTTGGTAGTCTCGTTTCATACTCCGCATTGCTACAAACTTGTGGAAACTTGACTTGCTCTTGTGTAGGTTGTTGCTCAACTTGACTTAAACATATACTCACTTATAGCAAATAGAAAATTCCCTAAAACTTGCTAGAAACATCTTTTTAAGGTTATTCACGCAAGCTGACCGGACTAGTCCGCCCCCTGACCGGACTAGTCCGCCCCCTGTGATTTAATCTCGTTTTATTAAGTCATTTGCAGGTCAATTAGCCTATTCACCCCCCCTCTAGGCAACTTTCATAGAGAAGAAGCTCCTTGTCAAGCATTGAGAAGAATGGCGTTAGGCAAAGTTCGACCACAAGAACCACCTCTACATATGCATGAGGAAGATGAACCACAAGAGGAGGCCAAATATCAAGGGGGGCTTCCATACATGATCAACCTCAAGAAGACGAAAATGATCATCAAGTCAATGAAGGCAACCATCTAGGGGGAGAAGAAGATGACCATGAAGATTCAAGACAGCAAGTACCACACCCAAGAGTGCACCAATGCGTCCAAAGGGATCACCCAATCGACAACATCGTCAGTGACATCCAAAAGGGAGTAACTACTAGACCTCGCATAGCTAATTTTTGTGAGCATTATTCGTTTGTATCCTTCCTGGAACCGCGCAGAGTTGAGAATGCATTGAAGGATCCGGATTGGGTAATGGCCATGCAAGAAGAGATCAACAACTTCAAACGAAACAAGGTGTGGGAACTAGTCGAAAGACCCAAGTCGAACGTCGTCGGCACCAAGTGGGTCCTCCGCAACAAGCAAGATGAACATGGGGTGGTGACAAGGAACAAGGCACGACTTGTGGCCAAAGGGTATTCACAAGTCAAAGTTTTGGATTTTGATTAAACCTTTGCTCCCGTAGCTAGACTTGAGTCTATTAGAATATTACTTGCATATGCTACTCACCATGATTTTAAGCTCTATCAAATGGATGTGAAAAGCGCCTTCCTCAGCGGACCAATCAAAGAGGAGGTGTATGTGGAGCACCCCCCAGATTTGAAGATGATGAGTTCCCCAACCACGTATTTAAACTGTGTAAGGCTCTCTACGGCGTCAAACAAGCTCCTAGAGCTTGGTATGAGTGTCTTAGAGTCTTCTTAATTGAAAATGGCTTTAAGATCGGTAAAGTAGATTATACATTGTTTACAAAGAACTTTGACAATGATCTCTTTATTTGTCAAATTTATGTTGATGATATAATCTTTGGTTCAACTAATAAATCTTTTTGTGAAGAATTTAATAAAATTATGACAGATAGGTTTGAGATGTCTATGATGGGAGAGCTAAAGTACTTCTTGGGATTCCAAGTGAGGCAACAAAAGGAAAGGGACGTTCATAAGCCAAACCAAGTACAATCAAGACATACTCAATAAGTTTGGAATGGACAAGGTGAAGCCTATAAAGACTCCCTTGGCAACGAATGTCCACATGGATCTCAATGAAGATGGACCAAATGTCAATCAAAAGGTATATCGCTCCATGACTGGATCTCTACTCTACTTATCTGCATCTAGGCCAGATATTATGTTGAGTGTATGCCTGTGTGCAAGGTTTCAAGCCAACCCAAAAGAGTGTCATCTGATAGCCGTTAAGAGAATCTTGCGGTATTTAGTTCATACACCCAACCTGGGCCTTTGGTACCCCAAAGGTTCCAAATTCAATCTCATTGGTTACTCTGATGCAGATTATGCCGGATGCAAAGTAGATTGAAAAAGTACCTCCGGTACGTGCCAATTCCTAGGAAGATCTCTAGTTTCTTGGTCCTCCAAGAAATAAAACTTCATTGCCTTATCCACAGCCGAAGCGGAGTATGTTGCTGCCGGGAGTTGTTGTGCACAACTCCTTTGGATGCGACAAACTCTAAGGGATTACAGTTACAATATGAACCGTATTCCACTCCTTTGTGACAATGAGGGTGCCATTAAAATTGCCCATAATCCCGTTGAGCACTCTAGGACCAAACACATAGACATCCGACATCACTTTTTGAGAGACCATTCAATGAATGGAGATATAGCCATTTCACATGTCAATATCGAAAAGCAACTAGCCGAATTATTCACCAAGCCACATGATGAAAAACGCTTTTCCAAACTCCGAAATGAACTAAATATCCTCGATGCTCGAAGTGTGGCTTGAAATCTTGTATAACTGAATAATATCTTCAAAATTCATTGATTGTGTTGTGAAAATCATCTCTCTCAATTTTTTCCAAAAAACTATGTCAATTACTAGATCTTGGTGAACTATCATCATTGCTTGATTGTTGAATGCTGACTGGTCATATTCATCAAGATTATATGATTTGATTTGCCTCCCTATTTTCTTATTAAGTACCTTTGAATATATACAAATGGACTAAGCTTTTCATCCCTGGTGACCACAAACTAGTCCGTGGTCGCCCGGACTAGTCTGCCAGCGCAGACTAGTCCGCAGAGAGACGGTTAAGCTGGACTAGTCCGGCAGACCATGGACTAGTCTGATATAGGCTCTGGAAAAGTTTGTACTAGTCCGATCATTTTCGGACAAGTCCGATTTTTATGTCCATAACCCTAGCCGCCGCCAAACCCTAATCTTCCTGACCCCACACTTGCCTCAAGCTTTCTCTCTCTCCACGCTCGAGCTCCCCAAGGCGATTTGGCGATTCCTCCATCAAAACTTCGCGAGTTTGGGTGGAATCAACCTCCTTTGCGTAGGGATTAAAGACCGCGGACCTGTCCGCTCCTTCAACCACTACATCTCCACAAATCAAGCAATTTCGGTAAAATCTCATACCAAACCCTAGAAATTGCTATTTCCTTCAATATTGATCAACTAGCTTAGTTCTATCACCATATACATGCTTCCTCGATGTATTACATTGATGCTAAGCTAGTTGTGCATTAGGAATCACCATTTTTCTCATACTTAGGGTTTTAGAGGTTGAACACCGGACCAGTCTGGTTCATGCACAAACAAGTCTAGTCAACTGGACTAGTCAGTGCCTGTGCACCAGACTAGTCCGATTTTTCTGAACTCAACCCTAACTTCTTAATTTCTCAATGCAATTCCTTGTCATCTATTCTCATTAATACCTTGTGAAATCCATTCTCAGGAAAATGTCGAGCACCAATGAAGAAATCTTTGACTCCGAGGCCAAGATGGACCACGAAGTCGTGCTTCGGTCCTCGACGAGCCTAAGCAAGAAGCGCCAAGAGCGCCCATCCAAGCCAGCTACTTCTCCTCCCCAGGCTCAACGGAAATTGCTCGCAAAGAAGCCTGCCTCCAAGGCTTCAGCTGAAGGTGGCCCTAGCTCGTCAAGTGCTCACCAAGCCAAGGGCAAGGGCAAAGGGATTGCAACAGGCCCGATTGACCCCCTAAAGTTGTCAGCTGCAAGGGAAGGGGCCCGGGATCTCGTGAAGGAAAGATTCAATGGCAAGGGCAGTGACACAGCTGCAAAGTTCCGAAATGTGGATTGTTACAGCTGTCTGAAGCAAGATGCTGATGGGAGGTTTTGGAGTAACTTCCATGCAGACTTCTACAAGTTTGTATATCTTCCAATGAAGACCCCCGAGGTGCGCAGCCAATGGATTGATTGGGCACATTTTGAGAAGAAGGGCTGCTCACCTTTTGTTGAAGTGGTCGAGGCAGTCGAGAGGCATGGCTTGAAGGACCTATTTGCCTTCCGGAGCAATTGGAATGATGAGGTCATCGCGTAGCTCTATGCGACGTGCCACTTTGCCAGTGATGAGGAAGAAAGGGTGACTTGGATGACTCATGGATCCAAGTACACCATCACTTATGAGGAGTTTGCAAGATTGTTGCATCTTGAAACCTCGAGCAACGACAATGTAATCATCCACAACATTGGTGTCATTGAGAAGGACATGATGAAGTTTCTCTATGAACCCAACTCAAAGTTCAATCCTCCTTCCATGAAGAACATGAAGCCTTTCTTTGTAGTGCTGAACAGGGTCCTAAGGAAGACCATTGCCCCCAAGGATGGGGATGCTGGAAGTGTTCAAGGGTACCTCAGGACCTTGATGAAGGTCATAAGCAAAGACAGGAAGTTTGATGTCTTTGATTACATTTGGAACGACATGGTGAACATATCCTGTACCCCAAACAGGTCCTGTGGCTATGCACCTTACCTCATGCTTATGAGTGAGAAGGTCACAGGAATAGAGTTCTTCAAGGATGTGGAGCACCTCCCCTTGAGGCCCCAGAAGCCTCAACAAGCAAGTGTTTGTGCTGATACCTCTCCAGCTTCGAGTCCTGGGGCTCTAGTGAGAGCTAGTGGTGATGCTCGGGCTGCTCCCCCCACTATGGCCCCTCCTCAAAAGGGGTCCCCGAGTGGAATCTTGAAGTATCTATCAGCCATCTTCGCCTCTTGTAAAAAGGCAGAAGTAAAAGCCCACATGCTGAACAATAGGAGAAAGGCCGACATGAGATATGTCAAAAGAATGTGAAGCAAATCTTCCAAAAGCTGGAGATCGAGCCCATTGGGTATCCAGTCATTTTTGATGACTCAGATTCTGACTTCACCGAGCTTGGGCCCTTGACTCCCTCCGAGCTTGCCTATTTTGGCATTGGGGACTCGAGTGGCTCCGTTCCTCCTCCTCCGCCTCATCAGCTAGAAAATGAAGATGAAGATGATGAGAGGACCGACAGTGAGGCTTGAAGACTTTAGGTCCCTCCTCTCCTTCTTTTTGGTGCCTTGATGCCAAAGGGGGAGAGATTGAGGGGGAGTCTTAGGAGTCTTAGGCTTTAGCTGTAGGATGCGAGGAGAGCTTTCTTTTTGTTTCATTTGTCTATTTGTGGGTTGTAAGACTTTTAATGTGCTCTTTTGGTACTGTTGGTCCTGTGATGCATTGTTATGAACTGCTTATCAAGATATTGATGAAATCTGGATTTTGCTATAAGAATGACATGTATGCTTGTTGTTGATGTGTTGATGTCATTCATGTCATTCTCATCAAGATTATTGTTTCTATACACTTAGTTCTGCATCCCACCATAAAGAGTGCACATATGGATCATGTTTTCATTGCTTCATGTGTTTTAAGCTCATATGTGCACACTTTATGAAAATCTCAATTTTTTATCATATTTTATGAAATCTCAATTGGTTGTCATCAATCACCAAAAGGGGGAGATTGAATGTGCATCTAGGAATCCCTTGTGGGTTTTGGTTGATTTATGAAAAGAAAATGAGATCCTAACCACATTGTTGAGATGAGCACAAGTACTAATGAGAAAATTAGCAAAGTGCCAAAAAGAAAGGAGAATGAGGAGCAATGCGGAAAAGAGCTCAAGAAACAAGTGTAGTAGATCATTGTGTATGGAGTGTGTCAAGGAAACACACCCCAAGAGCTGAAGCATAAATAATCTCATACATTGCACCTATTTTTACAGGAACGGACTAGTCCGACTAACCCTGGACTAGTCCGATATCTTTCTGCACAAGATCAAACAAGTCCTCACAGTCCAGTTTTTATTGACCGGACTAGTCCGATATCACCACGAACTAGTCTGATATCTCTTTGACTAGAATCGCACTAGTCCTCCCCAGTGCGGACTAGTCCCCCAAACACTTCACAAGTTGCAAAAAATCGGACAAGTCCGATCACACACCGGACTAGTCCGATATCTTTTTGATGTCAATGGGACAAGTCTGATATTAGCATGCACTAGTCCGAAAACCCTCTGACCTAAATCAGACAAGTCCTCTAAGTGCAGACTTGTTCCCGAAATTCACTCAGGGTTTCACTTATCCGAACAAGTCCGATATTCATCGGACTAGTCCGAAGATTTTCAGAACCAAAATCGGACAAGTCCGCTCTCAGTCGGACAAGTCCGATATTTTGGGAAACCTAGGGTTTGCTACACGCATCACTCTGGATTATTCTGGTGTCCACCACGGACTAGTCCGATCTTTCTGAACCCTAACGGTAACATTTGGAAATCCCATATAAATAGGTGTGCACGGGTCATCTTTCACATCTCTCGAACCCCGTCACCGTCACACCTCCCAAGAGCCTAGAAAACACCTCTCTCCACAAAATCTAATGCAAGAAAGATCAATCCTTTGAGGATATACTCTTGATCATTGGAGAGACACGGTTCATCACTCATTGAGCTCTTGGTTTGATTCCCTAACACACTCCTGTGGTTTTCATTGTGATCTTATGAGTGTGTTCTTGGTGGTGTTCATATTGTTATCTTGGGGAGCCCTCAACGTGTGAGTAGGCCCCTTGAATTTGGTTATTTCCCATTTGTGATTAGTGAAGAGGATTGGCCTCCGTGGCTATCCGACGAGGATAGAGTTGGAGAAGACCCGGCCCTTTTGTGGACTCCTCGAAGTGGATGTAGGTTGCCTCTATAGGAGCCGAACCACGGGATAAAGTGCTTGTGTTATTACTTTGCGCACATCGTTCTTACTCTTCATATCAATCTAGGGTTTCAATCAATCTTGTTCACTTTACATTGAAACATTGAATATAAGATTAACTTGTTGTACATCCTAGTTCATAATTGTGTAACACTTCAGTTACAAGTATATTTCCACTGCATACATCCTAGGATCAAGATAATCGATCCAATTTGATCAACCTAGTCGATATACGCCGGACTAGTCCGCACTCGACCAGACTGGTCTGATATCTAGAGATTTGATCTGGTTGTTAAGTGTTGCAGGTTCCGACAGAAATTCAAAAAGTCCTATTCACCCCCCTCTAGGCCACATTCAGACTTGTTGCATATGAGGCAGAAGACAGGATTGGAGGATTGTATTAACACTTTTGAGGAGTTGAGATATGCTACATCACTACATAATCCAGTCCTAGGTGAGGTTTTCTTGGTTCAACAATTTCTGAAAGAATTACAGCAAGAGTTGCGAGGACCTATCTTGGGTCAAGTGCCTCATTTAGTTAATCGAGCAGTGTTATTGGCAAGGTTGCAACAGGAAATTTAGGAGAATGATAAACCAAATGGGCAGAGATCTAGAGTAGTTAGACAATTTGGAGGTCTGAGGGTGGAGAATAGACTAGGTCAAGGGGAGTTGAGTAAAGAGCAGCAGTTAAGAGATTATAGGAGGAGCAATGGTCTTTCTTATGGATGTGGAGAGAAGTTTGATCCCAGTCATGCAGCTAAGTGTCCTAAGAGAGTTGCTGGAGCTCTGAATTGCCTGATTGTGTAGGATATGAACATTTCATTGTCTGATGAGGTGTTGGCTCAATCGGATGATGAAGACATATAGCAGGAGGAGGACTATCAGTTGTCACTGCATGCTATTTCAGGAACTGAGGGCAAACAATGTTTGATGTTGGAGGCCTTAGTTGATAATCTGAGATTTCTGTTACTGGTGGATTCTGGTAGTACTGCAAATTTTGTGAATACTACCTTTGTGCATAAGTTGGGTCTACTTTTTGTGCATTGTGCTCCTCTGAGAGTACAAGTGGCCACTAAAGAAGTCTTATCTTGTCAGCATGAAGTTTCTGATGTGGAATGGTGGTGTGTTGGTCATTCTTTTGTCACTAAAATGAAGGTATTACCCCTAGGTGCTTATGATGCCATTTTTGGCATGGATTGACTGACCAATCATAGTCTCATGACTTGTGATTGGAAGGAGAAGACATTGGAGTTTACCAGCAAGGGTGAACTGGTGAAACTGTCTGTGCTGCAGAGTCATTCTAATGCAAAGGTCAAAGAAATATCAGCTCTGTAGCTTTGTAATTGGCTCAAAGGTAATGAGTTTTGGGCATTGGTGCTGTTGGAGCAGGGTACAGTAGTAGAGAAGATAAGGGAGGAGTTTGCTGTGCAGTGTCAGGAAGAACTGACCAAGGATCCTCAAACTCTTGCTCCATTTCATGTGTTTGATCATGCTATACCTCTGGTGCCAGGAGCTATACCTGTCAATTCTCGGCCTTATCGCTATTCACCTTTGCATAAGACTGAGATTGAGAGACAAGTTCAAGATCTGTTTGCATAGAATTTGATTGAAGAAAGTGTGATCCCTTTTGCTTCTCCAGTTATACTAGTACAAAAGAAGGATGGTTCAGAATTTGATTGAAGAAAGTGTGATCCCTTTTGTTGAAGAAGAAGAATTTTATCTGGAGTAAGGAGGCTGATTCAGATTTTATAGCTCTGAAGCAAGCTATGTGTTCCGCTCAAGTGTTGGCTTTATCAGATTTCAATGAATCATTTGTCATTGAAACTGATGCAAGTGATATTGGGTTTAGAGCAGTGCTGATGCAATAAGGGCGACCAATTGCATTTTTGAGCAAAGCCCTGAATGAGAAGAACAAGCAGTTATCTATATATGAGAAAGAATTTTTAGCTCTGATCTTGGTTATGGAGAGATGGAGACCATATTTACAAAGATCAGAGTTCATAATCAGAACTGATCACAAGAGTTTGAGTTTCTTAGATGATCAACTGTTGCATTCTGATCTCCAGAGAAAAGCAATGGCCAAGATGATGGGTCTCAATTTTAAGGTGGAATACATGAAGGGTAAAGAGAATATAGCTGCTGATGCCCTATCTAGGGTGGGTCATCTGAGTGTGTTATCTGCAGTTACTGAAATTAGACCAATCTGGCTTTAAGAAGTGTTGAATTCCTATGCCACTGATCCTCATCCTCAAGATTTTATTTGTATGTTTTCCATCCACAATCCAGATGAAGATGGATTCCATATCCACCAAGGCATAATTCAAAAGGGTGGTCAAGTGTGGATTGGTGATAATTCAGCTTTGACGACAAAGATTATTTCTACTCTACATAGTGGGGCTGCGGGAGGACATTCTCGAACTCAGGCTACATATAATCGAGTTAAGAAAAATTTCTATTGGAAGGGGCTCAAGAGGGATATCAAGGAATATGTGCAGCAGTGCAAATATGCCAACAGACCGAAGTGGAGATGATTCATCCTGCTGGACTTCTTCGGCCATTACCAATTCGTCAAGAAGCATGGCAAGATATTACTATGGATTTCATAGAGGGTCTTCCTAAATTAGAAGGGTACAATACTATCTTGTTAATGGGTGACAGGCTCACTAAGTATGCCCACTTTATACCAGTTAAACATCCCTATACTGCTCTACAAATTGCTCAGTTATTAATATACACAGATCAAACTGCATGTATGCCCAAGTCTATGCTATCAGATAGAGACAAAATCGTTACTAGTGCAGTTTGGAAGAAATTATTCAAGATTATGGGTATTGAGCTATTGTTGTCCACCTCTTACCATCCCCAAACTAATGGTCAGTTTGAAAGAGTGAATCAGTGTCTACAAATGTACCTAAAATGTGCCATTGTTGAAGTACCCCACCAGTGGAAGGCCTGGCTTCCTCTTGCATAGTCTTGGTATGATTCTTCTTTCCATTCTTGATTGGGCTGCTCTCCTTCCTCTACTCTATATGGTTATGATCCTGATCCTCTGGTGGCTCCCATGATATCTGCTGAAACTGAAAGTTCAGTGGCTGGGTTACTGAAAGAACGAGCTCATCATTTGGAAATGTTGAAGTCTCAATTGGCTACATCTCCAAACAGAATGAAACAACAAGCTGATAAACATCATACTGAGTGTGAGTTTCAAGTTGGGGACTCTGTCTTGTTGAGGTTGCAACCTTATGCTCAGTCATCTGTGGTCAATCGTGCTTGACCAAAACTTGCATTCAAGTTTTTCTGACCATATAAGGTTTAACAAAAGATGGAGGTAGTGGCTTACAAACTGGACTTACCTGAAGGATCGCAGGTGCATCCGGTCTTTCTTGTTTCATAGTTGAAGCCATTCTTGCCGTGCTATTCTCCGGTCTTCTCTCATCTGCCAACAAAATTGGAACTTGAGCAAGAAGGAATGGTGCCTCTGGAGATTGTGGACCGTTGGTTAGTAAAAAAGGGGAATCAATCCATTACTCAGGTGAAGGTGCGTTGGTCTGGAGCATCACAGGAGGAAGCAACCTGGGAAGATTGATTTGTTCTTCGCTGGCGATTCCCCGATTGGGATGCTTGGGGACAAGCATCGCTTTCGATGGTGGGGGAGGTGTGAAGGCCCTAACCCTAGTTGCATATGTGTGAGTGGGTGGTGGCGTCGACTATGTGAGCCGTGTAACCGAAGGCGTAGGTTGTAATGGGCTAGTGGGCCAAAAGCGACTATAGAGGTCGGGAACCTCTGTGTAAGGCCCAGACCAGAAATGAATTCGTGAAACCCACATCTACTTTCTCTCCTTCCCTCTCATGCTATCTCTCAATCCGCCAATTGCTCGCTGGCGGTTGTGCCTCCTCACGTCGACAGTAGCACGCCGGCCATGGGGCGGTGACAATTTCCTAGTCTTTTGACCCTTCCCCGAGCAAAGGCACCCTCACTAGAATCATAGCCACCGCCGCAGTCATTGGGGGACTGTCTCCAGCCTTCTCTAGCCACCGGTGACCCCGCCCCTATGCTCCTCGTCCGTGATTACACCCAGGCGGCAAGTGGGGAGCCCTTTGGCGCACGTGAATCATCACCGGCGAGGGCGCTGCTCCTCGCCAGAACCCTAGCCGTCGGTGTCCTTGTGACCGAGGTTGAAGAACACCTCCAAGAGGGCCCCATCGACAAGTGAGAAAGGGGAGTCTGCGGGATCTCCTGTGGTATCGGGATCTCACGCGGCCACGTGCTGGAAACCTATGGACATCCATGTGGCTCATGTGTGATTGGATAATTTTATACCGTGGGGCCCAATGGTCAATGCCTCGTCTCCCTCTCTGGATCAAGTGTGGCTCAGGATATTTTGGGGCCACGTGGCTTGATCAAACTGCCCATGTGTGACTAGATTCTGAGTGGTCCATTTTAAACAGTGGACCCACATTTGATTAATTCAAACATTTTGGTTAAAAAAAATTTAGAATTCATCCAAACTTCAAAAATCAATTACTCTTAGTAGAATGGCTTAGATAATTCTAAATAAATTTAGATAGACCTACCTTCAACACCACTTTGCAATAGTGCAATTTTTTGGGCATGAAAGTTCAAGAATTTTCTTAATTAATTCCTTTTGGATCTTTGCTATGGAATTTAATTACTAATTTTTTGCTAGTTGACGAATTACCAATTTTGGTCAGACTACTCATTCGAATACACTTGACCCCCAGTAAAAATTTCAAGTTCATCGGACTTCTATTACTGGTTCCAACAGTATTCCAAGCTTTGTGTTGATCGAAAATTCAGAAAATCAACAAAAACGTTTTCAGATTTTATCCCAAACTTGTAAAATCAAATCCTACCTGTAGGAAACTCAGAAAATTAAGAAACAAATTTTTGTATAACCAGTGACACCTCCTATAACAATATCATCCACTGTGAGCCATGTTAAAGCTACAAATTTAATACCAATTCAAAGAAACCAAAACCTTGTTGGAATTTTAGAGACCAGATCATTCCTTTGCAAAGTCTGAAATTTTGCTAGAACCTTTCATAAGACATCTGTAGACTACTACAAAAATCCCAGCTCCATTAGTATTCATCTCGCAATACCATCTACTTCATTTTTGTGACTTCATCACATAGTTGTGTCATTGAAGTTCATAATTTAATTCTTCCAAATTTACTCTGCTACGTTCAATCTCTTCAACCAGCATTGGGTCCCACACATACCCTCTTAGGTAATCCTTGTACATCATGGGTGGTTCTCAGGTTATTCATATAGTTTTGCTCTTTGAATATGGCCTAGAGGGGGGTGAATAGGCTTGAAAATTTCCTACACACTTAATCAAACTGTCAAATACTTGAGTGACCGGACTTGTCTGGTTGGAGGTGCAGACTAGTCCGGTGTGGTAATGTGTGGCGAGTTAATTGAGTGTTGATTCAGGAATTAAATTTTATAGCAGCGGAAATTGAACAACTATTGAGGTCACTTGAATTGACAATCAATATTGCGAAGTTACACATGGCGAGCAATTGTAATTCAAGTTACAAGATATGTCAACTTAATGCCCTAAGTAATGATGATGCAAAAATAAAGAAGCACACGAGGCACAAATTTTTACCGAGCTTTGATCTCACTAAAGAGATCTACTCCTCGTTGGGGAAACCCACACAGAGCTGGGTCTCTTCAAACCCTTTCCCTCATCAAGTCACCACACAAGGCTGACTTTATTCCACTATCATGGGTAATCACCGAGTTTATGGGGAAACCTCACATGTTGAGGGCTCCCACAAGAATTACAACAAAAAAAATGATCAAATACACTTGAAAAGATTACAAGTAATTGCACAAGTATAAAGAGATCAAACCCCAAGAGCTCAATGATGCATATACACCAATCTCCTAATCATAAATCTGAATACTCAAAGATTTTCACTTTAGAGGACCTTAGATGTGTGAGGAGATGTGTTTATCTCCTCTTGGGACAAGTGACAGCGCTAGGGTTTGAATTGTGAACAGTAGAGTATGTGTTTTGTGTTTCTGGTGTCGTGGATCTCCTATTTATAGTGTTTACAAAATTGTTACTGTTAGGGATCCCAACTCCCGGACTAGTCCGTACTGGGTACTGGATTGTCCGGTGTGCTGTGTAAAATTGGCATGGAATTTGCAGCACACTAGAAACCCTAAATTCTGTGAGGTACACCGGACTAGTCCGTGTAGGATCAAAGAGCACGTGAAAACTTACTAGGGACGGGGGGGGGATTAATGGTAGATTACAACTTTTTCAGAGAAGCAACAAAAACCTCTCAGCGGAAAATTGATCTGTTAAGGAAACCATGTGTGCTACTAATCTAAACGTGAGAAAGTGTGACAAAACAGGTATAGATTGTGGAATATCAAGTCACGGAGACACGAAAACAAGAATCATGAGAAACCGTCGAGTAAAACTCAAGTTACGATCGAAAGATCGAACACAAGTTATTCTGTTCTACCGAGTAAAAACAGATCTGCAATGTTATAAAGAAACTCGTGTAGATCAGAAACTACGAATCCAATGACCTTCAAATTTTCAAAGATGATAGATAATCAATTTGTGAAGACAACCCAAAAAGAATCACATCAATTGAATCTGTAAAACTCGAGTTATGATAAAACTACCAAAGCAAGGTAGTGCGGTGCGGAAACTCGATGAGAAATACTTGTTTGAAACAAGTCGGACGAACAAGGCACAAAAGATCCTTTAAACTACAATATTTATTCAATAGAACAAAAGAGGAACAGCCCAAAATCCGTGCTCTATGAGCTCTGGCCTCCCTTGCTTATATAACCAGCTGTGAGGCCAACCCAAATCAAACCAGGACTCGTATCCTACTCAGTTTCCACTGAAACTTTCCATATCTGCTCAAGACACTTCTATACGTAGATAGAAGCAATCTTAAGACTTCCAAACACCTTAGGAACGTATCCCACATTCCTATAAAAACTCAACTTCATGATCCACACGAAAACCTATCATAACCAACTCAAATATTTCCATATTTGAGTCAAGCACGACTTAGCCTGAGTGCATAACCTAGTCAGTTGGACCTTTCCGACCAATTCTTTACGTCCACTTCTCTTCATCACGCCTTAGAACCATGTTGACACGTCCATGCACTCCTTGCACACATGCAGACACCTTCCAACGACATCCACGATACCTTCATATGCATTGTTCTTGATTCAAACATGTTGCGCGACCTCCCGATCAACTAAACCACAATTCCTCCCGAACATGGTTGTTGAACCTCATCTTATCCATAAGACTAGTTCAATGGATCCCATAACTATACATGTCTTGAACTCAAGAAAAACCTGCATATGAATAAACAACTGATACTTCCAAGCACAAGTCCTCGTCTTGACTCATGTTAGTTCTGAAACCACAACACCTTATGTGAGCATCTCACATAAGCATGTTGCAAACCATAGCAAAGCATTAAACACCATGATAAGCCAAAACACATCAAAAACTTAGTCAAAGAATACTAAGATAGCTTTTCATAAGTGTAAAGCAAGTTTGAAACATTGCAAGATAAAAGCTAGCAGGACTTAGCACCGGAGCTTACCGAAGCTAGTCGGACCTAGCACTGGAGCTTACCAAAGCTAGTCGGACCTACAGCTGGAGCTTACCAAAGCTAGCAGGACCTATCGCCAGAGCTAGCAAAAACATGTCGGACCTAGCCATAGCAAGTCAGACCTAGACAAATAAGTCGGACCTAGCCAAAGCAAGTTGGATCTTACGATGGACCTTGCGGGAGCTACCGAGAACAAGTCGGACCTACTGTCTGACCTTGCAGGAGCTCGAACCTAGAGGCGGACCTTGTTGAAAGAGTGTTTTGGCAGTATTCAAAACTTTTATCGTCATGGCCTATGTATTCAGCACACATAGGTCTCACAATCTCCACCTTGATGAATGCATTGGCAACACCACTTAAAATCTGAACATTGTCTTATTTACAAGAAATGTTTTTAAAACAATTTTTTGCCCGGAATGGTTCTCCCCCTTTGTAAATTAGAAATAAAATGAGAAGAAAAACAAAAAATTCTCGCCCTCACAAGAATCGTTCTAAAACACTTGTGAATATGTGCCATGTGTGATCAATTTCTCCCCCTTTGACAATGTATTCAGCAAGGTTCAAAAGAGAAATTTCAGTTGTTATGAGCATATTGTAACAACATACATATAAAACAAAGATCATCCAAGTCATACTATCAAGTAACTTACACTATCACAACAATGAGATACATAAAGTAGTGTAAGCCATGCTAGAGATCAAGTGTAATTTTCAATTTAAGCAAGTCATGATCTCACAAACTTAACTATTTCAAAACCTGAGAGCATGACACTTGTTGCTGCATTTTTATTATTTTTCAAAGCACAAATTCAGATCATATGACATTTGCAAGAGATTATATGCTGCATCTGCCTTATTCTAACTAGCCAAGCAAAACCTATATTATTTGGCAATCAGAAGCTTAAGGACAGGGTTTTAGTCATACATAACTTCTTCCAATTTCATATCTAAGTGCAATGATAAGCCATCTCAACAGAAGAAGTGCGATGCATGCATATTCTCTTGATCTTTTCTCATTTTTTTAACATAAAAGCTCAACATGTGGATAGTTGATTGAATAATTTTTCATTTTTAAAAGGACTTGAGAGCATGCAATAAATTCAAAACAACAAGAAAGTTTGATCATGACCAAATTTAGTGTAAGTAATTATTTTGATTACTAGATATTGCAAAAACTACAAAATGTATAACATGAGTAATGTAGTAAGAACTTTCATCATGTAAAAGGAATCACAAGTCATATATGTCTGAAATACTATGCTCATATTATTTTAAATTTAGATTCACACATAGACTTCCCATGTTTCAAAAATCCTCCTCAATTTAAGCCATGAGGATGCATAACTCCTATTTCACTACCAATGTAACAAAAACGAGTGAAATCCTAAGGTTTTGTAAAAATGTCAGCCAATTGTTGTTCAGTATCTACATGACAAAGCACAATGTTTCCTTTTTCAACATTATCATGGAGAAAGTGATACCTAATGTCAATATACTTTATTCTCCAATGTTGCACGGTTTTTTAGCAATGCAAATGGCACTAGTTTTATCACAAAACAGTGAAACACTATCTAGATCTACCCCACAGTCCTTAAGTGTCTCAACAATCCAAAGAATTTGTGAGCAAGTGTGAGCAACAGCTACATATTCAGATTTGACTGTGGATTGTGCAAATGAGTTTTGTTTTATAGAGGACCAAGCAACAAGTGAAGTATGAAAAAAATGACAAGCACCTTAATGAATTTTCCTATCAATCCTACAACACGCAAAATCAGCATCCGAATAGGCTTTCAAAGTGATGGTTGAGGAAGAAGGAAGAAAAATGCTAAATTCTTGAGTTCCATGTAAGTACCCGAGAATTTTTTTGACTGCTTGACGATGTGAAGCACGTGGGAAAGCTTGAAACCGTCTACAAAGACATATGCTGAATTGTATGTCTCATATTGATGCCGTGAGTTACAAAAGTGATCCAATCACGCTTCAATGTTCTTTTTGATCGACTAGGTCACCATCTTCATCAAGTACTAGTGTCGTTGTTGTATCCATTGGTCTCTTGTATACTTTGTTTGATGCACAAAGGTACCTTCCTTGGTTTGTTTGATTTGCAGCTCCAAAAAGTACGTGAGTTCCCCATCATACTCATCTCAAATTCTGAACCCATCATAGCTGAAAATTTGGACACAAGATCATGAGAAGCACAACCAAAGATAATATCATCCCCATACACTTAAATGAATAATGAGTCATTGCCATGCTTAAGCACAAAAAGAGTTTTATCCACCTTACCCATGGTACACCTCTTTTCAAGTAAGAATGTTTTTTAACCTATCATACCATGCTCTAGGGGCTTGTTTGAGACCATACAAGGCTTTAGACAGTTTGAAAACATGATTAGGAAAATATGGATTTTCGAAACTCTAATTTCCATAATACAAACTTCAGTTAGGACTAAAAATTTAGAATGATAAAAAGAAATAAAAAGGATATGAGAAAAACAAAGTAATTCAAACTCCAAAAGAGGGAATTCAAAAAAATAAAATAAACTTAGCGACTGTTCAAAAGAGTTTAACATGAATATTTGAGTTGACCATTGGATTTCAAATATTTCAAAAAGTCTCCCTGCAAACTTTCATAATTTTTGAAGCAAGTTTGCTATTTAATTCAGTAGCTACATCGAATTCAACTAAAATTCAAATTCAAGTTTGAATTCGAATGATACTTGGGCAAATCAACAATTTGATTTCAGAATCAAAGTCTCCACATTCAATTTGGGCTCCCCACAAATATCTAGCAATTTTGTATCAAATTAGGGGTGTGAATGGGACTGTTCAGTGAGCGGATGAGGATGAGCAAAATGTGGGACCCACTTGTCAATATAAGAATGCCCTGTTCTTTTCATCCCAGGGCAACACCTCATGCCATGCAAATCTAGGCAGCTACCTGCTTGCCTGCTTGCTCCCCAAGTTGAATCCAGCTGTATACAGCAAGCCCCAGCGCTCCTCCTTATCTTCTCCACATCCCAGCACAAAAGCTCTACTCTCAGTTTCACCACCCAGGCGCCATTTCTTGCTCCCATCGAAGTTCTTCCTGACCAGTCAAAATGCAGCAAGGATCATCGGTATTGATCAATTTTCTTCGCATTGAGTTACTCCCCAACATCTTGCGCAGCTATGTGATCATTTTCTTGCGCAGCTAGACCACCCCCGAAGCTCCGGAATCTGAAACCGTGGCCGCCGTCCTCTGTTTTTCCTGGCCGCGCCTCTGCTCCCTTGGTGCCCCGACGATACAGCCATCATCTCTCCTTGGTCCTTGAATCAAGAAGGTTTTGTAGGTGCATCTAGGATATCCCTTGTGGGTTTTGGCTAATTAATGACGAACATATGAGATCCTAATGAAACTATTGAGATGATTGCAGGACAAACAAAGTGAAACAGCTCGGTGCACACAAAAAGGTGAAAAATGGAGTGGTGTCCAAAGAGGAATACTTTGATGGAATTTAGAAGAACAAATTAGGTTTTAAATGTATAGGGTGTGTATGAAAGACACACTCCAAGAGCTCACGACCTTGCGCAGGGGTAATGGTTCTAAAATTAACCTAACATCTCACAGTGCCCCGGACTAGTCCGATCAATGGACCGGACTAGTCCGCCAGACTTTCTGGAGTCTATCTTCACATAGGGCCGGACAAGTCCGTTTTCCAACTGGACTAGTCTGCCAGAATTTCCGGAGTCCATCTTCACATAGGGCCGGACAAGTCCGTTTTCAACCGGACTAGTCTGCTAGACTTTCTGGAGTCTCTCTTCACATAGGGCCGGACAAGTCCGTCTTCCAACTGGACTTGTCCGCCAAACTTTCTGGACATCGAGTTGCACTGTGACCGGACAAGTCCATACTTGCACTGGACTAGTCCGGTATTAGGTTTTACAACGGTAACTTTTTGGAAACCCTATAAAAAGAGGATCCACGGCCTTCTTAAGGTTACACACGTCGAATCCTGCTGAAAATACAAACCCTAGCGCCGCCACCTTGTCCCAAGAGCCCAAAACACATCTCCCCACACATCTAAAGTGCAAAAAGAGTAAAATCAATCAAACACATGGATTCGAGATTGGGAGATCGTCGTTCCTTCGTTGCGAGCTCTTGGGGTTTGATCTTTCTACACTCATATTCTGTAATATTTTCAAGTGTATTTGATCGCTTCTTTCGTTGTAATTCTCGTGGGATCCCTCAACGTGCGAGGTTGTCCCACAAACTCGGTGATTTCCCGTGCTAGTGGATTCAAGTCGGCATGTGTGGTGACTTGATGAGGGAAAGGGTTGGAGACCCGACTCTGTGTGAGCTTCCTCGACGAGGACGTAGATCTCGTGGTGAGATCGAACCTCGGTAAAAATTTGTGTCTCTTGTACCTTATTTCTTTTGCATTTTGTTCATTAGATCACTTGATTACTAAACATCAATTTAAGTTGCTTATAAGTTTTCACGTGCATTCTTACAATAATCGTAAAGCAAAGCATCTGTTGTTCTCATTTCCGCTGCTAAAAGAATCTAGTTTCCCAAATAACATTTAATCAATTCACATATTTCAGAACACTGGACTAGTCCGCCCACACAACCGGACTAGTCCGGTCAAACAAGTTTTTGACGACTCTATTAAGTGTGCAGGAAATTTTCAAGGCCTATTCACCCCCCCCTATAGGCCACGTTCAATTGGTAATAGAGCAAGGTTCTCCGTCAACGAGACTCACATCTCGGAGAGATCAATGGTCTCTGAGAAGAACAATGATATCCCGAAGATGAACATCAATGAGAACAAGAAGCTAAAGCCTTCGATGTGCTGAAAGAAAGCCCACATGATGATGAAGAAGTGCGACAGCTAAAGGCACTCCTGAGAAAGAAACTGCTAGAACAAAAAGGAAAAGAAGAAGAGAAGACGCCTGGGAGTGGTCATCACGACTACTCCCGATATCCTTACAACTACAACCGTCTCGATTCAAACAATCACTATCTCTCTATTCCTATGGGAAAGCCTCCACAGTTTGATGGAAGTGACTACACCATGTGAAATTACAACATGAAAATGCATCTAATATCTCTGAATCCTATTCAGTGGCACATTGTTTGCACAGGCATAGATATCCCGGACACGGATGAGGAACTGACTCCAGAACAAGAACAAGAGATTCACAGAAATGCACAAGCCATCGCGGTGATCACATCATCACTAAGCAGAGAGGAATTCACCAAGATCAATGGATTAGAAAGTGCAAAAGAAATCTGGGATACACTTAAGACAGCTCACGAAGGCAATAGGTCAGTTCGTGAAGCTAAAATTGAGATGCTTGAAGGAGAGTCGGGGAGATTTGCTATTAAAGAAGGTGAATCACCTCAAGACATGTACAACCGGATGAAGGCACTCATCAACAAAATTCGTGCCTATGGAAGTAAGAAATGGACGGATCACGAGGTGGTCAAAAGAATGATTAGAGCCTTCATGCCAAGAAATGTCACACTTTGCTCAATGATTAGAGAAAGCCCCGGATTTCACAAGATGACTCCCGATGAGTTATTGGGGAAGATCATAAATCATGAAATGATGGAGAAAGAGGCTCAATACGTCAAAGACATAACCGAACTCACCTCTTCCAAAAGGAAAGAAGTTGCTCTCAAAGCAACGTGCAGACCCAAACTCAAAGAAACTCGTGAAGACCAAGACGACGGAGATACAAGCGACGAGAGTACCGATCTTGATGATGAAGAAATGATACTCTTTATCAAGAAGTTCAAGCGCATGATGAAAAGAAGACACGGCAACAATTCAAAAGAAGGCAAAAGCAAGGATAAAGGGAAATCCAAGGCTCGACGCACTTGCTACACTGCGGAGAGTATGGTCACTTCATGGTGGACTGCCCGTATGAAGAAAACAAAAAGAAGGAAACAAGACCTTAAGAAAAGAAATTTTTTAGAAAAAGAAGTCAAGCCCATCAAGCTCACGTTGGCAAGGAGTGGGACTCAAATGACAAGTCCTCCTCCGATGAAGAAGAAGAGATGGCCACTATCGCAGTCAAGAAACCTACTATGAGGGCCACACTCTTCCCAAACATGAGAGGATAGGATATGAACAACCACACTTGCCTTATGGCTAAGGAAGGCAAGAAAAAGGTTCGACTTACTCCTCCTATGCTAAATTCCTCTATTGATGACTTTGATAGATCTAGTGATAATGAATAAATGTTTAGAGGATTAAGTAAAATTGCTTTAAAGAAAATGTAAATGTTGTCAAACGAAATCTTTGAAAACGAGGAACTTGTTAACTGACAAGAAGATATGCTCATCCGTGAAAGGAAGAGATATCAAGAAGTTGAAAAGCTTCTTGAGCTTGAAAGAGAGAAGAACGAGTCACTTGAGTTTGAGCTAGCCTTGAATAAGAAAACTTACTCAAAGCTAGAGGACTCGCATATTGCAATCAAGGAAGAACTTGCTAACTTGTCAAAAGTTAACAAGATACTTGAGGTGCAAGTTGAGTCGCTCAAGCAAAGTGACTCCTCTTCCTCCAAGAGCTCTTCCTCCAAAGATATGAGTTCGACAACAATCGGAACCTGCACTTGCTCTAGTAAGAAGAATGTTTTTTCTAATACTTCAAATTCTCATAATATGCATCCTTCCACAAGCGGCATCTCTGATAAGGAGAAGATCAAATATGCACGCAGTGCATATATGGTGACTAGACCTCCTAATGTCAAAGATGGTTTTGGTTTTGACAGGAACAAACACATGTCCACCCCTAATCATGCTAAGAATAGAACCGCTTTTGTTAAGGAAAAATCCTATGAATTTGATTTACAAATACTGTTTTGTACATTTGATGCTTCCTATGTTCTTATGAAAAACAAATATGGAAAAGTCATTGCTAAATATACAGGGCCACGCTACAAGAATTTGAAAACTTGTGTGTTGGTGCCCAAGACTCTTGTGACCAACTTGAGAGGACCCAAGCAAGCTTGGGTACCTAAAACCGAGGAATAATTCTGTTTTGCAGGCTTACTCCTCCGGTGGATCTAAATGGGTACTAGATACGGATGCACATATCACATGACCGGAGAGAGAGGTATGTTTGTGGAGTACGAGTACAACAAGGATCCAAGTGAAGGCATATACTTTGGAGACAACAGCCAAGGAAAGATCCTTGGTAGCGGTAACATTGAAATATCCTCTCAACACACCATATCTAATGTTTTACATGTAGACTCTCTAGATTATAATCTTTTGTCAATATCTCAACTATGCAACAAAGGTTACAACTATTTATTCACTAATGAGGGTGTGACCGTTTTTAGAAGAAGCGATGGCTTGATTGCATTCAAGGGAATGTTGAAGGGAAAGCTTTATCCTGTTGACTTCAACAAAGATAAAGCCGAACTCAACACTTGCTTGGTTGCTAAGACCAACATGGGATGGCCGTGGCATAGATAGCTAGCCCATGTTAGGATGAGAAATCTGCAGAAACTTCTAAATAGTGGTCACATCCGTGGTCTTAAGGATGTGGTTTTTGAAAAAGACAAGCCGTGCAGCGCTTGTCAAGCAGGAAAACGAGTCGGAGCACCACACCCCGCCAAGAATGTGATGAATACTACAAGACCGCTGGAACTTCTCCACATGGATCTCTTTGGTCCAATTGCATACATCATCATCGGCGGTAACAAATACGGTTTAGTAATTGTTGATGATTTTTCAAGATTTACCTGGGTATTTTTCTTGTATGATAAATTAGAAACTCAGGGAATCCTCAAAAAGTTCTTTAAGAGAGCTCAGAACGGATTCTCATCAACCATCAAGAATATGAGAAGTGACAACGGGGACAGAATTCAAGAACACCCAAGTTGAAGAGTATCTCAATGAAGAAGGGATAAAGCATGAGTTCTTGGCACCCTACTCCCCTCAACAAAACAGAGTGGCCGAAAGGAAGAACAGAACATTGATTGAAATGGCAAGAACTATGTTGGATGAATACAAAACATCAGATCGATTTTGGGCAGAAGCGATGAACACCGCTTCTCATGCCACAAATCGGCTGTACCTTCACCGACTACTGAAGAAAACTCCGTATGAGCTTCTTACCAGTAAAAAGCCAAATGTTTCTTATTTCAAAGTCTTTGGTTGTAAATGTTTTATTCTGAACAAGAAACCGAGGGCCTCGAAGTTCGCTTCAAATTCTGATTAAGGATTCTTGCTCGGATATGAATCGAATGCCTACGCCTATTGTGTCTTCAACAAGGTGTCCGGCCTTGTTGAAGTAGCACGTGACGTAGTGTTCGATGAATCTAATGGCTCACAAGTGGAGCAAGTCGATAAGTGTATGCTAGATGAAGAGGAAGATCCATATGAAGCGCTGACGAAAATGGCACTTGGTGATATCTTACCACAAGATCAAACGTTAGACTCAAATGCACAAGATGAACTTTAACACGGAGGCAATGATCAAGGGGGATCTCTTGCACAAGATCAAGATGAGGAAGATCAAGAAGATCAAGATAATCATGGAAGCAATGATCTAGGGGGAGACAATGCACATGAAGATAATGAAGAACAAGCAACAACACAAGTTCCAAACCCAAGAGTACATCAGAGCGTGCAAAGAGATAATCCTGTCAACAATATCATTGGAGATATTGCTAAGGGAGTAACTACTAGATCTCGAGTTGCGAATTTCTGTGAATACTATTCTTTTGTGTCTTTTCTGGAACCATAAAGGGTAGAGGAAGCTTTAAGGGATCCACACTGGGTGATTGCAATGCAAGAGGAGTTGAACAACTTCAAAAGAAATGAAGTGTGGGAGCTGCTGGAGAGACCAAGGGCGAACATCGTTGGAACCAAAATGGGTCCTTCGGAACAAGCAAGATGTACATGGAGTAGTAACAAGAAATAAAGAGAGATTGGTGGCCAAAGGTTATTCTCAGGTTGAAGGTTTGGACTTCGATGAAACTTTCGCTCGTGTAGCTAGACTTGAGTCCATTCGTATTTTATTGGCATATGCTACTCACCATAATTTTAAGCTGTATCAAATGGACGTCAAAAGCGCCTTCCTATATGGTCCGATAAAGGAGGAAGTTTATGTGGAGCAGCCACCAGGATTCAAAGACCAAAAGTATCCCAACCATGTATACAGATTGTGTAAGGCTCTCTATGGCCTCAAACAAGCTTCTCGAGCTTGGTATGAGTGCCTTAGAGATTTTCTGACTCAAAATGGGTTCAAAATTGGTAAAGCTGACTAGACACTCTTCACTAAACATTGTGATGATCATCTATTCGTATGTCAAATTTATATTGATGACATTATCTTTGGATCCACTAACAAGTCTTTCTGTGAAGAATTTAGCAAAATTATGACAGATAGGTTCGAGATGTCAATGATGGGCAAATTGAAGTTCTTCTTGGGATTCCAAGTGAAGCAACTGAGAGAAGGTACATTTATAAGCCAAACCAAATATACACAGGACATCCTCAAGAAATTCAATATGGACAAAGCCAAGCCCATCAAGACACCCATGGCCATCAACTGACATCTCGACCTCAATGAAGACGATCCAAATGTGGACCAAAAGGTATATCGGTCCATGATCGGCTCCTTACTTTATTTATGTGCATCTAGGCTAGATATTATGCTTAGTGTTTGCTTGTGTGCAAGGTTTCAAGCCGCACCTAAAGAGGGTCACTTAATTGCTGTAAAAAGAATCCTAAGGTACCTTGTGCGCACACCCAACTTGGGCCTTTGGTATCCCAAAGGCTCCATGTTTAAGTTGATAGGCTATTCCGACGCCGACTATGCAGGATGCAAAGTCGATAGAAAGAGCACGTCAGGGACTTGTCAATTTCTTGGTAGGTCCCTAGTTTCTTGGTCATCTAAAAAGCAAAACTACATTGCTCTTTCCACAGCGGAAGTAGAGTATGTTGCAGCCGGTAGTTGTTGTGCACAACTGCTTTGGATGCGACAGACTCTTAGGGACTACGGCTACAATCTAAGCCATATCCCACTTCTATGTGATAATGAAAGTGCTATAAAAATTGGACACAACCCTGTAAAACACTCAAGAACTAAGCACATAGATATCCGTCATCACTTTCTTAGAGATCATTTGTTAAAAGGTGACATTGCTATTTCACATGTTAGGATTGAAAAACAACTTGCGGATATTTTTACCAAACCATTAGATGAAAAAAGGTTTTGTGAGCTTAGGAATGAGCTTAACATTCTTGAATCTCGAAATGTGGCTTGAAACGTTGCATACCTGGTTGAAACTTCAAATGTTACATTTTTTGTTAAAACTGCTCCTCATCCCTTTTTCTTCTAAGAAAACTATTTTAATGAAGAAATATTGCAGTTTATGACCACTTTCATTGTTACTTGCCTTCTGGTCATAATTAACATGATTATTTGCAAAATTATTATCCTTGGATCACTATAAATCATCTCTATATGTATCAAGTCTGTTGAAACCGGACTTGTCCGTTTCTCCACCGGACTAGTCCGGACAGATGAAATACATAGGTTTTCCAGGGGCACCAGACTAGTCCGCCTCCTTGACCGGACTTGTCCGGTCCGTTGCGTATATGAGCGGTTGGCCGACCCAGACATCTCTTAAACCCTAGCCCCCAAAGCATAAGGACTTGGTCTCCCTCTCCTCTCCTAAACCCTAGACCCAAAGCAATTTTCGGGTTGAGCCCTCAAAAACGAAGTTTTCTCTGTGGGAAATCCTCTCCTCGACGAGTGGATTCCCTCCCCCCCCCCCCCCCCCCCCCCCCCCCGTACTCATCCGGACAGATTCTTGCCTCTTCAATGCGGATCTTCAAATCTCGGTAAATTTCACCCTAAAACCAAATTCTCAACTTTTCTCGTTCTAGATCGTTTCCCTTGATTCCAAGGTTGTACATTGTCTTAAGAGATGTATTCCTACCACTTTCCTACCCTTTTGTATCTCTAGATAGAAGTGTCGATTCAAAGGAAATTGTTAGGGTTCTTATGCCAAGCCAGACTAGTCCAGCTCTCAGATGCGGACAAGTCCGGTAGGCCGGACAAGTTCGCACTCTGAAACCGGACAAGTCCGGTCTCTGACATCTGTATCCCTACATTGCCTTCAAGCCTTGGTCTATTCTTATCTAATTCGTGAACTCCTTATCAGGCACGATGTCTTCAGGCTCAGATGACAGCTCTTTCCACTTTGATGAAGAAGTTAAATGCGAAAGAGTGAGGAGAGCCAAGGAGAGAGTAATGAAGAAAAGACATGATGTCAATGTCCACTCTCCACCCTCCGACGACAATCTGCCTAAGAAGTGGAAGGTTATTGTCAAAAAGGCTCAAGGAAAAGCTGCTGCTGAGAGCTCATCAGGGCCAAAAAGAGTTCTCAATAAAGGGAAGGGACTTGCTAGTGGTCCCATTGGGCCCTTGAAGATGAAAAACCCTAGTCACCACAACAGGAAGCCTTCTAGTGAGGATTTCACTGGGAAAGGGGGTGAGCTAGCTGATAACTTCAGGAAGGTTGAAGTGTACAATCAACCTAAACAATGCTCTAACCCAAGATTTTGGAGCAACTTCCATGCGGACTACTACGAGCACGTGTACATGAAGATGAAAAATCCTGTAGTGGAGGGTCAATGGCTGAATGTTGGATACCTGCAGTCGAAGAGGTATCCTGCTTTTCGTGAGGTGGTTGAGGCTCTGGAGAGGCACGGTCTGAAGGATCTGCTTTCCATTGAGTATAACTGGAACAATGAAGTCATTACCCAATTTTACTCCACCCTCTACTTCACTCGTGGTGATGCAGACAGTCTTACTTGGATGACTCATGGTTCCAAGTATAGTGTCACTTATGATGAATTTGCAAGGATTCTTCACCTTGAACACACTATGGATCATGAGCTTGTCATCCACAATCTGCAACCCTTGGAGAAGGATGAGCTTAAGTTCCTCTATGACACAAGGATGCCCTATGTACCTCCCACCATCAAATATTTGAAACCCTTCTTTGTGTTCCTCAATAGAGTCTTGAGGAAAACAATAGCCCCGAAAGATGGAGATGCGGGGACTATCCAAGGAACCTTTAGGACCCTAATGAAGGTCATTAGTGGAAGGAGACCGTTCAATGTTTTTGAGTACATCTACAACGACATTGTGAACATCTCAATCACTACCAATAGGTCTTGCGGGTATGCACCATACATCATGTTCATGATTGAGAATGTGACCGGACTCGAGTTTGTCAAGGATGTTTCTCATACGGGGTTGAAGCCACAAAAGCCCACTAAGTACACCCTTCCCTCAGCACCAACTGCTCCTCCCTGCCCTGCAGCAGAGAGGAGGTCTAAACAATCTCATGATGTAGTTGCTCCTCCTGGTTCTTCTCCTGTCCATGAACCCTCCGGTGGCATCCTCAAAATGCTCGCCTCCATTTTTGCCTGCTACCGCAAGATCAAAGACAGGCAGCGTAGAGAAAAACTGGCAAGGAAGAAACATCAACAGTATGTGAATGCCAATATCAAGTCTATCTGTGACAAGCTTGAGATTGAGCCGGTTGGATCACCGCCTGCCTCCGAGGACTCAGAGGAAGATCCTGCTTCGGTGAATGACGATGCTGGTGAAGATGAAGATCGGACTGAAACTGAAGAAGGGAGCAGCGATGAGTGATTCCCCTCGATTTTTCCCTTTTTGGTGCCTTGATGCCAAAGGGGGAGAGATTGAGAGATTGAGACTCGAACTATCATCTAGTATTAGTTATTAAGCTTTTGTGATCGAGGACATGTACCTATTTTTAAACTTTGTAATGCAATATTTCTTATCCTATGTGTGATGCTTATTGATGCTCTAATGCTTACTTCTATGTTCACTATTGTTTATCTTTAGTTCATCACATTTTGTTGATCACACACCTGTTAGGCACCCCACCATAAGGTGTGTGCATATGTGAGAAGCTTTTTGTGAATTAATCGTTATTCTCATATGTGCACACCTTATGAAAATCAAAATTTTACTCTCAATTGTGCTATCTCAAATGGTTGTCATCAATCACCAAAAAGGGGGAGATTGTAAGTTCATCTAGGATATCCCTTGTGGGTTTTGCCTAATTGATTACAACATATGAGATCCTAATGAAACTATTGAGATGATTGTAGGACAAACAAAGTGAAACAGCTCGGTGCACACAAAAAGGTGAAAAATGGAGTGGTGTCCAAAGAGGAATATTTGATGGAATTTAGAAGAACAAATTAGATTTTAGACGTATAGGGTGTGTATGAAAGACACACTCCAAGAGCTCACGACCTTGCACAGGGGTAATGGTTCTAAAATTAACCTAACATATCACAGTGCACTGGACTAGTCCGATCAATGGACCGGACTAGTCCGCCAGACTTTCTGGAGTCTATCTTAAAATAGGGACGGACAAGTCTGTTTTCTAACCGGACTAGTCCGCTAGACTCTCTGGAGTCCATCTTCCCATAGGCCGGACAAGTCCGTTTTCCAACCGGACTAGTCCGCCAGACTTTCTGGAGTCTCTCTTCACATAGGGCCGGACAAGTCCGTTTTCCAATCGGACTTGTCTGCCAAACTTTCTGGACATCGAGTTGCACTGTGACCGGACAAGTACGAACTTGCACCAGACTAGTCCAGTATTAGGTTTTACAACGGTAACTTTTTGGAAACCCTATAAAAAGAGGATCTGCGGCCTTCCTAAGGTTACACACGTCGAATCCTGCTGAAAATACAAAACCTAGCGCCGCCACCTTGTTCCAAGAGCCCAAAACACATCTCCCCACACATCTAAAGTGCAAAAAGAGTAAAATCAATCGAACACTTGGATTCGAGATTGGGAGATCATCGTTCCTTCATTGCAAGCTCTTGGGGTTTGATCTTTCTACACTCATATTCTGCATTGTAATACTTTCAAGAGTATTTGATCGCGTCTTTCGTTGTAATTCTCGTGGGAGCCCTCAACGTGTGAGGTTGCCCAACAAACTCGGTGACTTCCCGTGCTAGTGGAATCAAGTCGGCCTGTTTAGTGACTTGAAGAGGGAAAGGGTTGGAGACCCGGCTCCGTGTGAGCTTCCTCAACGAGGACATAGATCTCGTGGTGAGATCGAACCTCGGTAAAAATTCGTGTCTCTTGTGCCTTATTTCTTTTACATTTTGTTCATTAGATCACGTGATTACTAAACATCAATTTAAGTTTCTTATAAGTTTTCACGTGCATTCTTACAATAATCTTAAAGCAAAGCATTTGTTGTTCTCATTTCCACTGTTAAAAGAATCTAGTTTCCCAAATAACATTTAATCAATTCACATATTTCAGCACACCAGACTAGTCCGCCCACACAACCGGACTAGTCCGGTCAAACAAGTTTTTGACGACTCTATTAAGTGTGCAGGAAACCTTCAAGGCCTATTCACCCCCCTCTAGGCCACATTCAGGTTCGCCTATGCGTATTCTAGCTGCTGGTAAAATTTGAGCGCATGTCATGGACCGTAGCCCCCATATTTCTGTTTCTTCTGACGAGCTTCGTGTATGAACTAAGCAAGGTCTCCAATTAAGTTCACTTTCTATGTGTAACAATTCTTCATAGACGTGAGGCTTTATCTTCAACACATCCAGGCGCTTCACATCGAAGAAGAATCATCGAGTTTCTTCGTGTAACCAAGCCGGAATAGCAGTTTTCCCAACTGCCAATTTTTTACCTCGTCGGTTCATCATGGCCACCGTGTTCCGAAGTTTTTTTCTCCTTTTATGTATAGAATCATGCTCCCCATGCTTCCATGAATCTTTCTGAAGTTTTACCGTGCGAAATAATCCACCGTAGTGCCCGGCCGACATGGCCGAAACCCTAGGTTCCGCCGCCGCTGTCGGGTGCCTCTCTTCGGCCGCCAATCGCTGTCGGGAGCTGCACCAACAAGTTCCTCATTGATTTTTAGGTGGGGGCGGCGAGTAAGGGAGGACAAGATGGCCTAGGATAGGCTGCGGCGAGTGGCCGCCGCCAAGCGCCACCGCGCGCCGCGCCTCAGCGTCGTGGGCCCGACATTGAAGAAGATCCTGTGGGGCCCATCCGTCAGCCTGTGTGGCGTGTGCCCCGGATTTTTTGTGGCATTGGATCCAGTGTGGCCATGCCCATTATATCTATGGCCCATGTGGCTTAAATCTGATTGGTCCATTTTAAACTCGTGGGCCCCCCTGTCTTTATTCAAACTTTCCAATTTAAATTTAATTCCAAATTTGACTCCAACTTTAAAAATCAATATCTCCTAGAATAGTTGTCCAAAAATTCCCAAATAAATTTTGTTGGAACCAGGATGTTCTATACTTTCCGTTGGTTCAGTTTGATCTGTATGAAAATCATTAGTTTGTCCTCAATAATTCCATGAAAAAAATGCTATTGAAATTAATTCCTGGTTCTTCATTTATTCAAAAATTTCCAAACTCGGGCAAATCATTCAGAGTAATTCCCTTGAGTTCCAGTAAAAGTTTCATCTCAATTTGTGTTGATTTGAATAGCCAAATTGTGTTTCCAATCTATATGTACCTAAAAATTCCAAAATGTCCAGAAACTTTTCAGCAAATTGTCCAAACTTGTAAATTCTATATCTCACTGAATAATGCTTAGAAAATTATGAAACCAAATTTTTTGAGTCACTCTTGACCACCTCTAAACAGAACTCAACCTTTTGTCCATGTTAAAGTCCCATTTTTCCCATGAAAATTCTGGGAAATGTTTATGTACATTGAATTTTAGACAACAGAGACTTTCATGAATTGATCCCAATTTTGCCAGAACCTCACCCATAGTACCTAGTGTCCTCTGTAAAATTTCCAGAACTAGTAGCCATTACCTTTTATAATTAACTGTGTTTCCATTCAGGTATGTAATAATACCAATATTGACTCACTTGCATTATTCTTTGCGTATCGAATAGTTTTCGAGCTCTAGGAGACCCCGGAGCCACTGGAAGTCATCAACCTGGAGACTAACTTTAATCCTATCTTGCAGCCAGGCAAGCTTCGGTTTGCATTTAACAGCATTTTAAACTTTAATTTGTATCACACTATATGGGTTAGCATGTACGTGCATTAAGTCTAAGTTTTCTTGGAGTTTTTCACATGCATGACTAGAGAACCCATGAGAAAAGGGTAGTTGGTTAAGTCCTTGATATGTTCATTCTATGCTTAATGTTATAATTGCTTCGGAAGAAGTCGAGTAGTTGGAATCTACTCGTGAGTTCAGGAATTGGGTTCACATGGGATTGGTCAAGTGAGAGATTCACCATTTGGTTAAATATGAGACTGGGCATGGAGTAGGAGCAGCAAGACATAGGGGCCTGTGAGCTGTAGCTATGCCTGTCTCAGTCAAGGTCTGGTCTGTGTGTGGCCCTGTTGAGCATGTTTGAATGCACCGAAAGCATACTAGATATATGAGACCCAGTACACCGATGTAACTTGTCCACCTTGGCGTAGAGGCACACCCTACCACCTTATAGGTGCGGGTTGAGAGCAGCAAGGTGTAAACCTGCCAGCAGGTACGTTGTACTCTGTGTGGGGGCGTCCTGCTCGTAGCGGTGGGACCGGTTCGGCATGTAGGTAGCGGGTGAAAGGTTACAGCATACAACATCAGTGTGCCTTCGCAAATCCATGTGTGGGTGTATTTGTCGTGCTATTCGGGTATCCCTGCAGGTGTATGACAATTCAAGTCACCGTCCCTCGCGGTTATTGAGTACCTCTTGTTCATTGAGTCATGACGTAGTTAATTAATTGGAGCTGAATATTATTGAATCATGTTTTATGGAATAATTATGTATTGATAATTGTATGTTTAGAATAGGTTGCTCACTAAATTTCAGATTCATGAAGCCTTAATTTTCTGCTAAAAGCTGAATGTAAGGACTAACATTTATGCGAGTCTTTTATTGCAAACTGTTGTCCTGAATTACGTATATCCTACATATAGAGTTTCATGCTTAGTGGAGACGGTTATGTCTTGCTGAGCCTTCGTGCTCACGGTTGCTATTTTAAGTTTATGTTGCAGATGATGATGTATATGATGAAGGGTTCACAGTTGAGGCGTTGCCCCCGTCAGGGTACACGGCCGAGTGGGAACCCTGCACGCAGCCGTGATGTAATTTGTGTGCTGCTAGTGTGAACAGAATGACTTTTGCATATCTTATGCTTGAGTGTCGAGAGCTATGAACTTATCTTCGGCTGTAGTGTATTTTAATGTATATGATCTGTAAAAGACAAAGCTTGTATAACACTATGTTGTTTCATGTAACATGATGTATCTTTTTTTTTGTGTGTTGTTAGATGCCGCATCGAACGACACCACCCAATTGCGATTCCTGGAATGTCGGGACTCCGGTCCCCACAGCCTGATATCAGAGCCGCATTGGGAATAGCACAATTAAAAAGGATAGTATTACGTGAAAAATTTAGGTTTACGGTGAGGAATCGATAGTCGCTCCCATAAGGACTATTATTAGCATAGTTACTTAAGGTGACAAAGCTAACATATGTGTTATTATATTCTGTAACGATGCTCCAACGTCAGGTAAGAGGTAATGTACGCCACCACAAGCGGATCAATTGCGGAAAGCTCTCTATACGAGAGGTAGTACGATGGTTGTCCCCCGTGGCTTGGCACGGGAGTTAATATGAGTCTCTTAACCTTCTCATGGTTCTGGGAACATATGAAAACTCTATTCCCCGCGTGCTTTAGGTAAAAGCGAGGATACCCCATTGTGTGGTCAAAAACACGAAGTATGCAACTCTTGAACATTCAATGTTCAAAGGGCCATACAAAGCGCTGATCCCTAGCACAAGAGATAAATAATGTGGGCACCTATCGTGTGGTTGAAAAGAACATAGTGTGTTTTTAATAAACACGCGAAAGCGCCTCCTATTGGTGCAGCATTAGGCAAAGACGTGGGACCCTGTCGGGTGGTACATAACCTGATGCGCCTCCTACTAGTGCAGCATTATGCAAAGACGTGGGACCCTTGTCGGGTGGTAGGAAATCCGGTCATGTACCTCGAGATGTGGCTTATCTCGGGGTGGCCCGCATGGAATGATACGGGACGGATGTCTTACTTTTATATATATTATTGTGACTGCCCGAAATGATCGCCCATGTGGGCTGTGCCATACGGCACCATATTGAGTGTTTCGTAAATTGTGTGTCTTATGCAGCACTGACTGCGCGATCGTATAGCGCTTGGAAATCGTTTGCGAGTGAACGTCATTAAGGCCACTGTTGAGACGTATGCCGGAATACCGGCTTAGATTTTTCACTTCTATGAGGTACGTAGTACCGACATGTATCCCATTGATGCATTAACCACCTTGCTGTAAAATGGAACTGAGAAGATGTAAAAATACTTATATTAGCTATCGAGCTCCAATTTGGACTAAGTTCTCAGAGTTGAAGTAGGTTTTGAAGTCACCCATTCTAAAACAGAATGTTCTGTTTTCTGCCAGAAGAAGAGCTAACTTTGAAAAACCATATCTCCCAGTATAAAACTCCAATGAAGGTGTATCTTACATGGATGGAAATTTTAGGAAGTCCTTTAAGATTGTTATCTTCAACTTTGGAACTGAATTCCCCTCTAAACTGTTCAAAATTTCAAAGTTCCAAAATCTGCCAAACTGGACATAAACTGGAACCCTCTCTGGACTCCTTACTGTTTTCACCATATTTCACTCTAGAAAAATTCGTGCAGGACCATGAATGACATTTCTGTAATCCTTGTAATTTGTTTAAAATTTTGTAATCTGTGGCTGTTGTAAATTGTAAAGTTTTATATCTTGAAATTGTGGCCCAAAATCAGCATAAACAAAGGAGATGCTGTCAAAATTTCCAGAAAAACTGTCAGGTTTACAATACCATATCTTCTCAACCAGAAATGTTATGGACGCAAACTAATACTTTTTGGAAAGGTATTGAAGTGTACTTCAACTTTGTAGTTCACCTCAAGATCTTATTCTGCAATTTACTGGGCTAAATTTGTGTTTGAGTACAGGATGGTTCATGTTTCAACAGAAACTTCATCGGTTTGACATATATTGGTCTTGTTACGAATCTGGTCCTCGATTTCAATTGGAGAAGTGTCGTAACAGACCAGGTGTCGACACTCAACCATTTACCAGTGGAATTAAGGGTGTGACCAACTCGAACCTCTTTTCCTTTTGTGACCATGTTTGTATCATATTGAATATAAGAGAGCATATTCGCATGATAACACGCATAACGTCCCGGCGCGACCAACAATAGTCAAAATGAACTTCAATCCATGGAGTTCATTATTTTGGATCTCGCTATTGTATCTATGGTCTAGGGATGATGTATTTTGTATAAAATTTGTACTCTATCAATATATGATACCGTTATGCAAGTTTGGTTATTAATATGCGCACTATTTGTTTTTATCCTTGAGTGATCTTACAATATCATGTCTCATGTTAGATTCATGGTTATGACTGCAGAATGGTGGGCACCCATAACACGATTGAGATCGGTGGCTCAAGCCAAGGAGGTGATGACTCCCAGCAACAGAGAACTCAAGATCAGAGACAGCCGACACCGCCACCGCCACCTCCTCCTCCGATTACATTGGCGGATGTGATTGCAGCAATGGTGGGTTCGCACGACGAGCAGACCGAGCTGCTGCAAACCCTCATGCAGAATATGTCCCATCAGCGTGGACGTCCAGACGGAGGCAATCATCAGCCTCAACAAAGCACTTACTCGGATTTTCTTAGCAACTTATCCACCGGTTTTCACGGAGGCCGACAAACCACTTGAGGCGGACAACTGGCTCCACACAACTGAAGCAAAGTTCGGGTTGCTCCAATGCACCGAACAGCAGAAGGTGCTCCTCGCGGCGCAGCAGCTTCACGGCTCTGCCGGCGCATGGTGGGCGAATTACGTCGCCTCTCTTCCGGCTGGTCACGCCGTGACATGGACTGAAATCCGGGAGGCGTTCCACGCCTATCACATACCTCCCGGGATTATGAAACACAAGCTTCAAGAATTTCTTGAACACAAGCAAGCCGGGAGGAGTGCTCACGAGTACTCCAAGGCTTTCAACCATTTGGCGCAGTACGCGCCGGATCATGTGAACACAGAGGAGAAGAAACGAGACTGCTTCTATAGAGGTTTAAATGCTTAAATGAAGGACGAGCTCGCTTTGTTCAATTGCGACACATTCAATGAATTTGACAATTCAGAAATTGTACAAGAAGATGCAACACGTGAGCTGGTGACTGAGAAGAAGAGGAGTGCTCCGCAGGGCAGCAGTGGTGGAGCTCCACAAAAGTACCGTATGGTGTACCGATCACCGTCCGGTCAAAGGTGGCAGCCACCGGCACGTCTGCCGATGTTCCGTGGCCGCCCGTTCAACACACCAAGCTTCCGACCACCCCTGCCACAGAAGCAACAGCAGCAGCAACAGAGGATGATACCTCGTGCACCCCCACAGCAGCAGCGTGCACCGGGTTTCCGTCCTCCGGTCTATGGTGGTCCGACCTAATATACATGCTACAATCGTGGGCGTGTTGGACATCTTTCCTACAATGGTCCGGACTAGCAAACCAGCGGACAAGCATCGTATCAGGGTGCCAATCAACCCCGCAACCAGCCCAAGAAACTAAATCCCAAACCTGGCAACGTCCACCACATCGCCATTGAGGACGTACCGGAAGGCGAACCCGTACTTGCGGGTACGTACACTCTCATCAATCAGCCCATTATCATACTTTTTGATTCTGGAGCCACCCGCAATTTCATTAGTAGTTCATATGTTGTCAAGCACCAACTACAAATATTTCTTACAAAATATCCATACATGATTTGTTCCCCGGGCAGGAAAATATCAGATCATAATATGATTCCTAAAGCACCACTGTGCATGGGTGGAAAATATATCCAACCACTCTCATTATCTTAGATGGCCAAAAGATCAATGTCATATAAGGTATGTCGTGGTTACATCACCACGGTGCTGTTTTGAACATTGTTCCTTGCACCGTTCCTTTGAATTCTCCACTACACATTCCACACAATCTCATTCTTTATCGACCCGTTAGAGAAATTGCAGCAGCATACCACTCTGAATCCATTAAGTTTGTAGACATTCCGGTGGTCTGTGAATATCCCGATGTGTTTCCCGATGATCTATCGGGCATGCCGCCTAAACGTGACGTCGAGTTCAAGATTGAACTTGCGCCGGGAACCACACCGATTTCTCGAACACCTTATCGAATGGCGCCCAATGATCTATCTGAATTAATGGAACATCTCAAGGACCTGCTGGACAAAGGTTTTTTATTCGCCCAAGCTCCTCACCTTGGGGCTGCTCCGTGCTGTTCGTTAAGAAGAAGGATGAAACGTTGCGGTTATGTGTGGACTATCGTCCGCTAAATGTTGTGACTATAAAGAACAAGTATCCACTGCCTCGCATCGACATTATTTTCGATCAATTAGTGGGTGCTATGGTATTTTCCAAGATGGATCTTCGGTCCGGATATCATCAAATCAAAATTCAGATGGAAGATATGCCGAAGACTTCATTCTCGACGCAATATGGACTATATGGATATATCGTCATGTTTTTGGTCTCACCAATGCTCCGGCCGACTTTATGTATCTTATGAACTCAGTGTTCTTGCCGGAGTTGGATAAGTTTATCATAGTCTTCATCGACGACATATTGACTTACTCCAAACCAGAGGAAGAACACGTCGAACACATGCATATCATGCTCCAATGATTGTGAGACCATAAGCTATATGTGAAATTCAGGAAGTGTCAATTTTGGATCACTCAAGTGCCATTCTTGGGACACATTATTTCAGCAGAGGGCATCGTTGTGGATCCAATTCTGACACCCCAGCCACTACGGGCCTGGCGGTCGTTACTTTTGGCAGCTCTCTAGGATCACAGACTAGCCCCATAGAGCAACACTGGTCTTTTCTGCGCATTTTGTCCTCACTCGTGCGCACCTGGGAAGACTTCCTGGTCGGTCACCTATCTGTAAATTGCTCCAGGCCAAGCACGCTTAACCTCGGAGTTCTTTGCAGGTGGGCTACCGGAAAAGAAGGTATACCTTGGTGGTATGAGTCATTCTATCAATCCTATTAAACATTAAGCCAGGATGTCACACCAAGTAAAATTGTTGAAGTGCTGAAATGGCAATGTCCAATGACCGTACATGAAGTCTGAAACATCTTGGGTTTATCTAGATGTTATCGGAGGTTCATTCCGAGCTTCACGATAATTGCTAAACCTATGACGGAGCTGTTGAAGAAAGGCAACAAATATATTCGGAGTGAAGCTTGTGAGAAGACATTTCAAACATTATTGATGCATCTCACAACAGCCTTGCTTTAGCTCAACCGGATACAACGAAACCATTTGATGTTTATTGCGATGCATCCAACATCGGTCTTGGCTGCGTTCTTATGCAAGAAGGACGTGTGGTTGCTTATGGATCACGTCAGCTCCGCAATCATGAACAACACTATCCTACTCACGACTTGGAGCTCGCTGCCATGGTACTTGCTCTAAAAATGTGGAGGCATTATTTGCATGGAAATCTGGTTCATCTCTACACCAACCACAAAAGTTTGAAATATATCTTCACTCAGAAGGAGCTGAACATGAGGCAACGAAGGTGGTCACACTTGATCAAGGATTATGAGATTGAGATTCATCATCATCGCGACAAAGCTAATGCGGTTGCCGATGCGCTTAGCCACAAGTCTCATGTCAACAATTTGACCATCACACCTATGGAAGAGGAAGAACCGAGTCTATACTTGGTTCCATATGGAGCTTTATACAATCTTGCTCTCATTCCACAATCCGAGATGAGATTGTTGAAGCTCAAAAGAAGGACAAGGGTATGTCTCACATACTCAATAGAATGAACAGCGGTGAGATGAAGTGTTTTCGAAGGGATGAGCATGGTGCTCTATGGTTCAAAAATAAAATGGTAGTGCCACTGACATGGAACTTCGAAAGAAAATTTTCGACAAAGCTCACTTGTCCAAATATTATATTCAACAGGGCAGCAATAAAATTTATCAAGACTTGAAGACTAAGTTTTGGTGGACACGGATTAAGCGTGAGATTGCTAAGTACGTATCCAGTGTGATACGTGTTAGCGAGTGAAGGCCGACCATATGAAGAAAGCGGGACAGCTGCAACCGCTGAGTATTCCAGCATGGAAATTGGAGGATGTGAGTATCGATTTCATCGTCGGATTGCCACTCACATTCCAGAAGCTTGATCCGATTTTGGTGATTGTTGACCGACTAACCAAATAAGCACACTTCATTCCTGTAAATGTCGGATTTAATGCCAAGAAATATGTGGAGTTGTACATATCAAGAACCGTGTGCCTACACGGCTTTCCTCGCATGATTATTTCAGATTGAGGCTCGCTGTTCATTGCTCGTTTCTGGGAGCAGCTGCATGCCTCATTGGGTACTAAGCTGATTAGAAGCTCCGCCTATCACGTTCAGACCGATGGACAAACTGAGCGGGTGAACCAAGTACTTGAAGACATGTTACGCGCTTGTGCCATCCACCACTGTAAAAATCTGGATGAACATTTGCCGTTGTCAGAATTCTCGTATAACAATGGTTATCAAGCAAGTATCAAAATGGCACCATATGAGGCTCTCTATGGATGAAAATGTCGCGCCCCGCTGAATTGGTGCGAGTCCGGCGAAAGAGTGACATTCAGGATTGATCTAGTCAACGAAGCTGAGGAACAAGTTCGGATCATTCAAGCGAACTTGAGAGTGGCTCAATCTAGATAAAAGAATTATGCGGACAAGCGGCGTCGCCCGCTGCAGTTCAATATCAGGGATCACTTATACCTACACGTGTCTCCGATGAAAGGAATTCATCGGTTCGGAGTAAAGGGAAATCTAGCTCCCCGGTTTATTGGTCCGTTTGCTATTATGGAGAAGTGCAGACCTGTGGCTTATAGATTAGAATTGTCAGCATCTCTCGCTGGTATCCACAACATTTTCAACATATCTCAGCTCTTTAAATGTCTCATGTTCACAGCTGCAGTCCACATGGATGAAATCGGCGAGTTGCAACCGGATCTCACATACTCCAAACATCCAATTCAGATTCTCGATGAGAAAGATCGAACAATGCGGAACCGCATGCTGTGTTTCTATAATGTGTTATGGAGAAACTATACCGCTGATGAAGCGACATGGGAATCCAAAGAATATCTCCGCTCCAACTATCTGGATTTCTTATCATCTCATATCCGGTAATTTCTCTCCTACTTCCATCTCTTCATTGAAATCTCGGGAGGATATTATTTTAAGTGGGGGGGATGTAAAATCCCTAATTCCCATAATACAAACATCAGTTAGGACTAAAAATTTTGAATGATAAAAAGAAATAAAAAGGATATGAGAAAAACAATGTAATTCAAACTCCAAAAGAGGGAATTCAAAAAAAAAATAAACTTAGCGACTGTTCAAATGAGTAGACCAGTGGATTCCAAATACTTCAAATAGTCTCCCTGCAAACTTTCATAATTTTTGAAGCAAGTTTGCTATTTAATTCAATAGCTACATTGAATTCAACTCAAATTCAAATTCAAGTTTGAAGTCTAATGAAACTTGGGCAAATCAACAAGTTGATTTCAGAATCAATGTCTCCACATTTAATTTGGCCTCCCCAAAAATATCTAGTAATTTTGGAACAAGTTAGGGGTGTGAATGGGACTGTCCAGTGAGGGGATGAAGATGAGCAAAATGTGGGACCTACCTGTCAATGTAAGAATGCTCTGTTCTTTTCATCCTAGGGCAACACCTCACGCCATGCAAATCCGGGCAGCTAGCTGCTTGCCTGCTTACTCCCCAAGTTGAATCCAGCTGCATACAGCAAGCCACAGGGCTCCTCCTTATCTTATCTAAGTCCCAGCACAAAAGCTCTGTTCTCTGTTTCACCACCCAGGCATTATTTCTTGCTCTCCATCGAAGTTCTTCCTGTCCAGTCAAAATGCAGCAAGGATCATCTGTACTGATCAATTTTTTGTCGGACTGAGTTACTCCCCAACATCTTGCGCAGCTATGTGATCATTTTCTTGCGCAGCTAGGCCACCCCAAAGCTCCGGAATCTGAAACCGTGGCTGCCGTCTTCTGTTTTTCCCGGCCGCGCCTCTGCTCCCTCGGTGCCCCGATGATACAACCATCATCTCGCCTTGGTCCTTGAAGCAAAAAGGTTCACCTATGCGTATTCTAGCTGCTGGTAAAATTTGAGCCCATGCCATGGACCGTAGCCCCCGTATTTCCATTTCTTCCAATGAGCTTCGTCTATGAACTTAGCTAGGTCTCCAATTAAATTTGCTTTCTACGTGTGACAATTCTTCGTGGACGTGAGGCTTTATCTTCAACACATCCAGGCGCTTCACCTCGAAGAAGAATCATCGTGTTTCTTTGAGTAACCATGCCGGAATAGCAATTTTCCCAACCGCCAATTTTTCACCTCGTCGGTTCATCATGGCCACCGTGTTCCAAAGTTTTTCTCTCCTTTTGTGTCCAGAATCATGCTCCCCATGCTTCCACGATTCTTTCTAAAGTTTTCCGTGCGAAATAATCCACCGTAGGGCCCGTCCGACATGGCCGGAACCCTAGGTTCTGCCTCCGCCGTCGGGTGCCTCTCTTCGGCCGCCAGTCGCCAATGGGAGCTGCACCATCGAGTTCCTCATTGATTTTTAGGTGGGGGCAGCGATTAAGGGAGGCCGAGATGGCCTAGGGCAGGCTGCGACGAGTTGCCGCCGCAAGGCGCCGCCGCGCGTCGCTCCTCAGCGTCGTGGGTGCGAGGTTGAAAAAGGCCCTTTGGGGCCCGTCTGTCAGCCAGTGTGGCGTGTGCCTCGGTTTTGCTGCGGCATTGGATCCAGTGTGGTCACACCCGTTATCTCTATGGCCCGTGTGGCTTAAATCTGATTGGTCCATTTTAAACCCGATTTGACTCCAACTTTAAAAATCAAAATCTTCAAGAATACTTGTCCAAAAATTCTCAAAAAAATTTTGTTGGAACCAGGATGTGCTATACTTTACATAGGGGCAGTTGGATCTGTATGAAAATCATTAATTTGTCCTCAATAATTCCATGAAACAAAATGATATTGAAATTTATTCCTGATGTTCCATTCATTCAAAAATTACCAAACTTGTCCAAATCGTTCCAAATAATTCCCTTTATTTCCAGTAAAAGTTTCATATCCATTGGAGGTTATTTGAAAAGCGGCGCTTTGTTTCCAATCTATATGTACACAAAAATTCCAAAATTGTCAGACCTTTTCAGCAAATTGTCCAAACTTGTAAATTTAATATCTCACTGTATAACGCTTAGAAAATTATGAAGAAAATTTTGTTGAGTCACTCTTGACACCCTCTAAACAGAAAACCAACGTTTGGCCATGTTAACATTCCATTTTTCCCATGAACATTCTGGGAAGTGATTATCTGAATTAAATTTTAGACGACAGAGATTTCCATGAAATGATCCCAATCTTGGCCAGAACCTCACCCATAGTACCTAGTGTCCTTTGTAAATTTTCCAGAACCAGTGGCCATTGATTATTATACTTAACTGTGTCTCCATTCAGCTATGTAATAATACCAATATTGATTCACTTGCATTATTCTTTGCATATTGAATAGTTGACGAGCTCGAGGAGACCCCGGAGCCACTGGAAGTCATCAACCAGGAGACTAACATTAATCCCGTATCACAGCCAGACAATCCCTGGTTTGCATTTAACAACGTTTTAAACTTTAATTTGTATCACACTATATGGTTTAGCATGTATGTGCATTAAGTCTAAGTTTTCATGGAGTTTTCCACATGCATGACCAGAGAACCCATGAGAGAAGGGTACTTGGTTAAGTCCTCAGTATATCCATGCTATGCTTAATGTTATAGTTGCTTCGGTAGAAGTCGAGTAGTTGGAATCTACTCGCGAGTTCAGGAATTGGGTTCACATGGGATTGTTCGAGTGAGAGATTCATTATTCGGTTAAATATGAGACCGGGCATGGAGTAGGAGCAGCAAGACATAGGGGCCTGTGAGCTGTAGCTTTGCCTGTGTCGGTCAAGGACCGATCCGTGTGCGGCCCTGTTGAGGAAGTTTGAATGCACCAAAGGCATACGGGATATATGGGACCCAGTAATCCGATGTAACATGTCCACCTTAGTGTCGAGGCATACCCTACCGCCTTATGGGTGTGGGTTGAGAGCAACAAGGTGTAAACCTGCCAGCAGGTACATTGTACTCTGCGTGGGGGCCTCCTACTCCTAGCGGTGGGACCGGTTCGTCATATAGGTAGCTTGTGAAAGGTTGCCGCATACAACATCAGTGGAGTGTGCCTTCGCAACTCCGAGTGTGGGTGTATGTGTCGTGCTATTCGGGTATCCCTGCAGGTGTACATCGATTCGAGTCGCCGTCCCTCGTTGATATTGAGTGCCACTTGTTCACTGAGTCGTGACGTAGTTAATTATTTGGAGCTGAATATTGTTGTATCATGTTTTATGGAATAATTATGTATTGATACTTGTATGTTTAGAATAGGTTGCACACCAAATTTCAGATTCATGAAGCCTTAATTTGCTGCTATATGCTGAAATTAAGGACTAACATTTATGCGAGTCTTTTATTGCAAAATACTATCCTATATTACGTATATCGTGCATATAGAGTTTCATTCTTAGTGAGGACGGTTAAGTCTTACTGAGCCTCCGTGCTCACATTTGCTATTTTAAGTTTTTGTTTCAGATGATGATGTATATGATGAAGGGTTCACTGGTGAGGCGTTGCCCCCACCGGGGTACACGGCCGAGTGGGAACCCTACATGCCGCCAGGATGTAATTTGTGTGCTGCTAGTTTGATTCCATTCGCGGGCTGAACGAAATGACTTTTGTATAGCTTAGTCTTGAGTGTTGAGAGCTATGAACTTATCTTCCACTGTAGTGTATTTTAACGTATATTATTTTTAAAAGACAAAGCTTGTATCACACTATGTTGTTTCCTGTAATATGATGTACCTTTTTTGTGTGTCGTTGGGTGCCGCATCACACAGCACCACCCAATTGCGATTCCTAGAATGTTGGGACTCCGGTACCCACAATTGGATATGTAAAACTCGAGTTATGATAAAATCACCGAAGCAAGGTAGTGTTGTGCAGAAACTCGACGAGAAAACTTGTTTGAAACCAGTTGGACGAACAAGGCACAAAAGTTTCTTTAAACTACGATCTTTATTCAACAGAACACAAGAGTAACAACCCAAAATCCATGCTGCATGAGCTCTGGCCTCCCTTGCTTATATAATCAGCTATGAGGCCAACCCAAACCAAACTAGGACTCGTATCCTACTCAGTATCCACCAAAACTTTCCATATCTGCTCAAGACTCTTCTATATGCAGATAGAAGCAATCATAAGACTTCCAAACACCTTAGGAACATATCACACATTCCTAAAAACAACTCAACTTCGCGACCCACATGAAAATCTATCATAACCAACTCAACTCTTTCCATATTTGAGTCAAACACGACTCAGCCGCAGCCTAAGTCCATAACCAAGTCAGTTGGACCTTTCCGACCAATTATTTACGTCAACTTCTCTTCATCATGCTTTGGAACCATGCAACCACTTCCATGCACTCCATGCGCACGTGCAAACATCTTCCAACAACGTCCATGATACCTTCATACGCATTGTTCTTGATTCAAACATGCTGCGCAACCTCCCGATCAACTCAACCACAATTTCTCCCAAACTTGGTTGTTGAACCTCATCTTATCCCTAATACTAATTCAATGGATCCCATCATCATCCATGTCTTGAACTCAAGCAACACCTGCACATGAATAAACAACCGATACTTCCGAGCACAAGTCCTCTACTTGACTCACGCTAGTTCCGAAACAACAACACCTTACGTGAGCATCTCACATAAGCATGTTGCAAACCATAGAAAAGCCTTAAACACCACTGCCGAAGTGTTTGAGTGACACTTCCCCCAGATCTGCTAATGAGCAGCCTGCGGAGGTTCTTTGCTCGGTGGGGCTTAGGCCTCAATCAAGTTTTCTAGCAGATGGGAATATGAGACGGTGGTTTTTACATGGTTCGGGCCGCAAGGTGCGTAACATCCTACTCCACGGTGGATGGTATTGATAGTATATGTGTATGCGTGTGTGATGTTTTGGTCCTCTGTAATGGTGGTGGTCTAGGCCTTTTATAGACAAGGCCGGATGCCTTACATGTGGGGTCCTAGGCCCCTGACAGGCGGTCCTAGGATGATCTTATCCTAAATGTCTAAGGCTTCTTCCATAAGCTTGCCTAATGGAGGCAGTGAAGACTCGCGGTCTTGCCTCCTCTCTTGTCAGTAGCCCACGCGTTGTTGCTGACGGTGGCAGAAGGTGTCCCGTCTGCCTGTCTTGTTGCCACAAGCTACCCACTTGGCCAAGCAGGATAGACCTGCGGCGCCTTCACTGTGACGTGATTGGTCATAGCGGTCTCTGACCATTGGTGTGCTCCGCGTTGGGCACCGTAGGTGGGTGCGTGTCTTCAATGTTCGACTTGAGCAGAGCGCACCATCCATTGACTCCCGCATCTTACCGTATAAGGAGAGCAGCGGGACACATGGCGGTGTCGGGGCTGAGCTCTGCTTGGGAGGCCAACCCTGGTCCTTTGTGACGCGTGGCAGCTCAGGGGCTTGCCAAGGATCATGGTAGCTTCGGGCCCTTCCCTGTGGGGGGTGCTAGACCCTGTGCTCCATGCCATGTGGCTGTATTGGGGCTTTCCCCCAAGGTTGGGTGAGGTCCCGTCCCTACACGTGGTGCCTCAGGAGCTCGCCACTCCGAAAGGCCAAGTCCCATCTTCAAGGCTTACGTGACAGCACCGCAACTCGATCTTGTGGGAGGCAAAGGCCTTGGTGCCTACCAAACATGCCTTGGTGTCTTGATCGTGTGTGCGAGGGTACCCCGTCCGCAAAGTACCGACACTAGCCCCTGGGTCCACCTTGGGGCAAGGTGAAGATCCCAAAGGTGGATCCTTTTTCATATTTTCCCGCAGCATGCTTTGAATTCTGTCTTGGACTACCGAAGTGGTGGGCCCTTCTGCTAATGTCACCACGCGCCTGTCTCAAGTTAAGAGGTTATGGCAACGTGATCTTCGCTTGCTGTCATATCTTTGCCTTTTGCGGTGCCTTTGACTGCGACGGTTCCCGATGCGGCTATAGCACTTTCATTCGCTCTGCCTTTATGGGAGACGCTTCAGCTATTTTTCCGGGTGGCTGACCGCCTAGCCCAGTGCTTCTATCAGGGGGCATAGGGTCCAATGTCATGGGTGTCGTGTGCTTAAGTTGTGTGGGCCGATCCTCTGCTTGAGGTACTCAGGCACCACGGGGGTGATAAAAAGAAAACCTTTAGAGGGAACGGTTCCTTCCTCACTTACACCCCACAGCTTAAGTTTCCGTCTTCTTCCTCGAATGCCCAAGCCTTCATACTTTAGCCAAAGCTCTCTCCTTCATTTGTTCCCATGGCCTCCCCACTACCTCCATCTCACTTTCAGTCGGCCAGCGACCTGTTGTCGATGCGGCGGGTGCTTGGCTGGTTGGCAGCGGAGTGTGCGTGGATTATCCGCTGCGGATCTTCGCTCTCGAAGACAAGCAAGAAGACGAGACCGTCCTCTTCGTCGCCTATGTGTCTACATGGCTTGGGCTTCTGCTGTCAAGGTTCTTCCTCGCAGTGCTGGAGCAGTATGGGTTGCAACTTCACCACCTGTCGCTGAACTCCATCGCCGTGATCGCGGTGTTCGTCCACTTCTGTGAGGCATTCGAGGGCTGCAAGCCAATGGTGGAGATGTTCCGGTTCTTCTCTATGATGAAGACCACCGGGAAGAGCGAGACGACCCATGTGGGTGCCTACTACTTTTGGCACCGGGACAAGACATCCCGACTCTACATCCCTTCGTTCAAAGGGTGCAAGTAGAAGAGCTGGAGGGAAGATTGGGCGATCGTGCAGGTCGAGGCCTATCCTGCACTTAAGATGCCCTCTATAGGACCAACTTCTGATCCCACCACCTGGGAAGCATACCAGGGGTTGCCGAAGGAGTACACACCAATATTGAGGAGGATCCAACTACTGGCAAGCAAAGACCTCCATGATAGTGCTGGTCGACATCTTGCGCCGCCGTACCGCCCCTCTACAGAATCATTGGTACGAGGCCTGGCACTACACCAGTATCGATGATTGGTGCCAGGTGGCTCTGGACGACCTTACCCCGGAGATATTGGAGGGTTTGCTGAAGGCGGTGACTTGTGACACCGTCGACGATGAGCACGTCTCATCGTGATGGACCGCCAGCCGCTCTTCATGACCCTCGACGTGAGGGACGAATTGCTGAGCTCGATGTCGGCGGTCAACGTGTTCGGCATTACCCGCGTGCACCCCGATGGGTCGTCTGGGGTTTCAGCAGTTCTAGCGCGGTGCCACACCATGTTGCAAAAAAGGATAGAGTCTTCCTCCCGCTCGTTGGAAAGGGCGGACGCAGGGCTCCCAACATCTTCCGTCGGGTTGTGGGGCGGCCAGCTAGGGCCAGTTCCGTTGCCAGGAAGATGTTCCCGTTGCTTGACCATGGATTCGGCTATTTTTGCGTTGAAGAAGTGGAAGTTGATGCGGGGGATGGTACCCCAATTTCTCATTGTGATGGGGCCGGGTCGACCGAAGCTCCTGTCGTAAACTTGGTTTTCAATTCCAATGGTGGCTCTGGTTCCGTAGGTGCGCAAAGAGTTCTGCGTAGGAGACCGCACCAGCGCGGGTCCATCCAGAGCCAGAGCCGGAGACGACGGCGCCGTCCTTGACGTAGGCCCCGGTGACCTCGATCTATCGTTCGAGGTGGAGGGCCAGGGTCACTGGAGTGGTCGAACCCACCAGTAAGGCGCAACTTCTTCCTTTGCTTTTTCCCTTCTTTCCCTTTTTCCGTTCCGACGGAGTTTTATCTTGGCTTTCCAGGATGTCGTCAGCCGACTTCGTGCCCTTGGTGCTTCCAGGGGTGGGCTTGATAGACCCTGCCCTTCCCGTAGCTGGAATGGGGTCTACCGTGCTGCATCCTTGGCCCGAGGGTGCATCGGCCTTAGGTGCCGTCGATGACTCTACACCCTCATCCGTCAAGGCAGGTGGGCTCGAGTGGCGCCAAGTGTAGAAGTCCAAGGCGACGAGGTGCCCGGTGAGGCGGTGCCATGCGAGGAGGTACCTGACATGGAGGTGCCTAGCAAGGAGGGGTCTACATTGGTCACGGCTGCTTCCCTTGGTGTTGCTGACCCTCTAGTCATTGAAGCAGTGCTAGCGCCTGACGTTATTGGTGCACCAGTCAGCAACTCGCCACTGGCGACCGATGATGCCCCTGCAGCGGATGAGGGGATGTCAGCGCTGGGCAGCCGCGTGGCGGTTCCGAAAGCTCCTACCGGGGCACCAACTGGTCCCTAGGCGTAGGTGTCTTCTGCGGCATCAGCAGAAGAGGTGGAGGGGCAATCGTATGTGGCGACGATCACACCGATTCCTCTTGCCGATGCTGTTGCCATGGCCAAGTCCATCTTGTGTCAGGCGCAGGCTGCTTTCGCCCAAGAGTGGGATCAGCTTGTAGAGGAGCGGCGTTTTGTGAAGCTAAACAACGACAAGAATAAGCAGCTCGAGGTGGAGGCCCTGAAGGCCCATGCTGCCACTAATGCCCGCCTGAGGCTGTGTGAGGATCGACGGCCAGATTTGGTCCGCTGTGAAGTTGCCATTGCTAAAGCTAAACATGATTTTACAGCGAAGGAGGAGGAGGCCTCCCGGGGCCTAGAGGAGAAGCACCGGGCTTTGCAGGACTTGGAGCTCACCATCAAGCGCTGGCAGGACGATCTGGAGCATCGTGCTCGGGGGCTCGCGGACCGGGAGGAGACTGTGCGGAGAGAGGCGAAGAGCCTCCGGGCCTCCTGTACGGCCGAGGCTCAAGGGGCCTGGGACTTCTTGGCCCGTGCTGGGGCAGTGCTGGAACCCCTCGGCCTTGGACTCCCTGTGTTCGTCGTTGGGGTCGGCGAACACCATACTTGCAAGGCGCATGGAGGTTGAAGGAAAGGACCTGGCTGAGCTCGTGGCCTGCCACATCCTGGTATGCTTCCCAAGCTGGTACCCAAAGATCCCGCTTGATTCGATGGAGAAAGGTCCCCTTGATGAGCGGGAGGATGAGGCTAAAGCCGAAGTCCAAGACCTTTCCAAGGCGGTGGCTTCTTTGTTCCAGTGGAGTTGAGGCCGGCGACACCTAGGTAGAATGCTTTTGTTTCCAGGGATCACCTTTTTGGGAACTAACTGTCAATGAATTTTGATTCATGTTGTTTTGTTTGTTGGCTTGTCATGTGCTTTAAAATTGTTTCCACAATTCCTTCTCTTGCGTAAGGTCTTGAAGAGACTTTGTTGATGCCGTTAGCCTTTTAGGGACCAATGCTTGCACAGTTAACTCGACCGGTTTGTCGCTAGATGATCTCCTGCCTATGGAACCCCTCAGAGTTCCTTGGTAGGTGTGGCCATATTGTTGGGTATGCCTGCCACTTGAACGCAGTATGTCTTCGATTGGCCCCCAAAAGAGTGGGGGAGCATGAGTGATTGTTCTCGGCGTGCCCCTTTCCGGAGCGTCGGGCTTTTCCGTAGTGTTGTCGTCGATGGCAGGCCCCCTGGGAGGTGCCATAGCAACAGCTCTGGCATCACCCTCCATCATCGTGAAGTCATCGACGGAAGGCCCATTGGGAGGTGCCGAAGCTGTATGCCCTAGCGTCGCACACCATTGTCATGAAGTTGTCGACTGCAGGCCCCCTGGGAGGTGCCAGAGTTGGGTGCTTCAGCATCTTCCACCATCGTCGTGAAGTCGTCGACGGCGGGCCCCTGGTGCACAGGATACCACAAACGAACCTTGTTAGCAGTAAGAGCAGGGCAGGAGAGTGTACTCACTTATCTGCGCTTGTTGTTGTCGTTGACGTGTTGGCACGTCGACGCCAGGCCCCCTGGGTGGTGCTGGAGCTGGATGCTCCAGCGTCACCCACCATCGTCATAGAGTCGTCGACGGCAGGCCCCCTAGGAGGTGCGAAGCTGGCTACTCTGATGTTGTCTACCATCATCATGAAGTCGTCGACTGCAGGACCCCTGGGAGGTGCCGGAGCTGGATGCTCTAGCGTCACCCACCATCCTTGTAGGAACATCGACAGCAGGCCCCCTGCGAGGTGTCAGAGCTGTATGCTCCTTCGTCGCTCACCATCATTGTAGAAACACTGACGGCAGGCCCCAGGGTGATGCCAGATCTGTATGCTCTGGCATTGCTCACAATCTTCATAGGTACGTCGACGGCAGGCCCGCTGGTAGGTGACGGAGCTTTATGGTCTGACGTCACCAACCATATTCGTAGGTACGTCGACGGCGGGCACCTTGTGGACAGGTTATCGCAAGAGAATCCTGATAGCGACAAGAGTGAGGTAGGAGAGTTTACTCATCTGTCCGTGCTTGTTGCTGGCGTTAACTTGCTGGGACGTTGACGGTAGGCCCCCTACGAGGCGCTAGAGCTGAATGCTCTGGCGTCATCCACCATAATCATTGAGTCATCGACTGCAGGCCCCTTGGAAGGTGCCGGAGCTGGATGCTCTGGCGCTACCCACCATCTTCGTTGAAATGTTGATGGCAGGCCCCCTGGGAATTGTCAGAGCAGTATGCTCTGGCGTCACCTATCATCTTCGTAGGTACGTCACGGAAGGCCCCCTGAGAGGTGCCGGAGCTGGATGCTCCGGCGTCGTCCACCACCGTTGTAAAGTCGTCGACGGCGAGCCCCTTGTGCATTAGTTATTGCAAGAGAATCCTGTTAGTGACAAGAGCCATGTAGGAGAGTTTACTCATTTTTCTACGCTTGTTGTTGTCGTTGATGTGTTGGGACATCGACGGCAGGCACACTGGGAGGTGCCGGAGCTGTATGCTCTGGCGTCATCCACCATCGTCATAGAGTCATCGACGGCAAGCCCCTTGGGAGGTGCCAGAGCTAGGTGCTCTGTCGCAACCTGCTTTGTATGTCCTGCACACATAATAGGGATGCATATTGTTTTGCTCGCTGGTGATCTTTTCCTACTCTTGAGTATTGTCATGTCTTACAGTCCTGGGCTGGTACGCGGGGTTTGGGTAATTCAGTGCATTGGCGCTCTAGATCCGGCTTCCTTCTTATCGGGGTGTGAGCATCCTGGCCCTCGGTACTTAGCCGCAGCACTGGGAGGCAAAGCGCGCACGCTTAGGGAACAGGACCAGGCTAAGCAGGCTGCACGCTCTGGACCGCCAGCTCAGCATTGGCCTGTCGCTGGGGGGCATTTGGCACCACAAGACCCCAAGTAAGAGGGCAGCCATGGGGTTTCAAGACACCTTGCAGGTAACTCAAACACGTCCGCCTACAACAGGGTTGCATAACTCTACTAGGGACAACATAGAAAAAATTTCACCAAGTATATGAAGACAATATATGAAAGATGAGACTAGCTTGATTGATCATAAAATTAACAAGTAATTTAAGTGAACATAAGATAAAGCATATGGTAAGATAGTGAATTCTTCTCATTGGCGTTCATAGTAGAGGATTGGCTTTACAATAAGGCAACGACCCACTGCAGTTGGCTAGGGAGGCAGAGTGTTCATGCTTAGGGTACGGGACCAAGCTAAATGGCTGAACACTGTGGACCTGTCCCTCCCAGAGCTTGGTTGTCCTAAGTGTCGTTCCATGGCACCATGACACCATACACTGCCCTAATATTTATGCTTAGGGATAGAACTTACGGAGGTGCTCTATTTTCCAAGGGTTGGGGAGGGCCTCTCCTTCTTATGTGGCTAGGCGGACCCACTCGGGGTGCGATACTTGCATTACTCGGAACGGGCCCTCCAAGCCGGGGGAGAGTTTGTTCGACCCTTCTCGAGAAAGTATGCGTTGCAGCACTAGGTCAACTGTCTGGAGCTCTCTACTCTGTATGAACCGCTCCTGGTAGCGCCTCAGCGCCTGTCGGCAGTGTGCGTTTTGGATGGTGGCATGCCACCTTGCTTTGTCGACGAGTTTGAATGTAGGCCTAGAGGGGGGGGGGTGAATAGGCCTTCTTGAATTTTCTCGGTTCCTGTAGCACTTCAACAAAAAGGTCAAAAACAGATATATCGGACTAGTCCGGTAATGTGCGGACTAGTCCGGATTTCACGGGCTAGGTTGATCAAGTTAAGTCAATTTGATTGTTTCGTTGACGTTTGCAGCGGAAATATAAACTTTAACAACAGTTCAATAGTTGTAAGTCAAGTTTTATTGCTAGTATGATCCTTGTTCAACTAATTAACTTGAATTCAACAAAAAGAATCAACCCTAGATAATGTTGATCAACTAGAATGATGAACACAAACGAACAAGACACAAGATTTATCCCGTGGTTCGGTTACCACGAAGGCAGCCTACATCCACGTTGAGGAGCCCACAAAAGGACTGGGTCTTCACCAACCCTTCCCTCGTCGGATCACCACGAAGGCCAATCCTCTTCCACTAACCACACAGGGGTAAATCACCAAGTTGAAGGGGCGATCTCACAAGTTGAGAGCTCCCTTGATTACAAGTTTCAAGACCACCAATAACACACTTCGAAATATACAGATTGAGATGCAAGAGTATGTTAGAGATTCAAACCAAGAGCTCAATCGTGTGCCAAGTGCCTCTCCAATGATCTAGAAGTGATCTTCAATGGATTGATTGATTTTGCACTTAAATTCGTGGAGAGAGATGGTTTTTGAGTCTCTTGGGAGGTGTGACGGCGCTAGGGTTCGAGTGAGTGTGAAAGTGGGCCGTGCACCTCTATTTATATGGGGTTTCTAGAAGTTACCGTTAGGGTTCAGAAAGATCGGACTAGTCCGTGGTGGTGACCGGACTAGTCCGGTGTGCTGTGTGAAGCAAACCCTAAGTGTCCAGGAATCTCGGACTAGTCCGGTTCAAAACGGACTTGTCCGATTTCGCTACTGGAAATCTTCGGACTAGTCCGATTGTCATCGGACTTGTCCGGACATATGAAACCCTATGTGTTTAGGATGACAAGTCCGAACTTGGAGGACTTGTTCGATTTAGATCAGGGTGTATATCGGACTAGTCCGTGTGGACACCGGACTCGTCCGAAGTGGATCAGAATGAATATCAGACTAGTCCGGGTCACAACGGACTGGTCCGATTTTGTGTGACTTGTGCATTGATAAGGACTAGTCCGCACGGGGGAGGACTAGTCCGAAGTGGAACAGAAAGATATCGGACTAGTCCGGTGGTGACCAGACTTGTCCGATCTGGTGCAGAATGTGATATCGGACTAGTCCGGCTGATATCGGACTAGTCCGGTCCTGTATAGCTTTGTGCATTGTGTGTGTGTGATTAAGTGAGATTGAGCTCTTGGGTGTGTTTCCTTAACACACTCCATACATACTAAACTACTAATTTCTTCTCCTTGAGCTCAAATTCATTTTCCTTCTCAATTTCCCTCTTTTTGGTACTTTGCTCATTTTTCATGATTTTCCTGCATTCATCTCAACAAAAGGATTAGGATCCCAATTGCTTGTCATAAATCATCCAAAACCCAGAAGGGAGTCCTAGATGCACTTTCAATCTCCCCCTTTTTGGTGATTGATGACAACCAATTGATATTTCACAAAATGAGATATAAAATGAGATTTTCATAAAGTATGCACATATGACTCAAAAATACATCAAGCAACAAGATAATTATTCATATGTGCATTCTTTATGGTGGGATGCATACTAAGAGCATGAGTGCATTAAGAATGATCGAATTTGCATTTATCAACTAATATCAAGTGAATATGGCACTTCAAGGGCAAAAACTCAGATTACATCACACACTTGCAAATTTATAGAGCAATTCATAACAGGACCAAACATGATATGAAAATAGAGTTAAGCAAATGCAATCACAATTAAAAAAAAAGAGAGAGCTCTCTCCTCGCATCCTATGCAGCTAAAGCTAAGACTAGAGACTCCCCCTCAATCTCTCCCCCTTTGGCATCAAGACACCAAAAAGAGAGAGAGGAAGGTCCTAGGGCTTCACTCTTCGCTGTCAGTCCTCTCGTCGTCTTCATCGTCTTCATCGCTTTCCGCTTGACGAGGTTGAGAGGTAGGAGGAGGAGCGGAGCTGCTCGAGCCCCCAATGCCAAAATAGGCAAGCTCAGAGGGAGTCAAGGGGCTGAGCTCGGTGATGTCAGGATCAGAATCTTCAGAAAGTACTGGAGATCCAATTGGGTTGATCTCCAGCTTCTCACTCAGCTGCTTCACATTGGCTTTTATGTATCTCATGTTCTCCATCCTCTTCTGATTTAGCTTGTGAAGCTTCACTTCAGTTTTCTTGCATGAGGAGAAAATTGCAGCCAAGTACTTGAGGATCCCACTGGCGGATCCTTTCTGAGGGGCTTCCCTGGAGGGAGGAGTAGCCCTAGCAGCTTCTTCTTGCCTTGCCGGTACCTCGGGGCTTGAGGCCAGCGATGGAGCAGCCTGGACACTCACTGACTGAGGCTTCTGAGGCCTCAGTGGAGTGTGCTCCACATCCTTCACAAACTCGATTCCTGTGACCTTCTCAATCATGAACATCAAGTAAGGGGCATAGCCGCAGGATCGGTTGGGGGTACTTGAGATATTGACCATATCATTCCAAATATAGTCTGCAACATCGAATTGCCTTTTCTTGCTAATGACCCTCATCAGGGTCCAAAGGTAGCCTTTCACACTCCCTGCATCCCCATCCTTGGGGGCAATCGTCTTCCTGAGGACTCTGTTGAGGACCACAAAGAAAGGCTTCATATTCTTTGTGGAGGGAGAGACATACTTGGAGGTGGGCTCATACATGAACTTCATTCCATCCCTCTCAATGACCCCAATGTTGTGGATAATGAGGTGGTCATGTCCTTCAGAGTCAAGGTGCAGCAGGTGGGCAAACTCTTCCTGAGTAATAGAATACTTGGATCCATGAGTCATCCAAGTCACACTTTCTTCGTCTTCGCTTGAGAAGTGGCACGTTGCATAGAATTGTGCAATCACTTCATCATTCCAATTATATCTGAAGGCAAACAGATCCTTCAGCCCATGTCTCTCTGCAGCTGCTATCACTTCATCAAAAGCTGCACATTTCCTCTTCTCAAGGTGGGCCTAGTCAATCCATTGACTGCGCACCACCGGGGTCTTCATCGGCAAATAGACCAGCTTGTAGAAATCAGCATGGAAATTTGACCAAAACCTGCCATCAGCTGCTTGCTTGGGCCTTGCATAGCAATCAACACTTCTCAACTTCATAGCCACATCGCTGCCCTTGCCATTGAATCTTTCCTCATTGGGGTCCCGGACCCCTTCTCTGGGAGTATGCAGCTTTAGGGGCCCAACAGGCCCTGTGGCAACCCCCTTGCCCTTCCCTTTAGCTTGGCGAAGGCCACTTGAAGGAGTAGCAGCCTTCGAGGCGGGCTTCTTGGCACACACCTTCCTCCGAACCTGGGGAGGTGAGGGAGCAGGCTCGGAGGGTCTCTCTTGGCGTTTCTTGCCAAGACCCGCCGAGGACCGAGGTGCCACCTCGTGGTCCAACTCGGCCTCGAAATCGGAGATTTCGTTGTCGGAGCTCGACATGATCTGAGAATGAGTGATCAAGAGAAAGGACAAGTTATACAAGGTATTGGTGAGGTAAGATGGCAATGGAAGGCATTAGGGAATTAAAGAATTAGGTTTTGGTTCAGAAACAACGGACTTGTCCGGTGCACAGGCACGGACTAGTTCGGGGGACCGGACTTGTCCGTACCTGGACCGGACTAGTCCGGTGTTCATCCGCAAAAACCTAACAGTCTGGAAAAAAATTGATCCCTAAGGTAAAACTAGTCTAGCATACACATAGTACATCAACTAGACATGTAACTAGTGAAGAATGCTAGGCCAAACGATAAGCAATAGAGAAGTTTGTGATTTCTTAGGGTTTTGAAGAAAATTTACCAAGAAATCAAAGGAAGCTTGAGATTTTGGGGGTCGGAGGCCGGACTTGTCTGCTAACTTCAATCCCCGAGTCTTCAAGCTTGATCTCCGCCCAAGATTGAGGCTTTTTGACGGAGGAATCAAGGATTCACCTTGGGAGCTCGAGCGCAAGAGAGAGAAAGCTTGGGGGCGAGTGTGGGGTGAGGGAATTAGGGTTTAGTGGCGGCTAGGGTTATGGACACGAAAAATCGGACAAGTCCGGACATGACCGGACTAGTCCGAAGTCCTCCAGAGACTTAAGTCGGACTAGTCCGTGGTCTGTCGGACTAGTCCGGCCTAACCGGCACACTGCGGACTAGTCTGCAATGGCGGACTAGTCCGGGTAACCACGGACTTGTCCGTGGTCACCAGGAAAGAATTGCATAGCCTATTCATATATATTTGAAGGTCCAATAATTGAGAGTAGAGAGAGGCAAAACAATTCAAATAATCTTGATGAATTTGACCAGTAAGCAAACAACAATCATACTATGATCAAAAATTCATCAAGATCTAATAATTGACATAGTTTTTCAAGAGAAAAAAGAAGAGGGATGATTTTCACAATTCAATCAATATTTTGAAGCAATCATACAGGTATGCAAATTTTCAAGCCACACTCCGAGAATCAAGAATGTTTAGCTCATTTCGGAGTTCGCAAAAACGTTTTTCATCAAGTGGCTTGGTGAATATGTCGGCCAATTGTTTTTGGGTATGGACATGAGAGATGGATATGTCTCCTTTCATGGAATGGTCTCTCAAGAAATGGTGTCTTATGTCAATGTGTTTAGTCCTAGAGTGTTCAACTGGATTGTGGGCTATATTAATGGCACTCTCATTATCACAAAGGAGAGGAATACGGTTCATATTGTAACCGTAATCCCTTAGAGTTTGTCACATCCAAAGGAGTTGTGCACAGCAACTCCCGGCTGCAACATACTCTGCTTCGGCAGTGGATAATGCAATGGAATTCTGTTTCTTGGATGACCAAGAAACTAAGGATCTTCCTAGGAATTGGCAGGTGCCGGAAGTACTTTTTCTATCAACTTTGCACCCAGCATAGTCTGCATCGGAATACCCAATGAGATTGAATTTTGAGCCTTTTGGGTACTAAAGACCAAGGTTGGGTGTATGAACTAAATATCTTAGGATTCTCTTTACGGCTGTCAAATGACATTCCTTAGGGTTGGCTTGAAATCTTGCACACAAACATACACTCAACATAATATCTGGCCTAGATGCACATAAGTATAGTAAGGATCCAATCATGGAGCGATATACCTTTTGGTCGACGCTCGGTCCATCTTCATTGAGATCCAAGTGGCCATTCGTTGCCATGGGAGTCTTTATGGGCCTTGCCTTGTCCATGCCAAACTTCTTGAGGATGTCCTGTGTGTACTTGGTTTGGCTTATGAATGTTCCTTCCCTTTGTTGCCGCACTTGGAATCCCAAGAAATACTTCAATTCTCCCATCATTGATATTTCAAATCTGTCTGTCATGATTTTACTAAACTCTTTACAGAAAGATTGATTAGTTGATCCAAAAATTATATCATCAACATAGATTTGGCAAATAAAAAGATCATTGTCCAGATTTTTTGTGAATAATGTATAGTCTACTTTGCCAATTTGAAAACCATTATCAATTAAAAAATCTCTAAGACACTCATACCAAGCTCTAGGAGCTTGTTTGAGGCCATAGAGAGCCTTACGCAGTTTATACACGTGATCGGGAAACTCTTCGTCTTCAAATCCGGGTGGTTGCTCCACGTACACCTCTTCCTTGATCGGTCCATTGAGGAAGGCGCTTTTTACGTCCATTTGGTACAGCTTGAAATCATGGTGAGTAGCATATGCAAGTAATATTCTAATTGATTCAAGCCTAGCTACTGGAGCAAAAGTCTCATCGAAATCCAAACCTTCGACTTGTGAGTAACCTTTGGCCACAAGTCGTGCCTTGTTTCTTGTCACCACTCCGTGTTCGTCTTGCTTGTTGCGGAAGACCCACTTGGTGCCCACTATGTTTGCATTGGGTCTTTCCACAAGTTCCCAAACCTCGTTTCTCTTGAAGTTGTTCAACTCTTCTTGCATTGCCACCACCCAGTCCGGATCCTTCAATGCATCCTCAGTCCCGCGGGGTTCCAAAAAGGAGACAAACGAGTAATGTTCACAAAAATTTGCTATACGAGATCTAGTGGTTACTCCCTTTTGGATGTCGCCGATGATGTTGTCGATTGGATGATTCCTTTGAATGCATTGGTGTACTCTTGGGTGTGGCACTTGGGGGGTCGTATGTTGGTGCTCATCTTCTTCTCCCCCTGAGTTGTTGTCCTCGTTGATTTGTTGATCATGTTCATATTCCTGTGATTGATCTTGTATCGAGGCTCCCCCTTGATTGTTGATCTCCTCTCGTGGTTCACTTTCCTCTTGTATTTGTGCCGATGACTCTTGTGGTCGTACTTCGCCTAGAGCCATCCTCTTCAATGCTTGATAGGGGGCTTCCTCTTTACCTAATTCACATTGATCAACTTGCTCCTTTTGGGAGCCATTAGTTTCATCGAACACCACGTCACGTGCCACTTCAACAAGTCCGGAGGCCTTGTTGAAAACACGGTAGGCGTAAGTGTTCGAATCATAACCAAGCAAGAAACCTTCATCGGACTTCGAAGCGATCTTTGAAGTCCTGGGCTTCTTGTTCAAAATATAGCAAGGAGAACCGAAAACTCGAAAATATGAAATGTTCGGTTTGTTACCGGTGAGTAGCTCATAGGGAGTCTTCTTTAGTAGTCGATGAAGGTAGAGTCGATTTGTGGCATGGCAAGCGGTGTTGATTGCTTCCGCCCAAAATCGATCCGAAGTCTTGTATTCATCGAGCATTGTTCTTGCCATCTCTATGAGCGTTCGGTTCTTCCTTTCGGCAACTCCGTTTTGTTGTGGAGAGTATGGTGCTGAGAATTCGTGCTTGATTCCTTCCTCATCAAGGTATTCCTCCACTTGTATGTTCTTGAACTCTGTGCCGTTGTCGCTCCGAATACTCTTGATTGATAGTGAGAACTCGTTTTGCACTCGCTTGAAGAATTTCTTGAGTGTTCCTTGTGTTTCTGACTTGTCATGCAAAAAGAACACCCAAGTGAACCGGGAAAAATCATCAATAATAACTAAACCGTATTTGTTACCGCCGATGCTTATGTAAGCAATTGGACCAAACAAGTCCATATGAAGTAGTTCGAGCGGTCTTGTCGTGGTCATGATGTTCTTCGCAGGATGTTGTGCTCCAACTTGCTTTCCTGCTTGGCACGCGCTACAAGGCCTGTCTTTCTCAAACACAACATCTTTCAAGCCTCGGATGTGATCGCCCTTGAGGAGTTTTTGAAGGTTCCTCATACCAACATGTGCTAGCCGTCTTTGCCACAGCCAACCCATGTTGGTTTTTGCAATCAAGCATGTGTTGAGTTCGGCTTTATCCTTGTTGAAGTCAACAAGGTAAAGCTTTCCCTTTAACATACCCTTGAATGCAACGGAACCATCACTTCTCCTTGAGACGATCACGCCCTCGTTAGTAAACAGGCAATTATAACCTTTGTCACATAACTAAGATATGGAAAGCAGGTTATAATCTAAAGATTCAACGTGTAAAACATGCGAAAGAGTATGTTCAGAGGATATTGCTATTTTACCGGTACCGAGGACCCTTCCTTGACTGTTATCCCCAAAGCAGATGCCTTCGTTTGGTTCCTGGTTCACTTCATACTCCACAAACATCCTCCTTTCTCCGGTCATGTGGTTGGTGCATCCACTGTCTAGCACCCATTTGGATCCACCGGAGGAGTAGGCCTGCAAAAACAAATTACGCCTTGGTTTTAGGTACCCAAGCTTGCTTGGGTCCTTGGAGGTTAGTAACAATACATTTGGGCACCCACACATGGGATTTTGTGTTCCCATGGCGTGGCCCAGCATAATAAGCATACACTTTACCAACATTATTTTTCATTAATACATAAGAAGCATCAAAGGTTTTAAACAAGAGTTGCTGTTGATTATGGGTCGTACTAGTCTGTGTGACCGGACTTGTCCGGATGACCGGACTTGTCCGGACCACAACCGGACTAGTCCGGTTTTCATGAGAGTTCAGATTTTTAGTTTTCGTGTTACCAGGTTGTGAGGGTCCTCCCTTCACAAAGGTAATCCTTCCCTTGTTATTTTTATGATTTCCAGCTCTTTGCTTTCCATCATGAGAGTAACCAATGCCGTACTTGACATTTGGAGGTCTTTGGACCAAATATGCACTACGTGCATAGTTGATCCTCTCCTTGTCAAATATTACACATTGGGTAGGATTTTTGTCCTTTGTGGAGGTAGAATTTTCCTTCAACCTGGTGTTAATTTTATCACATTTGCAAATATGAGCGATATTAGTTGAAGTGGGTTGAGAAGGTAGGGTTGAAGAGGAGGAAGGTTCACTAAGCTTGAGTGACTCAACCTGCACTTCAAGGATCTTGTTGACCTTGATTAGGTCATCAAGTTGATCCTTGATTGCAACGTTTGAGTTGGTTAACTCCAAGCAAGTTTTCTTGCTTGAAGCTAGCTTAAGCTCTAGTGAGTGGTTTCTCTCCTTTTCAAGAGCTAGTAGATTGTCAAGTTCGACATGCTTCTCCTTTTGGGAGATAATCATGTATTCTTGACGATCAATTAGCTCTTCCTTCTCAACAAGTTGGTTAAGCAAGAATTTCATTTTAGCAGCAGTTTTTCTATCTAAACCATTTAGCATATCTTCATTATCACTATCTAGATCATCATCACTGGAGTAAGAATGCACGGAAGGAGTTTTGATGTTTACCTTGCGTTTACCTTCCTTAGCCATGAGGCAAGTTCCATTTGCTTTCTTTGCACCGAGCGTGGGGAAGAGTGTGGGTTTCTTGGACATGCTTTCAATGGCTATGCTAGCCATTTCTTCTTCATCGGACGATGAGGACTCATCGTTTGAGTCCCACTCCTTTCCGATGTGTGCTTGTTCAGCTTGTTTCTTCTTCTTGAAGAATTTCTTCGGTTGAGGCTTGGACTCTTTACTCTTCTTCTTGTTGTCCTCATATGGGCAATCAACTATAAAGTGATTGTACTCACCACAATTATAGCATGCCCGCCTCATCTTCGGCTTTGTCTTCTCCTTGTATTTTCCTTCACTCGATTTTGTTCCTTGTCTTTTCTTCATAATTCTTTTGAACTTCTTCATGAACAAAATCATATCTTCTTCGTCTAGCTCGCTACTTTCATCATCGCTGTCCTCCTCAAGCTGTGCTTCTTTTGCTTCTTTGGATAGAGGCTTGAGTGAGGACTTTAAGGCAACTCCCTTCTTCTTGGCCGATGTGAGGTCGGCTATTTCTTTGACGTGCTTGGCTTGCTTCTCCATCATCTCAAAGTTGATGATTTTGCCAAGCAGTTCATCCGGAGTCATTTTCTTGTACCCGGGACTTTCTCGGATCATAGAGCAAAGTGTGACGTTGCGAGGCATAAAGGCTCTAAGGATGAGCTTTACAACCTCGTGGTCATTCCACTTTTTGCTACCATATGATCGAACCTTGTTCACAAGAGTCTTCAGTCTGTTGTACATGTCCTGGGGAGACTCATCTTCCTCAATCGAGAACCTTCCCAGTTCGCCTTCAATCATCTCAATCTTTGCCTCCCGCACATGCCTGTCACCTTCATGTGCTGTCTGTAGTGTGTCCCAGATTTCTTTAGCAATCTCCAATCCGTCCACCTTTGTGAATTCATCTCTACTTAGAGATGAGGTGATAACGGCTGCGGCTTGGGCATTCCTGTGGATGGCTTGCTCTTGACTTGGTGTGAGTTCTTCATCGTCATCAGGGATGTTTATTCCTGTGCACACAATATGCCATAAACTTGGGTTAAGGGAAATCAAGTGCATCTTCATATTTTGCCTCCACATGGAGTAATCACTCCCATCGAAGTGTGGGGCTTTTCCGAGAGGAATAGATAGATAATGACTGCTGTTAGAATTTAAACGGTCATAATTAAAAGGATATCGGGAGTAGTCGGTGTGACTACTCCCCTTCTTCTTTTCTTCAACTTTAGCTTTCCCTTTGGAAAGTGCTTTCTTTCGGAGCAGTGCTTTCAGCTCCAATGTCTCCTCATCATCATCATCGAAGTCTTGAATGGCTTCGAGATACTTTTTAAGCTTTTGGTGCTTGTCATTGTTCATTTCTTCCTGGTTGTTGATTTTCTGGACTTCCTTCATGTCCGACATGATCTCTTCGAGTGGTTGCACTCTTTCTTGAAGAACCTGCTCTGATACCAATTGAATGTAGGCCTAGAGGGGGGGGGTGAATAGGCCTTCTTGAATTTTCTCGGTTCCTGTAGCACTTCAACAAAAAGGTCAAAAACAGATATATCGGACTAGTCCGGTAATGTGCGGACTAGTCCGGATTTCACGGGCTAGGTTGATCAAGTTAAGTCAATTTGATTGTTTCGTTGACGTTTGCAGCGGAAATATAAACTTTAACAATAGTTCAATAGTTGTAAGTCAAGTTTTATTGCTAGTATGATCCTTGTTCAACTAATTAACTTGAATTCAACAAAAAGAATCAACCCTAGATAATGTTGATCAACTAGAATGATGAACACAAACGAACAAGACACAAGATTTATCCCGTGGTTCGGTTACCACGAAGGCAGCCTACATCCACGTTGAGGAGCCCACAAAAGGACCGGGTCTTCACCAACCCTTCCCTCGTCGGATCGCCACGAAGGCCAATCCTCTTCCACTAACCACACAGGGGTAAATCACCAAGTTGAAGGGGTGATCTCACAAGTTGAGAGCTCCCTTGATTACAAGTTTCAAGACCACCAATAACACACTTCGAAATATACAGATTGAGATGCAAGAGTATGTTAGAGATTCAAACCAAGAGCTCAATCGTGTGCCAAGTGCCCCTCCAATGATCTAGAAGTGATCTTCAATGGATTGATTGATTTTGCACTTAAATTCGTGGAGAGAGATGGTTTTTGAGTCTCTTGGGAGGTGTGACGGTGCTAGGGTTCGAGTGAGTGTGAAAGTGGGCCGTGCACCTCTATTTATATGGGGTTTCTAGAAGTTACCATTAGGGTTCAGAAAGATCGGACTAGTCCATGGTGGTGACCGGACTAGTCCAGTGTGCTGTGTGAAGCAAACCCTAAGTGTCCAGGAATCTCGGACTAGTCCGGTTCAAAACGGACTTGTCCGATTTCGCTACTGGAAATCTTCGGACTAGTCCGATTGTCATCGGACTTGTCCGGACATATGAAACCCTAAGTGTTTAGGATGACAAGTCCGAACCTGGAGGACTTGTCCGATTTAGTTCAGGGTGTATATCGGACTAGTCCGTGTGAACACCGGACTCGTCCGAAGTGGATCAGAATGAATATCGGACTAGTCCGGGTCACGACGGACTGGTACGATTTTGTGTGAATTGTGCATTGATAAGGACTAGTCCGCACTGGGGAGGACTAGTCCGAAGTGGAACAGAAAGATATCGGACTAGTCCGGTGGTGACCGGACTTGTCCGATCTGGTGCAGAATGTGATATCGGTCTAGTCCGGCTGATATCGGACTAGTCCGGTCCTGTATAGCTTTGTGCATTGTGTGTGTGTGATTAAGTGAGATTGAGCTCTTGGGTGTGTTTACTTAACACACTCCATACATACTAAACTACTAATTTCTTCTCCTTGAGCTCAAATTCATTTTCCTTCTCAATTTCCCTCTTTTTGGTACTTTGCTCATTTTTCATGATTTTCCTGCATTCATCTCAACAAAAGGATTAGGATCCCAATTGCTTGTCATAAATCATCCAAAACCCACAAGGGAGTCCTAGATGCATTTTCAGAGTTAGACATCTTCTCATTGGAGATGGTCCTGTGAGGCTTCATCAAACGCTCGGACTCATAGTTAGCCTACTACAATCTCCGGGGGTAGGACGGCCTCGACCCCATACACCAGGAAGAAAGGTGTTGCCCTAGTGGCACAGCTGGGTGATGTCCGACTTGCCCAAAGTGCACCGGGGAGTTCGTCAACCCACTTGGCACCATGCTTGTCCATGTTGTTATACGTGCGCATCTTGAGGCCCCTGAGGATCTCAACGTTGTCCGTTTCGGCTTGGCTGTTGCTCTTTGGTTGAGCCACAAATGCATAAAAACTTGGACGTCGAGGTCTTCACAGTAGTCTTGGAAAGATGCACTGATGAACTGGGTCCCGTTGTCGATGATGATCTTGTTCGGGACCCCAAACCTACAGATGATCGACTTGATGAACTTGACTGCGGACTCCTTGTTGGTGCTGATCACTGGGGCTGCCTCGACCCACATGGTGCACTTGTCTGCAGCAATGTAGATGAACAATACCCTCCAACTGCCCTGGGGAAGGGCCCCAAGATATCCATCCCCAAGACCGCGAAAGGCCAGGAGGTCAGGATCATTTGCAGCGTCTGTGTCGGAGTTTGAATTTGCTTGGCGTGAAACTGACACGCCTTGCATTTCTTGACCTGCTTGACGGCGTCTTGTAGTGATGTTGGCCAGTAGAAACCATGCCAGAAGGATTTGTCAACAAGCGTGTGTGAAACGTCGTGATTCCCGCAATCGCCTTCGTGGATCTCTATGAGCAACTCACAGCCTTCCTCCCGAGTTATGCACTGTAGCAGCACACCGTTGGTGCCATGCCGACAGAGGTCACCTTCTACTAGCGTGTAGCACTTTGCCATCCTTACGATCCTTTCAACGGATACTGGATCCTCCAGGAGGATGTTGTCCTTCAAATAGTCCCGGATCTCCGTGATCCAGGCATCCAGACTCTCTTGAGCTTCTGGATCTTGGGTGTCGGGTATTATGGGGACCCTGGTGATGCACAAAATCCTTTGGGGGCCCCATGGTTACAGGGCTGCCGTGGCCGACGGCTCTGTGTTGCTGGGCTCGCCTTCTTCGTTAGGCCCCGTGGGCCTTGCAGTTGGCCATATTAACCTCCTGCCGAAGACCCCTTCAGGGATTGGGGCTCCCATGGACGCCATGGTTGACAAGGCGCCGATGATGGAGTTGTCGACGCGTGGCACATGGTAGAGGTCCAAGGCCTCGATGCTAGCTTCCAACTTCTTGACGTGTAGTAGGTACACCGCGAGCTTTGGGCCGTTGCAGCAGCACTCTGCCCGGACCTACTTGGTGATCAGCTGGGAGTCTCCCTTGACCAGCATCTGCTGGACATCGAGACTATGCGCAGTTGTGAGTCCGAAGATGAGGGCCTCATACTCCGCCATGTTGTTTGTCACCTTGATGTCGAGGTGCACCGCGTACTTGGACTGCTCCTCTGTTGGAGAGGTGAACAGTACTTCGGATCTAGCCCCTTGCTTCTGCAAGGATCCGTCAAAGAAGAGTGTCCAATGAGGCTCGGTAAGCACTGGTGCTCTTGGCTCCGACTCGCTGATTTGCCGGCCCCCTAGATTGCTTGGTGAAGCAGTCCACTCACCAACGAAGTCTGCCAGAGCTTGGCTCTTGATTGCGTGTCGTGGTATGAACTCAAGCTCGAACTCCCCCACTTCGGCATCCCCTTTGGTGATATTTCCTGTTGCGTTGGGGCTGCGTAGTACCGCACCTAGTGGGAATGAAGTCACCATTGAGACTCTGTGTGCCTGAAAGTAATGGCTATGCCTGAAAGTAATGGCGGAGCTTCCTGGATGCAATTAGTACCGCATAGAGCAGCTTGTGCACCTCAAGGTACCTTGTTTTTTCTTCATGTAGGACTTCACTGATGAAGTAGACCGAGCGTTGGATAGTCTAGGATCTGCTTGGAGAAAACAGCGTATCCTCTTCCATCTGCTCTGGGCCCGGTGACTCCATGTCTCCAGGGCCTGGTGCATCCATTGGGGGCTGGGACCAAAAGGCTCCTTAATCTCTGAGGCCCTTTAGGGGGACCAGGTCATCCTCTAGGGGCTGGGACCCAAAGGCTTCTTGCTCTCTGGGGCCCGCTAGGGGGTCCCAGAACCTCCTATGGGGGCTGGGACCCAAAGGCTCCATGCTCTCCGGAGCCCCCTAGGGGGACCCGGACCTCCTCTTGGGCTGGGACCCAGAGGCTTCTTGCTCTCTAGGGCCCCTTAGGGGTACCCGGACCTCCTATGGGGGCTGGGATCCAGAGGCTTCTTGCTCTCCAGGGCCCCTTAGGGGACCCGGACCTCCTCTGGGGTCTGGGACCCAGAGGCTTCTTGCTCTCCAGAGCCATCGAGGGGGACCTGGACCTCCTCTGGGGGTTGAGACCCAGATGCTTCTTGCTCTCCGGGGCCCCCTAGGGGGACCCATACCTTCTCTGGGGACTGGGACCCAGAGGCTTCTTTGTTGTCGGGGCCCCATGCAATCTCCAAGCCCTGGGGCTCAGAATTAGCGGCAGGGGCCCCTTCCGTCCATCAAGGCTGTTGATGACCGACCCACTCTGCAACAAAAACCATGCTTACCACCTCTGTTAAGAAGGTGATGTAGAGGTACAGGGGCTCCTTGGGCTTTGGTGCCACCATTATGGGCAACATCGTCAGGTGCTGCTTCAGCTCACGAAACGCCTTCTCTGCTTCCTCGGTCCAGACGAATGGTCCGGACTTGCGCAGGAGCTTGAAGAACGAGAGGGCCCGCTCAGTCAGCCTAGATATAATCCGGCTGAGAGCTGCTAAGCACCCTACAAGCTTTTGCACATCCTCTGGGTTGGCCTCAATCCCTCAGTGTGAGACCATGAAACCGAGGAGCTTCCCAACTTTGACCCCGAACACGCACTTGTCAGGAGCCTCGTGCGTGTGGTCCACAGTCTATCAATGACTAGGGCGAGGTTTTCTAGCGATGATGTATGTGTCTAGATCTTAACTACAATGTCATTGACATATACATCTACCAGGTCCCGAATGAGGTCCCCAAATGTTTTATGCATCGCGAGAATAAAGGCGGGGAGGGCATTTTTAAGACCGTAAGGCATGGAGACATAGCAGTAAAGGCCATCTACGGTTATAAATGCAGTATGTTCTTCGTCCTCTCTAGAAAATGGGATTTGGTGAAACCCTGAGTAGGAATCTAGAAAGCATAGCATATCGCATCCCAAGGTTGAATCTACTATTTGTTCTATTATGGGGAGAGGGAAAGGATCTTTAGGAGATGCCTTGTTGAGGTTGGTGTAGTCGATGCACATCTGAAGCTTACCTCCAGCCTTGGGGACAACAACAGTATTGGCCAGCGGTGTGGGTTCGTGGACCTCCCGTATGAAGCCAGCATCGAGTAGCTTCTTGATCTCTTCGCGGATGAAGTTCTGCTGCTCGATGGACTGCTTACGGGGCCTCTGTTGTTGTGGTCAAGCGTCGAGCTAGATCTTCAGACTGTGCTCGATCACTTCCCTGGGGATGCCTGTCATCTCCGATGGTTGCCAGGCGAAGACGTCTATGTTAGCTCATAGGAAAGCAGTGAGCACCGATTCCTGCTCCCTGTCTAGGCTCCCCGCAATACGGGTGGTCTGAGCAGCATGAGAGCAAATCCAGATTGTCTTGATGGGCATGTCGTCATCGTCGAAGGCTGCACTCATGGTGCAAGGGCACGACTGCATGCGCGTGGGTCTAGCGAGGGCTTACTCGACCCAACATCGCTCTGGACAGGTGCTTGGGCCATTGCCAGCGTTCGGAGCTTCTCCAAAGCCGTCACCAAAGCAGCACGATCTCCGCAGATCTTGAGGACGCCGGAGGACGTCGAAATCTTGAGGACGAGGTAGCCGTAATGGGCTACATCCATAAACCAGTACAGGGCTGGCCTGTCGATAATGGAGTGGTAGGGGAGGCTAACTTCCACAATGTCGAATAGGATATTCACCGTCCTGAAGTTCTCGGGTGTCCCGAGGGTCACCCGGAGGTGGATGAAGCCGTACAGGATAACACTCTCCGGTCCTACCCCCGAGAATAGTTTCAACGGGGCGAGCTTGGACACGGGGATCTTCAGGTTGTCAAAGGCTGCACGGCTGATGAGGTTGAGGCCGGTTCCACCATCTACTAGGACGTGGTAGAAATTTATGTTGGCGATGGTGGGGGCGATGAGGAGGGGCAGCTGTCCGGCTCCTGCCATGTTCTCGGGGCAGTCTGAGGCGTCGAAGCTCATCGACGTCGCCATCCATCTGTTATGTGGCACTGGAGCTTGGGTAGAGGTTGTCGAAGCCGTTGCCCGACGTAGGATCTTGACCGCATTCCTGGATGCGGGTTCCCAAGATCCTCCACAGATGATGTGGAGTGGTTTGCGACGCTCGTGGTCGCTGTTGAGGTCGAAGTTCATAGCTTGGTGGACCGTTTCCACAGCGCATTTTGAGCTTTGGAACTCCATCTCCACGTCTTTGTCGACACACTAGTCGACATATTGCGGATCTATCTTGCCGCTACTCGAAGGCTTGATGAAAACCATGATGGTGAAAGCGCTACCACTTTTTTTGAGGCAAAAAGCCCCTACCTGGCGCGCCAAATGTCAAAGTGTTAGAGCGACATTTCCCTTGGATCTACTAAGGAGCAACCCGCAGAGGTTCTTTGTTCGGCGGGGCTTAGGCATCAATCGAGTGTTCTAGCGGATGGAATATGAGACGGTGGTTTTTACGTGGTTCGGGCATCAAGGAGCGTAGCACCCTACTCCACGGTGGATGGTATTGCTAGTATGTATGCGTGTGTTATGTTTCGGTCCTTTGTAAGAGTGGCGGTCCAGGCCTTTTATAGACAAGGCCGGACGCCTTACAAGTGGGGTCCAGGGGCCCGACAGGTAGTACTAGGGAGAACTTATCCTAAAGATCTAAGGCTTCTTCTATAAGCTTGCCTGATCGAGACAGTGAAGACTCGCCATCTTGCCTCTCTCTTGTCAGTAGCCCACGAGCTGTTGCTGACAGTGGCAGAAGGTGTCTCGTCGGCCTGTTTTGTTGCCGCAAGCTACCCACTTGGCCAAGTGGGATAGACCTGCGGCACCTACACACTACAAGGATTCCACCCTATTGCAGCGATTGTACTGCAACGAATACTAAATCATTGCAATAAGCTTGGTCTTTTGCCACGATTCACTAGTTCGTGGCATTAGCATCTATCGCCATGGAACACGACCATTGCATTAGGATCTGTTGCCATGATTCACTAGTTCGTGGAATTAGGATCTATCACCACGAATCTGTTGCCACGATTCACTAGTTCGTGGCATTAGCATCTATCGCCACGAAACACGACCGTTGCATTAGGATCTGTTGCCACGGTTCACTACTTCGTTGCATTAGGATCTATCGCCACAAATCTGTTGCCACGATTCACTAGTTCGTGGCATTATGATCTATCGCCACGAATCAGTTGCCACGATTCACTAGTACGTGGCATTAGCATCTATTGCCATGGAACCCGATCGTTGCACTAGGATCTGTTGCCACGATTCACTAGTTCGTGGCCTTAGCATCTATCACCACGAATCTGTTGCCATGATTCACTAGTTCATGGCAGTATAAACATTTGGCAACGACTCAAAAAATGTTGCATTAAAACACTATTGCCACAGATAAGAAATCGTTGCAATACCAAACTATTCGCCACAGATGCAAAATCGTTGCGGTACCATACTAGTTCCAACGGATCTGAAATCGTTGCAATACGGTATTATTCACCACATTTGTGGACTCGTTGCAATACCCAAATATTCACCATGGATACGAAATCGTTGCAGTACCAGACTAGTTCCCACGGATCTGAAATCGTTCCAACTACTCGCCACGTTTGTTGACTCGTTGCACTAACCTACTATTTGCCACAGACGTTAAACCGTCGCAGTATCATACTATTTGCCACGGATTTGAAATCGTTGCAATATGTTACTATTTGCCACGGCTGTGAAAATCGTTGCAATACTGTAGTATTTGCCAAGAATGTGAAAATCGTTGCAATCATGTACTATTACCACGAACGTGAAATCGTTGCAATACATTAAATCGTCGCAATACGGTAAACCGTTGCAATAACATACTATTTGCCACGAATGTGAAATCGATACAATACCGTACTATTGCCACACCTGCGAAATCGTTGCAATACAATGTTATTCATTGCAATATGTTAAATCATCGCAATACGCTAAACTGTTGCAATAACATACTATTTGCCATGAATGTGAAATCGTTACAATACCGTACTATTGCCACGCCTGTGAAATCGTTGCAACTACATACAATTACCATGAATGTGAAATCGTTGCAATACCATGTTGTTTGTTGCAATACGTTAAATCGTCGCAATACGCTAAATTGTTGTAACAACATACTATTTGCCACGAATATGAAATCGTTGCAATACCAAACTATTTGCGACGATTGTGAAACCGTTGCAATACCGTACAATTTTTTGCGATACGTTAAATCGTCACAATACATGAAACCGTTGCAATAGCGTCCTATTTGCTACCGATGTAAAATCGTTGAATACCATACTATTTGCCACGGATGCAAAGGCATCGCAACTAACCTATCGCCGCGGGAATTATTACGACGATTCATAAAAACTATCGCCACACTCTTTTTCGTTGCAACAGCGACCTATTGTGATGAAAAACAACCTATTGCGACATATTTTTTTGTTGCAATAAATCGGAATCCTTGCGGTGTTCACTGTGACGCGATTGGTCATAGCGGTCTCTGACAATTGGTGTGCTCCGTGTTGTGCGCCGGAGGTGAGTGCGCATCTTCAATGTTTGACTTGAGCAGGGCGGACCATCCCTTGACTCCTGCATCTTACCGTTCAAGGCGAGCAACGGGACATGTGGCAGCGTCGGAGCTGAGCTCTGCTTGGGAGGCCAGCCCTGGTCCTCCATGACGCGAGGCAGCTCCGGGGCTCGCCAAGGATCATGGCAGCTCCGGGCCCTTCCCAGTGGGGGGTGCTGGACCCGGTGCTCCATGCCATGTAGCTGTACCGGGGCTCTCCCTCAAGGTTGGGTGAGGTCCTGTCCCTACACGTGGCGCCTCGGGAGCCCGCCACTCTGGACGGGCCAAGTCCCATCTTCAAGGCTTACATGGCAGCACCGCAGCTCGATCATGAGGGAGGCAAAAGCCTTTGTGCCTAAAGGACATGTGGCGGCTTCGGACGTGACTCGGTGTCTTTATCTCTGTGCGAGCGTACCCCGTTTGCAGGGTACCAACAACCATGATCAGCAAAAACACATCAAAAACTTAGTAAAAGAATACTAAGCAAGTTTTCCATAAGTGTAAAGCGAGTTTGAAATATTGCAAGTTAAAAGCAGAACAATTGCAATCTAGCACCGGACCTTGCTAAAGCTAATCCGGACCTTGAACTGGAGCTTACCAAAGCTAGCAGGACTTAGCACTGGAGCTTGCCAAAGCTAATCGGACCTAGCTCTAGAGCTTAACAAAGCTAGTTGGACCTAGCGCTGGAGCTTACCAAAGCTAGTCGGTCCTAGTGCCGGAGCTAGCAAAAACATGTCGGACCTAGCCATAGCAAGTCAGACCTAGACAAAGAAGTCGGACCTAGCCAAAGCAAGTCGGATCTTACGTCGGACCATGCCGGAGCTACCCAAAACAAGTAGGACCTATTGTCAGACCTTGCAGGAGCTCAAACCTAGAGTCTGACCTTGTTGATACGGTGTTTTCGCAGTGCTCAATACTTTTATCTTCATAGCCAATGTATTTAGAACACACAGGTCTCACAGTACGGTAGGTGTCCGGACTTGTCCGGTGCCCCATGTATTTGAACTCTGGAGAGTTGAATAGACTAGTCTAGCCCACGAGCGGACTTGTCCGGTGCTATGTGTTATAGAGCATCAGAGAGTTCAAAGGATTAGTCCGATCCTATGGACGGACTTGTCTGTTGCACAGTGTTATAGAACATTAGAGAGTTTAATGGACTAGTTCGCTCCTATGAATAGACTTGTACGGTGTACAATGTAATTGGTTTACAGAAAGCTGAACGGACCACTCTAGTCCATGAATGGACTAGTCCGGTGCACTGTAAAATGTGGTTTGAGAAAGTTGATCGGACAGTCCGGTCCATGATCGGACTAGTCCGGTGCACTATGAATTTGGACAACCAAGAGTTGAACGGACTAGTTCAGTCCATGAACGGACTAGTCCTGTACTTAGTGAATTTATAGGTTGATTTTAAGCCCTTACCCCTATACAAAGACTTGAGCTCTTGGGATGTGTCTCTCACACACATCATATACATTTAATTCTACTTTGTGCTTCAGTCATCAGTTGGGCTTTTCTCTTTTTCTTCAGCACTTCATTTTTCACTTTTTGAGCGCACCAAACTATCTTGACCTGCAGACATCTCAACAAGTTCATTATGATCTCAATTGTTTGTCAACAATTGTCCAAAACCCACAAGGGATTGCCTAGATAAACTTTAAATCTCCCCCTTTTTGGTGATTGATGACAACCAATTGAGATTTCACAATTAAGAGTAAAAATTGATTTTCATAATGTGTGCATATATGAGAATAATGGATGAGTAACAAAAACTACTCACATATATGCACTCTTTATGGTAGGGTGCCTAAAGAGTGTGTGATCAAAAGATGCGGTGAGCAAAAGATAATAAATTAACAATAATAGAAAAAATCATCACATTATTATTAAACTAGGCATCATACATTAAGTAAAGTAAGCACATCCAAAAGAAATTACAACAGTTTGAAATCGAGTTACATGTCCTTGATCACAAGTCCTTAATGGCTACAAACTAGACTACTAGTCTCAAGGCACCAAAAAGGGAAAAATTGAGTGGAATCACTCATGGCCACTGCCTCCCTTGCTCTCAGTCCTCTCTTCATCTTCTTCTTCATCTTTAGGTGCTTGTGGAGGAGGAGGAGAAGGAGGAGCAGAGGCACTAGCCAATTCGAATGAAGACAATTCTTGCTCCGAGAAGGGTGCCATCTCTGTGATATCTTGTTCAGAATCTTCTGAGATCTGAGGTGACCCCAATGGCTCCATCTCCAACTTCTCACGGATTGCTTTGATGTTGTCCTTTATATATCGTTGATGCTTCATCCTGGCCAGACTCTCCATGTGCTTCTTAATTTCCACTTTGTGGCAGGATGCAAAGATGGATGAGAGCATCTTCTGCACACCACTGGAGGACTCTCTAGGAGGTGGAGGAGCAAGAGTAGCAGCTTCAGTTCTTGTACCTTCATGAGCCCTCATAGATCTTTGTTCCTTTGCAGGTGCGGTAGGAGCAGAGGGGACAATGGAAATTGTATGCTTCTTAGGCCTGAGACCAGTGTGAGGAACATCCTTTACAAACTCAAGTCCTGTCACCTTCTCAATCATATACATGACATAGAGTGCATAGCCACATGACCAGTTAGGGGTGATGGAGATGTTACAATGTCATTATAAATGTACTCAAAGACATTGAAGGTCCTTCTCTTGCTTATCACCTTCATCAATGTCCTTAGTGTCCCCTGAATAGTTCTTCCATCTACCTCCTTAGGAGCTATGGTCTTCCTCAGGATTCTATTCATCACTACAAAGAAAGGCCTGAAGTATTTCGTAGTTGGAGACTTATATGGCATTCTTGTATCATAGAGAATGTCAAGCTCATCTTTATCTAGAGGCTTTAGGCTATGAATGATGATGTCATTCTCCTAAGAATCTTGAAGGTGAGGAATTCTAGCAAACTCCTCATAAGTGACACTGTACTTTGCTCCATGAGTCATCCATATCAGTTTGTCACCATCATCACGAGCAAAGTATAGACTGCAATAGAATTGAGTGATGACCTCAATGTTCCAGTTCCACTGGAAAGAGACAAGATCCTTGAATCCATGTTGCTCCAATGCCTCCAAAACCTCTCGATAAGCTTGCCATCTCTTGGACTGGAGATAAGTGATATCCACCCACTGACCTTTAATCACTGGGTTCCTCATCTTCATGTATACATGCTCATAATAGTCAGCATGAAAATTGCTCTAGAATCTAGGGTCAGCTGTCTGTTTGGGCTGATCATAGACTTCCAGCTTTTTGAACTTGTGAGCCAATTCACTCCCTTTTCCTGTAAAGTCATCACTAGAGGGCTGCCTATTGCAGTGAATAGGAGCCTTTATTTTCAATGGGCCAATAGGACTACTAGACAGTCCCTTTGACTTTGTTGAGAGTTATCTTGGGTGCCGATGAACTCCCAGCACCTTCCTTATTTATTGGTTTCTTCACAAACAATCTCGTCTTCTTGGGAAGTACATCGGGAGGAGAGAAGTGAACATTGTGGTCGTGTCTTTCTTCATCATCCTCTCTTTGGATCTTTGCACTCTAGCACGGTCACACTCTTCATCATAATCAAAAGAGTTGTCCTCAAAACCTGAAGACATTGTGCATGACATAGGTATTCAAGAATTGATAAGAATTGATTTGAGACAATGTGCAAATAAGAATTTGGAGGTTGTTGACGGTTCCTACGCACTACTAACAACTCATCTCTAGCAGTGGTGCCATGAATGCTTGTTAATAGATTTTAGATTATACATATAAATCCGCAAGCGCACAAAATCTATTGATGTAGCATTTATCCTCTAAGAGTATTCCAAAAGGGTGTCATTTATATTCTCCCAAAGGAAGGCTAGATGGAAGTAAAAAAATCATCAAGTGGAGAGGCTAGGTCGGCATAGGTAGGGTTCTAGCAATGATGGATAGATGATAATTTGGAGTAGTGTGACACACCCAAGAGCATTCTATCCTAAGGGGATAAATGGGGTAAAGAGGGACTAGGCTAAGAGTTAGGTAGAGACTAATACTATGCTTCTAATTTACATATACATAGCCTAGGTTAGTTACTAATGATCATGCCAATTATGAATTCTCATGCTAAGTGGATTAACACATCGGGCACGAGTTTACCCCTTGCAATACTAGGACGACTCCTGCCAAGATCTTGTGGCACAACCAAACGTGGAGGATTACAAAGAACAGATAGAGCCATCACCACCTACTGCCTACCTTTTCAATCCGTGGGTCTACGAGACGGAACGCTACTCTCTATCCTAGCACCATGCTAGCATATTAAGTAATTACCTTAAGAGACTAGGCATAATCCATCCTAAGGCAATGGACTAAATCATCGTTGAACCAATGTTGCTTTATAGCATAAGTGATTCATGTTAGCATAATCATGTCATAGCTAATTAGACTATAGTGGAGGTTTATAGTGTTTATGATGATATATTGAGAATGGTATAGCATAATCATAAATACTACTGTGACCACATATATGGAATCCACAATCAAACAAGAAATGCTTCATCAAAGTATATGAACAATGGAGGACTAAAAAGATAACATCTTTATTAAGAACAAAGTCACAAATACAAATAGGAATATAAGAGCCATACCTTTCCCGATTGGAAATCAGGAAGAGACTCCTTCTACTAATATCCTACATGGGCTATGGACTAGAGACTCTCCTCTCTACAGCCTATACTGCTCTAAACCTATGGCGAGTAGTGGATACAATGGATGAAAACTCAAGTGGTTTGTGTTAAAGTGAGAGGTGAGGGGTCCTATTTATACCTTGGAGAAGGATCGGTTCTCGCCACCAAAAATGCACAAAGCAGTTTTCATCGTGACCATGGCACCACAAGGAGTCGACACCTAGAAGCTGACCGAGTTTGGCGCCAGGAAGGGTTCGGCCGAACCCCCTAGTTGGCTGAACAGAAATGTTGACCATTTCTAGTGTGCTTCCTCAAGATGACTTCCAAATGGGTCCCATTAACTGATATGGGTGCTACACTGTTAGATGGCCTTAGATCTTCTGTTTGTGGGCCATTTGACCCATATGGTGGCATGTGGCATCACCTGATTGGCTGGAATGATATTTTATAGGATTCATCCCCTTGTTTCACTTCAATTCTGCATAGAATGCCTGCATGCACTACTTTCTCCAAAGACAAGTGGAAATAGGTTAAATAGATAGGTGATGTGTGCAATAAATGATATTTCCTTCACATAATTGAGTTATATTGATGGGTGGGATTGGTATATAACAGCCGTCGACAATCTCCCCCAAGCTTATCCTTTACTCGTTCCAAGCTAAGTCAAGACTTTAGGTTGATGATCAGGAGTTGCTACAATGTTATACTTTTCGAACGTATCATGTGCAGAACAAAATACTCTACCTAGTATTGCCAAAATTGGCACAGTGCTTCAACAATATTAAGTCATTATGGGGCTTATGCCATCTCCTATTCATGGGTGGTTGAAAGATAGAACAGCAAATGGAGCGCACATATCCAAGAAATCAAGTTTCACTCAAATTCCGGAGAGCTCAATTTAGATTTTAAGTATCTCAATTTGATTCACTCAAGTCTCTCCTTTGTGTGTAGTGGAAATATATCCTCACCACAGCATTCTGCCTAAATTCATCCTACCTCTATATAAGGCTTGTATGTGGAGCTTGGTAGGGAATATAGTAGGCATATTTGCAAAACATAATATTGCTAAGTCAAAAGAGTAAGCCTTAAGAGAAATCAATTCAAAACAATTTGATTCAAGACTTGTGCATGTGTGATGGAATGGAGTGGATGTGGATATTGAGATGACTCCTTTTTGAGTGGACTCTCTTATTTTGCAGGGAAGAATCATGGCTACTTCTTTTTCTCATGCTTTTGATGTAAGCATGCATTTTTATTTTTCTTTTTTTTTGTAGCCATGTCTTCTACTCCTTTTTTATGCAAGAAATTTTGGAGAGAGTACTAAGTATGAATGATATGGAGTTTCTCATTTTATTATGGAATGGTGGTATGGTGGAATTTTGGTTACTTCTAGTGTTGAAGTATAGCATGTGCAAGTGAAGTCTTGAATTCAAAAAGTAATGAATGAAATCTCACATAGGACTGTACTAGTTTGACAAATCTCAATGTGAAGACAAATAGCATATGCATAAGATCTATCAATGTAATGTATCATATGACTTTGGTAGGTATTTCCAATCAAATGAGAGTAACTAAAATCTTTTTAGAATTTCTCCGGAAATCTAAGTTTCACATTCAAACTAGGAATAGCAGCCCTATCACTATATGATATCCCACAACAACTTAGAATGGATTAAGCTTTTGCTACCCACAATTTCCAAATGAAGGCAAAAAGCAATCTTAGCCAATGAGAGCAATATTTTGGAGAGTATTAAGTTGTAAACTAGGGACTTATGAAAATTAAAACAGAGCAACTATTCATCATTTCATCTATGTGAATTGCAAACCGTTCTTACCGCACATCATTTATTTTATTGAAGAACAAATCTATCCTAATTTTTCTTATATGCAAGGTGAATGATGGTCAAATGGAAAATAAATATGCAAAGGGGTTGATACAATTTACCTCAAGTGGGTGGTCCTCCCCCGAGCTTGTTCTTCACTCACCTTCGTGTCGAGGGTTGAACCCTTGATGACGGAAGTATGCCACGAGATCGCCTTGTTGTTATTGTAGCGTGGAGTTGAGGTTGATGAATTGAGCGTCTATGTGTTGTTGCCAGGCTTGGGTACCTTGGACATGCCCTTGGAGAGTGTTGTAGATGTCACTCGTTCTTACTTCAAGCTCATCCATACGTCTAGTGAGATCCGTCATTCCTTGGCTATAGTCATCATGACTTCTTGCCGAAGAGGAACGACATCTTCTCATGGACGATGGAGGCAAGTTGCTAGAGCTTGAAGTGGATAGGGGCGGCTCCCATGTGGCACCTGGCGATCCATGCCAAGATGGACCTTCAGTCTCATACGATGGAGGTTGAGACCATCTGCGTGCATCACTCGTTGGGTTCTCTTCCCCTTCGTACTCATGGAATGTGGAGGTTGTCGGGGGCATAGCTGCTCTCCTTGTACGACTTCTAGTTACCCTGCTAGAGACATTACTTCTTCCAGCTTCCTCAATGGGAAGGAGGTCAATGGTTAGCTTCCGGCATTTGTACAAATGATAATATGGATTAGGTAACCGAATTTCATTGACAAAGCCGAGATAATAAAATATCAAAGAGCCATATTGATCATGCTTAAGGGTATGTCCTTGCACTAAATAATCCTCAGCAATTAATTCTCTTTCTTTTTTAATAAACTCAATTAAGAATATTCAAGTGCTCCGACCCTAGTAGCAATACATGTAATCAATGAAGTACATTCAATTGGCCCTAACCTTGGAATGTAATCTAACCATTGTGTCATCATCGCAATAAATGGAGTAACTTTTATATTTTTAATCATCACAAATAAAAATTTTAGCTCATCATCACGCACTACCCTTACATCTCCTCTAGGGAACATGGTCATAGCCACCCATCTATGCATGTAGCACAAAGTAGGGTTGTGCAAGTGGCTATTCCTAGGTGCACTACATCTGACCTCACTAGTTAAACCTTTCCAAAAACATTGTTTGTTAAACTTAGGCAAAGTGTCTAAATCTAGCAAACAACATTTATGGAAGCCTAGGCTTTCACTTAATTCTTTCCATAGATGTTGTACTATTTTTGAAATAATCTAAAAGTAATACCATCAAATCCTATTTTGATTGTGCAAAGGAATTATATGGAGAGAAGGAGTGAATCTTTCTCCTCTATGTGAGAAAAGTTTTCCCATCCTAATGCACGCCAAATGTAAAGGAATTTGGAATCCATACCTATTTCAGAGATCAAATTTGTATCATAAGCTTTTGTACGAGAAAACTCATGATCTTGGAGGAGCTTGTGTGCTTGATCTTCAACTTCAATTTGGATGTTGAGGTCGTCATCGTGAGGAAGTTGATAAGGGTTTCTCCTCTCACCCATGGGAATGTCCTCTCCTTCACTCCTCCTCAGTGAACTGGGTGTAGCAACATAAGAGGGGCGTGCACTTGAGTCTCCACCATGGCTTGAGCTTGCAACCTCCTTCCTCTTTCCAAACAACCTCTTCATTCCTTTCATGGCCACAACAAACAAGAACACAACAAGGAAAAAACTTGAACAAGGTGATGTTAGTGAAAGCAAAACCCCCGACCAATTTTCCCTTGAAGAACTTGAGAGCAAATTGCAAATGCAAACAAAAGCAAATCTTTTTGAGTTGGATTTTGAGCAAGAGTACTTAAATGAAGAGCAAGAAAAACAATGTGAGCACGACAGACTTTGGGGAGGAATTAAATGAGGTGAAGTGTGAGGAGAAGTGCCCCCTCATGGCCACTATTTATAGTGTGCACCCCCCAACAGTCACCAGGGAACTAAATCTAGCCATTGGAGGAGAGAGAGCAAAAATGGCCCTTTCCCCATATCGGCCGAACAGTGGGGTCAGCCGACCTGACAGGTAGGCCCCCCTGTTCTCCCTTTTGGCAGGTGGCTCCCCAACGGCTATGGGAATAGCACGTTGCTGAATTACCACTTTTGCAGCTCACAAAATTATTTTCCGAATAAAAACTCCTTTTTCAAAACCCAAAAATTTTCTTTTTGTGAAAATAAAGAAATAAAAATGATAGTTGAGAATATAATATTCTCAACTTACTAAGAAAATCAAATATGCAGTAGGGGAAAATCGAACTAAATGGGGAAAACCAATTAAAGACAAAAGAGAAACCAAAGAAAAGGATAACTACAAATTTAACCTATTGGCTAGGTCTCACCACCGTCTGATGAGATGGACATTCCTCCTTCTTCATTTTTTGACATCCAGGCCTGGAGGGATGTGCTCTGATGGCTTGTCTTGCTTCTTCTGCCATACTTTCTTTGGCATCTTGGTGGAGTTGGGCCTTTGAGGAGGCGCAGACTTCTCTGTCTTCCTGGGGTGTCAGCGTAGACGATATGACGAGTTTTTTTGCATAGATCAAATACCTCATGAATGCAATAAACATGTTCACCATTGGAGATGTGATTTAGACCTCTTGAATGTGTTTAACATTCGGCCCATACTTGATACAGATCATTGAGCATTGCTCCAACTTTGGGCGAAAGTTAAACTTCGCCTCCTGGCCATTGATATGGAAGTGGATTTCCCCAGCTCCCACATCCATGTGAGCCTTCACGTTGCTTAGGAATGGTTGCCCAAGAATGAGCGATGTATCCTTCTCGACCTCTATATCGAGTACCCCAAAATCCACAGGTATGAAGCAGTTCAGGATTTTCATCGGAACATCTTTAGCGATACCCGCCGGATAACAGACTCAGGAATCAACCAGTTGTAGCTGCATTGGTGTTGGAGTAAGTTCCATGATGTTCAGCTGGTCAAAAACCACCTTGGGCATCACACTCACACTTGCTCCAAGGTCACAAAGGGCCTTGTCAAAGTGGTGTGCCCCAATTGAGAATGATATTGTAGGAAATCCAGGGTCCTTGAACCAGTTCCCTCTTTGTAGAGAAATTATGTTGACATTTTCCACAGGGGGTTCGGGCTGTCCTGGCATTTTTCCATTCTCCACAGGAGGAACAACAGCTACCAGTTGAGCCAACTGAGTCTCCAACATCTTGTTGAAACTCATTTGATTCTTGAAGGTTCAGAACAATCCTTCAATCTTGGTATTAATGCTCTCTAGGGTCTTGTCATTGGCCGACAGCCTCCTGGATATAGCCTCATTGATCTTCAACTGGCCAATGGCAAGTTCTCTCAACTTGGGTTGATTTCCATTGTTGCCATTGTTGTTGTACCCTCTTTGAAAGAATGGGCTTTGTTGGCCCCACCCTTGACCTCCTGGACGGTAGCCATTGTTGTTTCCATTGTTCGCCACGTATAAGGCATCCTCGCGGGTTTCTGGGCAGTCATTGCCCAAATGTCCTGTGTTGCAACAGACTTCAAAAGTGATGTGAGAGTCTAAGGCAATGGTATTGCCACATAACTCACCATTACCTTGTCCATCAATTTTCTTCATAAGGAAGTCCAATTTGGAAGCAATCATGTCCACCTCCTTCAAGGTGTGCATGCCTTGCAGGCGGGTATTGAGACGCTCGTTGCTCTAACCCATGTTTGACACCATCTTCTCAATCAAATATTTAGCTTTGGGCACCGTCAATGAGAAGAAGGCACCTCCAGCAGCAGCATCAATATGGTCACGGGCAGAAGGGATCAGCCCATTGAAGAAGTTTTGTATGATGAGCCAATCATCCATCCCATGGTGAGGATAGGCTAGGATGTACTCCTGAAGCCTTCCCCAAGCCTTGGGAATAGATTCCTTGGCATCTTGCTGAAAGCTGGAAATTCTTCCACGTAGGGCATTGGTCTTGCCCAGCGGAAAAAACATGGCGAGTAATGCCGTAGAACACTTCAACCATGTATCTACAGCACTTCGGTTTGTGTAGAACCACTGTTTCTTTCGCTCTCACAAGTAGAGAGAACAAAAATAGCCTATGACGGACTGCAATGAGAGATACATCCTTTATCTTAAAAGTGCTGCAGATCTCAAGGAACTATTGCAGGTGAGCACATGCATTCTCGTTAGCCTTCCCACAAAATGGGTTGGCTTGCACTATAGTGATTAGGCCAGTCTTGATTTCGAAGTTTATGTATCCCGTGTTAACAAAGGACCCAACAGGCACATTGTTAGCAGAGGGAGCTGAAAACTGATGAAGGGTCTTCTGGGCCATTGGTGTTTCAGTTGTTTGTGCAGTTGTGCTAGCTTGCTTTGCCGCTCGAAGCTTCTGAGGAGTAATGACACAAGGTAGATCTATCAGAAGGGATTTGGGATCTTCAACAGAGTTTTCTGACAAGCGATAACCAGAGATACACTACCTTGTTTTCACATAAAATGCGAAAACAAAGAAGAGTCATCCTACTAAAACCTACCAAGATCCTATCCTATTCACTTAATCATGCAATACTTCGGCTGACTTCCCCAGCAACGGTGCCAAAAATGCTTGTTCACGGTTCCTACACACTACTAACAACTCATCTCTAGCAGTGGTGCCAGAAAATATAAATCTGCCAGCGCAAAAAATCTATCGATGTAGCATTTCCCCTCTAAGAGTATTCCCAAAGGGTGTCATTTATATTCTCCCATAGGAAGGCTAGATGGAAGTAAAACAATCATCAAGTCGAGATGCTAGGTTGGCCTAGGTAGGGTTCTAGCAAGGATGGATAGATGATAATTTGGAGTAGTGTAACACACCCAAGAGCATTCTATCCTAAGGGGATAAATGGGGTAAAGAGAGACTAGGCTAAGAGTTAGGTAGAGACTCCTACTATGCTTCTAATGTACATATACATAGCCTAGGTTAGTTACTAATGATCATGCCAATTATGAATTCTCATGCTAAGTGGATTAACACATCAGGCACGGGTTTACCCCTGGCAATACTAGGACGACTCCTGCCATGAGCCTGTGGCATAGCCGAACGTGAAGGATTACAAAATAAAGATAGGGTTGTCATGACCTACTGCCTGCATCTTCAATCTGTGGGTCTAAGAGACATTCAACGCTACTCTCTATCCTAGCACCATGCTAGCATATTAAGTAATTACCTTAAGAGCCTATGCACAAGCAATGAAACAAATCATCATTGAACCAAAGTTAATTCTTTGCATAAGTGATTCATGTTAACATAATCATGTCGTAGCTAATTAGACTATAGTGGAGGTTTATAGTGTTTATGATGACATATTGAGAATGGTATAGCATAATCATAAATACTCTCCTACCACATACATGGAATCCACAATCAAACAAGAGACACTTCATCCAAGTATATGAACAATGGAAGTCTAAAGATAACATCTTTATTAAGAACAAAGTCAAAAATACAAATAGGAATATAAGAGCCATACCTTTCCCAATCAGAAATTGGGAAGAGACTCCCTCTACTCGTCTCCTACTTGGACTATGGGCTAGATACTCTCCTCTCTATATCATATACTCCTCTAAACCAATGGAAAGTAGTGGATACAATGGATGAATACTCAAGTGTTGTGTGTTGAAGTGAGCCGTGAGGGGTCCTGTTTATAGCTTTGAGAAGGGTCGGTTACTGCCACCAAAAGCGTGTGAATAAGTCTTCATCGTGACCAGGGGACCACAAGGAGTCAGCACGTGCAAGTTGACCGAGTTTAGTTCTAGGAAGAGTTCAGTCAAACCCCCTTGTCAGCTGAATAGAAATGTTGACCATTTCTAGTGTGCTTCCTCGGGGTGACTTCTAGGTGGGTCCCATTAACTGATATGGGTGCTACACCGTTAGATGGCCTCGGATACTTCTAGTTGTCTGCCATTTGATCCATGTGGTGCCATGTGGTGTACCTTGATTGGTTGGAATAATATTTTATACGATCTATCCCCTTGTTTCACTTCAATTCTGCATAGAATGCCTGCATGCACTACTTTCTCCAAAGACAAGTGGAAATAGGTTAAATAGAAAGGTGATGTGTGCCAGAAATGATATTTCCTTCACATAATTGAGTTATATTGACAGGTGAAATTGGTATATAACAGCCGTCAACAGAGGTTCAAATTGTCAAATATCGGACTTGTCCGTTTCAGAGTGCGAACTTGTCCGAAGTACCGGACTTGTCCACAAATGAACATTGGACTAGTCCGGTCTGGCATAAGAACCCTAATTTCCTATTTTCAACAAATCTAGCTCGAATTGATTCACAATGAATGTGAAACAGTAGGAATACATCTAGAAGAGTAATGTATGCCCTAGGAGTCAAGAAAATTAAGCAAGAATTAAGAAAAGATAAGAGCTAGGGTTTGAGTGATATTTTACTGAAAAATTGAAGATTTGAGTTGAAGGAGCAGAGTATGGTCTGGATTAGTCCGAAATGGATAGGCTCCGTGCTGAGGAGAGGATTTCCCTTTCAGGAATCCGTGATTTTGATGGCTGGAAGCAAAAATCGCCTTTGGAGCACACGGTTGAAGGGAGAGAGAGCAAGAGAGATTATGAGATGTGGTGGATGAGCTCCTAGCGGAGGGCTAGGGTTAACCCCAATATATATGGTCTAGTCTAGTCGACACCGGACGAGTCTGGTATGCAGAACCAGAGCCGGACTAGTCTGAGGAAATGAACTGGTCCGGTGCTGACGCCGGACTAGTCCTATGTGAGCATGAGAGAACTGAGTTGAACAACTTGATTTTTGTTGTTTGATATAATAGTGATCTAAAGGACATGATTTCACAAAGAATCCTGATGAACATGACTAGCAAGCAATCAACAATCTAACAATGTCCATAATTCACAATGATTCAATATTTTAAATAGTTTTCAAGAGAAAATCGAGATAAGGGACAAATTTTCACAAAAATGAGTAAATTTTGAAATCACAATCAGGTATGCAGTGTTTCAAGCCACATTTATAGAGTCGACTATATTTAGCTCATTTCCTAGCTCACAAAACCCCTTTTCATCTCATGGCTTGGTGAAAATGTCTACAAGTTGTTTTTCAGTCCTAACATGTGAGATTACTATGTCACCTTTTATTGAATGATCTCTTAAGAAATGATGACGAATAACTATGTGCTTAGTTCTTGAGTGTTTTACTGGGTTGTGTGCAATTTTTATGGTACTATCTTTATGACATAGGAGCAGAATATGGTTCAGATTGTAACCATAATCCCTTAGAGTTTGTCACATCCAAAATAGTTGTGCGCAACAACTACCGGCCGCAACATACTCTGCTTTGGTTGTGGAAAGAGCAATGGAGTTTTGCTTTTTAGATGACCATGAAACTAAGGATCTGCCAAGAAATTGGCAAGTCCCAGACGTGCTCTTTCTATAGACTTTGCATCTTGCATAGTCGGCATCAGAATAACCTATCATGTAAAACTTGGATTCTTTGTGATACCAAAGGCCCAAGTTGGGTGTTTGCACAAGGTATCTTAAAATTCTTTTTACAGCTATTAAATGGCACGCTTTAGGTGCGGCTTGAAACCTTGCACACATACTCACACTAAGCATAATATCTGGCCTAGATGCACATAAATAAAGTAATGAGCTAATCATGGACCAATATACCTTTTCATTAACATTTGTACCATCTTCATTGAGATTGAGATGTCCATTAGTTGCCAGGGTTGTCTTGATGGGCTTCGCCTTGTCCATATTGAACTTCTTGAGGATGTCCCGCGTGTACATGGTCTGGCTTATGAATGTGCCTTCTCTTAATTGCTTCACTTAGAATACCAAAAAGAACTTTAATTCACCCATCATCGACATCTCGAATTTGTATGTCATAATCTTGCTAAATTCTTCACTAAAATAATTATTAGTAGAACCAAAGATGATATCATCAACATAGATTTGACATACAAATAGATGATCGCCAAAGTGTTTTGCGAACAAAGTATAATCAGATTTACCAATTTTAAAACCATTTTGAGTCAAAAATCTCTAAGGCACTCATACCAAGCTCGAGGAGCTTGTTTGAGGCCAAAGAAAGCCTTACACAATTTATACACATGGTTGGGGTACTCTTGATCTTCAAATCCTGGTGGCTACTCCACGTACACTTCCTCCTTAATTGGACAGATGAGGGAAGCACTTTTGACATCCATTTGATACATCTTCAAATTATGGTGAGTAGCATATGCCAATAAAATGCGAATGGACTCAAGTCTAGCTACGCGAGCGAAAGTTTCGTCGAAGTCCAAACCATTGACTTGTGAGTAACCTTTTGCCACAAGTCACTCCTTATTTCTTGTTACAACCCCATGTTCATCTTGTTTGTTCCGAAAGACCCATTTGGTTCCAACGATGTTCGCCATTGGTCTTTCCAAAAGTTGCATACTTCATTTCTCTTGAAGTTGTTTAGCTCCTCTTGCATTGCAATAACCCAATCTGCATCCTTCAGTGCTTCTGCTACCCCGTATGGTTCCCAAAAAGAGACAAAAGAGTAGTATTCAATGAAATTTGCTATGGGAGATCTAGTAGTTACTCCCTTAGCAATGTCTCCAATGATGTTGTTGACGGGATGATCTCTTTGCATACTCTGATGTACTCCTGGGTGAGGAACTTGTGAAGTTGCTTGCACTTCATTGTCTTCATTCTCATAGTCTCCCCCGAGATCACTGCTTCCATGGTTATATTGATCTTCTAGATCTTCCTGATCTTGATCTTGTGCATGAGCTACCCTTGATCATTGATATCCTATTGAGGTTCATCTTGTGCACTTGAGTCTTTTGGTTGCTCTTGAGGTCGAATATCACCAATTGCTATCCTCCTCAAAGCTTGGCATGGGGCATCTTCTTGTTCTAGCACATACTTATCAACATGCTCCACATGGGAGCTGTTAGTTTCATCGAACACTACTTTACGTGCAACCTCAACAAAGTGAGAGACTATGTTGAAGACACAATAGGCGTAGGCGTTCGAGTCATAACCAAGCAAGAACCGTTCATCAGACTTCAAAATGAACTTCGAAGTTCTCGTTTCTTGTTCAAGATAAAACATTTACATCCAAATACATTGAAATATGAAATGTTCGGTCTATTACCGTTGAGGAGCTCATATGGCCTCTTTTTCGAAAGTCAGTGAAGATATAGCCGATTCATGGCGTGACAAGCGGTGTTCACCGCTTCAGGCCAAAACCAGTCCAAAGTTTTCTATACATCCAACATTGTCCTAGCCATCTCGATGAGCGTCCTGTTCTTCCTTTCGGCCACCCTATTTTGTTCAGGGGAGTAGGGTTCCGAAAATTCATGCTTTATTCCTTCTTCATCTTGGTACTCCTCTTGTGTATTTTTTAATTCTGTCCTATTGTCACTTCTAATGTTCTTCACGGTTGAGGAGAATTCATTCTTTGCTCTTTTCAGGAATGTGTTAAGGATTCTCTGAGTTTTTGATTTATCATACAAGAAAAATACCCATGTAAATCTAGAAAAATCATCAACAATAACTAATACAGTTTTGTTATTGCTAATGCTTATATAAGAAATTGGACCAAAGAGGTCCATGTGTAGAAGTCTCAGCGGTCTTGAGGTAGCCATCACGTTCTTGGCGGGATGTGGTGCTCCAACTTGTTCTCCCTACTAGCAAGAGCTACACGGTCTGTCTTTCTCAAAAATTACATCCTTTAAACCTCGGATGTGACCATCTTTTAGAAGTTTCTGCAGATTTCTCATCCCGACATGGGCTAGCCGTCTATGACACAACCATCCCATGTTTGTTTTAGCAACCAAGCAAGTGTTGAGTTCAGCTTTACCTTTGTTGAAATCAACAAGATAAAGCTTTCCCTTCAACATTCCCTTGAAAGCAATCGAGCCATCGCTTCTTCTAAAAACATTCACACCCTCATCAATGAATAAACAGTTATAACCTTTGTCGCACAACTAAGATATGGACAATAGGTTATAATATAAAGAATCTACATGTAAAACATTTGAGAGAGTATGTTGGGAAGAGGTTTCAATTTTACCACTACCAAGGACCTTTCCTCGGCTCTTGTCTCCAAAGTATATCCCTTCACTTGGATCCGTGTTGCGCTCATACTTGTTGATGTTTCATACATCACAGATCATCTCTCAAAAGAGATGAGGTCCGCAAGCGCACGGAAACTATCGTGTAGCATTTCACCCTAGAGTATTCCCAAGGGTATCGTATTTATCCCGAAGGAAGGCAATGGAGTAAAGTAAACACTACTCTTATGACCAAGCTATGTGATACTAATCAATTATCAAGACAGTGTTAAGATGATAATGAGGGTAGTGTGACACACATCTAAGCAATCTACTATAAGGGTAAGGTTGTCCTAGCGTGGGTTAGACTACGAGATGGAGCTACTCCTACTATGCTCTTGTAGGATCAAAGAGCACATGAAAAGCTACCAGAGGGGGGTGAATGGTAGATTTAAAAAATCTTACGCAGTGGAAACAATTAAATCTCAACCCCTTTGGTAGAAAAACAATATGTTAAAGAAATCGTGTGTGAGACTAATCTTAACATGTTTTATCGTGAAAAAAGTGATATATATCTGAGAGAATCAATTCACAAAGAAAAAACAAGAAGAATCACTCAAATCCGTCGAGAGAAACTCAAGTTATGATCAAAAGATCTAACAAAGGTCAATCTGTCCAACCCGAGAAAAACAGTTCTGGAACGCTGCAAAGAAACTCGTGTAGATCAGAAACCACAAATACAATGACCTTGAAATTTTGATAGATGATATATAATCAAGTTGTGAAGACAACCCAAAAAGAATTACGTCAATTGGATCTGTAAAACTCGATTTATGATAAAACTACTGACAAAATGTAGTGCTGTCCAGAAACTCGACGAGTAAAACTTGTCTGGAACAAGTCGGACGAACAAGGCACAAAAGTTCCTTCAAACTACGAATTTTATTCAATAGAACACAAGAGGAACAGCCCCAAAGTCGTGCACCACGAGCTCTGGCCTTCCCTTGCTTATATAACCAACCCTTAGGCAAACCCAATCTCAACTAGGACTCTAATCCTACTCAAATCATGAATCAAAACTTTCCATAATTGCTTAGGACTCTTCTATACGCAGATAGAAGCAATCTTAAGACTTCCAAACACCTTAGAAACATATCCCACATTCCTAAAACAACTCAAATTCGTGACCCACACGAAATCCTATCATAACCAACTCGATACTTTCCATACCGAGCCATAACCGACTCCGCCGCAACCAAAGTCATCAACCGATATGATCCGATCCTTCAAACCAGATCTTCCCATCCATAAACCATCTTCGGAACCATGTTGCCACGTCATGCACCGCATGCATACATGCAAACACCTTCCTTCGATGTCCGGTAACCTTCATATGCACTGCCCTTGATTCAATCATCCTGCGTGACCTCCTGACCCGCTCAACCACAATTCCTCCTGAATTTGTTGTTGGAACCTCATCTCCTCCCTGAGACTAGTCCAAAGGATCCTGTCACCAGCCATGACTTGAACTCAAGCAACACCTGCACATGAACAAACAACCAATCCGTACGAGACCAAGTCCGCGACTTGACTCAAGTGAGTTCCAAGAACAACACCTTATGTGAGCACCTCACATAAGCACGTTGCAAAGCATATCAAAACGACATCAGCCATATCAACCAAAACACACTAAAAACTTAGTAAACGAATACTAAGCAAACTTTCCATAGATGTAAAGCAAGTTCGAAACATTTCACATGAAAATTTAGGACATTACGATCAAGCTCCGAACCTTGCCAAAGCTAACCAGAGCTTGAGACGGAGCTTACCAAAGCTAGTACAACCTAGCGCCGGAGCTTACCAAAGCTAGTCGAACCTAGCGCCGGAGCTAACCAAAACTAGTCGGAACTAGTCATCCCAAAAGTTGGAGCTAGAAAAACATGTCGGAGCTAACCAACATAAGTCGGACCTAGCAAAACATATCGGAGCTTAACAAAGACATGTCGGAGCTATCAATGACATGCCGGAGCTAAAGACAAAGCTCACGGGAGGTACCCAAAAACATGTCGGATCTAGACAAAGAAATTCTAACCTATTGTTAGACCTTGCAGAAGCTCAGAGCTAGAGTCGGACCTTGCCAAAAAGGTGTTATGGCAGCATTCAAAACTTTTATTATCAAAGCCAATTTATTCAGCACACATAGGTCTCACAATCTCTCCCTTGATGAATGCATTGGCAACACCACTTAAGATCCAAACATTGGCTTATTTACATTAAAAGTTTTGAAAATAATTTCTCCCCCTTGCATAATTCACCATATTATATCTCCCCCTTTGACAATGTATTCAGCAAGGTTCAAAAGAGAAATTTTAATTGTTATGAGCATATTATAACATATACATATAAAACAAAGCTCATCCAAAACATACTATCAAGTTACTTACACTATCACAACAATGAGATACATAAAGTAGTGTAATCCATGCTAGAGATCAAATGTAATTTTCAATTTAAGCAAGTCATGATCTCACAAACTTAACTATTTCAATACCAGAAAGCATGACACTTGTTGCTGCATTTTATTAGTTTTCAAAGCACAAATTTAGAACATATTATATTTGCAAGAGATTATATGCGCATCTGCTTTATTCTAACCAACCAAGCCAAGCCTATATCATTTGACAATCAGAAGTTTAAGGACATGGTTTTAGTCATACACAACTTCTTCCAAGTTCATATCTAAGTGCAATGATAAGCCATCTCAAAAGAAGAAGTGTGATGCATGCATATTCTCTTGATCTTTTCTCAACTTATATTTGTTCATAAAAAATCAACAAGTGAGTTGATTACTTGATTAATTCTTTATGATTAAAAGCACTTGTGAGCATGCAACAAGTTCAAAACAGCAAGAAAGTTTGACCATGACCATATTTAGTGTAAGTAATTATTCCAATTACTAGACATGGCAAAAACTACAAAATGTATAACACGAGTAATGTAGTAAGAACTTTCAGAATGTAAAGGAATCACAAAGTATTATATGTATGAAATACTATGCTCATATTATTTTAATTTGAGATTCACACAAGGACTTCTCAAGTTTGAAAACCCCCCTTCAATGTAAGTCATGAGGATGCATAACCCCTATTTCACTACGAATGTAACAAAAACGAGTGAAATCCAAAGGTTTTGTAAAAATGTCAGCAAATTGCTGTTCGGTATCTACATGGTGAAGCACAATGTTTCCTTTTTCAACATTATCACGAAGAAAGTGATACCTAATGTCAATGTGCTTAGTTCTAGAATGTTGCACGGAGTTTTTATCAATGCTAATGGCACTAGTGTTATCACAAAACAGTGGAACACTATGTAGATCAACCCCATAGTCCTTAAGTGTTTGAACAATCCAAAGAATTTGTGAGCAAGCACTAGCAGCAGCTACATATTCAGATTCAGCTGTGGATTGTGCAACTGAATTTTGTTTTCTAGAGTACCAAGCAACAAGTGAATTACCAAGAAAATGACAAGCACTGGAAGTACTTTTACTATCAATCCTACAACCTCCAAAATCAGCATCGAAAAAAGCTTTCAAAGTAACGGTTGAGGAAGAATGAAGAAAAATACAAAATTCATGAGTTCCATATAAGTACCTGAGAATCCTTTTGATGGCTTGACGATGTGAAGCATGTGTGGAGGCTTGAAACCGTGCACAAAGACATACGCTGAATTGTATGTCCGGTCTTGATGCCGTGAGGTACAAAAGTGATCCGATCATGCTTCTATATTCTTTTTGATCCACGGGTTCACCATCTTCATCAAGTTCAAGTGTTGTTGCTGTTCCCATTGGTGGCCGAAGAGGCTTGCTTTTGTCCATGTTGAAGCGCTTTAGGAGGTCTTTTGTATACTTCGTTTGATGCACAAAGGTACCCTCCTTGGTTTGCTTGATTTGCAGCCCCAAAAAGTATGTGAGCTCTCCCATCATACTCATCTCAAATTCTAAACTCATCATAGCTGAAAACTTGGATACAAGATCATGAGAAGCACAACCAAAGATAATATCATCCACATACACTTGAACGAATAATGAGTTGTTGCCATGCTTAAGCACAAAAAGAGTTTTATCAACCTTCCCCATGGTAAACCCCTTTTCAAGTAAGAATGTTTTAACCTATCATACCATGCTCTAGGGCCTTGTTTGAGATCATACAAGGCCTTCGACAGTTTGTAAACATGATAAGGAAAATTTGAATTTTCAAAACCTGGTGGTTGTTTGACATAAACCTCCTCATCTATGTAGCCATTAAGAAAAGAACTTTTAACATCCATTTGATATAGCTTAAAACCTTTAGATGCAACAAAACCAAACAAAATTCTTATGGCTTCTAATCTAGCAACAGGAGCAAAAGTTCCATCAAAATCTTGACCTTCAACTTGAGTGAAACCTTGAGCAACCAACCTAGCCTTATTCCTAACCACAACCTCATCCTCACTTCATTTATTTTTAAACACCCATTTAGTTCCAATTAAAGTGTGATCTTAAGATGGAGGTACAAGTTTCCAAACATTATTTCTTTCAAAATTTTCTAACTCTTCTTGCATGGCAATAATCCAAGATTCATTAGTGAGTGCGTGTGATATATCTTTGGGTTCAAAAGAAGTAACAAAAGAAGAATGAGCATGAGAGTTTGGATCGCAAAACCTGGACCGTGTGACTCGTTCATGCAAGCTTCCAATTATCTGTTGTGGGGGATGATCTTTGTAAATCCATGAGGGAACAGATGTATCACAAGCTTCTTCTTCATTAGGTTCATTGTAGATTGATGAGCTTGTGGCTTGTGGACGATCAGGACCAGCAGAAGTGATAGTCGGAGCTTGTTCAATATTCGGAGCAGGACACGTGTCATCTTCGGAACTATCAGGTAGTATCACCAGCTCTTCTTCTTCTTAGAAAATACCCTCCCCCTGAGGATATGGATCTGGTCCTGCAATACTGGAGCTAGTACCTGGGCTAGCTTCATCAAAAGAAACTTCACAAGTCTCCACAATTTTGTTAGTTCCAAGTAAAAGCACACGATATCCTCTAGTGTGAGATGGGTAACCAAGAAACATGCCATCAATAGATCTAGATTCAAATTTATCAAGATTACCATGTTTCTTAACAAAGCATTTGCAACCAAAGACCCAAAAGTGCGTAACACTAGGCCTATGTCTAAACTGGAGCTCATATGGTGTTTTACCTAGCTTAGCGCACAAGAAAACACGATTTAAGACATAACAACCGGCTGCAATCGCATCAGCCCAAAATTTCCTTGGAGTTTGATACTCATCAAGCATAGTCCTAGCCATCTCAACTATGGTTTTGTTGTTTCTTTCTACAACACCGTTTTGTTGAGGTACATATGGTGAAGAAAATTGATAATCTATTCCATTTTCAGCACAAAAGTTATCAAAAGATTGATTTTTAAATTCAGTTCTGTTATCACTTCTAATTGCTTTTAAAAATCCTGGGTGATCAATTGATAATCTAAGAAATAAAGTTCTAAAGTGACTAAAAGCTTCATTCTTAGAGGTCATAAAGTAAACCCAAGAGTATCTAGAATAATCATCAACAATAATAAGAACATACCATTTACCTCCGAAGGATTGAACACGTGAAGGTCCTACGGTGTTAAGGTGCAAAAATTGACCCGGTTCAGTTGTCATGATCATTGTGAGAGGAGTATGTGAACCTGCAACCATCTTAGCATGTCTATAAGAAGAGCACACAATTTCTTTGTCCCCTTTAAGCTTAGGCAGCCAACGTATGTGATCAAGAGCACTAACACGCATTAGGTGATCAAAGCCTATGTGACCAAGTCTACGATGCCAAAAATATAAGTCCTTTGAATCATTAGCAACTAGACACCTATGCTTAGAGGAAGACATATCAAAATCAGCTTTAAAACTCTTCCATACTGAGACATGTTAAAAATAAGCTCACTATTTGAACCTACAACTTTGTAGCAGTTTTTATTTAAAATAATTTCCAGATTTTCATGTAGCAATTGTGAAACATAAAGCAAGTTGTATTTCAAATTTTTGACAAGTGCCACATCCTTCAAAGTGTAGTGATCATTTACTCTAACCGAACCCTTAGCAATTATAGGAGTTGAAGAATTATCGGTAAAAGTAACATTCTCTACACGTGACACAAAAGAGAGGGAGGAGAACCATTCTTTGTTACTGGTCATGTGGCGTGAGCAACCTGAATCCACAATCCAAATGTTCTCCTTCCTCAAGCTTGTAACCTACACAGAAGTACAATACGTCGATGACTCAATACTGGGGTTAGTCAACAGGCATTTGGGTATCCAGTACTGAGTCACACGACGTGCAGCAGGAAAAACCTGCGAAAGCTGAGATAAAACAGCAGGTTTATGAGTCAAAGTTTGAGGTTTTTTATTCTTAACTACTGACCTATAAGGTGTTACTTGTATAGCACAAAAATCAGTAGCCCCAGAGGAAAAAATAGAAAGCCCGGAGGTAAACTTTGAATGTTTTTGACTCGTAACAGCAGGTTGCATGTTCCTGGCATTCGGTTTAATATGTGTAGCAAATTTTGCATGAAAGTTATGAGATCTAGCAATCATTCTTTCCCTTTTCTGCTATTTATCTAGTCTATAACAAAAATCTATGACATGACCATCTCTACCACAGTAGGTACAATGAAATTTAACTTTGTGTTCAAGTGTAGATGAGCAAGCAATATTTTTATTTGAATCCGAATGAGATAACACTCCTGCAGATTTGAAAACCACTTCTTTTTGTTTAGGAACTGTTTGAATCAAACCACTTCCTAATGACTTTACAATTTTAGGTGAATGTTCCTTAGCATGAGCATCAGAATCAAAACCTAAACCAGTTTTATCATTGCAAGACTTGGAAGAATTCAGCAGCAAGTTTAGGTTCTTATTCCCATTACAAAATCGATCTAATGTCCTATTCATGTTATCAAGTTTATTGGACAGATCAAGGCAATTTTCACATGAAGTTTTTCCTTTTAATTTGCAATTGGAACAATATTTAACTTCATGAGAACGTAAAGCATTATTCAATATTGAAATTTCATTCATAGCATCTTTTAGTTTCTTTTCAAGATCATCATAACTAGAACAATGCAAATCAATTACAGAACAAGAAGCATCTTTTAAGTTTCCAATGTCAAGTGCAGCAAGCTTTTTGTTCTTTTCAATTTCAAGTTCAAGTCTATCTAGAGTAGAGGAATGTGCAGTTCTTAATGTGGACAATTGTTCATAGATTAAATCACACGAGGGACAAGAATCATCTCTAGGAATCAAGGTTTTTAAATGGTTGATTTCAGATTCTAGTGATTCAATTTTAGTAGCATTATACCTAAGCTTTTTGTCCTTTTTCTTAACAATAATAGTTGCACGAAAAATTGCATCACACATTTCATTACATGTAGAACATACCTCATCATCGTCACTGTTGTGTTCTGCATCCTCCTGACTTGATCTTGATCTTATTTTGCCCGTCATGAAGCATAAGTTGGCCAAATCATCTTCATCTTCGTCACTTCCAATGTCCACGTCGCTTGAGCCAAGTTCCTGGAGTGCGGAGATAAAATTGTTCACCAGTTGGCGACCTGTAAAGCCCTTCTTCTTCTTCTTATCATTTCTTGAGGAGTGCTTCGTCCTTGATTGTTTTTCTTCTCGGGAAGTAGAACCTGAAAGGTTTGGGCATACTGTACGAAAGTGTCCTGTCTAATCACATTTGAAGCATCGTTGAGGTCCGGAGCTTCCTCTCCTTCTAGTTTGCACATTTTGCAATGCTTTTGAGAACCTAGTAGAGAGAAGTGCTAGATCCTCCTCTGGAAATTCCTCGATCTGCTCCAGGTTTAGTGAGGACAACAAAGCAAGAGTGTTGCAAGATGATGTTTGGCCGGAGCTAGGCATATCACCTTGTGAGACAAATGCAATAGAGTTATTTGGGTTTTTACGTGATGAGATGTCAATTTCATGAGTTTTGAGTTTAGAGTAAAGCACATCTAAAGTAAGTGTACTCATGACAGTAGATTCACGAATAGATGTAACTTTCATCTCCAAGATTGACATGTCTAATGCACTAAGAAGTTGCCTAGCATTTTCAGCATCAGAAAAATTAATGTTGACACTACGCAAGTTGCTGAGAATTTTATTGAAGCGAGCAAATAGATCATCGATGGACTCACCGGGTTGCATCTCAAAGCGCATGTATTCTTCCTTGAACATGTCTTGGCTTACCTCCTTGATCGTGTTAGATCCTTCGTGATAGTCACAAAGTGCTCTCCATACATCGTATGCCGATCGGAGATGTGCAACGCGGTCGAAGTCGCTCTAAGTGAGTCCTTGGATGATCAAGTTTCGGGCTTTGTTGTTGTTGTTGACGTCCCGTAGGTTTGTAGCTGTAACATGATCGTTAGGTGGCACTTCGTAATGCTTGTACACCTTCTCCCATATTGTGAAGCCTTGCACCTGGATGAAAGCCTCCATGTGTGCCTTCCAAACCTAAAAATCAATACCAGCAAACACACAAGGTTTGGCAGAGTATTTCTCCATGATGATTAGTCAAAAACCCGTGCAAATCACAATGATAGGAGCACCGTGGCTCTGATACCAATTGTAGGATCGAAGAGCACGTGAAAAGCTACCAGAGGGGGGCTGAATGGTAGATTTAAAAAATCTTACGCAACAGAAACAATGAAATCCCAACCCCTTTGGCAGAAAAATGATATGTTAAAGAAATCGTGTGTGAAACTAATCTTAACGTGTTTTACCGTGACAAAAGTGATATATATCCGAGAGAATCAAGTCACGACGAAAACACAAGAAGAATCACTCAAATCCGTCGAGAGAAACTCAAGTTATGATCAAAAGATCGAACAAAGGTCAATCTGTCCTACCCGAGAAAAACAGTTCTGGAACGCTGCAAAGAAACTCGTGTAGATCAGAAACCACAAATCCAATGACCGTGAAATTTTGACAGATGATAGATAATCAAGTCGTGAATACAACCCAAAAATAATCACATCAATTAGATCTGTAAAACTCGAGTTATGATAAAACCACCGACGAAAGGTAGTGCTGTCCAGAAACTCGATGAGTAAAACTTGTATGAAACAAGTCGGACAAACAAGGCACAAAAGTTCCTTAAAACTATGAATTTTATTCAATAGAACACAAGAGGAACAGCCCTAAAGTCGTGCACCACGAGCTCTGGCCTTCCCTTGCTTATATAACCAGCCCTTAGGCCAACCCAATCTCAACTAGGACTCTAATCCTACTCAAATCATGAATCGAAACTTTCCATAACTGCTTAGGACTCTTCTATACGCAGATAGAAGCAATCTTAAGACTTCCAAACACCTTAGAAACATATCCCACATTCCTAAAACAACTCAAATTTGTGACCCACACGAAATCCTATCATAACCAACTCGATACTTTCCATACCGAGCCATAACCGACTCTACCCCAACCAAAGTCATCAACTGATACGATCCGATGCTTCAAACCATATCTCCCCATCCATAAACAATCTTCGGAACCATGTTGCCACGTCATGCACCAAATGCATACATGCAAACACCTTCCTTCGACGTCTAGTAACCTTCATATGCACTGCCCTTGGTTCAATCATCCTGCGCGAGCTCCTGACCCGCTCAACCACAATTCCTCCTGAATTTGGTTGTTGGAACCTCATCTCCTCCCTGAGACTAGTCCAAAGGATCCTTTCACCAGCCATGACTTGAACTCAAGCAACACCTGCACATGAACAAACACCCAATCTGTACGAGCCCAAGTCCGCGACTTGACTCAAGTCAGTTCCAAGCACAACACCTTACGTGAGGACCTCACATAAGCATGTTGCAAAGCATATCAAAACGATATCAGCCATATCAACCAAAAAACACCAAAAACTTAGTAAATGAATACTAAGCAAACTTTCCATAGATGTAAAGCAAGTTCGAAACATTTCACATGAAAATTTGGGACATTACGATCAAGCTCCCAACCTTGCCAAAGCTAACCGGAGCTTGAGCCGGAGCTTACCAAAGCTAGTACCACCTAGCGCCGGAGCTTAACAAAGCTAGTAGGACCTAGCGCTGGAGCTAACCAAAACTAGTCGGAACTAGTCATCCCAAAAGTCAGAGCTAGAAAAACATGTCGGAGCTAACCAACATAAGTCGGACCTAGCAAAACATATCGGAGCTTAACAAAGACATGCCAGAGCTATCAAAGACATGTCAGAGCTAAAGACAAAGCTCACAGGAGCTACCCAAAACATGTCGGATCTAGACAAAGAAAGTCGGACCTATTGTCAGACCTTGCAGAAGCTCAGAGCCAGAGTCGGACCTTGCCAAAAAGGTGTTATGGCAGCATTCAAAACTTTTATTGTCAAGGCCAATGTATTCAACACACATAGGTCTCACAGCTCTAATTACTCATATACATAGCCAAATAAAGTACACATGAATATGCTAATGGTGAGTACTAGGGCATACTGGTCCAACTTTTCATGCATGGGTTTACCCCCTAGCAATTCTAGGCGACTCCCGCCAAGAGCCTATGGCATAGCCGAACATGGAGGATTACAAAGGACATATAGGGTTGTCACCACCAATTTCCTACCTCTTCAATCCGTTGGTCTAGGAGACATCCAACGTTACTCAATATCCTAGCACCATGCTAGCATACTAAGTAAATACTTTAAGAATCATGACATCCTAAGGCAGTGACTAACCTAAACATCATTGAACCAATGTTGGATCCAAGCACAAACATATTCATATTATCATAATCATATTATTACCTAATTAGACTATAGTGGTGGTGTATGATGTTTATGATAATATGATAATGGCATTATGTCTAGATCATAACAACATCTACACCTATCACATACATGGACTCCACGATCAAAAAAGAAACGCTTTGCCCAAGTATATGAATAAAGAGAGACTTATAATACTATTATTATAAAGCACAAATTCACAAATACAAGAGAAGATACATGAGCCATAACTTTCCCCATTTGGACTTGGAACTAGAGGCTCCTCTCTACAACCTAACCTCCACTAAGGCCTTGGAGAACTAATGTATACAAGAGAGTGAATGCTCATGTGGTGTGTGTTGAAGTGAGGGATGAGGGGTCCTATTGATAGCTTGGAGAACAGTCGGTTCCCACCACCAAAAGCGCGCGAATCAGTCACCATTGACTTCTTCAAGCCAGGAGGAGCCAACACGTGGAAGCTGACTGAGTTTGGAGGAAAGACCAGGTCGGCGGACCTGGTAACTCCTCTAAACGGTATGTGCTTTCTTTGGCTGACATCCAGGTGGGTCCTATCCCTTGATATGTGTGCTACACAGTTTGATGGCCTCGGATACTTCTGTTTGTGGGCCAGTTGATCCATGTTGTGTCACGTGGTGATGCTTGATTGGCTGGGATGATATTTTATAGGATCCATCCCCTTGTTTTACTTCAATTCTTTATAAAATACCTGCATGAACTAATTTCTCCAAGAACGAGTGGAAATAGGTTAAATAGAAATGTGATGTGTTTATGAAATGATATTTCCTTCACATAATTGAGTTATATTAACGGATGAAATTGGTATATAACAGCCGTCAACAAACTCCCCCAAGCTTATTCTTTGCTCTTCTCGAGCAAAGTCAAGACATTAGGTTGATGATCAGGAGTTGCTACAATGTTCTATTTTTCACAAGTACCATGTGCAAGACAAAATACTCTACCTAGTGCAAATATTGGCACGGTACTTGACCCATCTTAAGTCATCATGGGGCTTATGCCATCTCCTATTCATGGGTGGTTGAAAGATAGAATAGCAAATGGAGCACACATACCCTAAAAATCAAGTTCCACTCAAATTTCGGAGAGTCCAATTTAGATTTTAAGTACCTCAATTTGATTCTCTCAAGTCTCTCCTTTATGTATAGTGGAAATATTTCCTCAACAAGGCATTTTTCCTAAATTCATCCTACCACTAAATAAGGATTGTATGTGGAGCTTTGTGGGGAATAGAGTAGGCATATTTGCAACACATAATATTGCTAAGTCAAAAGAGCAAGCCTTAGGGGAAATCAATTCAAAACTATTTCATTCGAGACTTGTGCATGTGTGATGGAATGGAGAAGGATGTGGATATTTGAGATGACTCCTATGTATGTAGACTCTCTTATTTTGCAGGGATGATACATGGATACTTTTTTCTCTCTTTTTTTTCAAATGCTTGTGATGTAAGCATGCATTTTTTTTCTTTTTTCTTGTGGCCATGTCTTCTACTCCCTTTTATGCAATAAATTTTGGAGAGAGTACTAAGCATGAATAATAGGGAGTTTCTCTTTTTATTGTGGAATGGTGATATGGTGGAAATTTTCTTACTGGTAGTGTAGAATTTTAGTATGTGCAAGTGGATTCTTGAATTCAAAAAGTAATGAATGAAATCTCACATAGGTCTATACTGGTTTGACAAACCTCAATGTGAAGACAGAAAGCATATGCATAAGGTCTATCAATGTAATGTATCATATGGCTTTAGTAGGTATTTGCAATCAAATGAAAGTAACTTAAATCATTTTAGAATTTCTCCGAAAATCTAAGTTTCACTTGCAAACTAGGAATAGCAGCCCTATCACTATATCATATCCCACAACAACTTAGAATGGATTAAGCTTTTGCTACCCACAATTTCTAAATCAAGTCAAAAGTAATTATAGCCAATGAAAGCAATATTTTTGGGAGTTGTAAGTTGTAATCTAGGGACTTAGAAAAATTAAAACAGAGCAACTATTCATCATTTCATCCATGTGAATTCCAAATCATTCTTACCGCACATCTTTTATTTTATTAACCTAACCTATACTACATTATTATTAATCTCTTTTTTTTTCTTTTTTTTTGGATGCAAATGTGGAGGAAAGAAATAGATAAAACAATGGGATGCAAATGGGATGTGATACAAGTTAGCTCAAGCGGGGGTCCTCTGCAAAGCTCGTTCTTGGTCATGGTCCGCGCTAGGGGCTCAAACCCTAGCGACGGATGTAGGCCACGAGGTTGGCCTAACCTTGTTGCAGCATGGCTTTGACATTGGAGGGCTGAGTGTCGATGTTGGGTTGCCTTCCATGGATTCCATGAGTGTGGTCGAGGAGAGTGTTGTCGATATTGCTCATCCACACCTCAAGGTTTCCATAGGTTGGATTTACCTTGTTATTCCTTGGCTAAGGTAGTGATAAACCTTCACACAGAGGGATGACGTGCACTTAAACATGTGTTGAGTGTGTTCCGTCATTCTTTGACTAAGATGTATCATGCCTTTTGGCCATAAAGGAATAATTGTACCCTTCATGCATTGAGTGTGATCCGTCATTCCTTGGCTAGGGTAATGATACCATTTAACCAAAAATGAGTGACATGTGGGGACTGGAGCCCACACCTTCCAGGAATCGCGTTGGGTGGTGCCGTGCGATGCGACACCCAAATAGCACACATGTAAAGCACTACAACAATCTCGATAATAGACGAGGGCCGAAAACCGTCGTCAATAAGCTAAAACCGTCGTCTATAAAGAATAGACGACGGTTTTTCCTTATAGACGACGGTTTCCGGCCGTCAACGTTTATTAGTCAACTATAAGCTTATAGACGACGGTTACCGTCGTCTATAAAATAATTGACGACGGTGCTCACTGGCCGTCGTCAATAACCACAGACGGCCACGCGGCACCTGGTGGAGGTTATAGACGACGGTCTGTTGAAACCGTCGTCTATTGTTGAACCAATAGACGACGGTGCCGCGGGAACCGTCGTCTATTGATGAACTTGTAGACGACGGCCTCACAGAAACCGTCGTCTATAAGTGTCCTAATAGACGACGGTACAGCAAAACCGTCGTCTATTAGATTTCTAATTTTTTTTAAAAAATTAAAAATAGTACACTGGCTCGATGGCCAGATCACACAGGCAGCAGGATACAAATATACAGATCAGCAAGACAGAAATACACACAAAAGCACATAAACTCTACACATAAACTCTTCACGAGTCCGGGAGCCACAATCATCAAAGTTTACATAAGCATACACAAGAAACACTCTCGAAACCTCGTAGCCGCCGACCGAACTTTGCCTTCTTTCCTTGCAAAACAACATTCAAAGAAAAACATCTTATATCAGGGTGAGCTAATGGAGGCAAAGAGAGTAATAGAGTCAAAGTTCAAGGATCTTGCAAACATAAATAAGATGTGTGACCAAGTAAAAGACTACCTAACAAATGCATATATCTAACATCCCAAAATGTAAAGAAGATAAGTAAAAGACTATCAAGTCTAGCAAACTCAAGAACAAAGTTGAATTCTATGGCATCATTCGACTCATGTATTGAAGCACAAAAATCTAAAGCTACATCTACACTCAAGAAAAGGCGAAGAACCACTACTTACCATCATTTCAAGAGCCGCCGCCGCTACCCCGTCCGCTGCCATCGGAGTTCAGAAAGTCGTCCTCCCGCCCTTGTCCAAAAGCAGGAGTTTGGGGCGACGGAGTTTGAGCCTGCGTCCTCGATCCCTGTCAAGTGCAAGTTGAGTACAAAAATGCATATTTTACTAAATTTGAACAAACTTAACTAACTTAAGGACTTTTTGTACCTCTGCTCCCGTCGTCGGCATAGGTGGCATCTCCATCGGTGGCGGCGCCCACTGCGGAAAGGCAGCAGGCTGTCCTGCTGCTATAGCCTGCAAATACAAAGGAAATCATTATACAAGTCATTTATATATTAAAAATGTTATGTACAATTATCAAAACATACCTGCATGGCAGCTTGCCACTGTAGCATGAACGAGGTTTGATACTCGTCTCTAGCCCGAAGCGCCGCAGCCTGCATCTCGTCTCTAGTCCGAAGCGCCTCGTCCCTACTCCTGAGTGCTTCTTGCGTCCTCTGGAGCTCCTCACGAACGCTCTGAAGCTCCAGATCTCGACTTGTGTGGCTGCTGCTGGAGCCGGCATACTGCGATGAAGAGGCTCTCGAGCAAGCTCGCGCCTGCCTCGAGTCAACCGCTCCATCGAGGACGCCTAACCTGCACGACGGAGTAAGATTATCAGTATCTTATATCTCAAACTTCATGATAGTAAACTGAAAACAACAAAACTTACCGTCCGTGAGGTTTACCGCCACCGCTTCCATAAACGGCTTCGAGGACGACAGGAGCGCCCAACCAATCATAACCCTCGCCTCGAAGCTTTTGCACCTCCTCTCGGTACTTTGCCTGCAAATAGAGGAACATAATCTCAATATCATTAATAATTAAAGACAATTCAATTAACATTACAAAATAACTCACCACATGCTGAGTCGACTTCTGGGAAGACAGCTGGTCAGGCTGCGACGGGTCACTTCCCAAATGACCCCTCACCCACACCTCCATAGGTGCTGGCTCCCGACCGGTCTCACGCTCCTATCGTTACATGTTAGAACAATGATGTATTATAAAATCACTTAAATAGAATTTGAATCACACTTACCATCCGTTTAGCAAGACGTACGAAGCCGTCCCCACCCAAATGGTGTTTCCCGTCCGTCCCTCTACACTCGCGACAGGTTTTAGAGACGTCCTGGAAGCCCTGGCTCGCCCAACGGGCACACAAAGCACGGTACGCGTCCGGACGAGTGTCCAGCCACGCTACGCTGACCTGAATGAAAACATTGATCACAATCGGATAATAAAGCAAAGTAAAAATAAATACAGTACCTCTAAGTATTGCGCCTCAGTGAGGTACTTGTCCGCCACGTCCCTGAACTGCCCCGGCTCACCCTCGTCCGGATGCAGCTTGAAGTACGACTTCGTAGCTTGAATCCGAGCAGTCGAGAGTGACTGCGTCACGCACTTCCTTGAGACGTTATGGAAGACGAGACGTGCCTGATCCAACTGTGACGCCTCGTCCTCCAAACGGTAGCGTGCCTGAAGAAGAAACATACAAGTAAATGTATATAACCCATAATAGATTGATTATTACTATACAAATATTCTTAATTCTTACCATGAAGTCGTGCCAGACAGCCTCCTGGTGGTTGCCGTAGGCAACGTCCTGGGCCGTAGCATAATCGTCCCAAGAAGTAGCGGCAGCTCCGTTCACTACACCGGGGTAGTGCAAACGGACAAGACGACCAAGGACACCGTTTACCTGCTGGTGGTGTCCCTGACCCGTGAAGGAACAGTCATACCAAGACCTGGTACATGATTCTCAATTAATACATATAGTTAAGTCTAAGAATATCTATATTGACTCGTTACAAATTTACTTACCTGTCACCAACCGGACGAATAACAATCCGATCATCTGGATTTGCAGGAGCCGGAGGAGGAGCCACGTAGTGCGTCTTCCTACGTCGTGGCTGTGGAACCTCCGAACCCGCCTCCGCAGCAGGCTCAAAAGGAGCCTCTGAAGTAGGCTCCAAAGGAGCCTCAGAAGTAGGCTCCAAAGGAGCCTCAGAAGTAGGCTCCAAAGGTGCCTCCAAGGAACCCGTAGCCTCGGAGTCCTCAAACGTAGAGTCATCCTAACAGTTTTAAAGATTTGTATTATTAATAAAGAATTACTTGTATAATTTTTGTAATTAGATATCATTTACCTGCGGCGAACACTGTGACGGCTCTGGTAAAGAGGACCTCAACTGAGTCCGTCTACTCCCGCTAGACTGACTGCCCGAGAAGACAGAGTCTCTGTCCGCCCTCGGGGGCAGTAAGCCTCGTGCTCGTGACTCCCGTCGTCTGCTACTCGACGACATCCTGTTGAAAGTACAATTTGCTAATGAACTTCAAGAAAAAATATAGAAAAGAAAAGAAGAGATGATTGATACGTTACTTGTACTCAATTTTCAAAATTCATCAATGTCACGATCATGTACTCTACTTCTTAAACCGGACCATCGATCCTGTGTCGTTGTTGTTGTTTGACGTTTTCGTTTTCACATCTCACGAGTCTCTACATCTTCTGCATCTCCAACTAAGTCATCGAGTCCTAAACCAGGCTCGACGACAAAAGAGTTCGGCAACTCTTCTTCTTGGTAAACAACATCAACCTCATCAACGTACCCAGAATTATCTGGTGTATATAACCGCTCACGAGGATTCACTTTGTGTACAACCCACCAAGCTTTAAGCTTTTCACATGGATAATGTAGATAATACACTTGCTCGACTTGGTGTGCTAGTACGAATGTGTCGAACCCTCGAAGTCGTTCCTTGTGTTTGACTTCTACCATGCCAAATTGATTTTCTCGAATTCCATTGTTATGATCGAACCAATCACAGTCAAAGAAGACTACTTTAAGGACTTTATTCCCGGCAAAACTGAATTCAAGGATTTTTTTAATAATCCCATAATAATTGGTTTCACGTCCTTCGGCATCAACGGCCCTAGTCACAACTCCAGTATTAGAAGTTGCCCTTAGAGGACGAAGAGCTTCAAATTCAGCTGATCGGAATCGGAACCCATTGACATCGTATCGACCAAAGCTTTTAACTTTGATTGATCCGTATGACAGTTGGCGCAAATCTTCATGGACATCAGCTTGTTTTGTGCACTGTCCAACATATGAAGTTTATTTTCAGTTACAACATATCACATAATTACTAAGATAAACAAGATAAGAGAACATTACATGATTTCGGAACCAAGTTTGGAAGTTAGGCCCTCCATTTACTCCATAATGACGCATAGATTGTACTTGCTTGCTTGTAGGTTGCTGCCTAGATTTCCAATTTTGTTGATCAAACTCACTAAATAAGAAAAAAATATGATGATTAGCACATATGTGTACACGTTAATTAGTATAGACATCGAACAAACACTTACTGAAAATATTTGTCCATCCCGTCTATGTTAGCGTACATGTAGAGCAAAGCAGCTGTCTTTTGATCTGTTGAAGCATCGTAGCTCGTGCTTGAACCAACAGTGGTGCCTCTTGTTTGAAAAATGTTAAGGTCGCTACAAGGAGATTGTTCATCCATATTGTACCGCAACGTGGAAGCATTAATGTTGTTATGTTCTGCAAAATAGACACTTGAAAAGTATCCTACTTCTTGAAGTGTAAATGCTTCAGCGATACAACCTTCAACCTTTGCCCTATTGCGAACCATTGGTTTCAGACATCTAAGTGCTCTTTCAATATGGTACATCCATCGATACTGAACAGGACCACCAACTTTAGCTTCATACGGAAGATGGATTAGAAGGTGTTGCATTGGGTTGAAGAAACCTGGAGGGAAAACTTTTTCCATCTTACATAAAAGCACTGGTATCTCTCTTTCCAACTTCTCCATCATCTCCTTTGAGATTTCTTTAGCACAAAGTTGTCTATAAAAATAGCTGAGTTCGGCTAATACCTTCCAAACTGCATCATCAAGGTACCCACGAAACATAACCGGCAGAAGTCTTTCCATGATTATGTGATAATCATGACTCTTCAACCCGGTAAGATTTCCAGTCTTAACATTCACGGCTCTTCTCAAACTAGCAGCATAACCGTCTGGGAATTTCAACTTTTTCAACCACCTGAAGACTTCTTTCTTTTCTTTTGGTCGAAGACAGAACGAAGCACGTGGTTTGCCACCAGCTTCGGAGAGCTCAAGAGTTGGACGGTTACAAATCTCTGCCAAATCCTTTCGAGCTTTTATATTGTCTTTTGTTTTACCCGTCATATCTAAACAAGTGCTTATGATGCATTCGCCCATGTTACGTTCTTGGTGCATGACATCAATGTTATGCATTAGAATTAAGGACTTCACATACGGTAGCTCCCATAGTGCACATATGTGAGTCCAATTATGCTCTTCTCCGTAACCAACAAAGTATCCAGGACGAGCTTCATCTTGCACTAGCTTGTTCAACCCTTCCGCAATCTCCGAACCGTTGAGACGGCGCGGTGGTCCCTTTTTTACAACGGTATCCTTCCTGAAGGCATTTTTTTGTTGCCTGAACACGTGATTTGGCGGTAACCATCGTCTATGACAATCAAAGTAGCATATTTTGCCACCATGACTTAGACGAAAACATTCCGTGTCCGAAGCACATATCGGACATGTCAAGCGACCATGAGTGCTCCAACCAGAAAACATGCCGTAAGCGGGGAAATCATGAACAGACCATAAGTAAGCGGCTCGAAGGTTGAATTTCAGTTTTTTGTAAGAGTCATACGCTTCGATACCTGTCCATAACATTTTCAACTCCTCAATTAACGGCTGCAACATCACGTTCAGTCGTGAACCAGGATGATCCGGTCCTGGTACAATAAGGCTGAGGAACATGAACTCATACTTCATACAAAGAGATGGTGGCAAGTTGTACGGAATAACGAACACAGGCCAACAAGAGTACGGTGTGGCGTTTGTACTGAACGGTGAGAAGCCATCTGTCGCCAACCCGATGCGAATATTTCTCGCATCCTTGGCGAAATCTGGATCGAAGCGGTCAAGCGCCTTCCATGCCTCACCGTCAGACGGGTGCACCATCATTGCATTGTTCTCACGTACACCTTCTTTGTGCCACCTCATGTGTCTAGCTGTTTTCTTGGAGAGAAACAAACGCTTCAGTCTGGGTGTGACTGGCAAGTAGCGAAGCTGCTTCTGTGCGACTTCAGTCATTACTTTTGCACCGTCCTCATTAACAACTTCAACAAATCTCGCTTTATCACATTTTAAGCACTTGTTCTCGTTGGCATGCTCCTTCCAGAAAAGCATGCAGTTGTCGGGACACATATCAATCTTCTCATATTTCATTCCAAGACCAGAAATCAATTTCTTAGACTGATACATATCTTTAGGCAGTTTATGGGGATGTGGAAAGGCATCGCTGATCAAGTTGATGAGTTCGTTGTAGCAGTTGTTAGAAAAGAAATACTTAGATTTAATTGCCATAAATCTAGTCATGAAAGTGAGGACTGTCATTGTTGTGTTTGCATGCAACGGCTCTTCTGAAGCTTTGAGAAGCATGTAAAATGCTTCAGCCTCTGTTGTAGGAGGATCCTCTGTCAATTCAGGATTTATGGCCTCAAGCATCTCATCCATCCTATCGACCCCTGTGTTGTCATCCACATCTAGATCTTCTACGACTTGTGAAGGTGTCTCACCGTGAAAAGTCCACACCTCATAACGTTGCATGAAACCATTTCGACACAAGTGAAACGTCAACGTCACTTTGTCAAAACACTTCGCATTCTGACATTTCATACATGGGCACCGCACCTTACTGTTGTTTGACAACGAGAAAGCTCGTTCTATGAAACCATTTGTCTTGGTGAACCAATCTTCTGAGTGTCTACCATCCTTTTTCCAACCAGTATACATCCAACTGCGGTCTTCAGCCATTTTTCAGAGTACACCTTTTGAAACAGATAAATACTTATTAGTTTCATTGTTACGTTATGTCACGGCCCTACAACCTAGGCAGATAGATCCTAAACCCACCCAAGAGTGACCGAGCGGAGCGTGCTCATGACGAGACGCGTGATCCGGATTCGAACGAAATTTCGGCAGCATAACCCCGCTGTTCTCCACTGCACGCCCAGAAATGGTGCAGCAGAGAACAACAGGGTTATGCCGTCGAAATCTCGTCCAAATCCGGACCCGCGACTCGTCACAAGCCACGCCCCCTCGGTCACTCTCAGGCTGTCCAAAAAGGGACAATTCCGAACCTCCACGTCTCACATGCCAATGGCATGTGAGACGTGACGATCCGAAACGGGTAACACATTGCTATAGGTTACGTTGCTCATTTTCAATTTCAAGTAATTTAAGAGAGAGGAAAGAACGAGAGAAAGAGTGAGAGGAAAGTTAATCGCAGGTCCAGCTCCACCATCCACGCAATCGCGGGTCATTGACGTCATCACCAACCCGTTCGCTTCTGTGCCACCTTTATGAATAACTTATCACTACAACAGTCTATACGGCACGAACGCATTTATTGCGTGTCGTGCCGTGTCGGGTCGGGCCAGGCCAGCCTGAAACAATAATATTTATTTGGGGAAAGGGTCATCACGTCAGAACAACACCAGATCTACGACAACAAAAACGAAGCACTAGAAACACGTAGAGATCAAAACGAAATCCATAAAGACGAGGAGATGCGAGGAGCTAGAAGCGCAGCCGCAAATGGAGTTGAGACATCGTCGAGGAGTCCTGGTTTATATAGGAAGCCACGAGTGCCCGCGGATGAAACCCTAGCTCCCGCGGGCCGTGATGAACGGTCGGATACAGAAGACCACGTTGCCCCGGAAGATTCTAGAGTGTCCTGGGAGAAGTGGCCCGCGGCGGCGTTAGTTTGGGCCGCATCTTAACCAATCTAGGCCCAGTGTGTGCCCATTTCATCTTTAGATCCATGCTAGGTCTTCTCTCTGGACTCTGAATGAGTCAGCGATGGTAGCGCGAGAATCGGTCACGCCCACGCCCGTGCATGGCGTGCACGATGCCACGTGAAGATATAGCAGCGTGAGATGCGGTTGCATGGAGCCGTCTAAGCCAAGCGATTCCGCACGATGCTACAGTACTTTGGAATCCAAGTATGCGATTCCTCTTCCTGAAAGACGTCAATCGTGCAAATCTAATCGTGTGAAACAACCAACGTACGGGCATTCAGAACGCGGTACCGTATACTGTACTGGGCAAAGAATGCAGTTGTGTAAACAAAAATGACGAGAAGCAGAACCACGATCTACTACATTGACAAGATATCAAAAGCTTTCCACGAAAAAGAATTATTTTATTGAATGGACAATTATCAACAATAAGTGACAATTAAACCTTGCTGCATGTAGTATATCTATAATTAACTAACCCAAACTGCTAAATCAATGGACAAATGATCCATTAAATCACCGTATATACGCGGTACCGTATATGTAGCATCTAGCTAGCATTTGAAACTACAATTTGAATCAATTAAATCACATGAATCAAACATTTGAATCAATTAAATGACTTCAATCAATTGGTAAGAGGAGAGAAGTGGGGATACTCGGAGGTGGAGCTCGGTGCCGACGGGGGAGGAGCCGCGGGGGCGACGGCGGCGCGTGAGGCGCGGGGGGAGACGACGGCGCGCCTCCCGGAGGCACGGAGGCGCGCAGACCGGCGGCGACGGCGGCGCGGCGACGCGCCCAGCGCGGGGGCGACGGCGGCGCACGACACGGAGAGGGCGGCACGGGGCTGCGGGAGGAGGAGGAGCGGCGCGGCGGCGCGGGGGGCGGGAGGAGGAGCGCGGCGCGGCGGGCGGGGGGCGCGGCGTGGTGCGGAGGCGCAGGGCGGCGGAGCGCGGCGCGGCGGAGCACGGCGCAGGGCGGCGGGGCACGGGCCAAATGAGGGCGCCGCGCGGCGTATAAACCTCCCAATAGACGACGGTGTGGAGAAACCGTCGTCTACAAAGACTTGGGCCGACCTAGGTTCTGGCCCATTACTTATAATAGACGACGGTGACCTAAAACCGTCGTCTATAAAGTATTAATTGACGACGGCTAGGACCACCGTCGTCCGTTACGACTCGGGTGGGCCCTGTTCGCACTGTAATAGACGACGGTATCCTTGAACCGTCGTCTATTACGGCTAATAGATGACGGTTAATACTAACCGTCGTCTATTAAGTCTTTATTGACGACGGTGACATTTAGCCGTCGTCTATAAATTTAAAGACGACGGCACCGTCGTCTATAACTTTAGCCGTCGTCTATTTTCGTGTTTCCTGTAGTGAAGGAACACGTATTACATAAATCATTTGCTGAAATTTACAAAGATGTTCATTTTACAAATAGTTTATATAAAAATAAACTACAATGAAAGATAAGATTACAACTCTCGTACTCATGTCTAATAAGCAAAAGAGCAGTCGTCCAGCCCACAGATGCTCCTCACTATCCACGACTATCAAACAGCAGTGTCATGGTTCCCCATGAGTATACCGCTCGGAGAGTTCCGAGTTTTATCGGACTACCTTAATCATAAGCATAGAGGTTAGTACCTGCAAAACAACTTATATAGCAACCGTGAGCACGAAGGCTCAGCAAGACTTAACCGTCTCACCTAAACATGAAACTCTACATGAGGGTAAAGACATAAACATAGGATGACAGATTTGCATAATGGACTCGCCTAAATGTGGGTCCTTATTTTCAGATTTATTAGCAGTAGCTTAAACCTTATGCGGGCAACATCGTAACTCCAATCAAACAAGAAATGCTTCATCACGATGCTGCATGCCCAAGGTGGAAAATAAATTTAGTGTGCACAATATTAATACATACAACATAGCAATACAATCATAATATAATGTTCATAACAGCAGTAATTAATTCTCATCTCACGTGCAAGTACTAACTACATCACAACTCAGTTAACAAGTGGTACTCATAACCGCAAGGGACGGTGATTCGAATCAAAGATACCAGGAATACACGACACATATGCCCGTACTGGAAGTCACGTAGGTGCACTCCATGGACGTCGTACGCAGGAACCTTTCTCATGTTCCGCCCAAGTTGAATCGATTCAATCATCTAGGATAGTATTCCCACTCACGGTGTACCTTTCCTCTATGAAGATGTCGTGAGCGAGTTTCCATCTACTGCGTTGTGGCTGAAAGCTTGAGGCGATCAAAAAAGTTTCAACAAAGTCTTCCCAAGGTACAACAGTTTCCTAGACCCCATATATCCAGTATGACTCCGGTACAGTTCAAACTTGCTCAGCAGGGCTGCTAAGGATCGATTCTTAATAGACATAGGTAGGCCTACGCACCCAAGACCACATCTTGCTGCATCCTACGCCCCTGCCTGGTCTCGTATTTAGATTACTACTCCTTTTGTTTGAACCAATCCCATGTGAAAAAGTCCTAGCCATGCGAGTAGATTCCAACTTCTCGAGTTCTACAGAATCCTATACAACATTTATCATAGCATAGTCCACATGATGACTTAACAACTACCCAAATACTCCATGGGGTGATCTGGTCATGCAAGTGGATTTTCAATCACCTTGGCCCCAATGGACATAACTCAATCTAGACATAGGTGATACAAATCAAAATTTTGTAATAGCGCTTAAATGGAAACTGGGGCTTGCCTTAGTTTGTGACTCAACTAAATGTCAATGGTTGAGTGTGTTCCGTCATTCTTTGACTAAGGTGTATCATACCTTCTTGCCATAAAGGAATACTTGTACCGTTCATGCATTGAGTGTGATCCGTCATTCCTTGGCTAGGGTAATGATACCCTTTAACAAAAAATGAGTGACATGTGGGGACTGGAGTCCACACTTTGTAGGAATCGCATTGGGTGATGTCGTGCGATGCGACACCCAACAACACACATGTAAAGGAACACATATTACATAAATCATTTGCTGAAATTTACAAAGATGTTCAGTTTACAAATAGTTTATATAAAAATAATGAAAGTGCAAATAGGAATCCCCTGTGGGTTTTGGATGATTTATGACAAGCAAATGAGATCCTAACCACTTTGTTTGAGATGAGCACAGACTTTAAGTTGAAAATAAGCGAAGTGCCAAAATGAAGGGAGAATGAGGAGAAATGTGGAGAAGAGCTCAAGGAACAAGATTAGTAGATCATTGTGTGTGGAGTGTGTTAAGGAAACACATCCCAAGAGCTCAATCACAAATAAACACACACATTGCACAAATTTATATAGGACCGGACTAGTCCGGTATCTCTCTGCACAAGATCGGACAAGTCCGATATCACCACGGACTAGTCTGATATCTGTCTGACTAGGATCGGACTAGTCCTCCCCAGTACGGACTAGTCCCCAAAACACTTCACATGCTACACAATATTGGACAAGTCCGATCACCCATCGGACTAGTCCGATATCTTTCTGATGTCAATTGGACAAGTCCGATATTAGCACGGACTAGTCTGAAAAACTCTCTGACCTAAATCGGACAAGTCCTCCAAGTGCAGACTTGTCCTCATAACCACTTAGGGTACCACTGTCCGTACAAGTCCGATGACTATCGGACTAGTCCGAAAATTTCCAGAAGCGAAATCGGACAAGTCCGCTCCTAGCCGGACTAGTCGATATTTCGGGACACTTAGGGTTTGCTACACACAGCACACTGGGCTAGTCCGGTGACCACCACGGACTAGTCTGATATTCCTAAACCCTAACAGTCACATTTAGAAACCACTATAAATAGAGGTGCACGGCCCAAACTTATAATCTCTCGAACCCTAGCACTGTCACACCTCCCAAGAGCATCAAAAACACATCTCTCCATGAAATTAAGTGCAACAATGATCAATCCTTTGAGGATACACTCTAGATCATTGGAGAGACGCGTTCAACACTCATTTAGCTCTTGGTTTGATTCTCTTACACACTCCTGTGATTTTCATTGTAATCTTTTGAGTGTGTTCTTGGTGGAGTTGTCGTTGTAATCTAGGGGAGCCCTCAACATGTGAGAAGGCCCCTTGAATTTGGTTATTTACCCTTTGTGATAAGAGAAGAGGATTGGCCTTCGTGGCAATCCAACGAGGGTAGGGTTGGAGAAGACCCAGTCCTTTTGTGGACTCCTCAACGTGGATGTAGTTTGCCTCTGTGGGAGCCGAACCACGGAAAAAATCGTTTGTGTTCTTGCTTTGTGTTCATCATTCTTATTCATCAAAATAATCTAGGGTTTGAATCAATATTGTAAATTTACATTGAATCATTAAGTAGAAGATTGAATTGTGATATATCCTAGTCCATAATCTTGCAACACTTCAATTAATTGAATATTTCCGCTGTATACATCGAAGAATCAAATTAATCAATCAAACATAATCAACCTAGTTGGTACACACTGGGCTAGTCTGCACTTTACCGAACTAGTCCAATATCTCTGGTTTTGTTTTTGTTGTTAAGTGTTGCAGGTTCTGACAAATTTCAAAAAGGCCTATTCACCCCCCTCTAGGCCACATTCAATTGGTATCAAAGCAAGGTTCTTCAAGAAATAGACTAACCGCTCGAAGAGATCATGTCGGACATGAAGGACGTCCACAAGAGCAACAACAAAGAAAAGGTTGATGATGACAAGAACCAAAAGGTGGAGAAGCTCCTCGAAGCCATTCAAGACTTCGAGGACGACGATGAGGAGACGCTGAACTAAAGGCGCTCCTAAGAAAGAACACACTTTCTAGAGGGAAAGTAAAGATTGAGGAGAAGAAGAAGGGGAGTAGTCACACCGACTACTCCCGATATCATTTCAACTATGATCATTTTAATCCCAGCGATAATCATTATTTATCTATCCCTCTAGGAAAAGCCCCACACTTTGATGGACGTGATTACTCAATGTGGAGGCAGAATATGAAAATGCATCTAATTTCCCTCAATCCAAGTTTATGGCATATTGTGTGCACAGGGATAGATATCCCGGACGACGATGAAGAACTTACACCAAGCCAAGAGCAGGCAATTCATTGAAATGCTCAAGCCGCAGCAGTCATTACCTCTTTGCTCAGTCGGGACGAGTTCACCAAGGTGGATGGACTCGAGATTGCAAAGGAGATATGGGACACATTGCAAACTGCACATGAAGGTGACCGTCATGTGCATGAAGCAAAGATCGAAATGATTGAAGGCGAATTAGGAAGATTCGCAATCGAAGAAGACGAGTCACCTCAAGATATGTACAACAGATTAAAGACACTCGTCAACAAGGTTCGATCATGCGGAAGCAAAAAATCGAATGACCACGAGGTGGTGAAGCTCATCCTTAGAGCTTTCATGCCTCGCAACGTCACCCTATGCTCAATGATTAGAGAAAGCCCCGAATACAAGAAAATGACTATGGATGAATTACTTGGAAAAATCATCAATTTCGAAATGATGGAAAAACAAGCAAAGCATATCAAGGAAATTGCCGACCTCACCTCGGCAAAGAAGAAAGGGGTTGCTTTGATGTCCACCCTCAAGCCCCTATCTAAAGAAGCTCGAGAAGCTCAGCTAGAAGAAGATGGTGATGATGAGAGCAGTGAATTAGATGAAGAAGACATGATACTGTTCATGAAGAAATGCAAGAGAATAATGAAGAAGAGACAAGGTACTAAATCAAGTGATGGAAAGTACAAGGAAAGAACAAAGCCAAAGTTGAGGCGGGCATGCTATAATTGTGGTGAATATAGCCACTTTATAGTAGATTGCCCATATGAAGAGAACAAAAAGAAGACCGAAGAAGCCAAGCCTCAACCCAAGAAATTCTTCAAGAAGAAGAAACAAGCCGAACAAGCGCACATAGGGAAAGAGTGGGACTCAAATGATGAGTCCTCATCATCCGAAGAAGAAGAGATGGCTAGCATAGCCATCGAGAAGACATCCAAGAAGTCTACTCTCTTCCCTACACTCGGCACATGGAAGGGAAATGGCACTTGCCTCGTGGCAAAGGAAGGTAAACGCAAGGTAAACACCAAACCCCCTTCCGTACTTTCCTATTCTACTGATGATGAAATAAATAGTGATAACGAGGATATGCTTATTGGATTAGATAGGAAAACTGCCACAAAAATGAAAATTTTACTTGATCAACTTGTTGAGAAAGAGAGGTTGATACATCGTCATGAGGACATGATTATCTCCCAAAGGAGGAATATGTCGAACTTGACAAACTTCTCGAATTTGAAAAGGAGCAAAGCAAATCACTAGAGCTTGAGTTAGCTTCAAGCAAGGAAGCTTGCTTGGAGTTAACCGACTCAAATGCTACAATCAAGGACCAACTTGTTAACCTAATCAAGGTTAACAAGGTCCTTGAGGTGCAAGTTGAGTCACTCAAGCAAGGTGACCCTTCATCCTTTCAAGTTCACCTTCTCAACCCATTAAAACTTAAGTTGCTTCTACTTGTACATGTGGTAAACTTGACAACAGCTTGAAAGGCAAGCAAACTTCTACAAAGGATAAGCATCCTGCCCAAAGTGGCATATTTGACGAGGAGAAGATCAAATATGAACGTAGTGCATACTTGGTCACAAGACCTCCAAATGTCAAATATGGCATTGGTTACTCTCATGGTGAAAAGCAACAAGCTAGAAGCCATAAGAATAACAAGGATAGCAATGTCTTTGTAAAGGGAGGAGTCTTCCAAACTGGAAAATCAAAAATTAATAAGTACAACACGCATGACTGCCGGACTAGTCCGGTCAGGGTCCGCACAAGTCCGGTACTCCGGACAAGTCCGACATCCTAGACTAGTCATGTGTATAAACAACAAAAGTTACTTTTCAGTACTTTTGATGCATCCTATGTCTTAATGAAAATTAATTATGCAAAGGTTTATGCTCATTATGTTGGGCCACGCCATGAGAACACCAAATCTCATGTGTGGGTGCCTAAATCTCTTGTGACTAACCTCCGAGGAGCCAAGCAAGCTTGGGTACCTAAAACGAAGGCATAATTTGTTTTTGCGAGCCTATTCCTCCAGTGGATCCAAATGGGTGCTAGACAATGGCTGCACCAACCATATGACCGGAGAAAGAAGAATATTCGTTGAATATGAAGCAAATGAGGATCCAAGCGAGGGCATTTACTTCGGAGACAATAGTCAAGGAAAGGTGCTCGGTGCCGGTAAAATTGCAATATCACCACAACACACTATTTCTCATATATTACATGTAGATTCCTTAGATTATAACCTGTTGTCCATATCTCAATTATGTGACAAAGGTTATAATTGCTTGTTCACTAACGAGGGTGTGACTGTCTCTAGGAGGAGTGATGGTTCCATTGCATTCAAGGGTATGTTAAAGGGAAAACTTTATCTTGTTGACTTCAACAAGGATGAAGCTGAACTTGACACATGCTTGATTGCAAAAACCAACATGGGTTGGCTGCGGCATAGACAGCTAGCACATGTTGGTATCAGAAACCTTCAAAAACTCCTCAAGGGCGATCACATCCGAGGTTTAAAGGATGTTGTGTTTGAGAAAGACAAGCCTTGTAGCGCGTGCCAAGCCGGGAAGCATTTTGGAGCACCTCACCCTGCCAAGAACGTCATGACTACAACAAGACCGCTCGAGCTACTTCACATGGACTTATTTGGTCCAATTGCCTACATAAGCATCGGCGGTAACAAATATGGTTTAGTAGTTGTTGATGACTTTTCTCGCTTCACTTGGGTTTTCTTTTTGCATGATAAGTCAGAAACACAAGGAATACCGAAGAAGTTCTTCAAGCAAGCTCAAAATGAATTCTCATTGACAATCAAGAACATTCGAAGCAACAACAGCACGAAGTTCAAGAACACACAAGTGGAGGAGTACCTAGGTGAAGAAGGCATAAAGCACGAGTTTTCAGCTCCGTACTTCCCTCAACAAAATAGAGTTGCCGAAAGAAAGAACCGAACCCTCATAGAGATGGTGAGAACAATGCTTGATGAGTACTAGACCTCGGATTGATTTTGGGTGGAAGCGGTCAACACCGCTTGCCACGCCATAAATTGACTTTATCTTCATCAACTACTCAATGAAACATCCTATGATCTACTCACCGGTAACAAACCCAATATTTCATATTTCCGTGTTTTCGGTTCTCCATGCTATATTTTAAACAAGAAGCCTAGGACTTCAAAGTTCGCTTCGAAGTCCGATGAAGGTTTCTTGCTTGGTTATGATTCGAACACTTACGCATATCGTGTTTTCAACAATACCTTTGGACTTGTTGAGGTAGCACATGACATAGTGTTTGATGAAACTAATTGCTCCCAAAAGGAGCAAGTTGATCCATCTGTGCTAGATAAAGAAGAAGCTCCTTGTCAGGCATTGAGAAGAATGGCGTTAGGCAAAGTTCGACCACAGGAGCCACCTCTACATATCCATGAGGAAAACGGACCATAAGAGGAGACCAATGATAAAGGGGGAGCTTCCATACAAGATCAACCTCAAGAAAGTGAAGATGATCAACAAGTCAACGAAGGCAATCATTTAGTGGGAGAAGGATATGATCATGAAGATTCAAGACAGCAAGTACCACACCCAAGAGTGCACCAATGCGTCCAAAGGGATCACCCAATCGACAATATCATCGGTGGCATCCAAAAGGGAGTAACCACTAGATCTCGCATAGCTAACTTTTGTGAGCACTATTCGTTTGTATCCTTTTTGGAACCACGCAGGGTTGAGGATGCTTTGAATGATCCGGACTGGGTGGTGGCAATGCAAGAATAATTGAACAACTTCAAGCAGAACGAGGTGTGGGAACTCGTGGCAAGACCTAATGCCATCGTCGTCGGCACCAAATGGGTCTTCTTCAACAAACAAGACGAACACGGGGTAGTGACAAGGAAAAAGGCACGACATGTGGCCAAAGGGTATTCACAAGTTGAAGGTTTGGATTTTGATGAGACCTTTGCTCCCGTAGCTATAATTGAATCTAACAGAATATTACTTGCATATGCTACTCACCATGATTTCAAGCTCTATCAAATGGATGTGAAAAGCACATTCCTCAATGGACGTTCATAAGCCAAACCAAGTACACTCAAGACATACTAAAGAAGTTTCGAATGGACAAGGTGAAGCCTATAAAGACTCCCATGGCAACAAATGGCCACTTGGATCTCAATGAAGATGGACCTAGCGTCGACCAAAAGGTATATCGCTCCATGATTGGATCTCTACTCTATTTATGTTCATCTAGGCCAGACATTATGTTGAGTGTATGTTTGTGTGCAAGATTTCAAGCCAAGACTAAGGAGTGTCACTTGACATCCATAAAATGGATCTTGAGATATTTAGTTCATACACCCAACCTTGGTCTTTGGTATCCAAAAGGCTCCAAAATCAACCTCATTGGCTACTCAGATGCAGATTATGTCGGATGCAAGGTAGGTTGAAAGAGTACCTCTGGTACATGCCAATTCCTAGGTAGATCCCTAGTTTCTTGGTCCTCCAAGAAACAAAATTCTATTGCCTTATCCATAGCCAAAGCGGAGTATGTTGCAGCCGGGAGTTGTTGTGCACAACTCCTTTGGATGCGGCAAACTTTAAGGACTACGATTACAATATGAACCACATTCCACTCCTTTGTGACAATGAGAGTGCCATTAAAATTGTCCATAATCCAGTTGAGCACTCTAGAACAAAACATATAGACATAAGGAATCACTTTTTGAGAGACCATTCCATGAAAGGAGATATAGCCATCTCCCATGTCAACACCAAAAAACAATTGGCCGACATATTCACCAAGCCACTAGATGAAAAACACTTTTGTGAACGTCGAAATGAACGAAATATCCTTGATGCTCGGAGTGTGGCTTGAAAATTTTCATACATGTATGATTTCTTCAAAATATGTTGATTGGATTGTGAAAATCATTTCTCTCAATTTTCTCCAAAAAACTATGTCAATTACTAGATCATGGTGAATTATGGTCATTGCTTGATTGTTGTATGCTTACTGATCATATTCATCAAGATTATTTGATTTGATTTGCCTCCCTATTTTCTAAATATGTACCTTCAAATATATATGAATGGGCTAAAATTTCTTCCATTGTGACCACGGACAAGTTCGTGGTTACCCGGACTAGTCCGCCCATGCAGACTAGTCCGCAGAGCGCCGGTTAGGCCAGACTAGTCCGATAGACCACAGACTAGTTCGATATAGCCTTTGGAAAAGTTCGGACTAGTCCGGTCATTTACGGACTTGTTCGATTTTTCGTGTCCATAACCCTAGCTGCCGCCAAACCCTAATTACATCACCTCCACTCTTGCCTCACGCGTTCTCTCTCTTCGCGCTCGAGCTCCCAAGGCGATTTCTTGTTTTCTCCACCAAAAAGCTTGGCATTTGGGCAGAAATCAAGCTTCCTTGCTCGGAGATTGAAGTTCACGGACTTGTCCGGACTTCAACACCCTCATCTCCAAGTTTCAATCGATTTCTTTGGTAATTTTTGTCCAAACCCTAGAAATCCCTATCTTCTTCATTGTTGATCGAATAGTCTAGCTTCTTTCACCTAATACTAGTGTCCTCGATGTATTACATTGTTGCTAGGCTAATTTTGCATTGAGATAGTCCATTTGTCTCATATGCTTACCGGACTAGTCCGGTCCATGCACGAACAAGTCCGGTCACCCCGGACTAGTCCGTGCTTGTACACCGGACAAGTCCGATTTTTCTGAACTCAAAACCTAGCCTGTCAATTCCTCAATGCAATGCCTTGTTATTCTTTCTCACCCATGCCTTGAATCATCAATTCTCATTCATTCCATACACAATTCATTCTCAGGACATTTCAAGCACAAATGATGAGATTTCCTATTTCGAGGCCAAGGTTGACCATGAGGTGGCACCTCATCCCTCGACGAGCCTTGGCAAGAAACTCCAAGAGCATCCTTCTGAGCCGGCTCCGTCTCCTCCACAGGCTCGGAGGAAAGGCTAGCAAAGAAGTCGGCCTCCAAGGCTCCTGCAGCGAGTGGCCCTCGCCAAGCCAAGGGCAAGGGCAAGGGAATAGCAAGCCCGGTTGGCCCCCTAAAGCTGCATGCTCCAAGGGAAGGGGTAAGGGACCCCACTGAAGAAAGATTCAATGGGAAGGGCAGTGACTCGGCTGCAAAATTCAGAAATGTTGATTGGTATGGCTGCCCGAAGCAAGCTTTGGATGGCAGATTTTGGAGTTACTTCCATGCAGACTTCTACAAGTCTGTATATCTCTAGATGAAGACGCCTGTAGTGTGCAGCCAGTGGATTGATTGGGCACATTTTCAGAAGAAGGTCTGCTCCCGTTCATTGAAGTGGTGGAAGCAATTGAGAGGCATGGCCTGAAGGATCACTTTGCCTTCAGGAACAACTGGAATGATGAAGTCATAGCTCAATTCTTTGCAACTTGCCATTTTTCAAGTGAAGATGAAGAAAGTGTTACTTGGATGACTCATGGATCCAAGTACAGTATCACCCAAGAAGATTTTGCAAGCCTGCTTCACCTTGACACCTCAAGACATGAAAGCTTGATCATCCACAACATAAGTGTCATTGAGAAGGACAGGATGAAATTCCTTTATGAGCCAAACTCGAAGTTCAACCTCCCTCCACAATAAACATGATACCTTTCTTTGTGGTTATGAACAAAGTCTTGAGGAAGACTATTGCTCCCAAGGATGGAGATGCTAGGAGTGTGCAGGGTTATCTCTGGACCATGATGAGGGTCATAAGCAAGGACCGTCAGTTTGATGTGGCTGATTACATTTGGAATGACATGGTCAACATTTCTTGCACACCCAATAGATCTTATGGCTATGCTCCATATCTGATGTTTGTGATTGAGAAAGTCACTGGGATTGAATTTGTCAAAGATGTGGAGCACCTCCCCTTGAGGCCTCAGATGCCTCAGAAGCCAAGCATACAGACTGCTCCTTCTCCGGCCTCCAGTCCTGAGGCTCCAGCAAGAAGAAGTGAATATGCCAGGGCTGCCCCTGCCACTAGGGCAGCTCCTCAAAAAGGATATGCAAGTGACATATTCAAATATTTGGCTGCCACCTTTGCTTCCTGCAGAAAGGCCGAGTAAAGGCCCATAAGCTCAACAAAAGGAGAAAACAAGACATGAAGTATGTCAAGGCCAATGTGAAGCAGATATGCCAGAAACTGGAGATTGAGCCCATTGGATCTCCGGTAATCTTCGATGATTAAGATTCAGACTTCACCGAGCTAGGGCCCTTGACCCCCTGCAAGCTTGCCTACTTTGGCATTGGGGACTCGAGTGGCTCCGCACCTCCTCCTCCTCCTCCTACTCAGCCCGAAGACGACGATGAAGACGATGAGAGGACCGACAGCGAGGAGTGAAGACTTTAGGTCCCTCCTCTCCTTCTTTTTGGTGTCTTGATGCCAAAGGGGGGGATTGAGGGGGAGTCTTAGTCTTAGCTGTAGGATGCGAGTAGAGAGCTCTCTTTTATGCTTTTTGACTATTTTGTGGGTTGTAAAGCTTTTACTATGTTTTTATGATGATTATGGTTTGTGATGCATTATTTTGATCTACTTGAGAAGTAATTGTTGAAAATTGTGTTGTTGCTCCTAGAATGACATATATGCTTGGTTTTGGTTGATTATTGTCAATTATGTCATTCTCATTGTTTCAATGTACTTAGTCATGCATCCCAGCATAAAGAATGCACATATGGATTATGTTTTCATTGCTTGATGTATTTTAGACTCATATGTGCATACTTTATGGAAATCTCAATTTTTATCATATTTTGTGAAATCTCAATTTGTTGTTATCAATCACAAAAAAGGGGGAGATTGAAAGTGCATCTAGGAATCCCTTGTGGGTTTTGGATGATTTATGACAAGCAAACGAGATCCTAACCACTTTGTTTGAGATGAGCACAGGCTATAAGTAGAAAATAAGAAAAGTGCCAAAAAGAAGGGAGAATGAGGAGAATGTGGAGAATAGCTCAAGGAACAAGATTAGTAGATCATTGTGTGTGGAGTGTGTTATGGAAACACATCCCAAGAGCTCAATCACAAATAAACACACAAATTGCACAAATTTTTGGACTAGTCCGACTGACACCAGACTAGTCTGATATCTCTCTGCACAAGATCGGACAAGTACGATATCACCACGGACTAGTCCGATATCTCTCTGACTAGAATCAGACTAGTCCTCCCCAGTGCAGACTAGTCCTCAAAACACTTCACATGCTACACAAAATCGGACAAGTCCGATCACCCATCGGACTAGTCCGATATCTTTCTGATGTCAATCGGACAAGTCCGATATTAGCACAAACTAGTCCAAAAAACTCTCTGACCTAAATCGGACAAGTCCTCCAAGTGCGGACTTTTCCTCATAACCACTTAGGGTTTCACTGTCCGGACAAGTCCGATGACTATCAGACTAGTCCGAAGATTTCCAGAAGAAAAATCGGACAAGTCCGCTCCTAGCTGGACTAGTCTGATATTTTGGGACACTTAGGGTTTACTACACACAACACATCGGACTAGTCCGCTATTCCTAAACCCTAACGGTCACTTTTAGAAACCCCTATAAATAGAGGTGCACGGCCCAAACTTCTAATATCTCGAACCCTAGTGCCGTCACACCTCCCAAGAGCCTCAAAAACACATCTCTCCACAAAATTAAGTGTAACAAATATCAATCCTTTGAGGATACACTCTAGATCATTGGAGAGACACGTTCAACACTCATTGAGCTCTTGGTTTGATTCTCTAACACACTCCTGTGATTTTCATTGTAATATTTTGAGTGTGTTCTTGGTGGAGTTGTCATTGTAATCTAGGGGAGCCCTAAACGTGTGAGAAGGCCCCTTGAATTTGGTTATTTTCCTCTTGTGATAATAGAAGAGGATTGGCCTTCATGGCGATCCGACGAGGGTTGGGTTGGAGAAGACCCGGTCCTTTTATGGACTCCTCAACGTGGATGTAGGTTGCCTCTGTGGGAGCCGAACCACGAGAAAAATCATTTGTGTTCTTGCTTTGTGTTCGTCGTTCTTATTTATCACAATAATCTAGGGTTTGAATCAATATTGTTACTTTACGTTGAATCATTAAGTAGAAGATTGAATTCTGATATATCCTAGTCCATAATCTTGCAACACTTCAATTAACTGTATATTTCCGCTGCATACATCGAAGAATCAAATTAATCGATCAAACTTAATCAACCTAGTCGGTACACACCGGAATAGTTCGCACTTTACCGGACTAGTCCGATATATCTGGTTTTGATTTGGTTGTTAAGTGTTGCAGGTTCCGACAAATTTCAAAAAGGCATATTCACCCCCCCCCCTCTAGGCCACATTCAAATAAACTACAGCGGAAGATAAGATTACAACTCTCGTACTTAAGTCTAATAAGCAAAAGAGAAGCTGTCCAGCCCACGGACGCTCCTCACTAGCCACGAAGACCAAACAGCAGCGGCATGGTTCCCACATGAGTATATCACTCGGAGAATACCAAGTCTCATCAGGCAACCATAATCGTAAGCATAGAAGTTAGTACCTGCAAAACAACTAACATAGCAACCGTGAGCACGAAGGCTCGGCAAGACTTAACCGTCTCACCTAAACATGAAACTCTACATGAGGGTAAAGACATAAACATAGGATGAAAGATTTGCATAAAGGACTCGCCTAAATGTGGGTCCTTATTTTCATATTTATAGCCGCAGCTTAAACCTTGTGCGGGGCAACATCATAACTCCACAATCAAACAAGAAACGCTTCATCACGATGCTGCATGCCCAAGGTAGAAAAATAATTTTAGTGAGCACTATACTAATACATACAACATAGCAATACCATGATAATATAATGTTCATAACAGCAACAATTAATTCTCATCTCAAGTGCAAGTATTACTATATCACAACTCAGTGAACAAGTGGTACTCATATCCGCGAGGGACGGTGATTCGAATCAAAGATACCCGGAATACACGACAAGTACGCCCGTACTGGAAGTCACATAGGTGCACTCCACGGACGTCGTACGCAGCCACCCTTCTCAATTTCCACCCAAGTTGAATCAATTCGATCGTCTAGGACAGTATTCCCACTCACGGTGCACCTTTCCACTGTGAAGATGTCGTGAGTGAGTTTCCGTCTACTGTGCTCCGGCCGAAAGCCTGAGGCGATCGAAAAAGTATCAACAAAGGCTTTCCAAGGTACATCGATTTCTTGGACCCCATATATCCAGTATGACTCCGGTACAGTTCAAACTTGCTTAGCAGGGTGGTATACGGATCGGTCCTTAACCAACACAGGCAGGGCTACGCACCCAAGACCACGTCTTGCTGCATCCTACGCTCCTGCCCAGTCTAATTTTCAGATTACTACTCCATTTTCTTTGAACCAATCCCGTGTGAATAAGTCCTAGCCATGCGAGTAGATTCCAACTACTCGACTTCTACTGAATCCTATACAACATTTAGCATAGCATAGTCTACATGATGACTTAACAACTAACAAAAAAACTCCATGGGTTGATATGGTCATGCAAGTGGATTTTCAATCACCTTAGCCCTGATGCACATAACTCACCCTAGACATAGGTGATGCAAATCAAAATTTTGTAATAGCGCTTAAATGCAAACCGGGGCTTGCCTGGCTGCGAGACGGTAACAAAGTTAATCTTCAGAGGTATGACTTCAAGTAGCTCTGGGGTCCTCTTGAGCTCGGCAACTAATCGATATCCAAAGAATTATGCAAGTTAACCTATACCGGTATTATGATATAACTTAATGGAAAGACAGTTAAGTATATTAATTTAAGCCTAATGGCTCTGGAAATTTTACAGGGGACACTAGGTACTATGGGTGAAGTTCTGGCAAAAAATGGGATAATTCATAGAAGTTACAGCTGTATAAAATTCAATGAACCTAAACACTTCCCAGACTTTTGTGGACAAATTTGTAGCTTTGACATGGCCAAAAGTTGGTGTTCTATTTAGAGGAGGTCAATAGTTACTCAACAAAATTGGCTTCATAATTTTATAAGCATCCTGCTATGAGATATTGAATTTACAAGTTTGGGTAATTTACTGAAAAGTTCCTGTTGTTTTTGGCATTCTACGACCAGTTAGGAAAATCTCCAGATTGAACTAGGTTAATAAAGTCCAATTAAGTTGATATTTTCACAGGAATTCAGAAACTTACTAAATAACACTTTGGCAAAATTCAGATTTTTCTATGAAGCGAATCATCAGATAAAATCAAATATTATTTTTCTTTAAAGGGCTCTACAGGAAAATCTAGGGATTTTCATGAAGATTGGGTTGTAGTTCTGGTTAGTGTGGATAAATAGCAAACCAAAAAAGTTAGTTTGACAATTTTTGAAGCTTTCAACTGAGAGATATTCAATTTAGAAGCTTGCACAAGTTTCTGTACGAATTCTAAATGAATTTGGCTATTTTTATGTGCATAGAGGATACACGTGTAATCAGACCATGTAAATGAAGTCTAATAACCATGAAATTTTTCCAGTAGTTCAAGGACAATAAAATGGAGGTTCTAGAAAAATTAGGTATTTTCCAAAGAGCGGAACTATAGGAATTAATTCATAAGCATTTGGTTTATTTGAATTATGGAGCAATTCCTATGGACTTTCACACAACTCCAAGTGCACCACTGGAAAGTATTCTTCATGCTGGTTCTAAAAAAATTTATTTGGGAATTTTTGGAAAATTCTACTAGGAGATATGGATTTTTGAAGTGGGAACTAAATCTGGAATTTAATTTACATGGGAAAATTTGAATAAGGAAGGCGCCCAAGGGTTTTGAAATGGGCCAATCAGAAGCAAGTCACACGGGTCTATAAAGTTCATGGGCATAGCCACATTTGATCACCGGGCAGCAGCTGATCGTAGGCGCGCACGTATTAGGCTGACGGCTGGGCAACACTGGGTCTTCTTCCACCTCACGCCACCGGCGCTGGGGCTCGGCGCGCGGCGGCGTCCGACGGCGGCCACTCACCAGCGGCCGTTCCAAGGCACGCCAGCCATCCAAACTCTCCACCCCCACGTAAAATCCGACGGAGGACACGAAGGTACGGTTCCCGATGGTGATTGGTGGCCAGAGGTGGCGGTGCGACGGTGGCGGGCGGAGCTAGGGTTTCGGTGAGCTTGACTTGCATCGAAAATGGCTTAAATCACACGGGAATTAAACAGGGAGCTTCCTAGGAGTATGGGGATGATCAGCATGGATAGGAAACAGATTGAAATGGGTTGCAACATGAAGGTCGACGGTGACCCGAGCCATGAGCGGCGAATTTAGGGAGAACAGCGCGTATGGCGCGTATAATCGATGAAACTTCAATCTTATTCTTCCTATGGATGCACAACAGACTCTTGAACATTATATCAATCAAGATTGAACTATAATCATGTGTGCCTTAAGAATTTAACCTAAAACCTAGTTCAGTTCATACACGAAGTTCCTCAGAAAAATCACTAATACTCAAGCTAGGAGGGATGGCAATGGCTGAAACTTCACGAGCAGATTCTAGGTTCTATAGCGCACCTTTTTCCTTCAAGGACCAAGGTGAGATGGTGCTTGCATCACAGGGGCGTCGAGGGAGCAGAGGGCGGTAAAAGAGGGAAGTTCACCGGCGGCCACGGTTCCACTTCGATTGGCGTCGTGGAGGCTCTGGCTGGGCAATAAGATGGTAAGGGAGGTTCGCACGACCTTGGTGAATGAGGAGAGGCAGAGAAAAGGGATCAAACCAGAGTAACTTTGCTCCTATTCGGCTGGACAGAGGAGGAATCGGGAGGGGAGTAGAAATGGTACTGGAAACTTCAAGGTGAAGAGAAGATCAGCTCAGGGCGGTGGAGGGAGATAAGGAGGAGGTCAGGGCATGCTGGGGGCAGCTGGAGGCGAACAGTGCAAGCAGCTGCCTGGACTTTGCATGGCATGTGGTGTCACTTGGAAAGCAAAAACAACACTTTTCTTTGGATGACAAGTGGGTCCCATCTCATCCTCATCCTTGCTCCATCAATTCTAGCACCTAATTCATTCCAAAATTTGCTAGATATTTGTGGGATGGCTGCATTAATCATATTGAATTTGATTTTGAACTCCCATAGTTGATTTGACAAAGATTCATTTAAATTCAAACTTGAATTTGAGTTGAATGCAATGTAGCTATTTAATTAAATAGCAAACTTGCTTCAAAAATTATGAAAGTTTGCAGGGAGGCTAACTGAAATATTTTTAATCCATTAGTCAACTCAAATCTTCGTGTTAACTTGACTTGAACAGTATCTAAGTTTATTTTTTGGAATTCCCACATTTGGTGTTTGAATGAATTTGTTTTTCTCATTTCTTTTTAATTCTTTTTATCATTCAAAATTTTTAGTCCAACTGAAGTTTGCCTTATGGAAATTAGGGCTTTTACATGACATGTACCCAACATGTGTTGAGTACAATCCTGTTATTCCTTGGCCAAGGTACAACATACCTATAACCACAAAGGGATGATGTGCACTATACATAGGTTAAGTGTGATCCATTGTTCCTTGGCTAAGGTATACCTTCTAGCCACATAGGAACAACTTGCATCTAATATGCATTGGATGTGATCCTTATCATTCCTTGGTTAAGGTACATCATACCTTTTATTCACTAAGGATTAACTTACACCCAATGATGGTGGAAATTCCTTTGAGATTGAATGAGTGCTTAGAATAGCTGAGAGCATCATGCTCGCACATATTCATTGCAGCCCATTGGTTGCTCATGGAGGGTTTCCATGTCATATCTCTGGCCTCGTATAGTTATGGTTGACCTTCGGTCTTAATGACCGATAGGTACAACCATCCTAGGTTACTCCTTGGCAAAGAGATATTGAAATGGAATCCTCTTAGGGTTTCCAACAATCGAATCTTTGAATGCCTACATAGTTATTTTATTTCTGCAAACTTCCTCTCTATGATAGAGAGGGATGGTTTAATTCTCGATATTTGTACAAATAAACTTCGGATTAGGTGATTGAATCTTCACTTGTACATACGGGGAAGAACAAGATCAAAGATGCATTGGGTCCAATTTCAAGTGTATCCATGAACAATGTGTGTGATTCATTGATAGGAGTGGGGTTTTATGGATAAATCAATTTGCACGTTTTCTAAAACTCCTACTCATAACATTGCAAGTGATATAAATATACTATGTGGATCCCTTCATCTTGCAAAATTTCTAACCATCATAGCTTTTTACAAGAGCAAACATTTATCATGTGGATCTTGGCAAACAAGATTCTCAATTTATCATCCTGAACATTTTAAATTTCTTGCCTAGGAATTTGAAATTTAGTGGTCCATGCATTAAGGAGTTTTAATTCAAAATTATGGACATCACTATTCCTAAGTTGCTATATACCAATTCAACCATTAAGTCATTTCATAAGCATTACCTAAGAAAAAAATGTCTAAGTCAATTTTAGCAATGCTTATGAAATTCTAGGTACTTGTTTAAATTTATTCCCATGTAAGATGACATTCCTTTTTGAATAGTCAAAAAGAGAAATGCCAACACTTACTCTCATGAGGATGCATAAGAATTTAATGATGTGAAGGTGTAAACCTTCCTTACCAATGTAAGCAAAAATCATTCAATCCTAATGTAATTCCAACAATGGAAAATTTTGAAGTTGTACCTCAATTGAAGAGCAGTTCAGGTTGAAGGTCGTTGTGTAAGAAGCTCATGACCATGGATTTTGGTGTAGCCTTCAAGTTCAATGTCTCCTGCCAAGTTGAGGTTGGAGTTGAATGAGCTTCATCTTGGTCCTCTATATGACCACCATCTTGAGTATTCCTCCATTATGAACTCAAAATGAGATCAATGTAGGGATATTCACTTGATGGGGCCTTCCAACCTCTTTGCAAGTTTTTTCCTAGCTGCACTAATATCAAGAACAAACAAAACAACTTGAAAATTGGTCTCATTAGCTAAAAAGCATGTTGTACCCTTCGCCAAATTGTTCTGCCCAACTTGAAACAACATGCAAATGCAATGAATTATTAAGGGAAATATTTTTGGATTGAATTAGGAAGATGAATTCTAGATGTTATGCCCAAGGTTCATATCCAAATGAATTTATTTCCTAATCCAAAATTTTAGTTGTATGAAGGTTGAAAATTTTACTTTCCAACATGCAAGTGTGGAAATTCAAACATGCAAAATGCAAATGCAAAGATTGATGGGAAATTCAAATAAGCAATTAACCAATTAAATATGAGATAACTACCAATTAACGTATTGGCAAGGACTCACCAAATTTTTGAAGTCAAATGAGTGGGACTTACCTCCGTCCTGTTTGGTTTGATGATTTGTTGTCCAATCCCGGAGTTGAAAGACGTGGACAACCTCTCTTGATTGACATGTCGAATCTACTTTTGCATGTTAGTTGGACATGTGGGCCACATAGTAGCCCTAGCCTCTCTGTCATCTTGATGATGACTTGTTGATGTTGATGTAGTGCCGGCCTTCCCTTTTATGAGCATGGTGAGGCTTGTCCTTCTTTTAGGGGTGCCACTTCGACCTTATTGATGTTCTTTTAAGTTAACCCATACTTTGATCATGGATCAAAAGCTTCCTTGGTCATAGTGACATGTGGACTTCACAATCAAACAAGAAACGCTTCATCCACAATGTCACTTGCCCTAGGTTGCATGGGCTTGGTCGAAGGGTAGGAATCCTAACAAGCGATTGTGGGATATCTTGGATCTTGAATGCTCTTTATGTTTCTTGTCCTTGGCCAAGAGCTTCATGTAAATGTTGTCTTGAGTTCTTGCTTGGCCATGGACATGGTACTTCAAGGTAGGCTAGTTGAACTTAAATCCCTTGAAATCCCTATAGCCTCCTTGATTACAAGGGTGATGTTGATTCTACCCTTGAACTTCTTGTGAATAGTAGCCATTGGAGTTGTTGTTTGGAAGGAAGAATATCCATGGGTCTTAGAAAAATGATTCCCCAATTGGTCCATGTTGACATGGATTTAAACAAATCATGTGAATATCCATGACATGGATAATTCCAGACAATTATCCATTGTCTTGATCTTCATCACACCTCAATGGGAGGTTTAGTACCTTAGCGAGCATGTCCACCTTGTTAAGTGGTGTGCATGCCAAGCTAAGGGGACTAGAGCATTCTTCAGTCCACCACTTTAGTAGAGACCATATTTTCATCCATTATGAATGAGAATAGGACTCCTTCAGCTCCAGCAGAAAGGTGGTCATGGATTGGTGGACCATCCCATGACATGAATGTTGGATGAGGAGCCAACTATCCACCCTATGGTGGAGGAAAACCAAGAAGAACTCTTGGAGCGTCCCCCAAGCTTAGGGATGGATGACTTTGGTTCCTACTAGAAGCTGAAATTCTTCTACAAAGGCAATGGTGTTGCCTTGTGGACATTTGTTGAGGTACGCATTGAATCATCTTGCAGTTGAGCTACCACCCTCATTGGCCGTCCCATGAAATGGGTTAACCAATACTACCCTGTTTTCACCACAAAAGGAGAAAATAAACAAGGGTAATCCAGTCTAATAACTACTAGTACGTATAGCTTAATCACAAGTGATAGCTATCCTTCACTTCATTTGCCTTCCGCGGCAACAACACAAGAAATGCTTGTTGATGTTTGTTACATCACAGATCATCTCTCGAAAGAGATGAGGTCCGCAAGCGCACGGAAACTATCGTTTAGCATTTCACCCAAGAGTATTCCCAAGGGTATCATATTTATCCCAAAGGAAGGCAATGGAGTAAAGTAAACACTACACTTATAATCAAGCTATGGGATACTAATCAATTATGAAGATAGGGGTAAGATGGTAATGAGGGTAGTGTGACACACACCTAATCAATCTACTATAAGGATAAGGTTGTCCTAGCGTAGGTTAGACTACGAGATGGAGCTACTCCTACTATGCTCTAATTACTCATATACACAGCCTATAAAGTACACAGGAATATGCTAATGGTGAATACTGGGGCATAGTGGTCCAACTTTTTGGGCACGAGTTTACCCCTAGCAATACTAGGCGACTCCCGCATAGAGCCTGTGGCATAGCCGAACGTGGAGGATTATAAAGGACAGATAGGTCTATCACCACCTGCTGCCTACCTCTTCAATCCGTGGGTCTCCGAGACATCCAACGTTACTCACTATCCTAGCACCATGCTAGCATACTAAGTAAATACCTTAAGAATCACGACATCCTAAGGCAATGACTAACCTAAACATCGTTGAACCAATGTTCGATCCAAGAACTAAGATATTCACATTAACATAATTATATTATTACCTAATTAGACTATAGTGGTGGTGTATGATGTTTATGATAACATGATAATGGCATTATTTCTAGATCATAACAACATCTACACCTAGCACATACATGGACTCCACAATCAAAAAAGAAACGCTTTGCCCATGTATATGAATAAAAAGAGACTAATAAAATTATTATTATAAAGCACAAAGTCACAAATACAAGAGAAGATACATGATCCATACCTTTCCCCATTCGGACTTGGGACTAGAGGCTCCTTCTACATCCTAACCACCACTAAGGACTTGGAGAACTAATGTATCCAAGAGAGTGAATGCTCAAGTCGTGTATGTTGAAGTGAGGGGTGAGGGGTCCTATTTATAGCTGGGAGAATGGTCGGTTCTCGCCACAAAAAGCACGAGAATCAGTCACCACTGACTTCTTCAAGCTGGGAGGGGCCAACACATGGAAGCTAATCGAGTTTGGAGGAAAGACCAAGTCGGCCGACTAGGGGGGTCAGTCGATCTGGTAAGTCCTCCAAACGGCCTGTGCTTTCTCTGGGTGACTTCCAGGTGGGTCTCATCTGTTCATATGGGTGCTACACTATTTGATGGCCTAGGATACTTCTGTTTGTGGACCATTTGATCCATTTGGTGCCACGTGTCGATGCTTGATTGGCTGGGATGATATTTTATAGGATCCATCCCCTTGTTTCACTTCAATTCTGTATAAAATACCCGCATGCACTAATTTCTCAAAGAACAAGTGGAAATAGGTGAAATAGAAAGGTGATGTGTGCAAGAAATGATATTTCCTTCACATAATTGAGTTATATTGACAGATGAAATTGGTATATAACAGCCGTCAACAATACTCCACGAATATACTCCTCTCTCCGATCATGTGATTAGTACATCCACTACCTATCACCTATTTTGATCCACCGGAGGAGTAGGCCTGCAAAAAAGAATTATTTCTTGGTTTTAGGTACCCAAGCTTGCTTGGGTCCTCGCCGGTTAATCACAAGAGTCTTGGGCACCCACACACAAGTTTTTGAGTTCTTGTGGTCAGGCCCTTCATATTTAGAAAATACATGTCCAAATATCTCTTTTATGAGTACATAGAAATCATCAAAAGTACGAAATAGTATTTGCGAGTCAGATTCATGTGGTGTTTCCTTAACAAACGTAATTTGGTTCTTAGCATGAACATTGGTGGGAATGTGTTTATTCTTGTTAAACACAAGAGCATATTTGGTGTTAGGAGGTCTAGTGACCATATATGGACTGCGTGCGTATTTGATCTTTTCTTTGTCAAAGATGTCACTTTCAGATGGATGTTTAGCATGAGAAGTTGAAGAATCACGTTTAACAATATTTTTCTTAATGGAACATGTGAAAGATACAATTATTGTCGGACTAACACCTTTGGAAGGTGAGATTTTGGAGGTGGAGGAGTCAATTTGCTTGAGTGACTCAACTTGCACTTCAAGAATCTTGTTAACTTTAGACAAGCTAGCAAGTTCATCCGATCGCAACATGTGAGTCATCTAGCTTTGACTAAGTTTCCTTACTCAAGGCTAGCTCATGCTCAAGTGATTTGCTCTTTTCCGTCTCAAGCTCAAGGAGTTTCTCATCCTCTTCATATCTCTTCCTTTCACGGATAAGCATATCTTCATGTCGGTTGACAAGCTCTCCTTCTCAAAAACTTCATCTGACAACATTTTCATTTTCTTTAATGCAGTTTTACTTAATCCCCTAAACATCTCCTCATTTTCACTAGAGCTGTCAAAATCATCAATAGAGGAATTTAGCAAGGGAGGTGTAAGTTGAACCTTTTTCTTGCCTTACTTAGCTATGAGGAAAGTGTGATTATGAGTCTCTCATCCTCCCTTGTTCATGAAGAGCGTAGACTTCTTGGTAGGCTTCTTGATAGCAATGTTGGCCATCTCCTCTTCTTCATCGGAGGAGGACTCATAGTTTGAGTCCCACTCCTTGCCAATGTGCACTTGGTGAGCTTGCCTCCTTTTGCTGAAGATTTTCTTTCCTTGAGGCTTTGCTTCCTTCTTCCTTTTGTTTTCTTCGTAAGTGCAGTCAACCATGAAGTGACCGTACTCGCCACAATTGTAGCAGGTATGTCGAGCCTTGGATTTTCCTCTTTCTTTGCTCTTCCCTTCACTTGAATTTCTTCCCTTCCTTCTTCTCATCATGTGCTTGGATTTCTTGATGAAGAGTGACATTTCCTCTTCATCCAAATTGGTTCTTACATCACTTCTGTCTTCACCATCTTGTGCTTCACGAGCTTCCTTTCCTTTAGGATTGCAAGTTGCTTTGAGAGCAACATCCTTCTTCTTGGAGGAAGTGAGCTCATCTAGGTCTTTGATGTATTGTGCCTCCTTCTCCATCATCTCATGGTTGATAATATTTCCCAATAGTTCATCCAGAGCCATTTTGTGGAACCCAGGACTTTCTCGGATCATAGAGCACAAGGTGGCATTTCTTAGAATAAATGCTCTAATCATTCTTTTGACCACCTTATGTTCGGTCCACTTCTTGAGCTTGAGATGTTATGTCTCAGGGGTCTGAGACCATCGTTTCACACCACCTTCCCAACAGAAGTTTATAATGGGAGCTTTTGAGCTCCTAGACTGGAACTTAAGGTGGGAGGAGTCCCCCCCCCCCCATTTAATCTTGGTGTTTGGTTACCAAATCTCCTTTGTACTGGAGAATGCCAACACTAGAGTGGCGACAGAGTATTTCATTTTTAGGTGGGCAACGTTGGAATACCTGACTGACTCGCCCTAGAGGATAATAATAGCATTAACAATTTTATCGTTTTCGTGAAAATGGCTAGCATCTCCACCGGAGTCTGCTGCAGCTAAGGTCATATAAGATTATTGATTTTGATCGTATCGTCATCATAGCAGTATGCACACGGAGCGTGAGTAAATGCTTGTGAGTACCAGATGGCCTATCTAGAAAGGCTGCATTTTACCATCAACTTTTCGTTGATGGATTGTTTGACCAACATTGAGTGTAATATGACCATGATATCTTATAATGGTTGTATCAGTGGTTGGACCATCATCGTACGTCATCTTTGTTGCCTACCGAAGTGGATGTTGTTACGTAGCCTTCAAAGATACTCTTTTTGCCACTTCAGAAGGCAACCCAACCACACTCACTAACGAATAGAGATCGTTAGTAAGAACACTAAAAGATGAGAAACCTAACCCTTTGTTATTAAACCACAATCCCATTTCTATGTTGTGGTTAGAAGGTGTCATGGAGTGCTACCTCATGGAAAAATTTAATCAGTCGGCTCAACTGTATTTACTACGTTAATGAAGCTAAGTTTCCACATGTCCTTGTTATCTGTTGAACTCCTATTCAACGACCTTGGTCAAGTTGGGCATGGTGTATTCCTGGTCCAGCACCATTTATGACCAAGTTGTCAAGCCTTCTGAATCCTGCGACATGTCTCATCATGTTTGAACTGTATTACAGGTTTTTGCTCAAATAGTTAAATGGAATGCACTATAGCTTATGCATCTTACCCGACATTGCATTGCATATGCACAACATTATCCAACATGTGATTTATCATGAAGAATGATTAATATAGAACATTGAGCAAGGATATGTATCTCCGTTCAAATACTTGAGTAATGTCTAAACAATCTTGAGCTATGGACGACTTGGTCGTTCATAACGTAAATTGTTTGATCCATCATCTTTGAGTATTACGAGGAGCACCGATTTCTCGAAATCCTTGTAATCAAGCCAGATTCGCATCATTAAATCATGAAGCTCTTCAACAGGATCTCACTTATTCTGAGTATATGTTCCGGATTATCAGTGAAAGGACTCGCGCCACAAGAAACCGTATTCTATGCTATTATAAAGTCTTGTGGAGCAACCATACCACAGATGGAGCGACATGAGAAAGCAAGGATTATCTCCGATCAAACTATCCATACTTGCTATCATCTCAAATCTGGTAATCTTTTTACCTCCGTCTCTTTCATTTGTAATCTCGGGACCAGATTCTTTTAAGGGGGGAGGGATGTAAAAGCCCTAAATTCAAAGTGCAACCCTGAGTGAGGAGAGATCAAAAGGAAAGGAAAAGAAAAAAACAAATTAAAGGAGCAAAAGAAATATCAATGTAATTCAAACATGAATTGACAGATTCAAAAATTCCAATCTAGCTACTGTTCAAACATACTCAAAATAAAATTTTGAGTTGTTCAGTAGGTTACAAATTTCTAAAGTAGCCCTCAAGCCAAATTTCATAATTTTTAGGCATGTTTGCTATTTAAGTCAATGGTGACATAAATAATAATTAGAATTCAAATTTAAATCTGAATTTGGTTGAAACTAGTCAAATCAAGGAATTGATTTCAAAATCACTTTCTACGTAATGTTTTTAGGCTCCCTACCCAATCTCATGATTTTTGGACTAAGTTTGGTAAGATATTTGTTGGAGCAGAGAGGGGATAAGTATTGGGGGTGTCTTCCTATCGATCAAACCGCCTCTGTTTCATGCGGCTTGCTCTCTGCTTTACCTCACGTTGCGCCATGGAGACAGAGTGCATGCGCCAGCTCTTGGCGGTCCTTATCCAACAGTTGAGCACACCCAGACTCTCTTTGCTTCGCTAGTTCTCCTCCTTACTCTCTCTTTGTTCGACCTCACACGTTCAGCATTGTGCTGCACCACGACGATTGATTGTGCGCGGCGGTCTTGCTGCTTTTTAGCTCAGGGTGAGCTCACGGCGCAACGCGTCACTACAAGGATTCCGACCTGTTGCAACGATTATACTGCAATGAATACTAAATCGTTGCAGTAAGCTTGGCTTTTTGCCACGATTCACTGTTCGTGGCACTAGGAACTATCGCCACGGAACACAATCATTGCATTAGGATCTGTTGCCACGAATCACTAGTTCGTGGCGTCAGGATGCTAATGCAACGGATCACAATCATTGCGTTAGGATCTGTTGCCACAAAATACTGGTTCGTGGCGTTACAGCTTTATTGCCACAGAAAACAGTTGTTGCATTAGGATCTGTTGCCATGAATTACTGGTTCGTGGCGTTACAGCTTTATTGCCACAGAACATAGTCGTTGCATTAGGATCTGTTGCCACGAAATACTGGTTAGTGGCATTACAACTTTATTGCCACGGAACACAGTCGTTGCATTAGGATCTGTTGCCACGAATTACTGGTTAGTGGCGTTATAGCTTTATTGCCACGGAACATAGTTGTTGCATTAGGATTTGTTGCCACGAATCAGCAAACTATTGCATTTGGACCGTAATGCAACGAAACAGAATCATTGCATTAGGATGTGTTGCCACGATACTCTGATTCGTGGCGTTACAACTTTATTGCCATGGAACACAGTCGTTGCATTAGGATCTGTTGCCACGAATCAGCAAACAGTTGCATTTGGACCGTAATGCAACGAAACAGAATTGTTGCATTAGGATGTGTTGCCACGAAATACTGGTTCATGGCGTTACAACTTTATTACCACGGAACACAGTCGTTGCATTAGGATCTGTTGCCATGAATTACTGGTTAGTGGCGTTACAACATTATTGCCATGGAACACAGTCATTGCATTAGGATCTGTTGCAATGAATCAGCAAACAGTTGCATTTGGACCGTAATACAATGAAACAGAATCGTTGCATTAGGATGTGTTGCCACGATACTCTGGTTCGTGGCGTTACATCTTTATTGCCACGGAACACAATCGTTGCATTAGGATCTGTTGCAACAAAATACTGGTTCATGGCGTTACAGCTTTATTGCCACGGAACACAGTCGTTGCATTAGGATATGTTGCCATGAAGCATTTGGACCGTAATGCAACAAAACAGAATCGTTGCATTAGGATGTGTTGCCACGAAATACTGGTTCCTGGCGTTACAACTTTATTGCCACGGAACACAGTCGTTTCATTAGGATCTGTTGCATGGAATTACTGGTTAGTGGCATTACAACTTTATTGCCACGGAACATAGTCGTTGAATTAGGATCTGTTGCCACGAATCAGCAAACAGTTGCATTTGGACCGTAATGCAATGAAACAGAATCGTTGCATTAGGATGTGTTTCCACGATACTCTAGTTCGTGGTGTTATAGCTTTATTACCACGGAACACAATCGTTGCATTAGGATCTGTTGCCACGAATTACTGGTTCGTGGCGTTACAACTTTATTGCCACGGAACACAGTCGTTGCATTAGGATCTCTTGCCACAAAATACTGGTTCATGGCGTTACAGCTTTATTGCCACAGAACACTGTCGTTGCATTAGGATCTGTTGCCACGGATCAGCAAACATTTGCATTTGGACCGTAATGCAATGAAACAGAATCGTTGCATTAGGATGTGTTGCCACGATACTCTGGTTCATGGCGTTACAACTTTATTGCCACGGAACACAATCGTTGCATTAGGATCTGTTGCCACGAATTACTGGTTCGTGGCGTTACAGCTTTATTGCCACGGAACACAATAGTTGCATTAGGATCTATTGCCACGAATCAGCAAACAATTTTCATGTTCTCCTCGGCGCAGTGCTGATCAATGATGTTCCTTACTTTTTTCCTCCTGATGACTCAGTGCTGGACTAACGACGCTGATGATCCGTAACATACTCAACGATGTAAAACATCAAGTATTAACGCATCAACAAATATGAGGGGGAGAATACCAACACGCGGATTTAAAAGTATGTTGCAGATCATCAGCGTCCTCAGTCCAGACGCAGGGTAGAAGCGGCGCCAAGGCCGCCGCGAACTCGAGAACGGATGAGGAGAAGGCTCATCACCAACGGATCGAGGGGACGGAAGCTACACGACCGCTATGGGCGATGAGCCTTCCCCTCGATCCGTTCTCGAATCGAAGAAAATTAATTTCCGCCTGCCTAGACACAGAGCCGTGCCTGCCTTTAAGACCATCCGCAGTGGTTGACGGTAAAGCGGTGATGGGACGCAGAGCGGTTCCAATTGAATTTAAAGATGCGCATGCGGGATGCATAATCTCTGCAGTATTGCAGGTGCAGTAAAAGTCACCGACATGTGGGCCCCACGGCCAGCCGGACCCACATGTCAGTGACTGTTACTGCACCTGCAGTACCGCAGGTGATTTCAACGCATGCGCTGCGCGCGTCTAAGGCTCCTCGATGACTGGCGCGCACGTAAGCTCGGTGCGCCCGGTCGCATCAGCCGCCTGTACAAATGGCTACGGCTTGAACGAAGGACGAAACCTTATGCGGCAAATAGCAACGTATAATACTTCTTTTGCCCCAACTCAACTCTATTTCAGTTTTGGTCGAACTAATTACCTTTGACAAATGATTTATATGGAATTTATTAACTTCAATAACATGTAGTACTAGATTGTATATTATGGAAATATTTTTCATGGTGAATCTAAAAGTACAATTCTTTTATTGTTAAAACAGATCAAAATTGCGTAAATCTGAAAGATAGATTTGACGAAACCTAAGACTTCCCTTTAAAAAAGTTTTATACTTTACATTAGTTTTACATATGTAATATGCACATAGGATATATCACTAAATAGTTTTGCAAAAAAAAAAACATGCAGGAGAAATATGTATATCCCATATATATGCTACTAGTACGTAAATTAGGGGTGGGCAAATAAACCGAGACCAAAAAATGAAACCGATAAAACCGAGACCGGAACTGAAAAGAACGAAATATCGGGTATCAGGTACTTTTCGGGTAGCAAATATAAATAACTGAAAAATAAATGTCGGGTTCGGACGGATGAATTCATTGTGGAGCTACATGTCACGTACTTAATTATACTAAAAATCATCATCTTCGCTGTCGTCCCCCCACAATGGAGCTACATGACCATCATTGGTATATGTATCATCGTCGTCGTCTTCATTTTCTGATGCAACTCCATCTACCTCAAACCGATCACCTGACGTTGTCATTATAAGAGTGGAAGCATCGCCGCTGGCTCCCTCAATGTCATTCCTAGCCCATGCGGTCGTATCCTCATTATTGGTATCATCAGTAAGCAGATCATCATGAAATGTCTCAGCCTCCATCGTCTCAGTCACATTATTTTCACTGTCTCCAGGGGGCATGGCAAAAAGGTTTCGTGGCTTCGTTTTAACAACTGTAGCCCATTTAGGATGCTTCATACTTGGAACATAAAAAACCTGTTCTGCTTGGGTGGCTAGAATGTAAGGCTCATACTGGAATCGAAACAGAGTAGTGTCAACATCTATCATTCCGTATTGATCTTTTTTGTAGCCTCTTCTTTGGTTCTGACTGCTTCCAAAAGGCCGATCAAACCATTCACACTGAAATAACAGAACCTCTTGATTTTTTTCAAAATCAACAGCAATGATTTTCTTGATTACTCCAAACCAATCTTGGTCAGTGCCCCGAACAACAATACCACTATTTTGGGTCCATAAATATTTTTCCACATCTGCAGTTCGAAAGAAGAAGCCATTGATGAATAACCGACTAAAAAAACGTGCCCGACGATCAGGTCCTCTAAATAATGCATACATATAATCGTTGCTTTGCCTTCTTTGTGTAATGTCGTAATCTGTACACATTAGTATAACAGGGGTTATCGACGAAAAACCAATTTCAGAACACATATTTGTTCAATATTTCATCAAAGTGCAAACTTGCATGTACTTACTCGTTTCTGAAACCAATCAACAAACTCATCTCTATGGCGTTTATCAACATCACGAGAATGAATCTTTTTCAGCTCTTCAATATGCTCACTAAAAAGGGTACAAAATTAAATTAGCCATCTACAATAAGCCATATATATAGTATACAACATCTGAGTTATATGTTATTACTTGATCCAGGGAGCGGCCTCTTCAACGTTAGTAATAAGATAAGGCCTGATGTTATGTAGTTCCAACATAGTAAGTTGGTCCCATTTATACCCTTTTTTAGAATTATCAACTTCTGTAAATATGTTAGAATTATCAACAGAAGGTTCATTTGTAGCTGCAGCTTCATGACGTTCTGACCTATTACGCTTGGTGCTGATGTTATCCAAAATCTGACTACAAAAAGTCATACACTCTTCGGCAATATATCCCTCAGCTATAGAACCCTCCGGGTGAGCTTTGTTACGTACATACCTCTTCAATGTACCAAGGTACCTCTCAATTGGATACATCCATCTGTAAGAAACAGGTCCACCCAACCGTGCTTCTTCGACAAGATGGGTTGGAAGATGTACCATGATATCAAAGAAAGCGGGAGGAAACAACATCTCAAGCTTACAAATTGTTTCAGGAATTTGTTTGCTCATCTTGTCCAAATCTGGTTCCGCCAATTCTTTAGAACAAATTCCAAAAAAGAATGTGCTAAACTCAATTAAAGGTGCAACAACCTTTTCAGGCAATATTTTACGTATTGCAATAGGAAGGAGCTTCTGAAATATAATATGGCAGTCATGAGTTTTTAGACCCGATACCTTACATGCTTTTATGTCCACACATCTCTTGATGTTTGAGGCATAACCATCGGGCACCTTCACATTCCCCAAAAACTTGCACAAGGTGGTCTTCTCATCTTTGCCCAAAGTATATAATGCTGGTGGGAATGTGTACTTGCTCTTTATGAACTTCGGATGTTGATCTGGCCGTATACCCATATCCTTCATATCAAGACGAGCTTGTAGACTATCTTTTGTTTTACCATCCATAGCAAGCAATTTCCCCAATATGCTATCACAAATGTTGTTCTCAATGTGCATGACATCCAAGTTATGCCTTATTAGCAATGTCTTCCAATAAGGGAGGTCGAAAAGTATACTTTTCTTCTTCCAATTATGCCATCTATTTTCCTCGGTGTGCTTTCTCTTATTATTCGTTGGTCCAAAACTCACTTGATCAAAACACTCGTATTGTTGGAGTACTTCGTCACCAGAGAGTGATGATGGAGCCTCTCTATTCTCTACCTTGTTGTTGAAAGAACCTTTGTTTCGATGCCATCTGTGATCCTGAGGTAGGAAACGACGATGACCCATGCAACAATCCTTTCGTCCATATTTCAACCAGAAGGCGTCAGTGTTTATATGGCAGTATGGACATGCTAGCTTCCCTTTTGTGCTCCATCCACATAGCATTGCATATGCTGGAAAATCATTTATTGTCCACAATAAAGAAGCTCGTATGACAAATGTCTCTTTCTTTAAACTGTCATATTTTTCAACACCATCAGACCATAATTTCAGTAGCTCATCAATCAAAGGTTGCAGATACACATCAATGTTGTTTCCAGGTGACTTTGGCCCAGGAATTATCATTGACATCACCCAATTGTCAAGAAATCGGCGGTACACTACTCTAGTAACTCTACCGCGTCACCCAGGAAACATGCGAGTACAAAGTTCATGGATCGTTACCACTAGACGCGCAGCGCAGCGGAACGTAGATGTGCATTGGTGCAGGGGAGGTAGACGATCTTGTTCGTCTCCTCCTCGTCCTCATCACAGCAGCAGGTAGACGATCACGATCGTCGTAGCCGATCAGCACAGCAGTAGCAGCAGCGCCTCCACGGAGTCCACACGTATGGAGAGGAACGTCGTGCGCCGGTGCGCTAGCACCGCGCGCGTGACAAGGGTCTCGGCATGAGGCCTTCGAGGGGTGGCGGCTAGGACTGTCACGTGCTGGGATGATTAGCCCCTAACCCTACCCCTCATATTTATAGGCATACTAATGGGCTTTTAGGTCGCAGGCCCATTAGTACCCTAATTGCTTATGGGTCAAATATCCAATAGGCCTTAAACCGAATTGTTATGATTGCCTCTTGGGCACATCACCAACAATATCCCACTTGCACTAGAGACAATCATCTAGCCAAGATTTTCGATATTCCAACTCCTTAAGTGTGTGACCCATTAGGTTCATGTGCAGTTCGTTGTGAATGGAAACCATTTCCAACCACAAGTCAGTAGATGTACCTAGCAGGACATACTGACTCCCGAATGTACATAAAGATCATATCGGCCGAACCTAGATACATTCAACATGCTAATCCCTTTGCCTCACGATACCAGTCAAGCTCAAGGCGAGATGCGTGCCATCCTTGTGATAGCTCGACCATTCACTCAATCAAATAGTGGATTCATTCCGTGACTAACTTTTAGTCACTGAGATTAACCTTTAATCACCTTGGCATGGCCATGCACTTTCAAATCCAACTATCTCGAGGGGCCCAGAGATATCTCTCCTATTATTAAGGAGGGGCAAATCCCATCTTGATCCGCGCACAACCGATTCTATGTTTCATTATATACCCGAAGACTACTTTTACGACTACCCAGTTACGGAGTAGCGTTTGGTAGTCTCAAAGTACAAAAGTACGCATAGTGAGAAACAATGGCGATCTCAGGTCTAAGGATCTAGCAGGTGTATCACTCAAGACCAAATGATCGTACATATGGAAATAACGATCCCAGCAGTGTCTTGGAGTGGGTCAATCCAACACCATGTTCACTAACATGTGTTCACATTATTAATTCGATATCTCCATATATATGATCCGTGAAACGTGATCATCAATTAATACATGTGCTAGTCTGTATGCAATCATTATCTCATATAATGATATAGAGTAGGGATCATCTAGAGTAACATTACTTTTAACAAAGAGTTTCACGAACAAGTCACGTACTTGATGATCAATGTAAATAATGATTACTCACATAACAATTTATTTAATAGTACATAAACATAGCTGTGACACAAGTCTCCCACTATACACTATGATCACTGATGTAAGTATCTAATACCCATAGATCTCGTGTGTGCCTCATGCTTTGATTGTGGAAGAGGCTTTGTCAACGGATATGCAACATTCAAATCCGTGTGCACCTTGCATATCTTCACATCACCTCAGTCGATGATCTCTCGAATGAGGTGATAGCGTCGTAGTATGTGTTTGGATCGTTTGTGTGATCTAGGCTCCTTTGCTTGTGCGATGGCTCCACTATTATCACAGTAGAGATCCACAAGATTGGACAAGCTAGGAACAACACCCAACTTAGAAACAAATTTTCTGATCCAAACAGCTTCCTTTGCAGCTTCAGAAGCTGCAATGTACTCTGCCTCTATGGTTGAATCTGCTACTGTATCTTGCTTGGAACTTTTCCAGCTCACTGCCCCTCCATTGAGGTAGAACACAAATCCAGATTGCGGTCTAGAATCATCCTTATGAGTTTGGAAGCTGGCATCGGTGTCACCTTTTACAACGAGCTCTTCTTGACCTCCAAACACTAAGAATGCATCCTTAGTTCTTCTTAAGTACTTAAGGATGTTTTTGACAACGGTCCAATGAGCCTTACCAAAATTTGATTGATATCTGCTCATGATACTTAGAGCATAAGATACATATGGGCGTGTACATAGCATGGCATTCATGATGGATCCAATAGACGAAGCATAAGGAATTGCTCTCATCCTCTTTTGCTCATCAGGCGTCGAAGGACACTGATTCTTGCTTAGAGTGATGCCATGTGACATTGGCAAGAACCTTTCTTGGAATCTTGGATATTCAACCGATTCAATATCTTGTCAATATATGTATCTTGGCTTAATCCGATTAGCCTTTTAGATCTATCTCTATAGATATTTATGCCCAAAATATACGCTGCCTCTCCTAAATCCTTCATTGCGAAACTTTTTCTTAATGAGGATTTAACATCATCAAGCATTGGAATGTTATTTCTGATCAATAATATGTCATCTACATATAGGACCAAAAATACATGTGCGCTCCCAATAAACTTCTTGTAAATACAAGGTTCTTCTATGTTCTTGATGAAACCAAACCCTTTGATTACTTCATCAAAACGCAAATTCCAACTCCGAGATGCTTGCTTCAGTCCATAGATGGACTTTTGAAGCCTGCATATTTTACTACCATTTTTTGGATCGACAAAACCCTCAGGTTGTGTCATGTACACATCCTCAGTCAGTCTTCCATTAAGAAAGGCTGTTTTGACATCCATCTGCCATATTTCATAATCAAAATATGCAGCAATTGCTAGAAGAATCTGAACAGACTTAAGCATTGCAACGGGTGAGAAAGTTTCATCATAATCAACACCTTGAATTTGTTTGAAACCTTTTGCCACCAATTGCGCATTATAGATGTGAACATTTCTATCAATATCGGTCTTTTTCTTGAAAATCCATTTACAATAGATAGGTCTCACACCTTCGATTGGATCAATAAAGTTCCAAACTTGATTTTGATGCATGGATTCAATTTCGGATTCCATGGCTCCAAGCCACTTCTCAGAGTCGGGTCCCGTCGTTGCTTCAGTATAGGTCGTGGGCTCATTATTGTCCAACAATACCATGTCATGCTGCTCCGTGGTTAGAAGCGTTAACTTTTCAGTCGCATGACGTACCCTCGTAGTCCTTCGTGGGGGCTGGTGTTTCATCAAATGGTTGTACAACATCTTGTACATCCTGTATAGGATCAGTGGATGCCGAAATATTTTCAGGTATTTCTTGAATTTCTTCAAGATGCACCTTGCTCCCACTAACTCCTTTTGAGAGAAACTCTTTCTCCAAGAAGACACCATTGCGAGCGGTAAACACTTTACCCTCTGTTTTATTATAAAAATAATATCCTTTTGTTTCCCTAGAATATCCAACAAAGAAGCATTTGTCTGATTTTGGAGTGAGTTTGTCTGACGTCACGTTTGACATAAACATCACATCCCCAAACTTTGAGGAAAGACAATCCGGGACGTTTCCCGGTCCACATCTCATATGGTGTCTTTGCAACAGACTTAGTTGTTACTCTATTTAGTGTAAACGTAGCAGTTTCAAGAGCATAACCCCAAAAGGATAGTGGAAGATTTGCTTGGCTCATCATCGACCTAACCATGTCCAACAAGGTTGGGTTCCTCCGCTCGGACACCCCATTCCATTGAGGCGTTCCAGGTGGAGTCAACTGTGGAACAATTCCACATTGTTTCAAATGATCATAAAATTCATGGCTCAAATATTCACCCCCATGATCAGATCGTAGAAGTTTAATTGTCTTGCCCAATTGATTTTGTACTTCATTCTAAAATTCTTTGAACTTTTCAAAGGATTCAGACTTATGCCTCATTAGGTACACATAACCATATCTACTTAAGTCATCGGTAAATGTGATGAAGTACTGAAAACCACCTCTGGCAATTGAACTCATTGGTCCACATACATCTGTATATATAAGTCTCAATAAGTCAGTCGTCCTCTCACTTTGACCAGTGAAGGGTGCTTTGGTCATCTTCCCAAGCAAACAAGATTCGCATGTGTCAAGTGATTCAAAATCAAATGAGCTTAGTAAACCATCTTTATGGAGTTTTTCAATGCGTTTCTCATTTATATGACCTAAGCGACAATGCCAAATAAAAGTGGGATTTAGATCATTATGACGAGCCCTTTTGGTATTAATGTTATAGACAGTTTTATCCTCAAGATCAAGAACATATAATCCATTCACCAATGGACATTGAGCATAGAAAATTTTATTGTAATAAATAGAACAACATTTGTTCTTTATTACAATCTCATAACCATCAACTTCTTCTAAACACGAAGAAGATATAATGTTCTTGCTCAAAGTAGGAATGCAATAACAATTATTCAATTCCAAAACTAATCCTGAGGGTAGTGACAAGTGGTAAGTTCCGACAGCTATGACCGCAACCTTTGCTCCATTGCCGACACGGACATCCAACTCGCCTTTTGCAAATCTTCTAGTCTCACTTAGACCCTGCAACGATTTGCAAGTGTGAATCATCGATCCGGTATCAAATACCCATGATTCACTAGAAGATAATGCAATGTTAATTTCTATAACATTTATACCTGAAGCGGAAGTCTTACTTCCCTTCTTCTTCTTCATATCCTCCAAGTACTTCTTGTAGTCCCTAGACCAGTGTCCCTTAGTATGACAGTGAAAGCATTCATCATCAGGAGAAGGGCCAGATTTGACCTTTGGCTTAGACTTTGAGCTTGAGAGCTCATTGGGAACCTTTCCCTTGCCTTTGCCTTTAGGATGCGTCACACGCTTCCTCTTTTTATTCTCCTTATGCACCATCATTACATGAGTGGCGTTTTTCTTAATGCTTTCTTCGGCTGTTTTAAGCATCCCATGCAATTCAGCCAAAGTTTTCTCCATGCCATTCATTTGAAAATTCAATATGAATGGCTTGTAGCTCGGTGGGAGCGACTGGAGAACCACGTCAATAGCCAGATCATCCTTGAGTTCAGAACCAAGTTTGCACAAAGTTTCAATGTAACCAATCATTTTGATTACATGAGGGCTGACCGGGCGACCCTCCGCCAGCTTGCATGAGAACAAGGACTTTGAGATGTTGTATCTCTCAGCCCTTGCTTGATTCTCAAACATTCCACGCAGTCCCTCAATCATAGAATAAGCATCTGCATGCTCATACTGTTTTTGCAGATCAGGGGACATAGTGGCGAGCATGAGGCAGCTTACATTAAGCGCATCATCGCAGTGCTTCGTATAAGCTCTATGTGGTGCATTAGTTGCATCAGCTGGGAGGTCATCAGGGTAAGGCTGCAGAAGAACGTACTCGGTTTTCTCTTACCTAAGAATGATTCTTAGGTTGTGGTACCAATCGATAAAGTTAGCTCCATTGAGTTTTTCTTTCTCAAGCACAGATCGCAAATTGAAACCAGAATTGTTACTAGCAGAAATTATCTACAATAAATATGCAAGGTTTAGCACTATGTTATGTACCAATCTTCTATTAACAGTTTAATAAAAGATATCACCACTATATGATCATCGTCTTCCCTCTAACGACATATAGTGGTTCAAGATCCATATTCACTAATTCCTAGTGAGCTTTGGCTTCACTGCTAGGAAATTAGTAACATAGGTAAACAACCATTGTTAATCATATCTCTATATGACTCTTGTTTGTTGGGTGACATCCAATGCCCCGGCTCCCAACTCTATGCCATAATGCCCAAAACCATTTTAATAGCTTTGTTGAGTAAACCAACACTATGCATGTGAATGTCCAACATTCACCCTATGAATTATGATAGATGATGGTACTTTGCTTTGGCAAACCTACCACACGACGATCAAAACATCATAGGTGCAGCTATTGCTAAATGACATCAAATGCTCAACTTTTGTGAGGGAAGCTATTCTATCATGACAAAACATCCACCATATGAAAAGCATGAAAAGAATAGTAATAAGCATCACAGGCATATGATCATATCACATTGTGAATAGTATTGCCTTTAGAATCATAATGGTCTCCATCGCCATGGTTCCATCAAGATCTGAGCTACCATGCCTCCCTTCTTGTGGTGATCTCCATCTCCACCATGCTTGAAGACATCTCCATGATAATAAAAGAAGCTAATACAACTAATAGCTTCCATATAAATTACATGAGAGATCAAGCATCACAGGTCGACACGCAGGTCGTTATACAATTATGTGACAACCTCAACCAAGTTGTGTTAAATTTGCAACATGCAGGCTGCACGAATTTACACAAAGACCATCACATCACATTAAGGCCATACCATTCACATCATTCCCTGCAAAACGAGTTAAGCGTAGAACAATTTCTAGCGCGAAACTATATTATGTAGTCACAATAGCAGACAACAAACACCAAACGGAATTACATAGATCGCATCTAGGAAATCACTATGAAAATCTCATCGGATTGATCAAATCAACCCGATCCGAGCCATTCAGAATGCCTCAATTTTCAATGTGACCGGTTATTCATGAGTAGATCGCGACTCATGACCGTGGTCTGTTAGCTCAATCTGTTAGCTATGTACACGATTAGTCCCGATGGTGATTCCAGCAGGTAGGGACAGGTTGCGCACACAGTAGAGAAGGAGCACAAACTGACCCTTTAGTCATATACGATCACAATCTACAATAACCAATTCCAAACCCCAAAAACCGTGGGCGATAAAATTCATCGTATGAATATGTCTGCAGTAGATCAAATCTACTAATAAGATCCAGACCAGAAACTACGCAAGTCGGCTCTGATACCACTATCAGGAAATCGGCGGTACGCTACTCTAGCAACTCTACCGGTCATGGATCGTTACCACTAGACACGCAGCGCAGCGGAACGTAGATGTGCGTTGGTGCAAGGGAGGTAGACGATCTTGTTCATCTCCTCCTCGTCCTCGTCACGGCAGCAGGTAGACGATCACGATCGTCGTAGCCGATCAGCGCAGCAGTAGCAGCAGCGCCTCCACGGAGTCCACACGTATGGAGAGGAACGCCGTGCGCCGGTGTGCTAGTATCGCGCGCGCGACAAGGGTCTCAGCGTGAGGCCTTCGAGGGGTGGTGGCTAGGGCTGTCACGTGGTGGGATGATGAGCCCCTAACCCTACCCCTCATATTTTTAGGCATACTAATGAGCTTTTAGGTCGCAGGCCCATTAGTACCCTAATTGCTTATGGATCAAATATCCAATAGGCCTTAAACCGAATTGTTATGATTGCCTCTTGGGCACATCACCAACACCAATAAGACTGCTTCATACACAACCAAGGTGGTAGATTATAAGGGATTAGAATCACAGGCCATGTACTGTAAGAAACATTCATTACTCCAAAAGGAGTGAAACCATCAGATGCTAGCCCAAGTCTTATGTTGCGAGGATCAGATGAGAAATTTGGGTGAATGCTATCAAAATGCTTCCAGGCTTTCGAGTCGGCGGGATGGCATAATATTCCATCATCAGCATGACCTTCTTTGGTCCTTGATGCTGTTGATTCTCCCATATAAAACCTTTGTAGACGGGGAATAAGAGGGAAGTAACGTAGAACCTTGCTGCTACAAGCTTCTTGTATTTTCCACGAGGTAAAGCCTCTCTTGCATCCCCAGCAGTACTATTTTTCCATCTTAATTCACCACATTTTTGGCAACTATTCAGCAGAGAATAGTCCTTCCAGAATAACACGCAGTCATTGACACATGCTTCGATCTTTTGGTAGTCCAGCCCGAGGTCACGAACAACCTTCTGAAGTTTATCAAGTGTATTAGGAATGCAGTGGCCCTTTGGAAGCGCAAATGACAATAGTTCAAGTAACATCTCACAAGCTACTTTGATCATACCAGTTAAACACTTTATCTGGTAGAACCTGACAATGTAGGATAACTGGGTCAGCTGCGAACAACCTGGATACAACTCCTTTTTAGCATCAGTTAATAAGTCATAGAATTTCTTTGCATCCCCAGTTGGCTCCTGCTGGTTTATAACATTTTCTTGATCATCAACATCTGCTGAAGTACCACCATGATAAGTGCCTCTAAGTAGACTGGACAATATATTTTGCATAGCACTATTATCAGAAATTATCTCCTCATTAATTGTTGATTCCTCAGCAATTTTTTCCTGAACTCGTATTTCTCCGTGGTGTATCCAACAAGTATAATCCAATAACATCCCATTTCTGAGCAGGTGTAAATGAACTCCCTTGCGTGTCTTGTGGCAAATATTACGACATCTCGTGCAAGGACAAGGCATAGTTCCTCCTTCACGAGTGCCCTGAAATGCAAAATTTAAAAATGACTTCATTCCATCCTACCACTCCCTCGTATGCCTGTCTTTTCCCATCCATGTCTTATCTTCTGACATCGCTTCCTACAATTCAATCAGCCATCAGCCTATCCGTAAGAGGATAGATGTACAAGAACACATTTTGTGAGCAATTGTACCCAGCTGTTGTTACTCCACGCGTTGCGGCCGGCGGATTCTCCTACAAGCGTGGCGGCCGGCGAATGCTCCTCCAAGCGTGGCGGCCGGCGGTTGGTCCTCCAAGCTTGGCGGCCGGCGGATGCTCGTACATGAGTGGCGGCCGGCAGATGCTCCTACAAGCGTGGCGGCCGGCGGATTCTCCTCCAAGCGTAGCGACCGGCGGATGCTCCTCCAAGCGTGGCGGCTGGCGGATGCTCCTCCAAGCATGGCGGTCGGCAGATGCTCCTCCAAGCGTGGTGGCCTGCGGATGCTCCTACAAGCATGGCGGCCGGCGGATGCTCCTACAATCGTGGCGGCCAGCGGATGCTCCTACAAGCGCGTTGCGGAGAGGGGGCCGACATTGCGGGTCGAAGGGTACCGTAATAAAATATTATTTTTGTTTCTTATTTTCCTTCTTCATTTGGTGTGACAAAAATTTCCCGCCGCGGGCAGGCAGGTAGGCAGGACGAAAAAGCTGGACCGCTTGTTATTTGTGGGCTGAAACTGCGCTGATTCACTTTACATTCAAGCTGGGCCTTCGTGCATTCATGACGCTTGCACAGAGCCGAAGGCCTCGAAAGGTCCGGTCCTATCACCGGATTTTCATGAGATCCTCAAGGGACGCTGCTTCTGATGTTTGGCCTCTTCATCCTCGCCTTCTTAAACCCCCCCCCCCCTATTGCTTCGAGGCTCAAGTTCCCGACTGATTCCCATCCATGCTCCCATGTGTTGCCTGAGAAGTCCTTTGCCTCTGTTGTCACAGCGCCATGCCTTGCAACCATGTTAGACGCGAGTAGGTACCTGTAGGCTCACCGTCCCTGCGCCTTCGTGAGGGGCAATGCACGGTGGTCAACAACTGCCTCATGATGATGGAGTTTATCCATTTGCACCGCCAAGCAGCTGTTCTGGGACCCAGAGGAGGTCGCAGCGAGGCGACTCCCATGGAGATCACCCTGGCCATCCATCACCAACTTGAAATCCCGCATTGGGCTTTCACCGTGTCCACATTTGGGGATGGTGAGTTCCTGGTGTGGTTCACCCGTGATGACTATCGGGAGCTCGCCATCGAGACGGCAATCATCTCCATGCCGGATGATAAACACTACTTCCAGCCATGGATCTTTGGCGTCGGTGTGCTGATCATCGGGTGGTTCTTCCACGTGCAGGTTGACATCGAGAACCTCCCTCTGCATGTCTGGTCTGCGGAGGGCATCAGACAGGTTCTGGGTGACGTCTTCCTCTTTGATCACTTTGATGCTTCCACTTACCACCGGGAGCGTGCTGACCTGTGCACGGTCGTTGGGTGGATGAAAAACCCAAGCCTTCTGCCTCGGGCCAAAATGGCCACCTTCTTTGTAGGAAGTGATGGCCGGACTGGGAGTGACGGCGGGCCGCCGGCGGAACCTTTCAACCATGTCGCAGTGGTCCAGCCTAGCGGCCTCACGACGGAGCTCATCATCCACCTGGATTACTACCTCGACTATACACCGCCGATCCACCCCAACTCCTCGACCTCCTCGTCATCAGGCGACTCTTCTGACAGACACTCCTCGGTGTCCTCGAACTCTTCGGGGGACACCTTCCCGCGGCCGAAGAGATTCTACTGGCGGTGTGGGGAAGTGGATGAGGCGGGTAAGCAACTCTTTTAGTATGGCTACCAAAGTGTCCTAGCTCATGTGTTATGTTTCCTATGGAAACTAAAAATCCTTTACAAATCCTATCCTTCAAAGGGAGCCTATGTTTGAGAGGATTACGACTAGATTAATTTCCGTGAAAAGATTTCCTGTTTAACATTTCGGTTGTCCTTCCTTTTTTCAAACATTTTCTTCCTCGTATTGTCTTCACTTTTTTCTTTCCAGTCCTAGCTACCGGCCTGTTGTATTTTCCTGTTACTACTACTTTACAGACCGCTTTGCAGGCCCCGTTGCAGGCGATCTCCTGGCAACTCCACTGGTTTGGGGACAAGGAGGGTTTGGCGATCGGAAAATTCGAACTAATTTTGCACAGATAGTACATCCATGAACAAGAACACCAAGTACATTTAACTTAAAAACATTACTCCCTCCGTCCCAAAATACTACTTGTCCCTTTCGATGGAGGGAGTATCTCCGTCCCAAAATACTTGTCGCTTTGGATGGAGGGAGTATATTACAAACACAAGAAAAGATAAACTACAACTAAAACCATGAAATGAAAAACTACAACTACAAACATGAAACAAAAAACTACAACTAAAAACATGAAAAGAAAACACCTAAATACTACTCTACTCAGCCTCCACCTCCTCCTCCTCGGGTGGGTCCTCGGGCTCCTGACCCTCCTCTAGCGCCTCGGGCTCCGACGGCGGAAGGTGACCCAGTCTCAAGGCCGCCGCCACGACGAGGTTGCGATGACCAGCGACGCCTAGCTCGGCCACAATCGTCTCCCAGAGGGAGTCGAGGCGGGAGGCCACGTGCGAGAGGTCGAAGACGTAGTGGCCCGTGGTGTCCATTCCAGTACTTTGTGGAAGGGTACCGAGCCCAAGGCATTCCATGGAGTGAGATGTATCTGTAAATACATCTTGGGCCATGTTGAACAGGAGGGTATCCTTCATGCGCGGCGGCGAGGGGGGTTCCAGCCGCGGCCGCTTACCGGCGGCTGGGTCCCTCGGCGGGCTCGGTGGCGGAGGGTTGCTCGAGCTCGAAAGCATTTGTTGTATACTAGCCGCGGATAGGTTTTGTGGTGAGAAGAGAGGATGTTGGAACGGTTGTGCGGAAAAGACGATGGTGCGGGTGACCATCTTATACTCCCTCTGTCCCAAGTGAACTCTATTTTTAGGATTCAAACCGCACATTAGTCAACACATAAACTTACCCTAACACCCTTCATCAATACATATCCTCCCACTTTCCATTCAATGCCAGCAAGTTGCTACGGCAACATAGGACGGTAGATGAAAATGTGCAGAGCACACAGCTGACATGACCATACAGTGAAAGTAAAGTTGAGCTGGGACAAAAAAAATTGGCTGGAAATAACTGCCCACACACCACCATCCCTCTTCTTCGCGCGTACTAAAAATCACCGGGCGTCTCAGCGTCTTCTCTGTGCGTACTAATAAAGAGTAGTAAGACGACACACCATCCTCTACTCTGCCACACACACCATCCTCTTCTCCGCGCGTACTCTTCCTCTCCGTCTCCTGTGCCCTAATTGGTTCCCTTCGAAGCCCATGGAGTTCACCTTGCCGCACGATATTGCGGTCCTGATCGCGGGGTGGTTTGCCGCAACCTCCACCCAGCCCATGGACGACCTCTCCAGTCTGCGCGCCACCTGCAAGGCCATGCACGCGTTGTGCCGTGATCCCACCGTGGGCAGGCGCGTGGCGCTGGAGCGGGAGAGCAGCTGGGAGTGGTTCCAACGGCATGGGAACGGGAGCTATGATGCCCTCGTGGAGCGCCTGGCCAACGTAGGCAACCCTCATGCGTGCTACGTCACCAGGTTCGACCTCGTCTTCAACTACGGCCGTGCGCAGGCGCAGTGGGGCACCAAGTTCCTTGCCCGGGCGGCCGCGAACGGCCACAAGGTGGCGGCCTACGTCCTCGCCATGCTCCGCTATGATGCCGACCGCGGGGACCACGATGCCCTCGAGTATATCTGACAGGTCGAAGGCGAGGCCCACGTCGACGACAACGTGACCGGGTCCGTATCGATGAAGAGGACCAACACATAGTGCTGCCGGTGTTGGAATCAAGCCATGCAGAGGCTCGACATTTTTGTGAGCTGGAGGTTTCTACGTAGGCCTCCTCCGGAACCGCCGCTGGTGGCGCTGCCCAAAATTGACGATTACGTTTGCCGCTGCCCAACAGGGGGAACCAGGGGCCTGCCTGCTGCGGCCGGCGAGGGTGGTACGAGTGGACCGTCTTCTTTACTGAGAACTGTAGGATTGAGCGTGAGTATGACCTGTTCCGCCATAACGTGTTGTACTCTATGGGTTATATTCCCTCCATTCCCTTCTGGATGCGCTACCCCTAGTTCTCCCAACGCCAATGAAAAGTGAACAAAGGGAGTACTGTATATAAAATAGACTTGTACAAGGCATGTTGATGTGTTTCTCCTATATATGCATGCTCGTCTCTGATGAATGTTGCACTTGTTGTGTTTCCCCTATGCGCGCTCGTCTTTTGTTTAGCCCCGTTTGCATCAAAGAAAACAACATGACAAAACGTGAAAAGAAAAATATCAAAAAAAACAAGAGAAACACAACATCGCGACTGGAGATGTTTTTCGATTCACGCACGAAGTGGATTAAAGGTTAAAACTTGGCGTCGTTAAAGGAGATGTTTTTTGATAAAAGGAGAATTTTTCGATAATACATCAGACACATTGTTCATGAACATAAAAGACATATTACATTAGCATACTACCAACACATATATTACAAAAAAGAGTAAAGAAAACATGGACAAAAAACACGTAGAAACAAGAAAAAAACTACTACTAATCCTATTCGACTCGGAGGCCTCGTCCACCTCCGCCGCCGCGCGCGCCGCGGCCGACGCATTATATTTATCAAGATTGAAAAATGAAAAGAAGCATTTGTTGTATGTTTTTTATGTTCTGACCAATTTCAAAAGATTTATGAAGTGAAATTTATGGTAACCTTTACTTATCAATAATATTACAAGAAAGTGGAATTTTGCCTTTTTAAAGGACCCTCATTTAATTAAGAATATTAATTAAGAAGAAGTAAATATCTTCACAGGCGGTTGGTACTTAATAACCATCTGAGAAGATGTTTATCTCAGTCGGATATTACTTACCAACCGCCTGAGATAATACCCGATACTGTTCTTCAGTTTCCTTATCCCTTGCTTCTTTTTTATTTAGATTCCAATATAAATACTCAAGCATGTTTAGATTCTGCAAATTGTGTCCAAATGCGATGATTCTTTCTTCTATATTTGTATAAAATCAACATCTACCGCATGAACAAAATATTTAAAAACTTGTATAGATGACATTGTAATGTTTTGATAAATATCAAATGAATTTCTACTCACATATTATTCACATTTGTGTATCTCATCAAAAAAAGATCCTTCACTCAAATTTGTTTGTATGAACATATTTGTATCATTTATACATGTATGAATTTTGTTAATTTTTTTTAAAGCATTCCAACATGTCAAACTTCAAATTATCCATCATTCTAACTAAATGCTCATATATACATATGAGGCATTCATCAAATTATGAACACACATTGATTCCAAAAAATTTAAAAAAATCTGAAAAAATTCACAAAGGTTGATATGATGAGTAAAAATGTCCATTGAAAAAATAAATGATAAAGGCATTATATTCATCAAGATAGAAAAATGAAAAATCGCATTTGTTGTATGTTTTTTATGTTATGACCAATTTCAAAAGATTTATGAAGTGAAATTTAATGGTAACCTTTACTTATCAATAATATTACAAGAAAGTGGAATTTTGCCTTTTTAAAGGACCCACATTTAATCGAGAATAATAATTAAGAAGAAGTAAATATCTACACAGGCCGTTGGTACTTAATAACCGTCTGACAAGATGTTTATCTCAGTCAGATATTACTTACCAACTGCCTGAGATAATGCCCGATACTGTTCTTCAGTTTTCTTATCTCTTGCTTCATTTTTATTTAGATTCCAATATAAATACTCAAACATGTTTAGATTCTGCAAATTGTGTTCAAATTCAATGATTCTTTCTTCTACATTTGTATAAAATTAACATCTACCACCTAAACAAAATATTTTAAAACTTGTATAGCTGACATTGTAATGTTTTGGTAAATATCAAATGAATTTCTACTTACATATTATTCACATTTGTGTATCTCATAAAAAAAAGATCCTTCACTCAAATTCGTTTGTATGAACATATTTGTATTATTTATACATGTATGAATTTGGTTAATTTTTTTTAAAAGCATTCCAACATGTCAAACTTCAAATTATCCATCATTCTAACTAAATGCTCATATACATATGAGGCATTCATCAAATTATGAACACACATTGATTCAAAAAAATTTAAAAAAATCTGAAAAAATTCATAGAGGTTGGTATGATGAGTAAAAATGTCCACTGAAAAAATAAATGAAAAAGGCATTATATTCATCAAGATAGAAAAATGAAAAATATCATATGTTGTATGTTTTTTATGTTCTGACCGATTTCAAATGATTTATGAAGTGAAATTTAATGGTAACCTTTACTTATTAATAATATTACAAGAAAGTGGAATTTTGACTTTTTAAAGGACCCACATTTAATCAAGAATATTAATTAAGAAGAAGTAAATATCTTCACAGGCGGTTGGTACTTAATAACCTTCTGAGAATATGTTTATCTCAGTCGGGTATTAATTACCAACCGTCTGAGATAATGCCCAATACTGTTCTTCAGTTTCCTTATCCCTTGCTTCTTTTTTATTTAGATTCCAATATAAATACTCAAACATGGTTATATTCTGCAAATTGTGTCCAAATTATATGATTCTTTCTTCACATTTGTATAAAATTAACATCTACCACCTGAACAAAAATTTTAAAACTTGTATAGCTGACATTGTAATGTTTTCGTAAATATCAAATTAATTTCTACTCACATATTATTCACATTTGTGTATCTCGTAAAAAAAAGATCCTTCACTCAAATTTGTTTGTATGAACATATTTGTATCATTTATACATGTATGAATTTTGTTAATTTTTTTAAAAGCATTCTGACATGTCAAACTTCAAATTATCCATCATTCTAACTAAATGCTCATATACATATGAGGCATTCATCAAATTATGAACACACATTGATTCAAAAAAATTTTAAAAAATCTGAAAAAACTCATAAAGGTTGGTATGATGAGTAAAAATGTCCATTGAAAAAATAAATTAAAAAGGCATTATATTCATCAAGATAGAAAAATATCATTTGTTGTATGTTTTTTATGTTCTGACCGATTTCAAAATATTTATGAAGTGAAATTTAATGGTAACCTTTACTTATCAATAATGTTACAAGAAAGTGGAATTTTTCCTTTTTAAAGGACCCACATTTAATCAAGAATATTAATTAAGAAGAAGTAAATATCTTCACGGGCGGTTGGTACTTAATAACCTTCTGAGAAGATGTTTATCGCGGTCGGGTATTACTTACCAATCGCGTGAGATAATCTTCTTCTAAGACGAGTTCGAATTACCAACCGCCTAAGATAATTACCTTATGATACCCGAGTCTGAGGAACACAATGAACACACTACACATTCATTTATTCACACAGTTGAAGAACACAGAAGATACTCATTCATTAACAATATTCAATCACGCATCTCACAAAAGAACACAAGATACACAAGTAATATTCAGTCACATAGATGAACAAAGATAGATTTCATTCATTAACAATATTTACAAAACAGAAGCAACTAAAAACAACAAAGAAAAACTAATTAAATCCTACTCCTACTCCTACTCCCCTTCCTCCTCCTCGTCCTCCGGCGCCGGTGCAACGAGGTTGCTAGACGTCGCCTCCACCAGCGTTCTGCGGCCCTCGGGGCCAAGAACCTGGGCCATCCACTACTACAAAAAGCATTTTTACAGGCGCCTCAATTTTTCAAACACAGGCGGTCCTTAAAAATATGCGACTGTGATGACGAATGATATAATAACCGCCTGTGATGAAAGAACAACACAGACGGATTTTAAAGAACAACCGTCTGGGTAAATACATGATCTTCACAATCGGTTCTTAATTAAGAACCGCCTGTAATGCAACTAACTTCACAGGCGGATTTTAAGAAACAACCGTCTGGGTAAATACATGATCTTCACAGACGGTTATTAATTATTAACCGTCTGCAATGCCATGAACTTCACAGACGGATTTTAAGAAACAACCGTCTGGGTAAATACATGATCTTCGTTGGCGGTTCTTGATTAATAACCGTCTGTAATGCAATGAACTTCACAGATGGATTTTAAGGAACAACCGTCTGAGAAATACATGATCTTCGTTGGCGGTTCTTAATTAATAACCGTCTGTAATGCAATGAACTTCATAGCCGGTTCTTGATTAACAACGGCCTAAGAAGATCATGTATTTTCAGTGGCGGTCATTGTTTAATTATCATAAGCGGTTTTCATTGAAATTACAGGGATGTAGTTGCAATTATATATCACAGCCGCATGTAGTCGTGCAGGCAAAATTGTATCAGGAAAAAAACACAGATGAGCTAGCGGATACTAGTACAGTAATGCATTATAGGAAATGCTCGATCACCAGTGAGGCTGGCTTAATTGTGATAATACACCATTAGAGGCTTTACAATTGTTCAAAGATAATTTCTTTACACACTGAACAAAAATCATGCTACATTCATTGTAGATCGACGATGAAGCTCCCATCGATCAATCTAAATTGTACCGTCCTGCTTGCTCCCGAACACGTCTCTTATATTCCGCTGGATCCTGAAAATATTGACATTATTTAAATTAACAAATGTCGAAGGAGGAATGAATAACCTACATTGGTCACTAAGTCAAAGTGTCATCTAACCTTGATAAGTAGATTATAGCAATAATTTTCAACATCAGGCACATTTGGCTGATGCAGCAAACGCTGAACTTCAAGTAGTATAGTTTTGATTGTAAAAGCACTGCACCACCCCTACGAAATATAATTTAAGCAATATAAGAAACCAGTTCAAATAAGTTCGACAAAAATTATAAGTAATAATTACATGAACAAAATAGGTCTATCTTACAGTCTCTTGATCAAGAATCCCGATGCAGAGTGCTCCCGAACGATGGACATTTGGGTGGAAGAACCCAAATGGAAAGGAGCATCTTGGAGGCACCAAGGGATAGTCCTCAGAGAAGGAGATTGTCAGGGGGTAGTAACCATCTTCCCATTCAGTCTGCAAAAGAAATTTATTAATAGGAGGACGATAGTTAAACTCATATTGTGCTTGTTCTTCATGACTTACCCCTTCTTTACCGGGGACGATGCACTGCCACTTCAATAAATCTCCCGATTCAGGCTTCGCAGAGAAACCCTACGCGGAGAAATTGAAAATACCAAAAACAAACAACACGGAAAAACAAACTACAGTTAAGTTCATCAGTCCATTACAGATACATATGTATATACAACCATGTGACCGGTGTGCCATATGTACATACATGGGGATGGTTCTTGCGCCACGCCAAGCGCTCCTCCTTCAATCGGCTACACGCCCGAGACATCATTATCTGAAGAAAGACCAAGCTTCCAAACTTCCAAATCATTGAGTCCAAACGCATATGTACACAAATGCAAAAGGACACAATCCATATACCAACATTGTTCTAAGTTGATTTCAGAAGATACAAATATATACAATATATATCATCTCGCATTGCTATATACATTTTTTCCAGCATTGACATCTTCTCGCATATAGGGTTTCAAATTCTTTTTAATGCTTCTCTCTACGCGCTTGATGTTTTCTGGTTCGGTGAAAAGGTACATCTCTTCATACTGATTATATTCCTCTTCATTATCTCCCACATTGTCAACCCCAACAATATTTTGCTTTCCAGAAACAACTACGTGCAACTTCTCAGTTTCTGGATCTTGAACATAAAAAACTTGTGCAACATTATCGGCGAGAACCCACAGGTCATCTTTGTAACCCACTTTATTCAAGTCTACCAGTGTCAGTCCGTAATTGTCCACTTTCAAACCATCAGGATGTTTGACCCATTGGCACTTAAATACGGGCATTACCATTCTTTCGCCATAATCGAGTTCCCATATTTCCTCTATGAACCCGAAGTATGTGGTCTTCTGCCCTTGCGAATCATAAGCCTCAATACGAACACCACTATTTTGTGCAACACTCTTACCGTCTTTTTCTTTAGTGTAAAATGTGTAACCATTGATGTCATATGCTTGCCATGATGTTACCAAAGCAGATGGGCCACAAGCTAACTTTTTCATTGTTGCCTCTTCTATAGTGTTTCCGTATGATATATTTTTGTCCATTAACCATTCAGTGAAACATCTTCTGTGCTCTTTCATGATCCAGTCCTCTTTGCGGTCTTGGTTTTTATCACGAAGCTCAATTTGGTGTTCCTCGATGTACGGCTCAGCTATTGCGAGCTGTTGTAGTACACCAAAATGTGCACGGTGTACATTCTTGTAATCTTGAACAATAAAAGTTTTCTTACCCACTTTGCCTCTCCCACGTAGTCTACCCTCATGTACCAGTATAGGCACACCTATCGATTTTCCATCTTTGATGTAATCAGCGCAACCCTCAATCACTTCTTCAGTGGTGTATCCTTCCATAATTGAACCCTCTGGGTGAGCACGGTTCCGCACATAACCTTTTAATACTCCTAAATATCTCTCCAACGAAAACATATGATGTAAATATAGTGGCCCCAATGCTTTTATCTGATCAACAAGATGTATGATTAGGTGTACTTGCATATCAAAAAAGGATGGTGGGAAACACATCTCAAGCTTGCACATTGTCTCGACGATGTATGTTTTCAGATAGTCTAAATCTTCACGTGCTATCACCTTTTGCGATACTGCATTGAAGAAGTAACACAAACGTGTGATGACAACTTTTATATGCTCAGGTTTGATTACTCTTATTGCAATGGCAAGGAAAACTGTCATCATCATGTGACAGTCGTGAGAATTATAACCGAATAAAGACAAGTCTTTCATCGAGACTAGTTTGCGGATATTGGATGAGAAACTTGTGGGAACTTTGATCCCACGCAAGCATTCGCAAATTGCTTTTTTCTCTTCTAGCGTCAAGTTGTAGCTGGCTGGGGGAAGGTAATGCTTCCCGTTCGCCTTTTCTACTGGATGAAGCTCTGGTCTCAAATCGAGATTTACTAGGTCCATACGTGAATTTAATCCATCCTTTGTCTTCCTCGGCATGTCCAGCAAGGTCCCAATGATGCTGTCAAATACATTCTTTGTAACGTGCATCAAATCAATACTATGGCAACATTCCAGATTCTTCCAATACGGAAGATACTTGAAAAAAATTGATTGTTTCTTGAAAGCCATGTCAGTTGTATCATCCGAAGATGTACTTTTCTTTCTCTTAATTCCTTTACTCTTTTTTCCCTTACCGAAAGCAATATGAATGTTCTTGACCATTTCAAACACAAGTTTTCCACTGTAAGGTTTCGGTGCAGTATCTTTTTCGATTTTGTTATCAAATTGTTCTTTCATCTTCCTATACTTGTGTGTATCTGTCAAGAACCGTCGATGTCTCATGTACACCGTCTTTCTGGATGAAGTGAGGTATAGATATCCAGTTCTATCCACGCACCTAACGCAACCTTTCTTCCCTTTCATTTGTCCCGATAATGTAAACAGTCCGGGATAATCATGCACGGTAACGAATATCATTGCTCTTAGCGTGAAATACTCCCGCTTGTACTCATCCCATGTACGTACCCCTTCATTCCACAATTTCGCCATATCTTCCATTAAAGGTTCCAAGAACACATCAATTTCGATGCCGGGTTGTTTCGGACCTTGGATAAGAACAGATAATAAGATATATTTCCTTTTGTGACACAACCACGTCGGTAGGTTGTACATAGTTAAGACCACGGGCCATGTGCTGTGTATGCTCCTTTTTTCACCAAACGGATTCATTCCATCTGTACCCAAGGCAAACCTCACATTTCTGATTTCCTTCGCAAATTCTGGATACTGAATATCAAAATTTTTCCACTGCGTTGCATCACCAGGGTGTCGTATATGTTTTTCATTCTTCTTGCGTTCCTCGGAATGCCAACGCATAAGTTCAGCCTCCCTAGGGTTTGAGAACAAACGCTTCAAGCGATCAATTACCGGAAGGTACCACATCACCAATGCAGGAATTTTTCTCTTATTCTTTCCGTCTGCATCGCCAGAAGTATCGTCATCGTCACCTTCAGGACCAATAATAAACTTCTTATTCTTCTGAGTCTTTTTCATGTTGGTAACATACTGGTGATTGTAGTCCTTCTTATATCTACTGACACCACAAATGGGGCATCTAGTTGCGAGCTCATGCTCTTTGCGATACAGAATACAATGGTTCACACAAGCGTGTATTTTTGTCACACCTAGTGCCATCGGGCAAAGAAGTTTCTTCGCTTTATAAGTGCTTCTAGGCAGTTTATTTGGATTTGGAAGAATTTCTGCCAGAAGATTCAAAAGATCAGAGAAACTACAATCGGACCATCCGTGCGTAGCTTTCAACTTTAGTAGTTCTAAGACTGCACGCAATGTAGTAAACTCTTTATCACAACCGTTTGATTCATCATATAAAAGCTCTGTGGCCGCATTCTGCAATGTCTCCATTTTACTTAAGCCTTTGCTTGCTCCCATAGAAGTCAGTACATATGGTTCAATGTGACGCAACATCTCCTCACAATCGAACTCATCATCATCATCACCAGCTTGATTGTCACTACCATCATCGATATGAACATTATCATCATCTGAGCCTCTCTCATCATCTTTATCCACATCATGTGTATCTAACTCACCATGCTCTGTCCATATTGTGTAGTTATTTTTGAAACCTCTTTTCACCAAATGAGATTGGATTACTATAGTATCCGTCCAAGCAATCTTATTTTCGCAGTCGATACATGGACATAATATGTCATCTATCTTTTGCAACTTCGCATGTCTCTTGGATGCTTCAATAAAATTTGCAACATTACGAATGTACATAGGATCGGGTCTTGGCATGTTATACATCCACGCTCGACGGTCCATGCTTCAATAATAGAATTTTTTGTCAGATTTACAAAATTTGGCCACAAATATTCTCTAAAGGTCTTCTATAAAATGAATTTACAGAGACATAACAAGTATGATTAGGGCGACTAATGTAGGAGACGGGCGACGTCTTGAGGCGGACGGAGTCAAAGGGGGAAACAGGCCCAGCAGCATGGGCTAGGTCTGGGTGGGATCCAGTCCGTTATATCGGGAAACAAGGCCCAGATGCATCTTATATATATTACAATAGCATCTGTTAATTAAACATCATATTCATGTCACATAATAGGTACAAAAAGGAAACAATCCATATAGTCCATACATCAATATACCAGAACACAATCCATACAGTCCTTACACATGCAAAAGGACAGAATCCATATACCAGAACACACAAAACTAACAGCTTATCAGCTAATGAAAATATACAAAGAAAAAGTAAGGAAACTACATTTACCTTGCAGAGGCGTCAGCACGGTGGGCCGGCTGGGTGGAGAAGTGGCGGTGCGGGGTTGAGCGGCGGCGCGGTAGTATGGGCTGGGCGGCGGAGCGGCGGCGCGGCGCAGGGGAAATTTCAACAGCCTGGCGGCGTCGATATAAATTCTCCAGGGTTGCGTTTTGACTGCGGTGAGGGGTCCTTATATAGACGTAGGTTTTTCACAGGCGGTTTTTAACTTTATCGCAGGCGGGTTTTACTTACCAACCGCCTGAGATGATGTTTATTAATTAAGAAGTAAATATCTTCACAGGCTGTTGGTACTTAATAACCGCCAGGGAAGATTTTTATCTCAGGCGGGTATTACTTAACAACCGCCTGAGATAATGCCAACTGAACAAAATATTTTTAAAACTTGTATACATGTATGAATTTTTTTAATTTTTTTAAAAGCACTCCAACATGTCAAACTTCAAATTATCCACCAGTATTCATTGACACTTGATTGAAATATGTACAAAACACAAGAAAAATGTACAAGAACACTTGATTGAAATCCTAAAACTACACTACGGCCCCGCCTCCTCCATCCTCTCCGCCAGCTTCTCAAACCAAGCCAAGCGGTCCTCCTCCGACTCGTCGTCGTCGTCGTCGTAGTCGTCACCATGGTGGTGGTCGCCGTCGTCGTCGTCGCCGTCGTCAGTGGACGACTCGTCGTCGCCGTCGTCGGTGGACGACTCGTCGTCGCCGTCGTCGGAGGACGACTCGTCGTCGCCGTCGTCGGAGGACGACTCGTCGTCATCATCGTCATCATCGTCGTCGTCGTCGAAGTCGTCCTCCTCCTCCTCCTCCTCCTCCTCCTCCGGCGACGATACAGCAGGAGAGAGGGTCGGCTTCTCCGGCTGAGCCGATTGCTCCGGCTGTACCGGTGGCTCCGGCTGCACCGGCGGTGGAACGCGCTGGTCGTCATTCACCCTCTCGGGGGAGGTGCAGCGTATCCGCTTGCATGGCTGACTCGGAGGGCTAGGTGGTGGAAGGTTGGCCATGGCTGTGGTGGTTAATCGGCGGCGGGCTAGGAGAAGAAGAAAGGAGTGGAGAAAAGTTTTGTGCTTGTCCATAACCGACGACGCGCCTTATATAGGTCTGTGCGGAGTAGACGAGGGAGCGGTTCGTTTCCCGCGCATTGAACTCTTTGCAGACCTCGTGCGGCGCACAATTAAACCACTGCGGAAGACGATCTTGAGAGATCCTTGCACGCGTCCCTGCACCACGGCTTCTCAACTTCTCCGCAGACCTCGTGCGGCGCGTCAGTTAATTAACACTTCTCAGGCCGTTAAATAACATATTGTAATTTCAAAAATGATTATCTCAGGCGGTTATTACTTATAAACCGCCTGAGAAAAAAGAAGTAAAAATCTTCACAGACGGTTGGTACTTAACAACCGTCTGCAAATATGTTTATCTAAGGCGGGTATAACTTAACAACCGCCTGGGATAATGCCCGATACTCTTCTGCAGTTTCCTTATCCCTTGCTTCTTTTTTATTTAGATTCCAATATAAATACTCAAACATGTTTACATTCTGCAAATTGTGTTCAAATTCGATGATTCTTTCTTCTACATTTGTATTAAATTAACATCTACCAACTGAACAAAATATTTAGTTCATTGCGCATTGAACTCTTTGCAGACCTCGTGCGGCGCACCATTAAACCACTGTGGAAGACGATCTTGAGAGATCCTTGCACGCGTCCCTGCACCACGGCTTCTCAACTTCTCCGCAGACCTCGTGCGGCGCGTCAGTTAATTAACACTTCTCAGGCCGTTAAATAACATATTGTAATTTCAAAAATGATTATCTCAGGCGGTTATTACTTATAAACCGCCTGAGAAAAAAGAAGTAAAGATCTTCACAGCGGTTGGTACTTAACAACCGTCTACAAATACGTTTATCTAAGGCGGGTATAACTTAACAACCGCCTGGGATAATGCCCGATACTGTTCTGCAGTTTCCTTATCCCTTGCTTCTTTTTTATTTAGATTCCAATATAAATACTCAAACATGTTTACATTCTGCAAATTGTGTTCAAATTCGCTGATTCTTTCTTCTACATTTGTATTAAATTAACATCTACCAACTGAACAAAATATTTTGTTCATTGCGCATTGAACTCTTTGCAGACCTCGTGCGGCGCACAATTAAACCACTGTGGAAGACGATCTTCAGAGATCCTTCCGTCGCACGCGTCCCCTGCACCACGGCTTCTTAACTTCTCCGCAGACCTCGTGCGGCGCGTCCCCTGCACCACGGCTTCTTAACATAGCATTTGTTGTATGTTTTTTATGTTCTGACCAATTTCAAAGGATTTATGAAGTGAAATTTAATGGTAACCTTTACTTATCAATAATATTACAAGAAGGTGGATTTTTGCCTTTTTAAAGGACCACATTTAATCAAGAATATTAAATAAGAAGAAGTAAATATCTTCACAGGCGGTTATTGCTTAACAACCGCCTGAGATAATGCCCGATACTGTTCTTCAGTTCCCTTATCCCTTGCTTCTTTTTTATTTAGATTCCAATATAAATACTCAAACATGTTTAGATTCTGCAAATTGTGTCCAAATTCGATGATTCTTTCTTCTACATTTGTATAAAATTAACATCTACCACATGAACAAAATATTTTTAAAACCTGTATAGCTGACATTGTAATGTTTTGGTAAATATCAAATTAATTTCTACTCACATATTATTCACATTTGTGTATCTCATAAAAAAAAAGGTTCCTTCACTCAAAATTGTTGGTATGAACATATTTGTATAATTTATACATGTATGAATTCTTTTAATTTTTTTAAAAGCATTCCAACATGTCAAACTTCAAATTATCCACCATTCTAACTAAATGCTCATATTCATATGAGGCATTCATCAAATTATGAACACACATTGATTCCAAAAAATTTAAAAAAATATGAAAAAATTCCTAGATGTTGGTATGATGATTAAAAATGTCCACTGAAAAAATAAATGAAAAAAGCATTATATTCATCAAGATAGAAAAATGAAAAATAGCATTTGTTGTATGTTTTTTATGTTCTGACCAATTTCAAAGGATTTATGAAGTGAAATTTAATGGTAACCTTTACTTATCAATAATATTACAAGAAGGTGGATTTTTGCCTTTTTAAAGGACCACATTTAATCAAGAATATTAAATAAGAAGAAGTAAATATCTTCACAGGCGGTTATTGCTTAACAACCGCCTGAGATAATGCCCGATACTGTTCTTCAGTTCCCTTATCCCTTGCTTCTTTTTTATTTAGATTCCAATATAAATACTCAAACATGTTTAGATTCTGCAAATTGTGTCCAAATTCGATGATTCTTTCTTCTACATTTGTATAAAATTAACATCTACCACATGAACAAAATATTTTTAAAACTTGTATAGCTGACATTGTAATGTTTTGGTAAATATCAAATTAATTTCTACTCACATATTATTCACATTTGTGTATCTCATAAAAAAAAAGGTTCCTTCACTCAAAATTGTTGGTATGAACATATTTGTATAATTTATACATGTATGAATTCTTTTAATTTTTTTAAAAGCATTCCAACATGTCAAACTTCAAATTATCCACCATTCTAACTAAATGCTCATATTCATATGAGGCATTCATCAAATTATGAACACACATTGATTCCAAAAAATTTAAAAAAATATGAAAAAATTCCTAGATGTTGGTATGATGATTAAAAATGTCCACTGAAAAAATAAATGAAAAAAGCATTATATTCATCAAGATAGAAAAATGAAAAATAGCATTTGTTGTATGTTTTTTATGTTCTGACCAATTTCAAAGGATTTATGAAGTGAAATTTAATGGTAACCTTTACTTATCAATAATATTACAAGAAGGTGGATTTTTGCCTTTTTAAAGGACCACATTTAATCAAGAATATTAAATAAGAAGAAGTAAATATCTTCACAGGCGGTTATTGCTTAACAACCGCCTGAGATAATGCCCGATACTGTTCTTCAGTTCCCTTATCCCTTGCTTCTTTTTTATTTAGATTCCAATATAAATACTCAAACATGTTTAGATTCTGCAAATTGTGTCCAAATTCGATGATTCTTTCTTCTACATTTGTATAAAATTAACATCTACCACATGAACAAAATATTTTTAAAACTTGTATAGCTGACATTGTAATGTTTTGGTAAATATCAAATTAATTTCTACTCACATATTATTCACATTTGTGTATCTCATAAAAAAAAGGTTCCTTCACTCAAAATTGTTGGTATGAACATATTTGTATAATTTATACATGTATGAATTCTTTTAATTTTTTTAAAAGCATTCCAACATGTCAAACTTCAAATTATCCACCATTCTAACTAAATGCTCATATTCATATGAGGCATTCATCAAATTATGAACACACATTGATTCCAAAAAATTTAAAAAAATATGAAAAAATTCCTAGATGTTGGTATGATGATTAAAAATGTCCACTGAAAAAATAAATGAAAAAAGCATTATATTCATCAAGATAGAAAAATGAAAAATAGCATTTGTTGTATGTTTTTTATGTTCTGACAAATTTAAAAGGATTTATGAAGTGAAATTTAATGGTAACCTTTACTTATCAATAATATTACAAGAAGGTGGATTTTTGCCTTTTTAAAGGACCACATTTAATCAAGAATATTAAATAAGAAGAAGTAAATATCTTCACAGGCGGTTATTGCTTAACAACCGCCTGAGATAATGCCCGATACTGTTCTTCAGTTCCCTTATCCCTTGCTTCTTTTTTATTTAGATTCCAATATAAATACTCAAACATGTTTAGATTCTGCAAATTGTGTCCAAATTCGATGATTCTTTCTTCTACATTTGTATAAAATTAACATCTACCACATGAACAAAATATTTTTAAAACTTGTATAGCTGACATTGTAATGTTTTGGTAAATATCAAATTAATTTCTACTCACATATTATTCACATTTGTGTATCTCATAAAAAAAAAGGTTCCTTCACTCAAAATTGTTGGTATGAACATATTTGTATAATTTATACATGTATGAATTCTTTTAATTTTTTTAAAAGCATTCCAACATGTCAAACTTCAAATTATCCACCATTCTAACTAAATGCTCATATTCATATGAGGCATTCATCAAATTATGAACACACATTGATTCCAAAAAATTTAAAAAAATATGAAAAAATTCCTAGATGTTGGTATGATGATTAAAAATGTCCACTGAAAAAATAAATGAAAAAAGCATTATATTCATCAAGATAGAAAAATGAAAAATAGCATTTGTTGTATGTTTTTTATGTTCTGACAAATTTAAAAGGATTTATGAAGTGAAATTTAATGGTAACCTTTACTTATCAATAATATTACAAGAAGGTGGATTTTTGCCTTTTTAAAGGACCACATTTAATCAAGAATATTAAATAAGAAGAAGTAAATATCTTCACAAGCGGTTATTGCTTAACAACCGCCTGAGATAATGCCCGATACTGTTCTTCAGTTCCCTTATCCCTTGCTTCTTTTTTATTTAGATTCCAATATAAATACTCAAACATGTTTAGATTCTGCAAATTGTGTCCAAATTCGATGATTCTTTCTTCTACATTTGTATAAAATTAACTTCTTCTCAGACGTGAAATTTTAATTAACGATGAACACACTACATCCATTAACAATATTCAATCATTCACACAGTTCAAGAACACACAAGATACTCATTCATTAACAATATGCACATCTCACAAAAGAACACACAAGATGCACAATATTTACACAAGAACACACAAGAACACAAAAGATACACAAGTAATATTCAATCACATAGATGAAAAAAGATAGATTTCATTCATTAACAATATTTACAAAACAGAAGCAACTAAAAACAACAAAAAGAAAAACTAATTAAATCCTACTCCTACTCCTCTTCCATCTCCTCCTCCTCGTCCTCCGGCGGCGACTCCGGCACCGGCTGCACCGGCTGCACCGGCTGCACCGGCTGCACCGGCTGCACCGGCTGCACCGGCGGTGCAACCCCGAGGTTGCTAGCCGTCGCCTCCACCAGCGTTCTACGGCCCTCGGGGCCAAGAACCTGGGCCATCGTCGCGAACAGAATGTCGAGACGATCGGCCACCCCCACGAGGGCGTAGAGGTAGTGGCCCAAGGTACCCATTCCAGTATACTCTGGAAGGGTACCCAGCCCCAAGGCACTCATGGCGCGAGACGTATTGTTGTACGCCTCTCGCGCCATGAGGAGGCGCTGCTCGGCGTTGATCTTCTCGGGGGAGCTGCAACATTGTTTCTTGCAAGGTGGCTCCCTCGGAGGGCTTGGCGGCGGAAGGTCGGCCATAGTGGTGTTGGGTCGTCGGAGCGGAGGAAGACGAAGAAAACAAGAGGATTCAAAGTGAGCGATGCGCTTGTGAGCCATAGTGGTGTTGGGTCTTTAAGGCCGCGCGGAGTGGAAAAGAAAGGTCGCACCTCGGGGAAAAGAAAGGTCGCGCACGCGTGACATGGTCACTGACGTGTGGGACCGGGTCCACATGTCAGTGACCGCTGATTAAGTCAGGGGATCCTCATCCCGGTTGGTGAGGGGTCTTTATGTAGGCGTTCATCAAATTAAGAAGTAAATATCTTCATGTTTAACTCAGGCGGGTGTTACTAACCAACCGTCTGAGATAATTGTATCTTCTCAGACGGGTGTTACTAACCAACCGTCTGAGATAATTGTATCTTCTCAGGCGGTTGGTAAGTAAAATCCGACTGAGATAACAGTCTTCCCTGACGGTCGGTACTTAAAATCCGCCTGAGAAAATGTGAGTCTATATATACCCCTCGGCAGCATTGGAAAAACCTAACCCGGGCGAAACACTTAGACGCCGTTAGGCTGCCAAAATTTCGTTTGCCGCCAAGTGTTCCCCCTCGTCACTTCCAGGTACGCCGCCGAGCTTCGCCGTCGCCGAGCTTCGCCGTCGTCGCCGAGCTTCGCCGTCGCCGCCGAGCTTCGCCCTCCTCACTTCCAGGTACGCCGAGCGAAGCCATTTCCGTCACCGCCGAGCTTCAAGGTAAACCCTAAACCCTTCGACCTTCCATCCTCCTTCGCCGTGCCGCCTCCCTCCCCGCCCTCGCTGCCGCCTTGCATATCCTTGGTTAGGGTTCGGGAATTAGATAATGGTAGGCATCCTTGGTTAGGGTTCGGTGGAATTCGAAAAACTGTCAAGTTCGGTGGCATCTTTGGTTAGGGTTCGGTGGGGCAAGATTTATGTGGATGGTTATATCACGATAAATTGGTAGTTGGTTCTGTGTGTCTGAAACTGTTCCGACACATTAGTGGTAAACATGATTCTAGACTCTAGTAACAGCAGTATATTCCCTATTTCTGTCATCGGCCTTGCATATGCCACATAATTCTCTATTAGGGGCAAGATTTAGCTATATTTGGTTAAGTTGACCAAATTTGGCTAATTTTGGCTAAGTTACATTAGATATAGTTATACTTGACTAATTTTGACTAAGTTATGCTATATTTAGCTATATTTGGCTACTTTTGCTTAGAGTTAGCTATGCTAGACTAAGTTTGGCTAAGTTTGCTTTTATTTCTCTAAGTTTCATTTGAGCAATTGTAGCTAATCTGTGCTACCAAAGATGTCTGCACTTGTGGCTCCATCAGCTTCATTTTAGCAATTGTACCTAATCTGAGCTACCAAAGTTATGCTATATTTAGCTCTGAAGCCAAACAAAAGTTGCTGGCCAACTCATTTGTGATGCCAGGAGCATCCTCACGCCCATATCTAGGTAACACTAGGTGTGGCGATGGAGTCTGAGCATATGATGCCGATCTCTATGATACAAGAATTTAGTTAGACCTATATAACTTCAAAAATGTGTTTTGGCTAAATTTACTTAATTGAGCCAAAATTGAGAAAATTTGTTTTAAATATGACCAAATTTAGTTATGCCATTTATTAGATTTTTTGTCTTATTAGATCTAGCATGGAAAGCCCTAAGAAGACTGGTCCTGATTGTAACAACAAAGAAGACAATATGGAGTTTACTGACTCCAGCAGTTCAGGCTCCTATCACAGTCCTTCGGATCCTTTTCCGAATATAAAAATTAAAAAGACTTCAGTGGATCTAGACCCGGAATATGATCCTGCCGACGAGGTATGGATCACGAATCTTAACTTCAGCAGTTCAAGTTAATGTTGGTTGTCAAGTATACGAAGTCTTATAATTTTTTTCTACCTAGATTAATCTCGAAGACAATGAGGTGACATCGGCTCCTAAAACCGCAGAAGGTTCACCAATGGATGAATCCTCAGCTTCACTCAAGCGGAAACGAGGGCAACGAGGTCCCAATAAGGGTCTATTGGACCGCATCATGTACATAACAAGGGTCGGTCCAAGTGGGCTTCCCCAAGAACCACTGGATTCAGTTACCAAGTACCGTAATGCATGCGGTTTTCTTGTTAGGGAGGTTGTGCCGATCACAACCGAGAATTGGAGGAAATTACCCGAGCAGACCAAGAATGAGTTGTGGGAAAAGATAAAGAAACAATTCAAGTTCCCGAAAGGCACAGAAGAAGCTGTAAAGAAAGCAACATTGGTCTCTTGCGGCAAGAAGTTTCGATGCTGGAAGAGTGAAATGAATGCTTATGTTAAGGCCAATAAGGTCCCTAGCCCGAGGAAGATGGGAAAAATCACACAAGCTCAGTGGCAAGAGTTTGTTCGTCAAAAGAGCACACCTGATGCTAAAGCTCTAAGTGCAACTAGGTCAGAGCTTGCAAAAAAGAACAAATACCATCATCGCTTGGGGTCTGCCGGATATGGCCCCAAAGTCCAGAAATGGAATAAGATAATAGACGACATTCTTAGTAAGGGCAATCCTCACCCATTAGAAGGGTGCGATGAGCGAACTCAACGCTGGGTCTTTGCTCGGTCAGGTTTGACCAGCGAGGGCAAACTTGAAAAGCCCGACTCTCTGAATGAAGTAGAGGATAAAATGAAAGAAGTAATTGAAAAGCAACAGAAGGGTCTCTTCAAGCCGAAGAGGGAGAATGACCAACTTACCGCTATCTTGGGAAACCCTGAACACAGCGGACGGGTTCGAGCGGTCTCTTCTCAAATGTCTTGGCTAGATGGTTTCCCTAAAGATAAAGACACATATAGAAGACGTGAGAAGTTTAAGAAAACACTTGATGAAACAATTGCTCAAAAGGTCAAAGAAAATATGCAAGAAATTATGGAACAACTTAGACAATCAGGACAATTAGTGGCACCGAGTACAATGATGGTTCCGGTGCAAAAGGAGCAATTAGTATCTCCAACTGCCTACCCTAGCAGCGTTGGTTCCGTGCCAGGCTCAGGGTCAGCCCATAAGTTCCCTGTCGATGATATTGCTAACGACAAATCTTGTCGTCTTCTTGTCCCGATAGGCAGAGCAGGGAACAAAACCAAACAGGTTGCCACTGCTATGGCAAAGCCTGATCGTGACTTCAACGGGAGTCCACTTCCGTTGTATTATTCTGTGGTGCAAGTTCTTCAGATCATTGATAATGATTATGAAGATTATGAAATAGACCACGTCACACCTGAGGGGATCGCGACTCTGAGGCAGGCTGTCAACCAATTAATCCTTTGGCACCGACGCGATATCGTGTTGGACGATGAGCCAATTTCTAGCCCCGTCGCATCTCCAAATACTGCAACCCCATCTTCTAAGGCGAAAGTGCATGAAGATCCACTCCCAGTCCGGGAAGATCCACTCCCCCTATGTCTGAGCAAGGATGATGATATCCAAGAGCAACAAGTTGGACAACAACTTCAAGCAGTACCAGAGCAAGCTGTTGCTAGTAAAGAGCAACTAGTTGAGCAACAGCTTGAAGTAGTACTAGAGCCAGCTGCTGGGAGTAAAGAGCAATCAGTTGAACAACAGGTTCAACAACAAGCCAGTGTCCAACTTCCGACGACTACTCCTCGATCATCAGTGCCTGTCAAAGTTAGCTCATACGAAAATAAGAAACCTTCATCAGAAGTGACAAAGTATTTGGAAGCTATGAAGGAAAATATTAGAAAATCGAGTGCATCTCGTTCTTCTCATGAGCCAGCATTAGAAGATATCGAGGAGTGGGAAGAAGACGGTGTCATGTATAATCGGCGGACGGCTTTAGTTAAACCAGGAGTTCCAATATACAAGCTTGAGGATGTTCCTCCTAAATTTGAGAATGGGAAGCCGTTAATGACATCCGTACAACTTAGCAAACAACCCGTCGCGCTCAGAAGAATGCATGAGTGGTACATCACTGCCAGCACAAAATATGGTCTTCAGTGCGTCACATTTCGTATTCCAAAAGAAGCATTCTGGAGCACTGGAGTAGATAAACGAGTCATTTTATTTGAAGAGCTGCTTTCCCTTTTCCATCGGGGCATGCTCGAAATCAACCTGCTGCTCGTCTGGTGCTTGTAAGTGCTCTAATATTTTGTATTTGCTTTTCTTACTACACGCATACGCATTTCATGAGATTATAACAATTCTGGACTTCTTCAATAGGATGCAATACATGGATAATGAAAAGTTGGCGCACAAGACAGGTATCCTTGACCCTACTAGGATTGCAAAGTCGCTATTCGACGTCCAGGCAAATCGAGAATCAAGCCAGTACAAACACATGAAAAAAAAAGATTTTGAAAGAGCAATTGCAAAACTTAAGAAGGATAGAAAGGCAGAAGTTGCAGCTTACATAGGACATGCGATGTTTAACTTTGTCAGAGACGGCCAGGACCTCGTAAAGGCTCCGTACCACTTCGAGTAAGTTCGACACATGGCATTGAAATAGCAATTATTGGTAATTGTTAACACGTGTGTTTGTATGTTTGCAGTAATCACTACATAATGATCTTCATCAAGCCAACGCAGGGAATGGCAACAGTCTTGGACTCGGCCGATTACCCACCAGATCGTTACAAAGATTTCCTTTCCATTTTGAAAAAGTACGTTTATTCAATAATTTTAATTTACGCACATTTAGAATGTGTTGACAAGTTTTATATGACATTTCTTGTATTACAGCGCTTGGCGGTTTTACGCGGAACAGCTTGGCGGTCAGAGACCTCCTAATACGAATGCATTGGACATTAAAACGTATTATGCTTGTCCGAAGCAGCCTGCTGGGAGTGTCTTATGCGGGTATTATGTATGCGAGCATCTTCGGACCGCCGCCGTATATAGAGTCAATCGTGAGGATGTAAGTCTTAATGTCGATACCTTATTTTCTTACTTTTGTGTTTCATTTTCATTGTAACTAGCATAGTTTAATGCTTATATTCTCTGCTGTTCAATATTACCAGAAACATTATTTTCATATTTTGATTCCAACTTCAAAATTCAATTGCTCATAGTACAACTGCTCCAAAAATACCTACTAAATTCTTGTATACTCTCACTTTGATCTATACTTTGAGATTGTTGAAACCAACACATTCTAAACCTTGTTATGTGTTATATTGCAGCACAAGAAGAATCTGAACGAAGAATGGCCGGTTTGTAGAAGTATTCCTGATGGAGGAGCCGACAGGATTGCTTCTGAACTCTGTCAGTTCATTCGTCGCGAAATTTTGCACAAAACGGGGAAGTTCTTTGATAAGAGAGGTTCAGCAGCTGATGTGCCAGAACTTTGCGACTATACCAATCTAAACAGTTTTTAGTGAAAACTTGTAAACTTTGAGATGAAATTGTATCTGTAACTTGTACATATGTATATTGTTTTAGTGAAATTGACTTCTGTGATGATAATATTGTTGTCTTTTGTTCTGTGATGATTGTTGTTTTTTGTTCTGTGATTATATTGAATTGACCTGGAAATTAGAAATAACAGCAGTAGTACTGCATGACTGTGAAAAACAATTATCACAGGCGGCTAGATACAAGTAAAGAAACATCTGTGATAACCTAATTTTCACAGGCGGTGTCTGTTATGGTAGAAACCGGCTGCGTTAAAGGGTCTTCACAGACGGCTGATATAGGTAAACTCCGTCTGTGATAACTTCATTATCATAGACGGGTTAGTTATGCTTCAATAACCGTCTGTAAAGACCCATTATCATTGACGGTTAGTTATGCTTCAAAACCCGCCTGTGAAGACATATTATCATAGGCGGTTAGTTATGCTTCAAAATCCGCCTGTGAATACACATTATCATAGACGGTTAGTAATGCTTCAATACCCGTCTGTGAAGACTTCTTATCATAGACGGTTAGTTATTCTTCAATAACCGTCTGTGATAAGACGTTTATCACAGACGGTTATATATGCTGCACGACCCGTCTGTGATAAAGTATTTTCACAGACGGCTAGCCGAAGTAAAGAACCGCCTATGATAATCGATCATCACAGGCGGCTATCCTTAGTGAAGAACCGCCTATGATAATTAGTCTTCACAGGCGGTTTCACTTCTCCGCCTGTGAAATTGCGGATTATCACAGACTCTTCGTTTCAGGCGGTTTTAAAAGCCGTCTGTGATAATAGGTTTGGAGCCGCCTGTGATGAGGCTTATTGTAGCAGTGATCGTCGCGAACAAAATATTGAGACGATCAGCCACCCCCGCGAGGGCGTAGAGGTAGCGGTCGATGGTACCCATTCCAGTATACTCTGGGAGGGTACCCAGCCCCAAGGCACTCATGGCGCGAGACGTATCGTTGTACGCCTCTCGCGCCATGAGGAGGCGCTGCTGGGTGTTGAACCTCTCGGGGGAGCTGCAACATAGTTTCTTGCAAGGTGGCTCCTTCAGAGGGCTTGGCGGCGGAAGGTCGGCCATAGTGGTGTTGGGTCGTCGGAGCGGAGGAAGACGAAGAAAAGAAGAGGATTCAAAGTGAGCGACGCGCTTGTAGAGAACTAACGGGTGATAGCGCTTCTTTAAGGCCGCGCGGAGTGGAAGATGGAGCAGTTGGTTTACCGTGCATTGAAAGGTCGCGCCTCGGGGAAAAGAAAGGTCGCGCACGGTCATCGACACGTCTTCACAGGAGGTTGGTGAGGGGTCTTTATGTAGGCGTTCATCAAATTATGAACACACATTGATTCAAAAAAATTTAAAAAAAATCTGAAAAAATTCATAGAGGTTGGTATGATGAGTAAAAATGTCCACTGAAAATATAAATGAAAAATGCATTATATTCATCAAGGTAGAAAAATGAAAAATAGCATTTGTTGTATGTTTTTTATGTTCTAACCAATTTCAAATGATTTATGAAGTGAAATTTTATGGTAACCTTTACATATCAATAATATTACATGAAAGTGGAATTTTGCCTTTTTAAAGGACCCAAATATCTTCATAGACGGTTGGTACTTAATAACCGCCTGAGAAGATGTTTATCTCGGATGTTACTAACCAACCGCCTAAGATAATTTTATCTTCACAGGTGGTTGGTAAGTAAAACCCGCCTGAGGTAACCATCTTCTCAGACGGTCGGTACTTAAAATCCGCCTGAGAAAATTGGAGTTTATATATACCCTCGGCAGCTAAGTGTTTGCCTCGTCACTTCTAGGTAGGCCGCCGAGCTTCGCCATCGCTGCCGAGCTTTGCCCTAGTCACTTCCAGGTACGCCCTCATCACTGAAAAAGAGTGTCTCTTCTCGCCTGCAGCTACCTCGCCTCGCCTCACCTCACCATCCAAATCCAAGTGCCACACTTTGTGATTCTTGATACTAGAAAAAGGCTGGAGGATTTGCTTTTTGTCCCTTGCTTGATCAGTTATAGGTCTGAAGCTAGGCGCCGCCTAGTAAACCTCAAGAACGTGGTCGCCACTCTGAATGAAGCTAGCCTATTTAGAATAAGAAGATAAAATTGCCATTGCTGGTGAGCAACTTTAACAAGCTTGTCACCCTCGGAATGTATAGGAACCTTTTGGTTAGTCGCCTTAAACCCTAGAATGCCTTATCAGATCCTAGAATGCTTCCATCTTTTTCTTCATGCAACACTTCATGTAGAGTTAATATGCCATTTATTAGATTTTTTGTCTTATTAGTTCTAGCATGGAAAGCCCTAAGAATACTGGTCCTGGTAGTAATAATAAAGAAGACAATATGGAGTTTACTGACTCCGGCAGTTTAGGCTCCTATCATAGTCCATCGGATCCTTTTCCGAATATAAAAATTAAAAAGACTTCAGTGGATCTAGACCCGGAATATGATCCTGCCAACGAGGTATGGATCACGAATCTTAACTTCAGCAGTTCAAGTTAATGTTGGTTGTCAAGTATACGAAGTCTTATAATTTTTTTCTACCTAGATTAATCGCGAAGACAATGAGGTGACATCGGCTCCTAAAACCGCACAAGGTTCTCCAATGGATGAATCCTCAACTTCACTCAAGCGGAAACGAGGGCAACGAGGTACCAATAAGGGTCCATTGGACCGCATCATGTACATAACAAGGGTCGGTCCAGGTGGGCTTCCCCAAGAACCACTGGATTCAGTTACCAAGTATCGTAATGCATGCGGTTTTCTTGTTAGGGAGGTTGTGCCGATCACAACCAAGAATTGGAGGAAATTACCCGAGTAGACCAAGAATGAGTTGTGGGAAAGGATAAAGAAACAATTCAAGTTCCCGAAAGGCACAGAAGAAGCTGTAAAGAAAGCAACATTGGTCTCTTGCGGCAAGAAGTTTCGATGATGGAAGAGTGAAATGAATGCTTATGTTAAGGCCGATAAGGTCCCTAGCCCGAGGAAGATGGGAAAAATCACACAAGCTCAGTGGCAAGAGTATGATCGTCAAAAGATCACACCTGATGCTAAAGCTCTAAGTGCAACTAGGTCAGAGCTTGCAAAAAAAGAACAAATACCATCATCGCTTGGGGTCTGCCGGATATGCCCCCAAAGTCCAGAAATGGAATAAGATATTAGAAGAAATTACCAGTAAGGGCAATCCTCACCCATTAGAAGGGTGTGATGAGCGAACTCAACGCTAGGTCTTTGCTCGGTCAGGTTTGACCAGCGTGGGCAAACTTGAAAAGCCCGACTCTTTGAATGAAGTAGAGGATAAAATGAAAGAAGTAATTGAAAAGCAACAGAAGGGTCTCTTCAAGCCGAAGAGGGAGAATGACCAACTTACTGCTATCTTAGGAAACCCTGAACACAGCGGACGTGTTTGAGCGGTCTCTTCTCAAATGTCTTGGCTAGATGGTTTCCCTAAAGATAAAGACACATATAGAAGACGTGAGAAGTTTAAGAAAACACTTGATGAAACGATTGCTCAAAAGGTCAAAGAAAATATGCAAGAAATAATGGAACAACTTAGACAATCGGGACAATTAGTGGCACCGAGTACAGTGATGGTTCCAGTGCAAAAGGAGCAATTAGTATCTCCAACTGCCTACCCTAGCAGCGTTGGTTTCGTTCCAGGATCAGGGTCAACCCATAAGCTCCTTGTCGATGATATTGCTAACGACAAATCTTGTCATCTTGTTGTCCCGATAGGCAGAGCAGGGAACAAAACCAAACAGGTTGCCACTGCTATGGCAAAGCCTGATCGTGAGTTCAACGGGAATCCACTTCCGTTGTATTATGTTGTGGTGCAAGTTCTTCAGATCATTGATAATGATTATGAAGATTATTAAATAGACCACGTCACACCTTAGGGGATCACGACTCTGGGGCAGGCTGTCAACCAATTAATCTTTTGGCACCGATGCGATATCGTGTTTGACGATGAGCCAATTTCTAGCCCCATCGCATCTCCAAATACTGCAACCCCATCTTCTAAGGCGAAAGTGCATGAAGATCCACTACCAGTCCAGGAAGATCCACTCCCCCTATGTCTTAGCAAGGATGATATCCAAGAGCAACAAGTTGGACAACAGCTTCAAGTAGTACCAGAGCAAGCTGTTGCTAGTAAAGAGTAACCAGTTGAGCAACAGCTTGAAGTAGTACTAGAGCCAACTGCTGGGAGTAAAGAGCAATCAGTTGAACAACAGGTTCAACAACAAGCCAGTGTCCAACTTCCTATGACTACTCCTCGATGATCAGTGCCTATCAAAGTTACCTCATACGAAAATAAGAAACATTCATCAGAAGTGTCAAAATGTTTGGAAACTATGAAGGGAAATATTATAAAATCTAGTGCATCTCGTTCTTCTCATGAGCCATCATTAGGAGATATCGAGGAGTGGGAAGAAGACGGTGTCATGTATAATCGACGGACGGCTTTAGTTAAACTAGGAGTTCTAATATACAAGCCTGAGGATGTTCCTCCTGAATTTAAGAATGGGAAGCCGTTCATGACATCCGTACAACATAGAAAACAACCTGTCCAGCTCAGAAGAATGCATGAGTGGTACATCCTTGCTAGCACAAAATATGGTCTTAATTGCGTCACATTTCGTATTCCAAAAGAAGCATTCTGGAGCACTGGAGTGGATAGACGAGTCATTTTATTTGAAGAGCTGCATGCCCTTTTCCATCGGGGCATGCTCGAAATCAACCTGCTGCTCGTCTGGTGCTTGTAAGTGCTCTAATATTTTGTATTTTCTTTTCTTACTACACGCATACGCATTTCATGAGATTATAACAATTCTAGACTTCTTAAATAGGATGCAATACATGGATAATGAAAAGTTGGAGTGCAAGGCAGGTATCCTTGACCCTACTAGGATTGCAAAGGTGCTATTCGACGTCCAGGAGGATCAAGACTCAAAACAGTTCAAACACTTGAAAAAAAAAAGATTTTGAAAAAGCAATCGCGAAACTTAAGAAGGATACAAGGACAGAAGTTGCAACTTACATAGGACATGCGATGTTTAACTTTGTCAGAGACGGCAAGGACCTCGTAAAGGCTCCGTACCACTTCGAGTAAGTTCGACACATGACATTGAAATAGCAATTATTGGTAATTGTTAACACGTGTGTTTGTATGTTTGCAGTAATCAGTACATAATGATCTTCATCAAGCCAACGCAGGGAATGGCAACAGTCTTGGACTCGGCCGATTTCTCATCAGATCGTTACAAAGATTTCCTTTCTATTTTGAAATTGTACGTTTATTCAATAATTTTAATTTACGCACATTTAGAATGTGTTGACAAGTTTTATATGACATTTCTTGTATTACAGTGCTTGGTGGTTTTACGCGGTACGGCTTGGCGGTGAGAGACCATCCAATACGAATGCATTGGACATTAAAATGTATTATGCTTGTCTGAAGCAGCCTGCCGGGAGTTTCTTATGCGGGTATTATGTATGCGAGCATCTTCGGACCGCCGACGTATATCGAGTGAATCGTGAGGATGTAAGTTATCCTTAATGTCGATACTTTATTTTCTTACTTTTGTGTTTCATTTTCATTGTAACTAGCATAGTTTAATACTTATATTCTCTGCTAGAATATTACCAGAAACATTATTTTAATATTTTGATTCCAACTTCAAAATTCAATTGCTCATAGTACAATTGCTCCAAAAATACCAAATAAGTTCCTGTATACTCTCACTTTGATCTATACTTTGAGATTGTTCAAACCAATACATTCTAAACCTTGTTATATGTTAAATTGCAGCACACGAAGAATCTGAACGAAGAATGGCCGGTTTGTAGAAGTATTCCTAGTGGAGGAGCCGATAGGATTGCTGCTGAACTCTGTCAATTCATTCGTCACGAAATTTTGCATAAAAGAGGGGAGTTCTTTGATGAGGATGGTGCAGCAGCTGATGTGCCAGAACTTTGCGACTATGCCAATAGAAACAATTTTTAGTGAAAACTTGTAAACATTGAGATGAATTGTATCTATAACTTGTACATATGTATATTTTTTTAGTGAAATTGACTTCTGTGATGATAATATTCTTGACTTTTGTTCTGTGATGATATTATTGATTTTTGTTCCGTGATTATATTGAATTGACCTAGAAATTAGAAATAACAGCAGTAGTACTACATAGGTTATACCTTATTATAGGCAGTTATTAACTAACGGCTAGGCATGTATGTGAAAAACAATTATCAAAGATGGCCAGATACAAGTAAAGAACCATCTGTGATAACCTAATTATCTCAGACGGTTACTGTTATGGTAGAAACCGGCTACGGTAAAAGGTCTTCACAGAGGAACAATGACATTGAGTTCATTAACATAAAACAATACTACTACAAAACAAGAAAAACAACATCACGAAACAATAAAACCAACATCACAAAACATTTCTTCCTCGCACCGAGGGTGCGCGCGCGGCGCCGCTGTGGTGGGGCTCGCTGGGCCCGAAGATCTCGCCGCTGGCCTTTCCAGTGCGCCAAGTAACTAATGCGCCGCACGAGGTCTGCGGAGAAGTTAAGAAGCCGTGGTGCAGGAACGCGCGCGCGACGTTCCACATGGATACCGAAATCCCTTGCAGTACTGCAAGTGCATTAGAAGTCACTAACATGTGGGTCCCACAGAGCATAGGGCCCACATGTCAGTGACCTCTAATGCACCTGCAGTACTGCAGGGGATTCGCCACAAGAGAGACGGAAGGATCTCTGAAGATCATCTTCCACGGTGGTTTAATTGCGCCGCACGAGGTCTGCAAAGAGTTCAATGCGCGAGAAACGAACCGCTCCCTCGTCTACTACGCACAGACCATATATAAGACCATCCGCAGCGGTTTCCTCTAAAACTTACTCTATCTCTCTAAACTTTCGGTATATCCTCTATACTTCCAGCATTTGTCTCTAGACACTTACTCTATACTTCTAGTAATTTACTCTATATTTACAGTCCAGTAAGCTTTTTAGTGAACCACTGCGGATGGTCTAAGGCGCGTCGTCGGTTATGTACAAGCACATAAATTTTGCACTCCTTTATTCTTCTTCCATCGTTCCACCTCCTAGCCCGGCGCCGACGAACCACCACAGCCATGGCCAACCTTCCGCCTCCTAGCCCGCCGAGGCAGCCACCCTGCAAGCAGATATGCTGCAGCTCACCTGAGAGGGTGAACGACGACCAGCGCCTCATTATGGCATGAGAGGCGTACAACAGTACGTCTCGGGCCTTGGACTCCTTGGTCTTGGTACCCTTCCCGAGTTTCCTGGAATGGATACCACCGGTCGCTACCTCTACGCCCTCACGGGTGTGGCTGATCGCCTGTACATCTTGTCTGGGACGATGGCCCAGGAGCTCGGCGCCGAGGGCCGTAGTCCCCTAGTGGCAACGACGGAGAGGAACTTCCGTCGCGGCGGGGTTCCACCGCCGGTGCAGCCGGAGCCACCGGTGCAGCCGGAGCAATTGGCTCAGCCCGAGCAGCCGGCCCACTCTCCTGCTGCATCGTTGCCGGAGGAGGAGGAGGAGGAGGAGGAGGAGGACGAGGAGGACGAGGACGAGGACAACGACGACGACGATGATGATGATGATGACGACGACAATGTTGATGACGACGACGACGATGACGACAGCGACTACAACGGCGACCACCACCACCACCACCACGACGACGACGACGAGGATGAGGAGGACCGCTTGTTGTGGTTTGAGAAGTTGGGGGAGAGGGCGGAGGAGGTGGGGCCGGCATAGTAGTTTTAAGAGTTCTTGTACATATTTCTTTTGTAGTTTTAGGAGTTCTTGTACATGTTTAGCTTCAATTCTGTTCTTGTACATATTTCTTGTGTTTTGTAATATATATGTGTTCATTCATGTCAATGAATACTGGTGTGTTAGAATTTCTGGATTTCAATCAAGTGAATGTGCTCTAAGTTTAGTGATATGTTAATCTGTCACAAGTGAACCGAGCAAATTGGACAAAAGCAAAAGATCTTAGGGTTTGAAGCTCGTCTCGATTTGTAATTGCAAAGCTAAAGGAGACAAACAATGACTTTAAGCGCGTCTCGCATCACTTTGTGATCGATGGACATGCGATCTGTCGCTTATCATTGTCTCCTATTTGGGTTTCTTATGTAGTGTAATTGGTTGATCATGTTTGCGGTCCGTGCATGTTAGACATAGCTAGAATTAAAACACCTAGGGTCATGTTTATTAACACTAACATGCATGCATATATATATACCTCAAACCTCAGTAATGCGTGCAGGACAAAGCCCATGTTCGCTGCAAGGCGTCCCCTGGCACGAACGCGCGGTCACGAAGTTGGCTTAGGCGTGTACGGACGGATTTTTTTTATATAACGAAAAAATTGTTTTTCCCCGCGTGTAAATTTACTCCTAATGGGACGCGTCGAGCCGTTGGGACCGAGAGGATGCAAACCGCGGTTTCGAGGAAACCGGGGCCACCGACTGGTTCATAATTAAGCGCGGTTTCCTCTAGCGTCTGATCATCTCGACGTGCCCGCTTAAACGACGACCCGCTATAAAGGCTCACCGTCCTCTTGCTTCTCCACCGCACCACTCCTTAGATCCTAGCCTCTAAACTTTTCCCCCCACCACCATCGACCACCTCTCGCTCTTTCTCTGCACCTCCGTCGCCACAGAAATGGGTAGCCCCGCGCTGAAGCGCTCTAGGCCATCGACGTCCTCCGAACCTCCTTCTCCATTTCCATCGTAGCCGGCAATGCCGGTGGAACTGATGGCGGTGCCCGCATCTCCGCCCGCGGCGCCTGCACTTCCTCATACCGGTTGGGTTGAGCAAACTCTCAGACTCCTCACCGACCACATCGACGAAGTCGATCGGCGCCTTAAGGTGGCCACTGACACCAAGTACGCCGCCACTCATAGCGCACTAGCGCTCAACGCAGTGGCGCGGAAGGTCTTTTTCGACACAGATTGCTCGTGTCGCTGTCTGGGTCTTGGGACCCTTCCCCTCCACACAAGCATGGACATTGCAGGCCACTCCTGCTATGGGTTGATGAATGTGGCCGGTCATCTCGACGCCCTCCATGAGACGATCACAGAGGTTGCTGGGGTAGAGGGCCTCCTGAAGATTAAGCACCGCGTCGCTTGGAAGCTTCGGACTGTGACGGAGGTTGAGGAGTATGAGGCGGCTTGGCAGCAGCTGCAGGGGAGGAGGCGGAGCAGAAGGTGCCTCTTGAGGCGGAGGTGGATGCGGCTATGGAGGCGGCGGTAGCGGCAGAGGAGCAGCCGGAGGAGGCGGCAGCGGCGGCGGAGGCGGAGGTGGCAGCAGCGGCGGCACCGGCGGCGGAGGCGGAGGAGGCGGCAGCGGCGGAGGAGGTGGACGTGGTTTTCTCCCAGTAGAGTAGTATTAGGAGTAGTTTATCTATTTCGTGATCTCTGAGTAGAGTAGTATTAGGTGTAGTTTATCTTGTTCTTGATGTCTACTACGTGTTTTCCTATTACTTGTTTGTTAATGAAATATGTCTTTATGTTGATGAACAATGTGTTCTATATATGCAGTATCGAAAAACTTCTTTTATCGAAAACATCTCCTATATGTTTGTAACTTGGGACCGTCTATATTTATTGTGGCTGAATGAATGAAATCCGGTAAACATTATCCTTACAAGTAATAGAAGTAACAACAGACATGATGCATAATTAACTTGATTAGGAAATTACATCATCTAAATTGCTAACCAGTCCATCGCCTGATGCAATAAGTGCATGAAAAATACTTTATCCGTTGTAACTAATATCCGATGACATTGTTGATATATATATCGTATGTACCTGTGATACTCGTATCACAGGCGGCTTTGGATCGACGGCCTGAAGATTAGACATCACAAGGGGAAATGTTTTTTTTGTAGTGGTAGTAGTATATACTCTGTATATGTTATCATTTCATTGCGACGAATGTTATATATAAAATGCTGATTGTTTACCTTTTACTAGACCATGGATTTGTCGTCCTCCTTTCGTGGACTTGGGTGTTCTCTATATTTGTATGTCGTTTGCATTAGCACAATGGTACATTTGGCGATTCATATTTTTGTTCGTATTTTTTTTTGGAATGTCCCACTACCACATGACTGCTTTTACATCTCCATGAAAACAAAGATGGACGGCAGGTAGCGGTCCCTCGAAAAAATTTTCGTTCTTCTTGGCACGCACAATTGAGATTTTCACAATTGAAACTTCACTCCGTGCGCCCAAAATTTCAGTCCCGCCAATTTGTAGCTAGCCACGATGAATATAAATGTGCGTCTCCCTCTAATCCCGCAGTGGCTTCCGTTCCCGGCACACATGTTCTCCTCTTAGTGCTGTGTTCCAAACTTGCATTCCTAAGAAATTCCCGTGTGAGTGGTGGTGGTGACTGTGGGTACAACGTCAAGCGACCAAGTTTGACGGGCTCTACCGAACCTCTTCGTCGCCGACCCCGCCCTGTGACATTCCGGACTCCAATTTTGTGCTACGTAAGTTCTACACGGTCCATGCCGTCTTTTTATAGAGCTACTCCCTCCTTATCGCTTTAGTTGTCGTCCCAACAGCTGCAGCCAGTTCATTCCTAGTTGTCGTCCCAACTCCTTATATGCTCTTATGTTTCATGAATGTCTAGTATAAAATCTGATTAATGGTGCAATCGTGCAATCAACTATCCTCAATCGTTAGATCTGCATCCTACAGTCGATTCATCTTTTTATTTTACCCTAGCATCTGATTGAATTCTACTTTTTTCCATATATAAAATACACTACACCTCTACCCCGAAATAAATGTCGCTTCGACAGTTTATGGTAGTGTATTTCTAGTACATTTCCATGTAAGGAAAGATAACTATTAAAAATCGCATGTACTATGTAATTTCTTGATTTAGAAGTAAATGACGCCAGGGTTATCTTATCAACCACTCCCAATGTTGTACTCTCATTCCTGTGTTCCAAACTTGTATTCCTAAGATTTTCAGTTCCCACTGTTTATACACGTTTTTCTTGTTTTTTTCTCGGATTGTACGGTTTTTTTCCTACTCCTTCATTTCTAATTCTTCCGTTCAAAACAAACATTTTCAGTTCATAGCAACCACACCGCCCGATCTAAAATACACATCCTCATGTAATCTGATGTTATCACTGTTACTTACTATATATACTCATTACTTTAGGAACAAGAAACCAAACCGTCGTGTCGTCTACAAGTAATCGTGATGGGCAACAAGCACCTGGTATAACTATAAATGTGTTTACTATCAAAATACACATATTTATTACACGATAATTCATTTTCATCATATGCAGAGAATATTACAGTACTTGATGCTCAGGAACCCCGAGATTCGTCATCCCATGCTGGTACTACGAGTATAAATACGTACCAGGCTCTACTAAATATTTTTGCATTGCGATTGTAGTTTCCTAGTCCCAGTTAACAGTTAATCAGTATATGTGATGGCGTGATCTATTGATGCCTACACATGCACGATGGGCTCTCTCGCCGCCGGCCACTCCGGCACCGGCGACCACACCCTGCTACTGCTCACTTCAGTGTCCTCCCCGACGCGTCTCCCTCCCCCATCGCCACGTCCCATCCTTCGCGTGTCATGATGACCCTGCCGCCCGCAAACCCCTGTCGCCGCCGGTCACTCCGGCACCGGCAAGCGCCCACACCCAACTCGTGAGTATATGTGATGGCGTGATTTATTGATGCCTACACGCGCACGCTGGGCTCTCTCGCCGCCGCCACTCCGGCACCGGCGACCACGCCCTGCTGCTGCTCACTTCAGTGTCCTCAGAAACGCGTCTCCCTCGACCATCGCCACGTCCCATCCTTCGCGTGTCATGATGACCCTGCCGCCCGCAAACCCATGTCGCCGCCGGTCACTCCGGCACCGGCCGGCGCCCACGCCCTGCTGGTTGTCACTTCACTGTCCTCCCCGACGCGTCTCCCTCCATCTCCACGTCCCGTCGTTCGCGTGCCATGATGACCCCGCCGCCCGCAAACCTCTGGCCATTACGGCGTACCTACGTGCTATGCCCCATATGACATGACATACCCTGGAAAAAATAGTCCAATATCATTAACCCCTGTCCACTAAGAAATGTTAGCATCATATAGTTTAGAGATGCATGTACATGAGGGTTCATTGCTGCTTATATGACCTCAATTCTGTTTTTTACACTGCCAAATGTGTTGCTGATTTCTAGTAATTAACGCAAGATTATATTCATGTATCCGTTCTAGTAGCACTTTAGGGCAAGATGCTAACATGCAGAGCAAAATATCAGTATGCAATCCACCTAAATTTAATTCCTAGATCCGCCACACTGTCCTCCTAGCCTCGAGACTTGCTCCGGGGTGATATCAATGGACGCAGATCACCTAACTTATACGTTTTTACTGCACGCGATGCAGTAAAAATCCAACGGAATCACACCGTTGGATCTTTACTGCATCACCTGCAGTAAAAACGTAAGTCACGTGAGATCATCGGTGTGATCTGGACGTCGATCCTCTGACTTAAATGTGGTCACTGCACTGCCAGACCAAACCCTAGCTTTGTTAAACGTTGCAAGCTGCCCGCCTCATCTGTATTGCATCCTCTACCTGCTAATACCGCTGACGTCCATGACTCGCCCTGCCACCAATTCGCCTCGAGACGCGCTCCTGCTGATGTCGGTCAGACCGAACTGGCAGTACTGTAGAGGATGAGCATCCGGCGAACCCTCTCTTTCTCTAGCATCACCAGCTTCTGTCTTGCCTGCTTCGCAGCTGGACTGAAAATCCCCTGCAGTACTACGGATGCTGTAGCGCCATTGACTACTGCCTGATGCCTGATTGTAGGGTATGAATAGCAACAAAGAAATCAACAAGTTGATGCATCGCCCAATATGGAGCAAAATGCTGTTGCAACGCGGTGTTCCCACGCTCGTATTTGCCGCACTCGTCCTAAAGATGGTAAAACATCAGACTTCTTCTTTCACACTATTTGTACATGATACTAGGCCTGGTCAGTTGCTAATTTGCTTTAAGTGTTTACCGTTTAAATAACACTAACAGAAGGAAAGACGTTTGGAAGGGGGATGCTAAAGGACTCAAGGTTGCTAAATTGCGCTTTCTAGCATCCGCAAATAGAACGAATGATCAGAATCGGAAGCTACAAATTTAGTGGTCTGGTAGGTTGGGTGCTGCGGTTGGTCCTAATCAGCGGCACTTTGTCGATGATGTGGTTATTACAACAAAAAAATGCACCCCTCGAGTGTAAGGAAGTGGGCAGAGGTTGGCGATACTTCAAAGAGCGATATAGTGAGAGACATTTTGGTTAGTGTTGTGACACCCCACATAACTATATTTCTCTAGCGACCTCCATCTTGTACGTTTATAACAGTGTGATATACAATGTACAGAATGACTGGGACTTGGAAGACACAGATGATACCAGAAGAAAAATATTGAAGATTGCTGGTGAGTGCTACAAGGGGTGGCGATCAACATTGCATGCCACCTATAAGAAGTATTCGACCGATAAGGAACGTATACAAAACAAGCCTGTTGACGTAGCAGATTCCGATTGGTTGGCGCTTATGGACTATTTTGGGTCTGAGCGATTCAAGGTCAGCTAGCTTTCTAATACCTTCATATCCTACAAAAACTATTTGATAACACCCATTCGTGAAATTAATTCTTAAAATTGCAGTCAATAAGCAGAACCAATTCACAAAATCGAAGTACTCAAAAGACAAAACACTTGCTTGGCTCGAAATCCTATGCCCAACTTAGTTACGAGAAGGTATGAAAACTAAATCATGCTATTATTTTGCACTGCAATCATTCAATCAAATTTTACTTGTATTTGATGTAGCGAGACCCAGAGACTGGAAAAGAACCCGATGACATAGAACTGCGGGAGGCAAGCCATGTGAAGAACGGTCAATGGTCAAACGGGCAGGCAGAAGCTGTACATGTGAGAAACACTTCAAACAGTCCCCATTTAAATAAATATTTGCAATGTACATGTGACTTTTCTTTTTGCATATAGACCCAGGCACGTGCCCAAATCAACGTCAAGGAAGCTGAGCTGGGAGTCCCAATCCTAGATGAGGAAAGAAACAACATCTTCCAGCTTACTTATATATCCGCAACCGGTTCAGGAGGATCACAGTTTCGGGGGCGTGGTTATATGGCTAAACCTAATGTTTCTGAAAGACTGCGTATCTAGATGTCTGACCAGCTTGGCCAGCAAGTTTGATCCTTGCAAAATAGAAATGAAGACCTCAGCTCTCAGGTGCAAGAGTTGGAAGGAAGAAATGATTATATGACCTCCCAGATGGATGGCTTCATCCAGGCAAATGAACAGCTCAACCAGGAAGTCCAAGCTTTACATGATCAGATGGCAGCCAATTCTGCACGACAAGGAAAGGAGCTAGCAGACATGCGCAGAATGATGGGGAGCTTGCAAAATCAACAATGGCTAGCAGCAACTCCACAAAAGGCTTCTGCTCGCACCAAGTCGAAGCTGGATGTTCGAGAAACTATTCCTAATACTACAACTCGTCGCGGTGCTTTTTAATGGGTACAATGTTGCAACTTGAAAAAACTGTAAATTACATCGTCTCGCAACGACACAAGGGTCCTTGAGCATTGCCTCAATTGTTGGATGTTTGTTGTTAAGTCGACAGATATATCGTGTGCGAATAAATTGATTCTGTTGCCACTAATTTTCAAACCTGGTGCATTAGGATTCTAGTGCTGCTAATTATAAAACGTGGCATTAACAGATTATAGCAACGAAACTAAACTGTGCAATAGGAAGCTAGCTATTGCCACAAATTATAAAACGTTGCACTACAAACATTTGGCTACGACCAAAAAAGCATTGCACTAGACTGCTATTGCCACCACCCAGAGAACATCACATTACGACCCTGTTGCAACAGATTTGAATATGTTGCATTACGAACCTATTGCCACACATCATAAATCGTTGCAATACAATATTGTTGTCAAGGTTTTGAAATCATTGCAATACCGTACTATTCGCCATGAACGTGAAATCGTTGCATTACCGTATTATTGGCCACGGCTATGAAATCGTCGCGATACCATATTATTTGCCTCAAGAGTAAAATCGTTGTGATACCGTACTATTCACCACGGAAGTGAAATCGTTGCAACACCGTAATATTCGCCACGAATGTGAAAACATCGCGATACGATATTATTCGCCACGAGTGTGAAATCGTCACGATACCGTACTATTCGCCGCGGATGTGAAAACGCCGCGATACCATATTATTTGGCACGCGTGTGAAATCGTCGTGATACCGTACTATTCGCCACGGATGTGAAATCATTGCAACACCATACTATTCGCCACGAATGTAAAAATGTTGCCATACCGTACTATTCGCTACGGATGTGAAATCGTTGCAACACCGTGCTATTCGTCGCGAATGTGAAAATGTCGCGATACCATACTATTTGCCACGAGTATGAAATCATCGCGATATCATACTTATCGCCACAGATGTGAAATCGTCGCAAATAACGTACTATTCGTTGCAATACATTAAATCGTCACAATACGTTAAACCGTTGCAATACCATACTATTTGCCACGAACGTGGAGTCGTTGCAATACCATACTTTTTGCCACGAATGTGGCATCGTTGCAACACCATTATTTTCATTGCAATACATTAAATCGTCACAATACATTAAACCAATGCAATACCATACTATTTGCCACGAACGTGGAGTCATCGCAATACCATACTTTTTGCCACGAATGTGGCATCGTTGCAACACCGTTATTTTCGTTGCAATATGTTAAATCATCACAATACGTTAAAACGTTGCAATACCATACTATTTCCCACGAACGTGGAGTCGTTGCAATACCATACTTTTTGCCACAAATGTGGCATCGTTGCAACACTGTTATTTTCGTTACAATACGTTAAATCGTCGCAATACGTTAAACCGTTGCAATACCATACTATTTGCAACGAACGTGGAGTCGTTGCAGTACCATACTTTTTTCCACGAATGTGACATCGTTGCAACACCGATATTTTCGTTGCAATAGGTTAAATCATCGCAATACGTTAAACCATTGCAATACCATACTATTTGCCACCAACGTTGAGTTGTCGCAATACCATACTATTTGCCACAGATGTCAAGTCGTCGCAATAACCTATTGCCACGGCTGTTGTCGTCACGAGTCGGAAAAACTATCGCGATGTTCTATTTCGTTGCGACAACAACCTATCGCGACGAATTTCGACCTATTGCAATGATTTCTTTCGTCGCAATAACCCAAAACACAATAACCCGCAACGACCTATTGTAGTGCGTGCGCGTGTTCTCTCCCTCCACAACACAAGCCGAGGTCATCTTCCATCATCAGCTCACTGCACCACGACGGAGTTTATCTTCCTCCCTGTTTGGCCGCCCCTAGCGCCTCAACCTCGCCCGATGCCATCAAGGCTCTCGTCACCCAACTGAGCCGCTAAAGAGGTTGGTCATCTCCCTGTCCTGTTGTTCCTCGTGTAGAAAGTCATGCCACTGTGTGTACTCGATGGGTTTGGAGAACTGGTCGTCGCCTTCTCTGTTTTACCACCGCTAGCTTTGAAGTCTAGTGACGCCCCACCTCTCCAGTGCCTTTTCTGTGCCACCATGAGAGCCAAAAGTCCCTTATAAAAACCGATAGATTGAATGGAGTCGGCTGGCTATGAGAGCTGGCCTAAGGACTACATCAACTAAGTACGTAGGATAAGGATAAGCCTAAGGCTAGCAACTCAACAAATTATCTAAACAGACTCTAGCTAACGTGATCATGTCAACCATGCATGTCATCGTCATCCTTATCTTTCTGTTGTTCAACACTCCCCCTTGATCTCAACTAGCCAAGATTGAGATTGTTTCTGAATACTTCAAAGGTCTTTGGTAGCAATGATTTGATGAAGCCATCAGCAACCTGGTCACCAGATGATATAAACTTGAGCTCAAGTAACTTTTTTGCCACACGTTCCTTAACAAAGTGATAATCCACCTTTGTGTATTGTCCTTGCATGAAACACTAGGTTTGCAGCCAAATACGTTGCACCTAGGTGTTAGAAGTACAGGACAAATCCGGTAGTGAGACCGAACTAGTCCGGTGCTTTCCAGTAAGGGCAATCGGACTAGTCCGGACACTCAAAGAACTAGTCTGGTGTTGTACAGTAAGGGTAACCGGACTAGTCCAGACACTTACCAGACTAGTCCGCTCATTTTAGTAAGTGTTGGTTTGAACTCGAAATTGACATGTGTTCTAATTGAAAGGACACAACCCACCGAATAAGATGTCCCTAATCGGAGGACACAAAATTGCTAAGGGTGGGAGGCCCCCTCTTGTGTCTCTTGGTCTAGTATAAGAAGGGGGTCAAGTGTATGATCAAGGAATGCTTATGCATACACACATACACACTTGAACACTCCTAACCCACACAGAATCCGATCAACATAACAAGAGAAGAACAAGGGGAAACGCCTCTCATCGTCGTTCTTCTTGTAGCCTTGCCTTGTTGGCTCGTTGGCCACATCGTCAAGCAACAACAAAGATGCAGGAGAAGGTATTGGAAGTTTTCTTGTGCTATTTGAGAGATAGCACTTGATGTTCATGTTGTATTCAGTTTTCTCCATGTAATTTGTGATGATTTAGTGGCTATTTTATCTCTGGGCTCCCTTTTGATTCTACCAATAGTATTAGAGCAGTTTAGACCAGTAATCACATCGAATTGAGTTTCGATCAAAGTTTTGCTCTGAAAATTTTGAAGGTCCATACTTGTCCGGTCTAAGGGTCGGACTAGTCCGCTGTGCCGCAATGAAGTGGTTAGTTTTTTGGATCATGGCATTTTGACACGTTCATCTGAAAGAAAACCAATTAAGCACTTTGGATTGAAATCCGTCGAGAAAATTAAGTTGATTTTGTCAGATGGTAAAATTATGATTCCCTTTTGGGTATTTTGACATTTCCCATTTTTATAAGAAACTTTTCCAGGGTTGGTCAGACTAGATCAGAATAGTACAGACCAAACTAAAAATTTCAATAAAGAACAGATCAAATGTTTATGGAACAGCACCAGACTTGTTCGCCCTTTGGACCGGACTAGTCTGATAATTGATTCTATTGAAATTCGGACATGTCCGGCCTGTAGACCGGACTAGTCCAAAAACCATACTGTAAGAGTTTGGACTAGTCTGGCCATATACGGACTAGTCCGAGCTGTACAATTAAGTTTTGCTTATTAATTAAGCTTCCCCTGCAAAATAAGATTATATTGTCATAGCAATTTGGTCGAGTAACCAAAGTGAAAGACAAATTGCTATGTCAATTTAAGTTGCATGGAATTCTTTTGAGTAACCAAAGTGAAAAATAGAATTGTCATTTTTTTAAGCTATGTTAATGTCATTATTGGCCGAGTAACCAAAGAGAAATGCATTAATGACATTTTTCTTTCTAAATACATAGTAATTTGGTCGAGTAACCAAAGCGAAAGATAAATTACTATGTTGATTTTTAGTTTTTCTCGAATGTTGAGTTTTGGTCAAGTAACCAAAGTGGGAGATAGAACTCATCATTTTCAATGACTAACATCTATGCATTCTTCTTGATTTTTTCTTTTGATTAAGAAGGTTCCTCCAATGCAAATTCAACACTGAGTTTCATCGCTTCTATTGATCCACTCTATGGAAGCAATTATGGGAGATGGCGAGAGAAGTTGGAGATTGCTTTAGCAGTCTCCGAGATAGACTTGGCTCTCACTATTCCATATCCAGTTGCACCGGTAGAACCAGTAAGAAAAGATGGTGAAACTCAGGAGCCTTTATTGAGAGGACAAAGGAATATACTACTGAGTTATTGGCTTATGACATTGATTGTTATAAGTGGAAGAAATCAAACAAGAAATGTTTCATGGTGATGAAGGACACTATCACTGAGGCCATTTGGGGAGCAATCCTTGGATGCGAAACTATTGTTGAATACCTCCAAAGGACAGACAATCAGTTCACTAGTTCTTCTAAGGCCACTGCAAGCACTCTTATCATAAGGCTTGTCACTGAAAAGTATCATGGAAGTGGTGTGCGTGAGCAGATCTTAAGGATGACAAATATGGCTGCAAAGCTTCAGCCTATGGATTTGGGAATTAAAGATGAGTTCATTGTGCATCTCATCATTGCCTCACTTCCTAAAGAATTTGAGACTTTTGTCATCAACTACAACTCTGAACCTAAACTATGGAACATAGAAAAACTCATGGCTATGTGTGTTCAAGAGGAAGAGAGGATCAAACCCCTTCATGGTAATGATGCTATTATATACTTGAAGGGAAAAGGTAAGGCTAAGAAGAATTATTCTTCTGAGCAATCTTTTAAGTATCATAGTTCTTCTCACCATGATAAAGATAAGGGTAAGGCTCCACAATGCCATCCGTACCATAAGGATGTGAAAGTAGAGAAAGATCAGTGTCGCTTTTGTTTAGACAAAGGTCACCATAATAATGGTTGCATAGGCTTCCTTAAATGGTGTTGTCAAAATGGTAATGATTTTGTGACATTTGTTGATAAATCCCTGCTTTTAGATTATACACCATCTACTTGGTGGATTGACTCGGGTGCCACTGTGCATGTTTGCAATTTGTTGCAGAGGTCAAATTTGACGAGGAATCTAGAAAGAGGGGGGAAAGGCTATTAAAGTTGCTGATGGCCATGAAGCTGAAGTGAAAGCCATTGTAGATTATCCATTAGTATTAAGAAATGTCTTTGTACATACACTTCAAGATGTATTGTATGTACCCTCTTTAAGTAGAAATCTGATCTCAGTATCATGCTTAGATGATGATGGTTATGTTTCTAGTTTGCCAAAGACAGATGTGTAACTAAGTTTGATAATAAGATTGTTGGTGTTGCCATAAGACAAGGTATGCTATACTTATTATCTATGCATGATGACATTAATGATTTAAGCGACATCCAATTTTCCTCACATCAGGGTAAGCGTAAGAGAATCGATTCTGTAATGTCTTCAAAATTATGGCATTGTCGCTTGGGCCATATTTCGAGGGGGGGAATTAAACAATTGATTTTACAATAAATTCTTTCTGATTTGGATTTTTCGGATTCAGAAGAATGCATAGATTGCATTAAGAGAAAATTTGTTAAGAAAATCAGGGAAGGTGCCATACACAGTGCGGGAATTTTAGAATTAATCCATACAAACATATGTGGTCCATTTCCCGTATTATCTGTTGATGGTTTTGATTCGTTCGTAACCTTCACAAATGACTATTCTTGCTATGGCTATATTTATCCAATTAAAGAACACTCTGAAGTGTTGGATAAATTTAAGATATTTAAGGTTGAAGTTGAAAATCAGCACAACACTAAGATTAAAGTGGTAAGATCCGATCGTGGTGGTGAGTATTACGATTGTCATACCCCGTATGACCAAGTTCCTTGACCATTTGCTCGGTTCCTACAGGAAAATGGCATAGTCGCCAAATATTCCACACCGAGCGAGCCTCAGCAAAATGGAGTAGTGGAACGGTGCAACCGTACGCTAATGGATATGGTTAGATCCATATTAAGTCAATCAGATTTGTCGGTTAGCATATGGATGGAGGCATTAAAAACCGCCATTCATGTGTTTGATCAGGTTCCTACTAAGTTGGTGCCTAAACCACTGTATGAGTCGTGGATAGGACATAAGCCCTCATTAAGTTATATGCATATATGGGGCTGTCCCGCCGAGGCAAAAATATTTAGCCCAAACATTGGTAAGTTGGATGGTAAGACAATTAGTTGCCCTTTTATTGGCTATGCAGAAAAGAGTAAGATATATTGTTTCTACTGTCCAGAATGATATACTAAGTTTGTAGAAATACGGCACGCCGTCTTTTTAGAGGATGCCATGATCAGGGGGAGTACGGTAAGACGAGAAATTAATATTGAAGAGAAGCGGGTTTATGACCCACTCCTATGATTCAAGAACCATTTTCTCATTACCTACTACTGTTGAATCATCCGTACCTATTGGAAAATATTCAACAACTGTTGTTAGTTCTCCATTGGCAATGGAATTATTAAGAATGGTTGAACATTCTCAGCCCGTTGTCACCAATAATGAAGAGCAACAACAACCTCAAAATGAGGATAATGTGCAACTAAGAAGATCTCAAAGAGAAAGAAAATCGGCGATCCCGAACGATTATGAGATCTATTTGAGTGGGGGGATTCAAATGGAGGGTAATCCCACCACATTTCAAGAAGCTATGAGAAGTTCTCAATCATCCGAATAGCATAAAGCCATGGAGGATGAAATGAGGTCTATGGAAGCAAACAAAGTCTGGGATTTAGTTGACATTCCTAATGGAGCCAAAAGAGTAGGTTGTAAATGGGTCTATAAAATTAAATGTGACTCCAAAGGGAATATTGATAAGTTTAAGGCCAGACTTGTTACAAAAGGCTTCACTCATAGAGAAGGAATTGATTATACTGAGACATTTTCACCTGTCTCAAGCAAGGATTCGTTCAAAATCATTATGGCATTAGTTGCACATTACAATTTAGAATTACATTAGATGGATGTAAAGACAGCGTTTCTCAATGGTGATCTATATGAGAAAGTACATATGACACAACGGAAAGGTTTTGTTGTTAAGGGTAAGGAACAAATGGGATGCCACTTAAGAAAGTCCATTTATGGACTTAAACAATCATCAAGGCAGTGGTATCTCAAGTTCGACGAGACAAAAAGAAAGTTTAGGTTTAAATAAAATGAGGAGGAAAATTGCATTTATGCTATGTTTAAGAGCAGGAAATTTATTTTCCTCGTACTTTATGTAGATGATATACTACTTGCAAGTAGTGATGTCAATCTACTATCAGAAACTAAGAATTTCTCGTCCTCTAATTTTGATATGAAAGATCTTGCTGAAACTTCTATGTATTGTGCATAGAAATTCACAGAGATAGAAAAAAAGGGGTATTAGGCTTATCACAAAAGGCATACTTAGAGAATGTACTGAGAAAGTACAGTGTGCATAATAGTAAGCCTTCGCCTGCTCTGATTGTCAAGGGCGATATGTTTGGGAACTTCCAGTGTCCCAGGAACCAATATGAGATCGATCAAATGAAATCGGTTCCATATGTTTCTGCTGTCGGAAGCCTTATGTATGCTCAAGTCTGTACTCGCCCTCACTTAGCTTATGTGACCAGAATGCTTGGCAGATATAAGGTCAATCCAGGGATTGATCACTAGAAGGCAGTTAAGAAAGCATTAAGATATGTGCAAGGTTTAAAAGGCCTCATGTTGATGTATGGTAAGTCAGACTCAATTAAAGTAGTGGGATACTCATATTCAGATTTTGCGGGTTGTGTGGATACTAAGAAATCCACGTTAGGCTATATATTCACCCTCGCGAAGGGAGCCATTTCGTGGAAAAGCTCCAAACAAACCATCACTGCATCGTCCACAATGCATGTCGAGTTTGTTGCACATTATGAGGACACCGGGGATGCTGTTTGACTTAAGAAATTTTTACCCGGTCTTAGAGTGGTCGACAACATTGAAAAACCACTTAAGTTATACTATGATAATGAGCCTGCAATATCTTACTGTCACAACAATAAGTCGAGTGGTGCTGTCAAACACATCGACATTAACCTTTATGTTGTGAAAGATCGAATCCAGGATCATACCATAAGTCTTGAGCATATAAGTACCAAGCATATGCTTGCGGGTCCGCTAACAAAAGGTCTTTCATCTAGCATGTTCAGTGAACACGTAGCCGGCATGGGATATTTAGGGCCAAGTAAGAGTAAGGTTCATTTTTAAGTGTGAGATGTATTGTGGTCTTTGAGTCCAACAATACGTAAATGGTTGTTGTAATGCGTCGTGCTCTATATTTCAACCATGAGAAAATTGACACTAAGTTTAGTATTAAGTAAGTTGGTAAGATTCAGATTCAAGTTCAAGCGGGAGAATGTTAGAAGTATCGGACAAGTCTAGTAGTGAGATCGGACTAGTTCGTTGTTGTGCTGTAAGGGCAACCGAACTAGTCCGAACCCTCACAGGACTAGTCTGGTGTTGTATAGTAAGCTTAACCGGACTATTCCGGACCCTGATGAGACTAGTCCAGTCATTTCATTAACTGTCAGTCTGAACTTGAAATTGACATGTGTTCTAATTGAAAGGACATAACCCACTGAATGTTATGTCCCTGATTACGGGAAACAACATTCCTATGCGTGGGAGGCCCCCTCTCGTGTCTCTTGGTCAAGTATAAGAAGAGGGTCAAGTGTATGATCAAGGAATTCTTATGCATACACACATACACACTTGAACACTCTTAACCCACTTAGAATCCGATCAACATACCAAGAGAAGAACAAGGTGAAATGTCTCTCGTCATTGTTCTTCTTGCGACCTCGCCTTGTTGGCTCGATGGCCGCATTGTCAAGCAACAACAAAGATGGAGGAAAAGGTATTACAAGTGTTCTTGTGCTATTTGAGAGATAGCACTTGATGTTCATGTTGTATTCAGTTTTCTCCATGTAATTCGAGATGATTTAGTGGCTATTTGATCTTTGGGCTCCCTTTTGATTCTAACACTAGGTTGTCACAACAAAGCCGAGCTATCTCATGTTGAGGAAATCGTAATTCTTGAAGGATTGACTATAGCTAAATGATCTCTGCAGTAGCATTAGCTAGAGCTTTATATTCAGATTTAAAACTTGATGTTGAAATAGTGGATTGCTTTCTAGCGGTCCATAAATTGGGATTAGGACCAAAGTAGACCGCAAAGCCACTAGTATACCTTCTGTCATCGATGTCCCCGGCCCAATCCGTGTCTGAAAATGCATTTACATGTGTAGACCTAGATTTGGTGAACCAAAGTCCATAGTCAACAGTTCCTTTGATGTACCGCAAAATCCTTTTCACCGCTGACTAGTGATTTGTTGTTGGAGCATGTAGGAATTGGCACACCTTATTTACAGCAAAGGAGATGTCCGGACGTGTCATAGAGAGGTATTGAAGGCCCCCAACCAGACTCCGATATGTCGTGATATCTGCAGGAGCAAGCTATTCGCCTCCCTCCAACGAAAGCTTTTCTGGACTGAGTATTGGTGTATTCATTGCCTTGCAGTTCATCATGTCTAACCTTTTCAGAATGTCTTTAGCATGCCTTGTCTGTGAAAACACAAGTTCACCCGAGTTGTAATGCACCTCGAGTCCCAGGAAAAAGTGAAGTTGCCCCAGATCTTTTATAGCAAATTCCTTCTTTAAATCTGTCAGCAAGAGTGCAATAGCTTCATCCGACGACCCAGTCAAGATTATGTCATCTACATAAATTAACATGAACATAGTAATGCTTTCCTTGTGATAGATGAACAATGATGTATCAGATTTTGAGGGGAGAAAACTGTGGTGCAGCATCCTTGTACTAAGACGTGAATACCACGCCCTAGGGGCCTGCTTAAGTCCATATATTGCCTTATCAAGTGTACACACATAATTTGACTTCTTCTCATCAATGAACCCCCAGTGGATGCCTCATATAAACTTCTTTCTCAAGAATTCATGGAGGAAAGCATTTTGAACATCTAGTTGTTTTAGCTTCCAGCCTCTAGAAATTGCTATTGCTAAAACAAGCCGAATAGTAGCTATTTTCACCACTGGGCTAAATGTGTCTTCATAATCAATACCGTAGCTTTTCTTAAAACCCTTAGCCGCTAGTCGAGCTTTATAGTGATCCACAGAACCATCATGTTTCGTCTTCACTTTGTAAACCCAACGACAATCAATCACATCCCTCCCCATTTGTGGAGCAACTAGACGCCAAGTTTTGTTCCTGCACAAAGCATTATATTCATCTTGCATGGCTTCTTGCCACTTATCATCTTTGAGTGCCTCCTGCAGAGTGTCAGGCTCACCAGTAGAACAAAAACTGGCATACCGAATGATGCCTGGAAGGAGAGTCTCCAGATGAATTATCCCACGCTGCAGTCGAGTCACTGGGCGTAGAGGCTGCGGATCAGCGGGCACAAAAGATCCTCCATCAGAGGACGCAGATGCCTCCCCATTAATTGCTGAATCTGGTGAGCAAAGAGGAGACAAAGGCACTCAGGTTGTGTGCACCGGCAGCAGACGCACATGCAGGTGAGACAGCTTCGATCGCCGGGCCCATTGAATGTCCGACCGGACCGGACACCGCAGGACTAGATGCCAGAGAGGAGCTTTCACTGCTGCTGTGCACGGAATCACCGTGGGATCCAGTGTCGGTTTGATGACTGCCATGCAGAACGGCTGGCGCAGCATGATCTTCGTGGTTATTAGCACCAGAGATATTATTTCCAGGTATAACATCTTGCACACAACAGCTTCCAAAAGAGGAATTAGTAGCATCTGTAGAAACATCCCACGTATGATCATACAGTACTAAATTGACCTCAATAGGATTCGAGATTTTTAGAAGATAATCAGGGAGGAGCAAGATTTACTTGCAAAGACGAGCATCTGCATTTTTGTGGAGAGAGGAGAAAGGAAATATATTTTCATCAAATATGACATCCCGTGAAATGTAAGCACGACCACTAGAGACATCTAAACATTTGTATCCTTTGTGCAGTTTACTGTAACCAAGGAATACACAGTTTAGAACAATCTAGTTTGTGTTTATTAAAGGGTCAAATATTTGGCTAACATGCACGTCCGAAGGTTCTAAGAAATAGAAAAATTGGTTGTTCTTTAAACAGGCGCTCTAGAGGAGTTCTGTTGGCAATGACTTTGGTAGGAATTCTATTGATCAAGTATGTGGGGGCTAGGAATGCCTCATCCCAAAATTTGTGGGGCATGGCTGCTTGAGCAAGCAAGGAGATGCCAACCTCAACAATATGGTGGTGCTTCCTCTCAGCAGATCCGTTCTTCTGGTGGGCATGAGGACAGGATACATGGTGTGAAATACCAAGATCACGAAAAAAAGAATTAAGTTTTTGGTATTCACCTCCCCAGTCGGATTAAAATATGAGGATCTTGGTACTAAACTATCGCTCCACGTGAATTCACTGTAATCGTCGATGAAACTCACGTAGTATATTTTTGTTGATTGACTCAAGTGCGGCTCCAAAAACATCAATGAAGATAAGTTGGAGTGGTGCAGTGGAAAACTAAACGATTTTGCATATGGAAATTTATGACTTTTCGCCTTTTGACAGGCATCACACACACTATCATGACTGTCATCATACGAACATGGAATATTAAATCTACTAAGGACTTCTTGAACTTTGGCGGCAGCGGGATGGCCAAGGCGATGGTTCCATCTGGTATATGTGGGTTTCACCGAACTGAATGCACTTTTTATTGAGGATGAATGCGGAAGCTGTGGCACGAGAGGATATAAGCCTCCTAAGGCTTTATGTTGATGTACAATCCTCCTCAAAATCTGATCCTTGATCACAAAATATGGGATGAAGGTCAAGAAAAACGTTGTTATCACACGCAAGTTTATTGGCTGACAAAAGATTTTTTCTTAGCTTGCGGTATATGAAGGATGTCCTTTAGATTTAATCTCGAATAAGGGTACTTAGCACTGAATGACCAATATGCTTGATGTTCATACCTGTGCCACTGGCTGTGTGTACTTGATCACTTCCATTGTAGTGCTCCTTCACAAGAAGCTTGTCAAGCTTGCATGCAATATGGTCCGTTGCCCCTGAGTCAACGTACCAGTTAGTATCAACTCCTTATGAGTTGGTGTTCATGGCCGCAGCTGCTGTCTTTTCCTCGCCCATGTAATCTTTATTGAACCGTTTGTAGCACCGGTACACTTCATGGACAAACATTTTACAAAGTTGGCATTGTGGTTGGTCTCCTCGTGCCTGATCACTACTGGTGTTTCCACCACGGCTGCCTCGACAACCAGAATTTCCACCGCGACCTCTTGTATCACGGCCAAGATTGCCTCCATGTCTACGTCCTCTGGTAGCAGAGTTTGCAGAAGAGAAAGATCCATCATTCCCGTTATGGATATAAAGACACATCTCAAAGCTTAATAGGTGTGCATAAAGTTCGCTGAGAGGAACTTCATCAGATCTTGTGGTCATGGCTATCACGACTGCATTCCAGTCTGAGTCCAGCCCAACTAGAACGTAAGAAGCAAGATCATCCTCATGCAGCGGTTTACCTGCGGTTGACATACCATCACCCAAGAACTTCATCTTTGCAAAGTACTCAGCAACAGATACATCTTTCTTTTGTGATGCCGCAATTTGAAGTCTGATTTGCATTACACGCGCACGGGACTGTGATATCATCCATACATCAGCTGCGGTAGAGAGCGCTGTCACCTGCACAAGAACTTCCCTGGACAGCGATGTCAACAGGTAGCCCAGGACCTGTTGATCTTGTGAGACCCAGAGCATATAGCTCGGATTCTCAATAATAGACTTCGCTTCTTCTCCCATGTCATTCTTGGTCAGCAGTTCAATCAAGGGAGATGGAGCCTTGATCGATCCATTTAGAAATCCCTCCAGCCGAGTGCCCTGAGGGGTGTAAGCACTTTTGCTTGCCATAAAGGAACATTGTCCTGAGCCATTTTCTCGGTGACTGAATTGTGGGAGAGAAGACTAGAGATGATATTCGGAGTAGAATTGCCAAACGCCATGGAAGAATGTGTGGCTGGCCCTGATGCCATATAAAAACCGATAGATTGAATGGAATCGGCTGGCTACGAGAGATGGCCGAAGGTTTGTATTTATAGAGCAGGTTTACATATAGATTACATCAACTGAGTACATAGGATAAGGATAACCCCAAGGCTAACAACTCAACAAATTATCTAAACAGACTCTAGCTAACATGATCATGTCAACCCTGCACGTCAACGTCATCTTTATCTTTCTGTTGTTCTACACGCCTGCACTTCTCCTTACGATGCCTCAACGTCACTTCTCGATTCAGCCCCTGTATACGCCGGATTGTAATGTTTAGATCATCGCGTTCATAAGGACAGCACCAAGTATTCTTAGAAATTCATTACCATCAATTGATTAATTGTTATTCCTTTTAAATGGTAGTATCTGCATGTCATTACGACACTCTGGTACCATGTACCAAAGAAAACGAGCTACTCTACTCACGTTAAGCCGAGTTTCTCTCAAATCCACCATGAAAACCGTAGGTCATCCCCGAGGTCCTGTTTCCGGTGCTTATCACATCAATTGGTGTCCAAATTCTTGATCTGCTCATCACCATCATGCTCTAGGGAAAAAACTTCAAAGTTTTTTGACGCTTCCCCGAGCAAAGGCACCCTCACCGGAATCATAGCCGCTGCCTTCATCGGGGAACTGTCTCGGCCTTCTCCAGCCACCGCTGACCGCGCCCCCGTGCTCTTCGTTCATGATTACCCCCAGGCGGCGATTGGGGAGCCCTTTGGCGCTCTGGAATCGTTGCCGGCGATGGCGCCGCTCCCCGCCGTGACCGAGGTTGAAGCACCTTCAGGCGGGCCCCATCGACCAGTGAGAAAGGGGAGTCTGTGGGATCTCCTGTGGCGTCGGGATCTCATGCAGGCACGTGCTGGAAACCTATGGACATCCATGTGGCTCATGTCTGATTGGATAATTTTAAACCGTGGGGCCCGATGGTCAGTGCCTCGTCTCTCTCTCACCCTCCGGATCAAGTGTGGCTCAGGATATTTTGTGGCCACGTGGCTTAATTCAGTGGCCAACGTGTGGCTAGATTCTGAGTGGTCCATTTTAAACAGTGGACCGACATTTGATTAATTCAAACATTTCGGTTAAAGAAAAATTACAGAATTCAACCAAACTTCAAAAATCAATTACTCTTAGTAGAGTGGCTCAAATAATTCCAAATAAATTCTGCTAGACGCACCTTGACGTCCACTTTGCAGTAGTGCAATTTGTTGGGCACGAAAGTCCAAGAATTGTCTTAATTAATTCCTTTGTTCTTTGGAATTTAATTACTTCTGTTTTATAATTGTAAAATTACCAATTTTGGTCATAATACTCATTAAAATACACTTGATCCCCAGTAAAAATTTCAAGTTCATTGGACTTAAATTACTGGGTCAAGCAGTATTCTAAAGCTCTATGTTGATTGAAAATTCAGAAAATGGACAGAAACATTTCCAGATTTTATCCCAAACTTGTAAAATCAATTACTCCCTGTAGGAAGCTCAGAAAATTGTGAAACAAATTTTTCTAGAACCAGTTCCTTCCATAAGACATTTGTAGACTACTACAAAAATTCTAGCTCCATTAGTATTCTTCTCGCAATACCATATACTTCATTTTTGTGACTTCATCACATAATTGTGTTATTGAAGTTCATAATTCAATTCTTCCAGATTCACTCTGCTAAGTTCAATCTCTTCCACCAGCATTGAGTCGCACACAGACCCTCTTATATAACCCTTGTACAGCATGTGTGGTTCTCTAGTCATTCATATAGTTTTCCTCTTCGATCAACCCTAGTCTCTTATATGATGCACATCACACATTATTCCACCATCATATTCTGCTAGCCTCGTTTTCTCCTCTGTTCCTGTACACAACAGAGGCAACCTTTTTCCTTTGTGGCTAGATTACCACTTATTTAGTTTGAGCAACTTCATTTTGTTATTTTAGTAAGTTGCATTTACTTATGTACATATTCATAACGGTAGTGAACCCAACAGGGGCGATTGATGTGGAGCCTGACTTGGAGGAAGAATAATCTTTACTGAAGCTGCTGTGATGAGATTCATCGATCTGGGCTATTAACTGAAGCTTCACTAACTTTTATTCTCAACCTAAGGCAATCTCCAATTTGCATTTAAGTGTTTTTACAAAGTTTTGATTTGTATCACCGATGTCTAGGGTGAGATATGTGCATTATGTCTAAGGTGATTGAAACTCCACTTGCATGACCCCCATATCCTATGGAGTACTGGGTAGTCGACAGCTCGATGAGTAGAAATGCCACTAATGGTTTTAGGATTCCGGTAGAAGTCGAGTAGTTGGAATATACTCGCGAGATAGGAATTTTATCACAAGGGATTGGTTTGAGTAGGAAAATGGTTTATGATTATGAATATGAGGCCAAGCAGTGGGATAGGGTGCAGTGAGACGTGGTCTCACTTGTGTAGCCCTGCTTGTGTCGATTGAGGACAGATCTGTGTGTAACCTTGTCGAGCAAGTTTGAATTGTACCGGATGCATACTGGGCATATGGAATCCAGGAAACTGATGTAACTTGACAACTTGGGCGTCGAGGCATAGCCCACTGTCGATAGGGGTAGGTTGAGGGCAGCAAGGTGTAAATCCGCTAGCGGGCACATACACGCTTCGTGTAGGGACACTCTGCCTGCAATGGTGGGACCGGTTTGGCGTTTGATTTTTTGTGAAAGGTTGTTGCGTATGATGTCGTGAGGTGCACCGCAAGCTTCTTACACATGGGTGTGCATGACATGTTATCCGGGTGTCTACTGATTGCAATCACCATTCCTCACGGTTACTTGAGTACCACTTGTTCACTGCGATGTGTCGTACTAAATACTGAAGAAGCTGGAAGAATATGATGTATTGAATTAGAATAGCTTTGCAACTATGATTGCTATAGAATATCCTCACTAAAGTTATTGTATTGCACCTTTAATCTGCTGCTAATAACTAGAAAATAAGGATCAACATGTAGGCAGGTTATTTACTGCAATATCTATTCCTATGTTAAGTATTCCTGCATGTAGAGTTCCATGCTTACGGGAGACGGTTAAGTCTTGTTGAGCCTGTGTGCTCAAGGATGAGCCGATGCACCTATCAAAGTATACCGCCGGGTGGGAGCCCTCCATGTTGGCATGATCTTTGTGTGCTGCTAGTATGTAGCATCTCCGGACTAGACGACTGCACTTTTGCATAGCTCATCTGAGAGTTTAGCTATGAGTATGACTTCCACTGTAAAGTATTGTAAAAGACTTCCACTGTATATATCAATAAAACTCTGTATTTTATCATATTCTTTTTGTGTTTGTTGTTGGATGTCGCATCGCAAAGGACCACCCTCTGCGATTCCTAGAATGTGTGGACCCGATCTTCACATCGATTGATGATTAGTCATTATGCCCACATAAGGTCTATTATAGTATAAGTTACTTAAGGTGGCAAATCTAACATATCTTTAATTATATTTTGTAATGACGCTCCAACGTCAGGTAAGAGGTAAGGTACGCCACCACAGGCGAATCAATTGTGGTAAGCTTCCCGTAAGAGAGGTAGTACAATGATTGTCCCCCGTGGCCCTGCACGAGAGTTAAAATGAGTCTCTGAACCTTCTCATGGCTCTGGGAACATATGAAACGCTTCTCCCCAGCGTGCTTCAGGCAAAAGTGAGGATACCCCATCGTGTGGTCAAAAATGCGATAGTATGCAACTCTTGAACTTTCAATGTTCAAAAGGCCATATGCAAAGATTGCCATCGACATGCCTCAACTTTTTTGGGACAGTAGGTGGTATATGTTGCGTTGATAAAATTACCAACCATGATGACCCGTTCGCGCTCTACTCGGGTCCCCCGTCGTGTGGTGTGGAAATGTGACCACGTTTCTCGATATTTGTTCTCCTCGAGGATGGCTTGTATTGAAACATACAGGGTGTTAGTTTTCGTGGCTGATGATATATATTATTGTGATTGCCCGTTTGGGCCATGCCGTATGGCACACTAATGAGTGTTCTGTAAATTGGGTGTTTTCTAGAAGTACACTAACCACGCTATCATAACACGTGTCGAAAATATTTGCATGTGAACATCATTAGTTCCACCATTGAGACGTATGCTGGAATACATGCTTAGTGTATGTAGCCCAGAGGGCGGGGTGAATAGGCTTTTTGAACTTTCGTCAGATCCTGAAATACTTAACAACTTTATCAAATACATAGAAATCGGACTAGTTCGGTATGGTGCAGACTAGTCCGGTGTGTGCGGACTAGAACGATCAAGTTTAATCTAAGAATTCACGTCAAGTACTCTATGCAGCGGAAAGTTAGTTGTAATTTGGATGTATCACGACAATGAAACTATGTATGGCACAAATTAACTTTGATTTCAATGTTTTAACGTAATTTATCCAAGATTTAGTAAACCCTAGAATATGATAAACAATAAGAACAAAAGTATGTGACACAAGATTTTATCCCGTGGTTCGATTCCACGGAGGAAATCTACATCCACGTTGAGGAGTGCATGGAGGACAGGGTCTTCACCAACCCTACCCTCATCGAACCTCAATGAAGTTTTGTTGAGGAGAATAAGGTGCTGAAAACTCGTGCTTTATCCCTTCTTTGTCTAGATACTCCTCAACTTGGGTATTCTTGAACTCCGTTCTGTTATCAGTTCATATGTTCTTGATCGTCAACAAAAATTCATTTTGAGCTCACTTGAGAAACTTCTTGAAGGTTCCTTGAGTTTCTATCTTATCGTGCAAAAAGAAACCCACGTGAAGCGAGATAAATCATCAACAATGACTAAACCGTATATGTTACCACCGATGCTTATGTAAGCAATTGGACCATATAGGTCCATGTGAAGGAGCTCGAGCGGTCTTGATGTAGTCATGACATTCTTCGCAAGATGGGGTGCTCCTTCTTGCTTCCCGGCTTGGCACATGCTACAAGGCATGTCTTTCTACAAACAACATCTTTTAAACCTCGGATGTGATCGCCTTTAAGGAGTTTTTGAAGATTCGTCATACAACCATGTGCTAGCCGTCTATGCCAAAGCCGTCCCATGTTGGTCTTTGCAGTCAAGCATGTGTCAAGTTCGGCTTTATCTTTGTTGAAGTCAACTAGATAAAGTTTTCCCTTTAACACACCCTTGAATGCAATAGAGTCATCACTCCTTCTCAAGACTGTCACACCCTCATTAGTGAACAAACAGTTATAACCATTGTCACATAATTTAGATATGGATAAAAGGTTAGAATCCAAGGAATCAACGTGTAAAACATGAGAAAGAGTATGTTTTGATGAAATTGCAATTTTACCGGTACCAAGCACCCTTCCTTGACCATTATCACCAAAGTAAATGCCTTCGCTTGGATCTTCATTTTCTTCATATTCCACGAACATTCTTCTTTCTCCGGTCATGTGATTGGTGCATCCACTATCTAGCACCCATTTAGCTCCACCAGATGAATAGGTCTGCAAAACACAAATTATGCCTTGGTCTTATGTACCCAAGCTTGATTGGGTCCTTTGAGGTTAGTCACAAGTGATTTGGGCACCCACACATGAGACTTGGTGTTCCCATGGCGTGGCCCAACATGTTTAGCAGAAACTCTACCGATATTACTTTTCATAAGAACATATGATGCTTCAAAAGTTCTAAACAAGAGTTGTTGTTCATACATGTTATCGATGTTACTTCTATCTACATTATTAAGTTGTCTAGCTTGAGAGGTGTTTCCCTTGACAAAAGCAATGTGTTCCATGCTGTTCTATTGGCTTCTACGATTTTTCTTTACCCCATAAGAATACCCAATGCCATATTTGACATTAGGAGGTCTTGTGATAAAGTATGCACCGCGTGCGCACTTGACCTTCTCCTTGTAAAAATGCCACTTCGGGAAGGATGCTTGTCCTCTGTCAAGTTTTATTTTTCCATCAAGTTAGTGTCAATTTTAGCACATACACAAGCAATAGTAGTTTCAGATTTTAGACGTTGAGAAGATCAGCTTGAAGTGGATGAAGAGCCACTTTGCCTGAGTGACTCAACTTGTACCACAAAGATCTTGTTAACTTTGGTTAAGTTAGCAAGTTCATCCTTGATGATTACATTTGAATCGCTTAACTTCAAGCAAGCTTCCTTGCTTGAAGCTAACTCATGTTCTAGTGACATGCTTCGCTTCTTTTCAAGTTCAAGGAGCTTTTTAATCTTAAGATATTCTTCCTTTTGGAGGATGATCATATCTTCTTGAAGATCAACTAGCTCCTCATCAACAAGCTTATCCATTAAAAATTTCATCTTAGCAGCAGTTTTCTTATCTAAACCACTAAGCAAGTATTCATTTTCATCACAACTATCATCCTCACTAGAATTATCACTATCACTAGCAAAGGAATACGAGGAGGAAGATTTAGTTGTTAGCTTTCTTTTACCTTCCTTCGCCATGAGACACGTGTTGTTGTTGTCCTTCCATGCGCCCATGGTTTGGAAGAGGGTTGATTTCTTGGTAGTCTTCTTGATGGCTATGGTAGCCATCTCCTCTTCTTCGGATGAGGACTCATCATTGGAGTCCCACTCCTTTCCTAGATGCTCTTGTCCAAATTGCTTCTTCTTCTTGAACATCTTCTTAGTTTGAGGCTTGTTGTCCTTGGTCTTCCTCTTATTTTCTTCATGTGGACAGTCTACTATGAAATGGTCGTACTCTCCATAGTTATAGCAAGCACGCCTCATCTTTGGTCTTGGCTTGTCACTTTGTCTTCCTTCATTTGGTCTACCACCTTGTCTTCTTTTCATCATTTTCTTGAATTTCTTCATGAATAGTATCATATCTTCTTCTTCTATATCACTTCTCTCATCGTCGATGTCGTCTTCCTCTTGAGATTCTCGAGCTTCTTTTGATATAGGCTTACAAGTGGACTTCAAAACAACTCCTTTCTTCTTTGCCGAGGTAAGGTCGGCAATCTCCTTGACGTTCTTTGCTTGATTCTCCATCATCTCAAAATAAATAATTTTCCCAAGAAGTCCGTCCGGGGTCATTTTCTAATACCCGGGGCTTTCTCTAATAATCGATCATATGGTTACGTTGCGAGGCATGAAAGCTCTAAGAATTAGCTTTTATGAGCTCGTGATCATTCCACTTCTTGCTTTCATATGCTTGAACTTTGTTGATGAGATACTTCAATCGATTGTACATATCATGCGGTGACTCAGCTTCTTTTATAGCAAATCTTCCCAGTTCACCTTCAATCATTTCAATCTTGGCTTCTCGCACATGACAATCACCTCCATGTGCGGTTTGTAAAGTGTCCCATATCTCCTTTGCAATTTTAAGTCCATAGACCTTGGTGAACTCGTCTTGGCTCCGTGACGATGTTATGACAGCTGCAGCTTGAGCGTTCCAATAAATAGCTTGTTCTTGGCTTGGTGTGAGCTTTTCATCATCTTCTGGGATATCTACCCCTGTACACACTATATGCCACAAGATGGGGTTAAGTGATATGAGATACATTTTCATATTTTGTCTCCACATAGAATAATCATTGCCATCGAAGAAATGTTCTTTCCCTAGAGGAATTGACAAGTAATGATTATTGTTCGAATTTAACCGATCATAGTTAAAAGGATATCGGGAGTAGTCGGTGTGACTACTCCTATTTTTCTTCTTTTCATCCTCGATACTCATCTTCCCTTTTGGGGATAGTGCCTTCTTCCTTATGAGTGCCTTTAGTTCTAGCATCTCCTCATCATCATCCTCGTAGTCTTGGATGCGTCGAGGAGCTTCTCCAGTCGAGGAGCTTCTCCAGCTTCTGAGTCCTTTCATCATCACCCTTCTCTTGGTTGAAGTTCTTGTGTACATCCTTAATGTCCGACATCTTCTCTTTGAGCGGTGAGTCTTTTTTGAAGAGACCTTGCTCTGATACCAATAGAATGTAGCCTAAAGGGGGGGGGGGGTGAATAGGCTTTTTAAACTTTTGTCGGATCCTAAAACACTTAACAACTTGATCAAATACAGAGAAAGCGGTGAGTCCGGTGCATGCAGACTAGAACAATCAAGTTTAATAGGAGAATTCACGTCAAGTACTCTATGCAATGAAAAGTATGTTGTAATTTGGATGTATCATGACAATGAAACTATGTATGGCACAAATTAACTTTGATTTGAATGTTTTAACGTAAGTTATCCAAGATTGAGTAAACCCTAGAATATGATAAATAATAAGAACAAAAGTATGTGACACAAGATTTTATCCTTTGGTTCGATTCCACAGAGGAAATCTACATCCACGTTGAGGAGTCCATGGAGGACCGGGTCTTTACCAACCCTACCCTCGTCGAATCGCCACGGAGGCCGATTCTCTTCAACTAATCACAAAGGGAGCAAATAACCGTGTTCAAGAGGCCTTGTCACAAGTTGAGGGATCCCCAAGATTTACAACTGAGAACACCACCAAACACACTCGAATGATATGCAATAAACAACAAGAGTGTGCAAGAGATTCAAACCCATGAGCTCAAGACGTGTAGAACGAGTCTCTCCTTTGATTGCTAATCCCCAAAGATTTGATCTTTCTAGGGTTAGATTGTGTGGAGAGTCGTGTATTTTGTGCTCTTGGAAGGTGTGACAGTGCAGGGGGTCGAGAGATATGGTTGTAGGGCCGTACACCTCTATTTATACTAGGGTTTCCAAAAGTTACCGTTAGGGTTTACGATGTCTGGACTAGTACGTGGTGGACTCCGGACTAGTCCAGTGTGCGGCGTGTGGGAAACCCTAAGTGTTATGAATTATCGGATTTGTTCGGAAATGAGTGGACTTGTCCGATTTGGTCTTTGGAAGTGTTCGGACTAGTCCGGCACATATCGGACAAGTCTGGTGTGGTGAAACTCATGTAGAATTGAGGACAAGTCCGCAGTTGGAGGACTTGTCCGACTTTGGTCAGAGAGTTTTCGGACTAGACCATGATGATATCGGACTTGTCCATTTCTGTGTAAAGTTTGAAGTCCTGAGGACAAGTCTGCACTGGAGCGGACTTGTCCGTTTTTAGTCAGAAAGAAATCGGACTAGTCCATGGTGATATCGGACTTGTCCATTTTTGTGTAGATGTGGAGTGCCGAGGACTAGTCCGCACTAGGGGGGACTAGTCTGAGAGATACTGGACTAGTCCAGTGAATATCGGACTAGTCTGGACTTGTGAAATTTTGTGCCGTGAGGGTGATTTCTTTTGCTGAGCTCTTGGGGTGTGTTTCTGCAACACACTCTATACAAAACAAAGTATTCTATTAAGCTCTTGAGCTCTTTTCCATATAGATTCCTCATTCTCCTTTGTTTTTGCGCTTTCTTCATAATTTCATTAAAACCTGCGCTCATCTCAACAATTTTGTTAGGATCTCATTTGTTTGTCATAAATCAACCAAAACCCACAAGTGATGCCTAAATGCACTTTGACTTAGGATTTTCGTTGGTGAGGATGTAATACCAGCATTGCATTCGAGTTTCATCGTGCATGTCGACAACGATATCCGTGCTGGAGGTGCGACTCGACAACAAGTAAAAACTTTCAACTTAGGACTAAGTTTGAATTTGTAACTCTAGTTTGAATTTGTAACTCTATTTTTGGTGCGTTAGAACAGTTTGCCAAAAGAATCGTGTGATCACTGCGGTTGGCATGCACATTATTTAGAGACTTGAGGAAGTCTTCCGCAAGTTCCATTTTCAGCTCCAAGGTAGATCTCAAGATTTAAAACATGAAAACTTCATTTGAAATTAATCTGCCAAGTTCCTGATTCAAACTGTGAATCTGGCAGCAAAATGTCTAACTTTGGAACAGCTTAGCTCCCGGTAGAATTCATCACATAAGGTCTACCTTACATGGTTAGAATTTTATGGAGTCTTCTACAACTCTTCTGTTGAACTCCAGAACAGCATTCTCTGTAACATAGAAATTTTCGAATTTCAAAACTCTGCTAAATCTGGACAGAGACTGGATAGTTTCTGATCTGTTTACTATTTTGATCGTATCTTTTAGTAGATTCATCAAATGGCTTTATGTAATACATTTCTAGAATCCTAAGTATATATGTAGAAATGTTGTAATTTATGATTTTTGCAAATTTTGATGTTTATCTATATGGAAATTGTGGACAAAACCAGCCATAAACAAAGGAGAAGCAGTCAAAATTTCCAGAAAACTGTCAACTTGTAAAAACCATATCTCCTCAACCAGAAATGATATGGAAGCAAATAAAGATATTATAGAAATTTCTTTGCGTGGACTACAACTTTTTATTTGAACTCATCTCCAGAGTTTGCTTCTAAATTGTTGAAAAGTTTAATTCTATCCAGACTGGTCAGCTGGACCAGAAACTGGACAGTGAACCAGTTTTTTGAATATTTCAGTTCTATCAACTTGGTTTCAATTTCTTGCGTCATTCCTCATGCCCAGCAGCTGTTCTCGACACAGTGTGTTGGAATCGTGTATGTGAAAAAATTGAAATACCGTTTCGATCGACGGCCATGTTTGTGTTATATTATAATAGCGAGAGTGCACGTTTGCTAACGCACTTATTGTCGCGTGCTGACCAAAAATAGTCGAAATGAACTTCCATCCATAAAGGTCATTATTTTTGGAACTCACTATAGTAACATGGTACAGAGATGTTGTATGTTGTATAAAATTTACACTTTATCAATATATGTGAATGTTATGCAGTGTCACTTTGTCAATTCTTGCATTACTATTGTTTGACATGGATGAAGTAAACAAAAATGTTGCTGATTCTAAACCATGTGGATGCAGATGGCACGTACTCGCACAGCGCATGAGGTAGGAAGCTCTAGTCAGGGTCGTGGTGAAGAATCTCCACCACCGGAGCAAACCACGACGCATCAGCAAGGACCTCCGCCACCACCGAAACTTTTGAGAACTCTCACGGAGGTTCTCGCCGCAATGCTCGGCTCACACGACGAGCAAACTGAGTCTCTGCGGACATTGGTGCAATATCCATCCCATCAATAGGGAAGACAAGACAACGGACAACGACAGGCCCAACAGAGTTCATACTCGGACTTCTTGGCAATGCATCTACCGGTCTTCACGGAGGCCGATGAGCCTCTGGAGGCGGACAGCTTCCTCCGCACAATCGAGGCAATGTTCTAGGCACTTCAATGCACCAAAAAACAGAAGGCGCTGTTTGTAATGCAGCAGCTTCACGGTTCAGCCTGGTGGGTGAACTACCTCGTGTCACTACCGGCCGGGCATGCCATGACATGGAAAGAATTCCATGAGTCGTTCCACGCCTACCATATACCTCCCAGTATCATGAAGAGGAAGCTTCAAGAGTACCTAGAGCTGCAACTAGATGGGGGGAGTGCTGACGAGTACTCCGGGCGTTCAACAATCTGGCGCAATACGCATCAGATTATATAAGGACGGAAGACAAGAAGTGATACACGTTCTTTCGGGGCCTAAATCCCAAAATGAAGGTCCAACTCGCACAATGCAACCGTGGCACCTTCAATAACATCGTCAATGCCATGATTGTACAGGAGGATGCTCAGCACGAGCTCGATTCTGATAAGAGGAAACACAGCGCGTCTTTGAGCAGCAGTGGTGGGGCTCCACACAAATACCGTTTGGTGTACCGCTCACCATCCAGTGAAAGGTGGCAGCCTCTGATGCGACCACTGCAGTTCCACGGTCATTCTTTCAATGCACCAAGCTTCTGACTGCCATTTCCACTACAGCAGCAGCAGTAAAGGATGGTCCCGCATGCGTATCTACCTCCACCATGTGCGCCCGAATTCCGTCCTCCGATCACTAGTGCTCCAACATAATACACGTGCTACAATTGTGGACATGTCGGACACTTTTCTCGTGGCTGTCCTGAGAACCAGGGCAGCGGATCAGCACCGTATCGGTGTGCAATTCAGCCATGCAACCAGCCCAAGAAACCAGCACCAAAACCCAGCAACATCCACCACATAGCTATTGAAGACATGCTGGAAGGCGAACCCGTCCTTGTGGGTACGTTTTCTCTACTTGATCATCCTGTAGTCATACTCTTTGACTCTGGTGCCACCCACAGATTCATTAGTCAATCATATGTCATTAATTATCAATTACCTATCCTTTCAAAAAAGTGCACATTTGATTTTTTTCTCCGGGTGGGAAAGTAGCAGCTGATAGTATGGTCTATTAGTCAAAAGCTCGATGTTATATAAGGAATGTCATAGCTACATCGCCATGGTGTCGTTCTCGACATTGTTTCACGAGTGGTTCATTTAAACTCTCCACTCCATGAACCACACACTCTCATTCTCGACTGCCTTATCTAATAAATTCTAGCCACATATAACACGGAAGCTATGAAGCTCGAGGATATTCGTGTTGTCCGTGAGTATCCGCATGTGTTTCCCGACAACCTACCAGTTATGCCACCGGATAGGGACATCGTGTTCAGGATAGAATTTATTCCTGGAACCACGCCTATTTCTCGAAGGCCGTACAAAATGGCACCACATGAACTAGTGGAATTAAAGGAGCATTTGAAGGACCTGCTAGACAAAGGTCTAATACGCCCAAGTTCATCACCTTGGGGCTGCTCCGCACTATTTGTGAAGAAGAAGGACAAGTAGTTGCGTCTATGTGTGGATTATCGTCCGCTAAATACCGTGACAATCAAGAATAAGTATCCACTACCGCGCATCAGTATCTTCTTCGATCAACTAGTGTGTGCTAAAGTATTCTCAAAGATAGATCTTAGGTCTAGATATCATCAAATAAAAATCCGATCGGAAGATATACCAAAGACAACTTTCTTGATGAGATACAGGCTCTATGAATATCTCATCATGACATTCGGATCAACCAACGCGCCGGCTCACTTCATGTATCTCATGAATTCGGTGTTCATGTCGGAGTTGGAAAAGTTTGTCGTGGTCTTAATCGATGACATTCTGGTTTATTCTAAATCATAGGAAGAACACGTCGAAACTTGCATATCTGCTCCAACAATTGCGAGATCACAAGCTCTATGCAAAATTCAGCACCTGCGAGTTTTGGATCAGCCCAGTGCTATTTCTTGGTCACATTATTTTACATATCTTATTTTGCTGTTGTTCCAAGCAAAATTGTGCAAGTGCTTAAATAGGAGTCTCCAATGTCCGTTCACAAAGTTTGCAGCTTCCTCGGGTCAGCGGGATATTATCGGAGGTTCATTCTGAGCTTCTCAAAAATTGCTAAGCCAATGACGGAGCTGCTGAAAAAGGGGACCGAATATATTTGGAGCAAGGCATGTGAAGATGCTTTTCAAGCTTTAATGAAACATCTAACAACAGCCCCAGTGCTAGCTCAGCGGGACATGATCAAATATTTCGATGTTTATTGTGATGCGTATGAGAAAGTGCATCTAGGCATCCCTTGTGGGTTTTGGTTGACTTATGACAATCAAATTGTTGAGATCAGCGCATGTCTTAAAAGAAATTATGAAGAAAGTGCAAAAAGAAAGGAGAATGAGGATCTATATGGAAAAGAGCTCAAGAACTGAATAGATTAGATCATTGTGTACGGAGTGTGTTGGAGAAACACACCCCAAGAGCTAAATCACAAGAAAACTCACTCACTACAGTAATTTATACAGGTCTGGACTAGTCCGATACCCCTCTGTTCAAAATCGGACAAGTCCTCCTAGTGCGGACTTGTCTGCACAGTCCGAGTCTACACAGACCGGACTAGTCCAATATCACCACGGACTAGTCCGATATCTGTCTGACTAAGATCGGACTAGTCCTCCCCAGTGCGGACTAGTCCTCAACACTTGACATCTTTGCACAAACATCGGACAAGTACGATAATATCCGGACCAGTACGATAACCTCTCTGACTAAAATCGGACAAGTCCTCAATATACGGACTTGTCCCCAATTTACAAAGGAGATCACCATAGCCGGACTTGTCTGAAAATAACCGGACTAGTCCAAACTTTTCCAGAGCCTAAATCAGACTAGTCCGCCCTAAGATGGATAAGTCTGATCTTCTTGAGAACTTAGGGTTTCCTACACGCCGCACACCGGACTAGTTTGGACTCCACCACAGACTAGTATGTAACCTCGAAATCCTAACGGTAACTTTTGGAAACACCATATAAATAGATGTGCACGACCCTGCTTTCAACTCTCTCGACTCCTAGCACCGTCACACCCTCCAAGAGATTAGAGAACACATCTCTCCACGCAATCCAACGCAAGAAAGATCAAAGTTTTGGGGATTCATCTTGGATCAGAGAGACACAATTCACACGTTTGAGCTCTTCGGTTTGATCTCAAACACAATCCTGCTGTTTCATTGTTGATCTTAACAGTGTGTTCTTGGTGGTGTTTGATTTGTAATCTTGGGGACCCTAAACTTCTGAGAAGGCCCCTTGAACTTGGTGATTTACCTCTGTGATAGTGAAAGAGAATTGGCCTTCGTGGTGATTCGATGAGGTTAGGGTTGGTAAAGACCCGGTCCTTTCGTGGGCTCCTCAACGTGGATTTAGGTTGCCTTTGTGGGAACTGAACCATGGGATAAAAATCTTATGTCTTCACTTTGTGTATTTTGTTCTTACTTTTCATTGATATCTAGGGTTTTACTTGATCTTGTTCATATTATGTTAAAACATTGATTATAAGGTTAACTTGTGCAATGTCTAGTTTCATAGAAGTATTACACCCTAATTATAAGTATATTTGCGCTGCATAGAGTCTAGGATCGAGATAATCGATTAAACTTGATCGATCTAGTCCGCACACACTGGACTAGTCCGCACTCTACCGGACTAGTCCGATTTCTTGGTATTTGATCAAGTTTCTAAGTGTTGCAGGTTCATACTAAAAGTACAAAAGGCCTATTCACCCCCCTTTAGGCCACATTCCATTGGTATCAGAGCAGGACTCTTCGCAAGAGACTAATCGCTCGAAGAGAACATGTTGGACATCAAGGATGCGCAAAAGAGTCTCAACCAAGAGAAGGTTGAAGATGAAAAGCTCAAAAACTGGAGAAGCTCCTCGACGCCATTCAGGACTTTGAGGATGACGATGAGGAGACGCTTGAACTCAAGGCGCTCCTAAGGAAGAAAGCCCTTTCCAAAGGGAAAGTGAAGATCGAGGACAAGAAGAAGAGGAGTAGTCACACCGACTACTCACGATATCCTTTCGACTACGATTGTTTAAATTCAAACAATTGCCATTATTTATCTATTCCTTTAGGAAAAGCCCCACACTTTGACGGCAATGATTACTCAATGTGGAGGCAAAACATAAAAATGCACTTAATATCACTCAATCTCAACCTGTGGCATATTGTGTGTACAGGAATAGATATCCCGAATGACGATGAAGAGCTTACACCGAGCCAAGAGCAAGCAATTCATCGGAATGCTCAAGCTGTAACAGTCATCACATCTTCATTAAGTCGAGACGAGTTCACCAAGGTGGATGGACTCGATATTGCAAAGGAAATCTGGGACACATTGCAAACTGCAAATGAAGGCGATCGTCATGTGCGAGAGGCAAAGATCGAAATGATTGAAGATGAATTGGAAAGATTCACCATAGAAGAAGATGAGCCGCCACAGGACATGTACAACCGATTAAAGACTCTCATCAACAAGGTTCGAGCATACGGAATTAAGAAGTGTAATGATCATGAGGTAGTGAAGCTCATCCTTAGAGCTTTCATGCCTCACAATGTTACCCTATAGTCGATGATTAGAGAAAGCCCCCGGTACAAGAAAATGACCCAGGATGAACTACTTGGAAAGATCATTAACTTTGAGATGATGGAAATGCAAGATAAACATGTCAAGGAGATTGCCGATGTCGGCATTTGGAACCGGCAGATCTCCTGACACTACTTTTGGTAGATCGAGGAGTTGTAGTTTGGTAATGGGCGCGCAGAGATTCAAGAAGGTGAATGACACGTGTACACAGGGATTTACGTGGTTCGGGCCGCCTAAGAGTAATACCCTACTCCACGGTGTGTGTTGGTGATGAATTGAGCTCGAGAGTCTAGAAGAAGCTCCAGAAGAAGAAGCTCGTCTAGCTCAGAGTGTTCAGCAGTGGTCTGGAGCCGTCCCATGTGTATTGTCGACCAGTCCTTTTATAGTACAAGGACTGGTCGTTACAACGTCAGCCTGGCCCGACAGGTGGCCCCGGCGGTTACACACGCTTGATACACAATAAATGGGGTTAATTACCCTAAATAGCCTCGTAAGGGGCCTTAACAGTGCTGTTACCAGTATTAAGGGCCATTCGATCATGTGTCATTAATATGATATTAATGACACTTAATCGGGTCTTGAAGTCTTTGATTGATCCTTGAAGGTCCGGAGCCGTTGGGGGGGGGGGGTCCACCGGCCTGATAGTTGAAGTTGAAGGTCCGGCGGTTGCCACGTGGCAGCTCCGGAGCTCACCACCGTGGATGGGTAGGTCCGGTGCTGTTGGACACATGTCAGTACTGGAGCTTCCCTCTGTCTGGGGTTAGGTCCGGGGGTGCCATATTGGTATTCTGATCGGAGCTTCCCAGGTGTGTGTGATAGCTCCGGTCTTGTGATACACATGGCGGCCCCGGGACTAACCATGTCGGGGGAGCAAGTCCGGCTACGCCTGACATGTGGGGCCTTCAGAGGTCTTCAAATCTGGTATATGGAGTTTCCTTGTGATCTTTGCAATCCTAAGGGGTATCTGGTACGGAGGGTACCGATAGTGGCCCCCTGGACTCACCTCCGGGAGAGACCTTTTGTATGAAGTCATTTTGCCAGAGGTGGGTCCATTCTTCGGTTTCTGAACCGTGTCTTCAAGGGTCTTTGGTTATGCCATTGGCGGTAGTTCATAGTTAAACTTCCGTCGCGTGGCGTATCTTGAAGGCGGCAGGTGAGATCTTAGCGTGCAGATCTCACGCAATTAAAGGTCACCGGTTCCCGATATGAAAATCGTATCGATTCCACGCGCCCTGTTAGGCCGCCAACTTTGGGTTTCCCGCCTTTCATGATGACAACCATTCGCCTGGGGTAAGAACCTCGGCTTGATCTTCAGGGTGGCTCCGAGCCCCCTCGTCATTGGCAAGGTGAAATCTTTGACTGGTATCATCGGCTCCTCTGCGGTTTCCACCCAGGCGTTGCGGGGGCTTACTTAAGAAGGAAAGCACACACCATTTGGGGTTCTTTACACCTTTCTATCGATCTTGCGCCAAACCTTCCAAACTTTTGCTTGCCTTTCCTCTCTTGCCTTGTTGTGCCGCAATGGAGTTGGGTCTCCGCCAAAGCCGACTAAAGACCGACGATGATTTGAAGAAGGTCCGGACCCTCATGGGATGGTCCCCTGACTTCTTCAACCACCTGGTTTGTGACGGCAAGCTTCCGTTCGAGAAGGAGCACGCCGGCGACATGGTGTACTTCTCTGCGTACGCCATGGTGGGACTGATCCCACCTTTCTCCTCCTTCTTCTTGATGCTGCTAGACTTTTTTGGTCTGCAGGTTTACCACCTTGGCCCCCACTCCATTCTGGTGGTGTCCATATTTGTCACTTCTGCGAGATGTGGGTGGGGATTCCCCCCTGCATTGAGCTCTTTCGCACCTTCTTCACTGTCCAGACCACAGGTCAGAGCGACGAGTATCTTGGCTTCTATTATTTCATGAAGCACAAGAAGTGCCCGTAGAAGTACTTGCGGTCGTTCCCTTCTGGGAAGTGGGACTACTGGAAGAAGGACTGAATTGTAATCAGGGTGGAGGAGCACGAGAAGCTGGAGCTGCTGGAAGGCCTCCCCAACATCGACACTGCAGTTTGGAGTGAAGCTCCGGTGCTGTCGGATGCCTTCGATCCTGCTCTGACCAGGATCTGCCTGTGTGTAGAAGGAGGAGTGACTCCTCAGGCGGTGTTTTGCAACTTCTTGACCAATAGGTGGGCTCCTTTGAAGAGCAGGGAGAAGTTGGCTTGGGCCCTCAACAGTATGCTGGATGACGACCGAATCGTGACTGGTTTGAAGTCCAACATGGAGGGTCCAACTTTGGAGTTCCACCTGAAGAAATTTTAGCACGGTATCGACGTCGAGGGCGACGATTTGGCCCCTCCGCCAACTTTCCTCCCACTGAACATGGAGGCTGCATTCAGTAGGGAGCTCCGGCAGACGATGCCAGTGCTTGACGACCTTGGTGTCATTGAGAGGCGCTCGACCACCAGATTGGCGATCTCCGAAGCTCTGGAGGGTGGATCCGTCCCCGACCCTAAGCCAAGAACCGAAGTCATCGGCAAGGGCAAGGAATTGGCCGAGCCCTCGAGCCAAAACAGGAAGCATGCCGACAGGAGGGCCAGGCATTCTTCTTCCGCAGAGTCCCCTTCTCCCCGGAGGGGAAGGTCTTCAACGGCGGCGTCTGTTCCAATTGTGGCATCTTCCCGCGGTGCTAGCTCCGGCCAAGTGACTCCGGTCCTAGGGCCAGCTGAGGGCTCTGGGTCTGGAGGTCCTTCCCGGTCAACGGGGGCCTCGACCAGAGCAACGCTGGCAGCAGCAGCAAGCTCCGGGGGGGCCCTCCGGGACTACCACGCCAGTGTCGGCTGGGGCCAGTCCGGGGCGTCTGGGGAAGAGGTTCCACAGGAACTGGTGTGGAATCCTTCCGAGGTAATTTCTGATTTTTTACCTCAGTCAGTTGTTTTATTGTTAACTATATTTTGAGTCTCTTCGTCCTTCATTCACAGCATGCCCGAGAAAAGGGCTGAAGCTCTGCCCCCTGCATCAGCAGTTGAGGCTGTGCAGGATGAAGCTATGGCTCCGATTCTAGCGCCGCCCAAAGAGGTGGCAGAGGCTGCGGCAGCCCCGGCGCCGGCTGTTGTTGTATTGGACGACTCATCCCCAGAAGCTCCCGTGGTAGCGCCAGACCACAGGACTGAAGATGTACCAGCAGCGCCAGCCTCGGAGGTTGAAGCTCCGGGCTTGGATGTTGTGATGTTGCGCACTCCGGCCGCAGAGCCGGAGGAAGCTGCAATTCCGGCCCTAGAGCCGGATATTGTTGAAGCCGCGGCAGTCGAGCCGGTGGTTGAGGAGGCCCCGGCAGCAGAGCCGGGTGTTGATGAAGCTTCGGCACTTGAGCCGGCCGTCGAGGAAGCTCTAGCGGTAGAGCTAGTTGCTGCAGGAGTTCCGGCTATGGAGCCAGCTGTTGAAGAGGTTCCGGCGTCTGAGCCTGTTGTTGCGGAGGCGACGGCGCCTGAGTCTATGGCGGTCGAAGCGCCAACGCAAGAGCCCATGATGGCTGAAGTGCCTGCACCTCAACCAGAGGCGGAGGAAGCACTTGTGCTGGAGCCAGAAGTAGCTTCTGCTCCAGCCGAACCTTCAACGCCCGTTCCAGAAGTAGTGATCCCGGAGGTGCCCGTTGCTGAGCCAGAGTGCCGGGATGAAGCTGTTGGCCCCCCACCGGAGGGACCAATTGTTGATGACATGGCGACTGGGCCTTCGGAACCAATTTCGGAGGTCAGTACTTCTGCTGCAAGCACTTCCTCGGTGGCAGCCGAGGCTATCACGGAGGACGTCCCTAGTGCCGTGGAAGCTTAGGGTACCGCTCTCGTAGAGTGGGACCCGAATTTTGTTGCTCAAGATCCGCTGGAGCCAGCGGAGATGACTCCGGCAGGTCCAGACCCGATCCCCCTATCGTTGTCTACCGACAACGCCTGCTCCATCCTTCGACAGGTTCAATTGGCCTTGTACCACGACAGCAAGGCCCTCGAGGAGGAGCGCCAAACCCTTAGTAGGTGGCGCAACCGACTCCATTTTGAGACCAAGCTGGCACAGTCGAGGCTGGCTGACGACAAGGAGTGGGTGCGAAGGGAGAAGGTCCGCCTGGAGTACTGGGGAAAGTTGTTGGATGAGAGGGAAAGCATGATGCGGACCCTCGACAACCAGTCCCAGGCCATCTATGAGCAGGCCAAGGCTGCCAATAGTGCAGCTGATGAACGCCAGGAAAGCCTCTCTGCCATCCACGATAGTCTCGTCAAGCGTTGGGAGGCTCTTGAAGCTTAGGAAAAAAGGCTCGAAGATGAAGAGCATAAATTCCTGGAATAGCAAGACGACCTCGTGAAGAGGGAGGAGGAGCTTGTCCAAAAGACAGCTCTGGCTGTCAAGAGCCTTGAAGAACGCACCAAGAAATTGGATGAGTGTTGCAAGGAGGAGGAGAAGAAAGCCTGGGAGCGAGGGCAGGAACTCTGCAAGCAGGAGAATGCCATTGCCGCCCGGGAGAAGAAAGTGCGGGGCCGGGAGAGAGATTTGGTCAAACGCCGGAACGAGATCCACCTCCGGGAGGAAGAGCTCAACAAGCTCAAAAGGCAAGTTGCTGAAATGATTCAGTAGAATGCCAAAGAGGTGGAGCGTCTTGCTCGGGAGAGCTCGGAGCTGGCGGCGGCCAAAAGATCCTTAGCGGAGATGCGTGGTGCAAGGGCTGCGGAGTCCCAGCAAGTTTGGGACTTTCTGGGCAAGGCCAACGACGTGCTGACGGCAATGGGCTTCAGTCCCGTTCGTCTGGATGATCTGGAGCCAGAACTGGACCATGCATTGGAGGCACTGGGTTCAGCAGGGAACAAACTCTCCAAGGTGGGTGATGTCATCGCGGACCAATTGGAAACGGAGGGTCAGTCCATGGCGAAGAACGTCGCAGAGTATGTGCTGACATGCTACACTAGCCGGGACCCTCAATTCCCTCTGGACCCAGTACTTGAAGGTCCCTTCGAAGGAGAGGGTGAAGCTGTCCGAGCCAACGTGTTGGAGGTGGCCCAGAAGGTTGCCCAGTTCTTCCATAGGGTCTAGGATCGTCTCCCTGTAGCTCCCACTTGTACTCTCTCTTCTTCTTCTCCAATTTTGTAATCTCTTGTCTCCAAATGAATGAAAGCCAAATTTTTGTGAATTCGAATTTCATTTTTGTCTTAAACACCTTTTTCTCGTTTGGCCCCCTGGTAGATGTACACAATTTGATTGTGAACATGTACAAAGAGGATGCAATAGTTGTTGAAGACTTGCGTGCTAAGAAACTTGTAGAATGTAAGTCTGAAGTCTTCGATAGTGTAGGCCCCCTGAGGCTGTCAGAGCTTGGTGGCTCCAGCATTTACCATCGCCGGAGCTTAGTAGCTCCGGAGCATTGATGGTTAGTCCTCCGGAGTGTCGGAGATCTGGCAGCTCCAGTAGTGACCTCCATCAACACATGTTGTGTTAACGTTGGACTCCACTTTAGAGTCTTTCCACCATCTTTACGTTGACGACTCGCTTTACCGGAACTGAGTAGCTCCAGAGATGCTCGATGTCAATGCTTATTTATTTTTCCTGCACACTGAAGTCAAGAAAAATAGTAAAATCTGTTTCCTATCTACAACTTCATTGCGGCTTACTGTTCCCGAGAAATTTCTAGGTCGAGCACAATCCTAAATACAATCAAGAGCACCGTCTTGCTCCCTTCGGGTCCGACTGTTTCTGGACTTGCCTTACTTCGGCTTGCCGAGGTGTAGGTAGAGTGGCGTACTTAGGGTGCAGGACTAGGCTAAGTCGATAGCACACTCCGGCCCTAGATTGGCTTGGTGGCATTCAGACAAGTAGGCCATCAACAATGTTTGAACCCGGAAGTACAGACAATGCAACTCGAATTGTACATGAACTGGTCGAGCTAAAGTTTCTTAAGAATTGCACAACTTTGTTATAGACAAGAAAGAGAAAAATAAAAAATATTGAGCTTGTACAAATTAAATGCACGTGGAGTCTGTTTTCACACAATGATGTCTTTCATTATAGGTCCAGGGTACAGGGAAAACAAGTACACCCTTAGGGTACAGAACAAGGCTAAGTATGTTTTGTTTCTCGTTTGACCCAAGGTAGCTAGCTACACTTTTAGTTCTGAGACTGTGACAAGTGTTGCATGGGCGTTGCGGACCTAACAGGGTAGGTTCGGCTACCCTCCCGGAGGAGCTACCCGACTCTGTACAATGACTCTATAACATACACCATATGTAATTACAGACTCACCTCCGTGATACTAAGCATAGAACTTACGGAGGTGCTCAATGTTCCAAGGATTTGGGAGAGGTGTCCCATCCTCGGTTGCCAAGCGAACGCATCCGGGACGGGATACTTTGATCACTCGGAAGGGTCCCTCCCAGCTGGGGGAGAGTTTGTTTAACCCTTCTCTGGATTGTATTCTCCGTAGCACCAGATCGCCTTCCTCGAGCTGTCGGCTGTGAACATGCCATTGGTCATAGTGCCGAAGAGCTTGGCAGTATCGGGCATTCCGAACAGCTTCTCGGCACCTTCCCTCTTCAAGGAGGTCAAGGTTTTCCCACCGGAGCTGGTCCTGCGTGTCTTGGTCGGAGGTCCGGACCCGGAGCGACCCCAAGGTGATTTTCGGAGGAAGGACTGCTTTAGCTCCGTACACCAGGAAGAAGGGTGTCTCTCCAGTTGACCGGTTTGGAGTAGTCCTGTTGGCCCATAATGTGGGCGGAAGCTCTTCAATCCAGTTGGCTCCATGCTTTTTCAGGCGCTCATATGTGCGCGTCTTGAGTCCTTTCAGGATTTCTGCATTTGCCCTCTCAGCTTGGCCATTGCTTGCCGGATGAGCTACAGAGGCGTAGCTAACTTGTATATCGAGGTCTTCACAGTATCCTTGGAAAGCAGAGCTTGTGAATTGGGTCCCATTATCTTTTATGATTTTGTTCGGGACTCCAAATCTGCATACTATGGACTGCAAGAAATTGATAGCTGATTACTTGTTTATTGTCACAACTAGCATTGCTTCCGGCCATTTGGTAAACTTGTGATGGAAACATACGGGAACTTGTAACCTCCGACGGCTCTTGGGAAAGGTCCCAAGATGTCCATTACCCACACGGCGAAAGGCCATGTAGGAGGTATCATTTGTAGAAGCTGAGTCGGTGTATGAATTTGCTTTGCATGGAACTGGCATGCTTTGCATTTCTTCACCAGCTCAGTTCCATCCTAGAGCGCTGTAGTCCAGTAGAAGCCATGTCGGAAGGCTTTACCGACCAGCGTGCGGGAAGACGCGTGGTTCCCACACTCGCCTCCATGGATTTCTATGAGGAGCTCACAGCCTTCTTCCCTTGTGATGCACCGCATTAGGACGCTGTTGGCACCGCGCCGGTAGAGATCCCCTTATACCAACGTGTATCTTTTAGCCAATCTGACTATCCGGTCAGCGGATACATCATCGTCAGGAAGGATATTGATGAGGACATCACTTCTATGGATACAAACAACACTCCATTTAACATACAAGATGCAATCAATAGAGTTCATACACAACAATTAATTTCAGATCCATGGAGAGGTTCAAGGAGTACATGGAGGGAGTATTAGGGACGTGTAAGACCAGAGAATTCGTTCAAAGAAGATGGAAACCGAACCAAACTCCAAATCGTATCCAACTCGGAGTCCAGGAGCAGTACGCACTAAAATGGACGCCCATGACGCATACCAACTCCGTTTTGGACGTTCTACATATGCACGGAAAGAGGAGAGGATAAAATTTCCAATGGCACTAGTCCCATGTCAAAATTCCTTCGGAGTCGACGGGAATCGTCGAAACAAAATCAAGTACAGAATCTGTCAAGGTGCTGCGCCACCATATTGGGCCATTGGGCCTTGTATCAAGTCTAAGTCCATTATTTTCGTGTGTTAGGGTTAGGTCACGACCCCAACACCCCCTTGGACGTCCTCCCACCTATATATACTCCATGGTAGCCACCATAGACAATTGGGTTTTGCTTAGATCAATAATATTGCCGTTCTACTGTTTGTGAGACCCCAACTTCGCGATTTCCGATCGTGTCTTCTACGTTCTTGCTTGTGTTCTCGGTTGCACTTGCAGGGATTAGCCTTCTTGGCGAGGTCAATCGTGTGAAGCACGGTTGATAACCAATAGAGTGGTGGTGTAGTGATTGCAGGGGCTGTTCGTGTTCTACTCGAGAGCATCGGATCATCAACGTCGAGATCTCCACATCAATCGACCTATCCATTACCTTTCGGAAGATCGGGCATAAACCTTTTTTCCTATCAACTGGTATCAGATTTCCAGGTTGCCCGTTAGGTAATTCAGCTATCCATTACATTATTTTTGTTTTTCATACCTAGAGTCCACAAAAAAGCCACAAAAAACTTGCAGTTTCATAGATCTGTTAATTACTTTGTCCAAACCACATTGAGCCTTTGCAACTTTCTTATTCAGTTTGGTTTGGTTGAGTTTGTGTCCGTGGTTGAGTCATATTGCTGGTTTAGAAGTGTTTTTAGTCTTAGTTTGAGTTTTGCATTGTGTTGATTCATCCTTTTGAATCACGTCATCACGTCCAGATTAGATTCATCTCAGTCCAGTTTAGTATTTTCATCATATCTAGCTCATATGAACTCTGATTTTCGTGTTCTTATACTTTCTGGAAATCTTAAGAAGTTCTATATAACTTTCTTATTGATCATTTTACCAGAAAATATAGTTATCGATGTCGAAATTGCAATAGATCCGAATCTGTTATTGACCTAAAAATTTTGAACAGTTTGTATTTCAGGGGCAGTATCTCCTATTGTTCTTTTCCAAAATAGGTCTTCCATATATTGAAATTAAAGAGGAGAGATATATCTACAATCTTGCTGTTCTAAGTTTTCCAATTTAGAGCCTATAAGTGTGCCTATTTGTCCCTAGAAGATTGAGCAGAAAATCTGCGACAGACACACGAGATATCTTGGATTGATTTTCATTGTGTTCTTCCCTTGCAGCACATTCTAAAAAAAAGGAAGAAAAAAGAAAAAGGCAAGTGCAAAACAAGAAACAAAAGCTGCACAAAAAAGAGAAAAAAAAACAACAAAAAAAAAGTGCTTGCATTCTTTGTGTCATCTAGTTTTGTCTCATGTCTTGCTAGCTTGAACTACTAGGAACACATTTAGGCCAGCAACTTTGACAAATACTTTGGATACTTATTCAACTTTACTATCTGATTTCATTGTTGCTAATCCTTGCTACATATAAAGTGCCTTCCAAGCTACACGTTCCTCTTGAGCAGATTCGATACACCTTTGCAATCATCCCACGATTCATTGGTTTCATCATACTGGCCACCGTTTGCCACCTGCAGTGTCGGTAAGAACACTTGTAAGAGCATGGTAAGACGCTTGAGAGTGTGTGATTCCACTTCCACTTTGCCATTATCCTTTGTAGTTGATAGGGATAACATATTTTTTTTGTGTTGTCTTCTGTTTGCTACTAACAATGTCAGGTAAAAGCAAGAATCATGCATTATATGCTGAGATGATGGACATGATGAAGACGACGATGGAGTTGCTCAGTAAAAATCAAACATCAAACAAGGATTCACATGACATTCAGACCACCTTTACAACACCTTCCACAAGAAGTAATTACATTCGCCCATCTCTTCCTTCTTATGATGGTTTTGGTTCTGATGAATATATTACTTGGGAAATAGAAGTGAATAAAATTTTTGGACAATGTCATATGTGTGAGAGGAGAAAGATTAGAAATGTTGCAAGTGCATTAGTAGATTGTGCATTAACTTGGTGGAACAATTTAAATGAATTAGAAAAACCTCGAACATGGAAAGAAACGAAAATTCTTATGCGAGAAACTTTTGCTAATGTATCTATGTGCAAAGAAGAAATTCAGCAATTTGAGGAGAAATTTCTTGTTGTACCTCCTTTTGTGTCTAACGTTTTACAGGACAATATAGAAAATAATATAGATGATGCAAAAGAGAACAAGGATTTTTACAACACTTGTGAAATTTTAGATGGATCAACTCATAATGCACTCGAAATCACTGCTGAAAATGGTAAGGCAAAACATTCTACAAATACAGAAGGTGAGAAGTTTTTGGATGTTCTGAATTTTTCAACCAATCATGCTATTTTCGAGGAGCAACTATTAGAATCGTTTATTTATACACTATTGTCACATGTTGATTTTCCTGCTGATCGTTGCGCTACGAAAGAGTTGTGTACTGATAACTCTATTATACCTATGCAAAAACAAGTTAATGTACAAGATGATTGTGTTTTGGATTCACCTACTTGTGCTGAAATTCATAATTTGATCACCGCTACTGTTAAAAATGATGAGCTGAAATTTTTGTCTTCTCTAAATACTTTGGGTTATATTGAATTTGACACTCTTTGCGATCTAAATGTTGTAGAGAGGAGAATATTTTCACAATATGAATTGCCTTTATTAAGTAGAAATATTTTTCATGCTGTAGGCAACTATGAAGATAGTGGTGAATTTATGGTGCATAAAGTTTACATATGTTCAAATGTGCAAGCTCCTTTTGTGCTGCAACAACATGGTGAAATGAATGGATGCACTAACACTAATAATGTATTATCAAGTTTTTCTAGCATTTTTTTATTGCAGCAAGGACAACAAATAAAAAAGAAGCATTGTTCATTGCGGTTGTGCAATATGGACATTGTTCTTTCTACCCCCAAAGCAATCCTTTTTCCTCGACATACGAGCAAGCCGAGAACGGCTTGTCATAAAGAAGGGGAGAATGATGAGATCATGCATATTATCATTGCACAAATAAACATAGCACAATGTTTATTTGTTTGAGATCCTGGCTCAAGTGAATGTGCACTCTTATATGATGGACAAGATCAAGATGGCGCACTATGTCGTCCACCACCTTGGCCTCCTCCATTCATGCATACAAAAAGATTTGATGGCGTTGCACATTTGGACCAACACATAATAGAAGATGAACTTGAGTCGAGGACGACTCCAATTCAAGAAGGGGAGGATGATGAGGACATCACTTCTATGGATACAAACAACACTCCATTGAACATACAAGATGCAATCAATAGAGTTCATACACAACAATTAATTTCAGATCCATGGAGAGGTTCAAGGAGTACTTGGAGGGAGTATTAGGGACATGTAAGACCAGAGAATTCGTTCAAAGAAGATGGAAACCGAACAAAACTCCAAATCGTATCCAACTCGGAGTCCAGGAGCAGTACGCACTAAAATGGACGCCCAGGACGCATACGAACTCCGTTTTGGACGTTCTACATATGCACGGAAAGAGGAGAGGATAAAATTTCCAATGGCACCGGTCCCATGTCAAAATTCCGTCGGAGTCGACGGGAATCGTCGAAACAAAATCAAGTACATAATCTGTCAGGGTACTGCGCCACCGTATTGGGCCATTGGGCCTTGTATCAAGTCTAAGTCCATTATTTTCGTGTGTTAGGGTTAGGTCACGACCCCAACAACCCCTTGGACGTCCTCCCACGTATATATACTCCATGGTAGCCACCATAGACAATTGGGTTTTGCTTAGATCAATAATATTGCCGTTCTACGGTTTGTGAGACCCCAACTTCGCGATTTCCTATCGTGTCTTCTACGTTCTTGCTTGTGTTCTCGGTTGCACTTGCAGGAATTAGCCTTCTTGGCGAGGTCAATCGTGTGAAGCACGGTTGATAACCAACGGAGCGGTGGTGTAGTGATTGCAGGGGCTGTTCGTGTTCTACTCGAGAGCATCGGATCATCAACGTCGAGATCTCCACATCAATCGACCTATCCATTACCTTTTGGAAGATCGGGCATAAACCTTTTTTCCTATCAGATATTGTCTTTCAAGTAGCTCCGGATCTCCGAGATCCATGCATCGGAGCTTGCTTGAGCATTTGAGTCTTGCGTGCTGGGATGCTCGGAGCTTCCTGCAGCACCTACGACCCCTGATGGCTTCCATGGTAACAGGGCCGTCAGGACCGCCAGCTTCGGGATGCTGGTCTCGCCCCTTTCACTCAAATCGGCAGGCTGAGCTGTGGGTTTTGACAACCTCCGGATGAAGGAGCCGGAGCTCCGGTTGACGCTTTCGTCGAGATTCGTCAGCTTCAGCGTTATGGACACGCTGGACATGGTGGAGATCCAGGACTTCGAAGTCCTTCTGAAGCCTCTGGACTTCGACGAGATAAGCAGCTAATTGAGGATTGTTACAGGAGCATTCACCCTTCACCTGTTTAATGATGAGCTGCAAATCTCCATTGACTAATAGCTGCTTGACACCGTATGATAGTGCCACCTTTAATCCATAAATGAGTGCTTCATACTCCGCCATGTTGTTGGTCGCCTTGAAGTCAAGGTGGACAATGTATTTTACCTTCTCCCCGGTTGGAGCGAGGAGAAGGATTCCAGCTCCGGCCCCCTGCTTTTGCATGGAGCCGTCGAAGTAGAGGGTACAATGAGGTTCGGTGAAGACTAGAGCCTTAAGTTACGACTTCTGCTCACTAGGGCCCCCAGGGTTTGATGGAGAGGGGGTCCATTCCGCCATAAAATCTGCCAATGCTTGACTCTTGATCGCTTGCCTTGGGACGAATTCAAGATCGAATTCGGCCAATTCCGCTGCCTACTTTGCAATGTTCCCAGTAGAGTTGGGACTATGCAAGATCGCACGCAGTGGGTAAGAGGTCACCACTGATATCTTGTGAGCTTGGAAGTAGTGGCGAAGCTTCCTGGAGGCGATGAGAACTGCATAGAGCAGCTTGTGTACCTCTAGGTATCGAGTCTTGGCATCATGTAGTACTTCGCTGATGAAGTACACTGGGCGTTGGACTGTCCAGACCCTCCCGGAAGGGCCCAGAGCTTCCTCCACATCGACCCGGACCCTCCCGGAGGGGTCCAGACCTGCTTCGGGGACCTCCGGGTTCCTGCTAGAGGATCCCGGAGCTTCTGTTGGAGTGACCCGAATCCTCCCGGAAGGGTCCAAGTCTTCTGAGATAACTCCCTGTTGATCCAAGTTTGGGTGTTGGGACCCAGACTCTCCTTCGGGAACCTTCGGACCCTCCCGGAGGGGTCTGGATTCCTGAGCTTGTGATGGTTTTGGTCTCTACGCGACCAGGACCATGCTGACAACATCGTCGGTTGCTGAAATGTAAAGCAGTAAGGGCTCACCAGGGTTCGGAGCTACCAGGGTTGGTAGAGTGGCGAGGAGCTGCTTCAGCTCTTGGAACACCTTTTCTGCTTCTTCAGACCATTGAAATGGTTCGGACTTCCTCAATAGCTTGAAGAAGGGTAGCGCTCGTTCCACCAGTCTTGAGATGAACCGGTTGAGGGCGGCTAGACATCCAGTCAGTTTCTGGACATCTTTGATGCGGGATGGTGGCCGCATCTCCTCTATAGCCTTAATCTTCGCCTGATTTGCCTCTATGCCCCGGTGGTTTACCAGGAAACCGAGAAGCTTTTCGGAGCTAACCCCGAAGACGCACTTGTCTCGGTTCAGCTTTGTGCGGGTGACCCGCAGCTTGTCGAAGACAGCTTGCAAGGTGTCAAGGAGTGACTCCTTGTCCTTGATCTTGACTACGATGTCATGAACATACACTTCCACTACGTCTCTGATGAGCTCTCCAAATGTTTTGTACATAGCTCGTACAAATATTGAAGTTGCATTCTTGAGACCAAATGGCATGGCTGTATAACATTATAATCCATCTACTGTGATAAAAGAAGTATGTTCTTCATCTTCCCTAGACATTCTGATTTGATGGTACCCAGAATATGCGTCTAGGAAACACAGTAATTCACACCTGGAGGTGGAATCCACTATCTGATATATTCTAGATAGTGGGAATGGATCTTTTGGGCATGCCTTATTTAGTGTTGTGTAGTCGATACACATCCGAAGCTTCCCGCCGGCCTTGGGTACAACGACTGTGTTTGCCAGCCATTTTGGATGGAAGACTTCTCGTATGAATCCAGCTTCGAGCAACTTCTTCACTTCTTGTCTTATGAAGTTCTGTTGCTCTACGGATTGCTTTCGAGGCTTTTGATGTACGGGCCGAGCGTCGGGATAGATCTTTAGATTATGGTTGATCACTCCCTAGGGATCCCAGGCATTTGTGACGGTTGCCAGGCAAACACGTCGACGTTAGCCCGGAGGATAGTGATGAGCGCGAGTTCCTATTTGTCATTCAGACCCCCCTGATATACGAGTGGTTTGAGCAGCATCGCAACCGATTTGGATGACTTTGATGGGGATGTTGGCGTCACCGCTTGGTTGCACGCGAGGTGCGGAGGTTGAGCCTCGCTGACGAATGCTTGGGGGTTTTGGAGCTTGCTCCTGCCTGGATTCTTCCTCCTATGCTATAGCAAGCGTATGGAGTTCCTCCAGAGCAATCACTCCGGCAGTACGGTCTCCGCGGATCCGGAGAACGCCAACTGGTGTTGGCATCTTCAACACCAGGTAGCCATAATGAGCAGCATCCATGAATTTGTACAAGGCAGGCCTGCCCAGAATGGCGTTAAAGGGCAAGTTCATCTGAGCGACGTCAAAGATCTACTTCTCAGTGCGATAATTTCCCGAGTCCCGAAGGACACAGGGAGAGTAATGGCACCGAGTGATGTTATGGTCCCCGGACCTACTCCGAAGAAAGGTCGGGAAGGGCGAAGGTCCGAAGGTCGGAGCTGAAGCTTGACAAAAGCCTCAAAGCTTATGAGGTTCAGCCCCGAACCTCCGTCCACCATTACATGGTGGAGTTGACTGTTGTTGATGGTAGGTGATACCATTAGAGGTAGCTGGCAAGCTCCGATCATGTTTCGAGGGCATTCCGAAGCATCAAAAGTGATGGTAGTGTCCATCCACTTTCAGCGAGGTTCCGCCCTGGCTGTAGGAGCTACTGAGGCCATGTTTCGCCGCATGTTCTTAAGGATACGGCGGGAGGTGATGTTCCATGAACCACCAAAGATGGTGTTCATGGTATTTCGTCGCTCATTGTCGGAGACGTCGGAGTCGTCGTCGACGGAGGTGTACATAACCTTCAGGACCTTTTAGGGTCCTGGAAGCCCAACTCCTCTTCAGCCGGAGCTTCGTCAACTTTCTGCTTTCCTTCCCTCTGACAGAAAGGAACTTCTTCCCGGCGCTTGTAGTAGCGCTCAGCAAGGTTTTGGACCTCCCAGCAGTCCTCCAAGTTGTGGCCGTTCGACTTGTGGATAGGACACCACATTTTGGAGTTGCCACCGTCTTCAAAGGATGGCCGAGGTCGTTTCTCAGGGCGTGGCCCCCGGCCAACCGAAGCTGCAGCAGCTGCAGCGGTGGCTGTGCCGGCTGACGGCTTCTTTTTGCCCTTGGACTTTTTTTTTTTGCCACTCCCGGGGGTAGTGGCTTCGCCTTTGGAGGACTTTTTGCCATCCTCCGGAGGTGGTTTGGAGTGCATCTCACGGCCCTCCGCAGCTTTAGCACACTTGTCTACGAAGCTGAAGAGCTCCGTCACGCTGGTGATCTCCTTGACCGCCAGCTTCTCCAGCATCTTCTTATCTCGCACGCCCTATCTAAATGCCACGATGACAGAAGCGCTAGAGATAGAAGGAATGGTGTTTCGTACCTGGGAGAACCTCTAGATAAATGAGTGCAGGGATTCTCCCCACTTTTGCACCACTGCAAAAAGGTCCAGTTCGGTGCCTGGTCGGGTGTATGAACTCCCGAAATTGGCAGTGAACTGTTGGCACAATTCCTCCCAACTATTGATAGAGTTGTGAGGAAGGCTCATGAACCAGGACCTGGCGGTCCCAGTCAAAGCTACTGGGAAGTAATTGGCCATTACAGCCTCGTTACCTCCGGCCGCAAGGATTGCGGTGGTGTAAATTTAGAGAAACTCGATGGGGTTAACAGTCCCGTCAAGCTTCTCCGACAGGTGTGGCCGGAACTTTTGTGACCATCTGACCATGCGTAGGTGCATGGCTAGTGCAGAACAGCCTCCTCCTACTCCCTCTAGAGCAGGGCTGTCTCGAGCTTCTCGCCTTTCGAGAGCGTGCTCGATATGGACACGACCATCCTGTTGACGGTAACGGCAATCAAGCTCCGCCCGGATGTCATGAGTTGACATCCTGGTTACCGTATGAGTACGTCGCGCCACAGAGGGTAGCGACGTAACTTGATGTGATGCAGCACGCCTCCTATTTTGGGAAGCATGCGGACCAAGTCTGCCAGACACAGTCCGGCACTGCGATGGGGCCTGCCCCGAAGGAGGAGGACCTTGATTGCTGATGCGGTTGGCTGTTGCTGCAACCAGATGTTCCACATCAGCTCTCCACTACTCCATTGCACCTGGGATGCACCTGGAGGTGGCGGACGTTGGAGGATAGCACGTGCTGCATGACGCTTGTTCAGGGTTGTTGCTGTTTGTCGATGCAGTGACTGATGCCGATGCACGGTCACGTTGCTCAGCTTGACGTGCTGGTGCAGGCGGTGGTGGTGGAGGCATGACTCCTGCTGAAGCTACAGAACCTGCAGGTTGCTGCGTGTTGGAGGGATTGCCTCCAACGGGTTGAACGGCAGGGGTTGCTGTTGGATGATCCAGCAGCTGAGTTCACCATACTCAAAATCTCGGGCGCCCCCTACCTGGCGCGCCAACTGTCGATGTTTGGAATCGGCAGATCTCCCGACACTACTTTTGGTAGATCGAGGAGTTGTAGTTCGGTAATGGGCGCGCAGAGATTCAAGAAGGTGAAAGACACGTGTACACAGGGATTTATGTGGTTCGGGCCGCCTGAGCGTAATACCCTACTCTACGGGGTGTGTTGGTGATGTATTGAGCTCGAGAGTCTAGAAGAAGCTCCAGAAGAAGAATCTCGTCTAGCTCAGAGTGTTCAGCAGTGGTCTGGAGCCGTCCCTTGTGTATCGTCGACCAGTCCTTTTATAGTACAAGGACTGGTCATTACAACGTCAGCCTGGACCGACAGGTGCCCCCAGCGGTTACACACGCTTGATACACAATAAATGGGTTTAATTACCCTTAATAGCCTGGTAATGGGCCTTAACAGTGCTGTTACCAGTATTAAGGGCCATTCTATCGTGTGTCATTAATATGTTATTAATGACACTTAATTGGGTCTTGAAGTCTTTGATTGATCCTTGAAGGTCCGGAGCCGTTGGGGGGTCCACCGGCCTGATAGTTGAAGTTGAAGGTCCGGCGGTTGCCACGTGGCAGCTGTGAAGCTCACCGTCGTCGACGGGTAGGTCTGGTGTTGTTGGACACGTGTCAGTACCAGAGCTTCCCTCTGTCTGGGGTTAGGTCCGGGGGTGCCATATTGGTATTCTGACCGGAGCTTCCAAGGTGTGGGTGATAGCTCTGGTCTTGTGATACACGTGGCGGCCTCCGGACTAACCATGTCGGGGGAGCAGGTCCGGCTACACCTGACATGTGGGGCCTTCGGAGGTATTCAAGTCTGGTATATGCAGTTTCCTTGTGATCTTTGCAATCCCAAGGGGTATCCGGTACGGAGGGTACCGACAGCCGACCTCACCTCGGCAAAGAAGAAAGGGGTCGCCCTAAAATCCACATGGAAGCCCTTGTCAAAAGAAGCTCGAGAAGCTCAATAAGAACAGGACAGCGATGACGAGAGCAGCGATATTGACGACGGGGACATGATCCTCTTTATGAAGAGATTCAAGAAAATGATGAAGAAAAGACAAGGGGGCAAATCAAATGAAGGAAAACACAAAGAAAAATCAAGACCGAAGCTGAGGCGGGCATGCTATAACTGTGGTGAATATGACCACTTTATAGTTGATTGCCCGTATGAAGAAAACAAGAAAAAGAATAAGGAAACGATGCCTCAACCCAAGAAATTCTTCACGAAGAAGAAGCAAGCTAGGCAAGCGCACCAAGAAAAGGAGTGGGACTCAAATGATGAGTCCTCATCCGAAGAGGAAGAGGAGATGGCTAGCATAACCATTGTGAAGACAACTAAGAAGTCCACCCTCCTCCCAAATCTCGATGCATGGAAGGGCAACGACACTTGCCTCATGGCGAAGGAAGGTAAACGAAAGGTAACAACAAAATCTACCTCTTCGCATTCTTTTGATAGTGATAGTGACAACTATAGTGATGATGAGGACATGCTAGCTGGCTTAGACAAGAAAACTGCTGCCAAAATAAAATACTTCATGGATAAGCTTGTTGATAGGGAGGGGCTGATTGATCGTCAAGAAGATATGATCATCCTCCAAAAGGAGGAGTATCTCAAGATAATGAGCTCCTTGAACTTGAAAAGGAGAGAAGCAAATCACTTGAACTTGAGTTAGCTTCAAGCAAGGAAGCTTGTTTGAAGTTAAGCGACTCAAATGCAATCATCAAGGAAGAAATTGTTAACTCAACCAAAGTTAACAAGATCCTTGAAGTGCAAGTTGAGTCACTCAAACAAAGTGACCCTTCATCCTCTTCAAGCTCGCCCTGTCAACCCCTTAAAACTGACACTAGCTTGAAAGACAAATTAACCTCTACCATGGACAAGCATCCTTTCCAAAGTGGCATATTTGACAAGGAGAAGGTCAAATATGCACGTAGTGCACACTTGGCCACAAGACCTCCTAATGTCAAATATGGCATTGGGTATTCATGGTGAAAAGCAAAATGCTAGAAACCATATGAATAACAAGGAATGCATTGCCTTTGTGAGGGGAAACTCCTCTCAAGAAAGAAAGACTAATGATACTAATAAATCCAAGATAGGTAACACATATGAAAATCGGACTAGTCCGGTCCTCTGGACAAGTCCGGTTTCCCGGACTAGTTTTGTTCATGAACAACAACAACTACTGTTTAGAACTTTCGATGCATCATATGTTCTTATGAAAAGTTTTGGTAAAGTTTTTGATCATTATGTTGGGCCATGCCATGGGAACACCAAGTATCATGTGTGGGTGCCCAAATCTCTTGTAACTAACCTCAAAGGACCCAAGCAAGCTTGGGTACCTAAAACCAAGGCATAATTTGATTTTGCAGGCTTATTCCTCCGGTGGATCGAAATGGGTGCTAGACAATGGATGTGCCAACCATATGACCAGAGAAAGAATGATGTTCGTTGAGTACAAAGAAAATGAGGATCCAAGCGAGGGTATCTATTTTGGAGACAATAGTCAAGGAAGGGTGCTCGGTACCGGTAAAATTGCAATATCATCTCAACATACTCTTTCTCATGTTTTACATGTTGATTCCTTAGATTATAACCTGCTATCCATATCTCAATTTTGTGACAAGGGTTATAATTGCTTGTTTACTAATGAGGGTGTGACCGTCTCTAGAAGAAGTGATGACTCGGTTGCATTCAAGGGTGTGTTGAAGGGAAAGATTTATCTAGTTGACTTCAACAAAGATAAAGCCAAACTTGACACATGCTTGATTGCAGAGACCAACATGGGTTGGCTGTGGCATAGACGTCTAGCACATGTTGGTATGAGGAATCTTCAAAAACTCCTTAAGGGCGATCACATCTGAGGTTTAAAGGATGTTGTTTTTGAGAAAGACAGGCCTTGTAGCGCGTGCCAAGCCGGGAAGCAAGTAGGAGCACCCCATCCCGCGAAGAATGTCATGACTACAACAAGACCGCTCGAGCTACTTCATATGGACTTATTCGGTCCAATTGCTTACATAAGCATCGGCGGTAACAAATATGGCTTAGTAATTGTTGATGACTTTTAGCGCTTCACTTGGGTTTTCTTTTTGCATGATAAGACAGAAACTCAAGGAACCCTCAAGAAGTTCCTCAAGCGCACCCAAAATGAGTTCTCATCGAGGATTAAGAACATACGAAGTGACAATAGCACGGAGTTCAAGAACACTCGAGTTGAGAAATACCTAGACGAAGAAGGGATAAAGCATGAGTTTTCAACACCTTATTCCCCTCAACAAAACAGAGTTGCCGAAAGGAAGAACCGAACTCTCATAGAGATGGCGAGAACAATGCTCGATGAAAACAAGACTTCAGATCAGTTTTGGGAGGAAGCAGTTAACACCGCTTGCCATGCTATAAACCGACTCTACCTTCATCGACTACTCAAGAAGACATCATATGAGCTACTCACGGGTAACAAACCAAATATTTCCTATTTTCGAGTTTTTTGTTCTAAGTGCTATATTTTGAATAATAAGCATATGACTTCAAAGTTTGCTTCAAAGTCCATTGAAGGTTTCTTGCTTGGTTATGATTTGAACTCTTACGCCTATCGTGTCTTCAACAAGACCTCCGGACTTGTTGAAGTAGCATGTGATGTAGTGTTCGATGAAACTAACGGCTCTCAAGAAGAGCAAGTTGATCCATGTGTGCTAGATAGAGAAGAAGCTCCATGTCAAGCATTGAGAAGAATGGTGTTTGGCGATATTCGACCTCAAGCGCCACCTCCAAATGCAAATGAAGAAGTTGAACCACAAGTGGAGGTAAATGATCAAGGGGGAGCTTCCACACAAGACCGAAATCAAGAAGACGAAGATGATCAAGAAGTCAATGAGGGCAACCATCTAGGGGGAGTAGAAGATGATGATGAAGACTCAAGACCACAAGTGCCGCACCCAAGAGTACACCAATTCGTCTAAAGAGATCACCCCGTCGACAACATAATCGGGGACATCCAAAAGCGAGTAACTACTAGATCTCGAATTGCTAATTTTTGGGAACGTTACTCGTTTGTATCCTTTTTGGAACCACACAGGATTGATGGTGCGTTGAAGGATCCAGATTGCATGGTGGCGATCCAAGAAGAACATAACAACTTCAAACAAAACAAAGTGTGGGAACTCGTCGAAAGACCCAAATTCAACATCGTCGGCACCAAATGGGTCTTCCGCAACAAACAAGACGAACACGGGGTGGTGACAAGGAACAAGCGTGCCTTGTGGCCAAAGGGTATTCACAAGTCGAAGGTTTAGATTTTGATGAAATCTTTGCTCCAGTAGCTAGGCTTGAATCTATTAGAATATTACTTGCATATGCTACTCACCATGATTTCAAGCTCTATCAAATGGATGTGAAAAGCGCCTTCCTCAATGGACCAATGAAGGAGGAGGTGTATGTGGAGCAACTCCCCAGATTTGAAGATGAAGAGTTCCCCGACCATGTCTTTAAATTGCGTAAGGCTCTCTACGACCTCAAACAAGCTCCTAGAGCTTGGTATGAGTGCCTTAGAGATTTCTTAATTGAAAATGGTTTTAAAATTAGCAAAGCTGATTATACATTATTCACGAAGCATTTTGATAATGATATCTTTGTTTGTCAAATTTATGTTGATGACATTATCTTTGGTTCAACTAACAAATCCTTTTGTGTAGAATTTAGTAAGATTATGACAGATAGTTTGAAATGTCTATGACGGGAGAGCTGAAATACTTCTTGGGATTCCAAGTGAGGCAACAAAAGGACAGGACATTCATAAGCCAAACCAAATATACTCAAGACATACTCAAGAAGTTTGGAATGGACAAGGCGAAGCCTATAAAGACTCTCATGGCAACAAATGGACACTTGGATCTCAATGAAGATGGACCAAGCGTGGATCAAAAGGTATATCGCTCCATGTTCGGATCACTACTTTACTTATGTGCATCTAGGCCAGACATTATTTTGAGTGTATGTTTGTGTGCAAGGTTTCAAGCCAACCCAAAAGAGTGTCATTTGACAGCTGTAAAGAGAATCTTGCGGTATTTAGTTCATACACCCAACCTAGGCTTTTGGTGTCCTAAAGGTTCCAAATTCAATATCATTGGATACTCTGATGCAGATTATGCCAGATGCAAAGTAGATAGAAAAATCACCTCCGGTACATGCCAATTTCTAGGTAGATCCCTAGTTTCTTGGTCCTCCAAGAAACAAAACTTCATTGCCTTATCCACGTCTGAAGCAGAGTATGTTGCAGTCGGGAGTTGTTGTGCACAACTCCTTTGGATGCGACAAACTCTAAGGGATTACGGTTACAATATGAGCCGTATTCCACTTCTTTGTGATAATGAGAGTGCCATTAAAATTGCCCATAACCCTGTTGAGCACTCTAGGACCAAACATATAGACATCCAACACCACTTTTTGAGAGACCACTCAATGAAAGGTGACATAGCTATTTCCCATGTCAACACCAAAAAACAACTAGCGGACATTTTAACCAAGCCACTTGATCAAAAGCATTTTTGCGATCTCCGAAATGAACTAAACATCCTTGATGCTCGGAATGTGGCTTGAAAAATTGCATACCTGTATGGATTCTTCAAAATATGTTGATTGTGTTGCGAAAATCATCTCTCTCAATTTTTCTCTGAAAAACGACTCAATTACTTGATCTTGATGAATTATGGTCATTGCTTCATTGTTGTATGCTTACTGATCATATTCATCAAGATTACTTGATTGTTTAGGCCCCCAAAATTTTTTTGAGAACCTTCAAATATATACGAATGGGCTAAACTAATTTGTTCTGGTGACCATGGACTAGTCCGCACACTGCAGACTAGTCTGCAAAGTGTCCAGTAGTCCAGACTAGTCCGGTAAACCACAAACTAGTCCCATTTTTCGACTCCACAACACTAGCCGCTGATAAAACCTAATCTTCTTCATCCTCACAACTCGCCCCACACTCTCTCTCCTCGCTCGAGTGCTCCCAAGGCGATTTCCTCCGTTCTCCATGAAATCCCTCCAAGTTTGGGTGGAATTCGATCTCCATTGCATAGGGATTGAAGACCACAGACTTGTCCGCAACTTCAACCCCTCCGTCTCCAAGAATCAAGGATCTTCGGTAAAACCTCCTCCCAAACCTTAAAAATCGTGATTTCCTTCATTGTTGACTAAATAGCCTAGTTCCTCTCGATTAATACATGCCTCCTTATTGTATTACATTTATCTTGACCTAGTTTTTGCATTGGGAATCACCATTTGTCGTCTAGTTAGAGTTTGATATGATGAACACCAGACCAGTCCAGTCCATGTACGGACCAGTCCGGTCCCCCGGACTAGTCCGTACCTGTACACCGGACATGTCTTATTTTTAACTAAACTTAACCCTGATTTCTCATTCCTCAATGCACCTCCTTTTCATCAATTCTTATGCATACATTGTGCAATGCTCTATGAGCACAATGTCGAACGAGAACATCTCCGACTTTGAAGATTAGATGGAACAAGACTTGCTGCTGCGCGCTTTAGAGTATCGCGCTCAAAAGAGGCAAGAGCGTCCCTCCGAGCCTGCACCTTCACCACCTCAGGTGCGGCGCAAGGTGCTTGCCAAGAAGTTTGCGTACAAGGCAAAGGACGCAGCTGGCTCCAGCTCGACAGCTCTTTGCCAAGTGAAGGGCATGGGAAAAGGAATTGCTTCGGGCCCGATCGGCCCTCTCAAGATGCATGCTCCGAGGCAGGGAAACAGAGATCCCTCCGAGGAGAAGTTCAACAGCAAGGGAAGCGACACTGCTTCCAAGCTCAAATTTGTTGATTGCTACGGCCGTTCCAAGAAGGCTGCTGATGCTAGGTTTTGGAGCAATTTTCATGCAGAGTTCTACAGCTCGGTTTACCTTACATGACAAATTCGATGGTCCGCAGCCAGTGGATCGACTGGAATCACTTTGAGAGGAAGGGTTGTTCAGCATTTTATTAGGTGGTAGAGGCTGCTGCAAGGCATGGACTGAAGGAGTTGTTTGCCTTCAGATTTAACTGGAATGATAAGATCATTGCTCAGTTCTATGCCACTTGTTTCTTTGCTAGTGATGAGGAGGAAAGGGTGACTTGGATGACTCATTGATCCAAGTACACTATCACTTATGATGATTTTAAAAGACTCCTTCACCTAGAAGACACCGGCAACAATGAGTTGACTATTCATAACATCAGTGTCTTGAGCAAGGATAAGATGGACTTCCTCCATGATACTACTATGAAGTTCAACCCCCCCCCCCCCTCAACCAAGAACATGAAGCTCTTCTTCATGGTTCTCAACAGGGTGCTAAGGAAGACAATAGCACCGAAAGATGGGGATGCAGGAAGTGTCCAAGGTTACTTGAGAACCTTGATGAAAGTAATAAGCAAGAACAGAAAGTTTGACATCTTTGACTATATCTGGAGTGATATGGTCAACATCTCCTGCATGCCGAACAGATCCTGTGGCTATGCCCCCTACTTGATGTGCATGATTGAGAAGGTCACTGGGATCGAGTTCGTGAAGGATGTGGAGCACACTCCTTTGAAGCCCTAGAAGCATCCCCAAGCCACTGTCCAAGTTGCTCCATCCCCTGCATCCAGTGAAGAAGCTCCGAGGAGAGCTAGAGGAGATGAGAGGACTGTCCCCTCCACTAGGGCCCCTCCCCAAAAAGGGTCTCCTAGTGGAATCTTGAAGTATTTGGCAGCAATCTTTGCCTCATGCATGAAGACTGAAGTAAATACTCACAAGCTAAACAAGGCGAGGAAGGCAGATATGAGATATGTCAAAGAAAATGTCAAGCATATTTGCCAGAAGCTGGAGATGGAGCCTATTGGATCCCCAATCATCTTTGATGATTCATCCTCTGATTTCACTGAGCTCGGACCTTTGACTCCCTTCGAGCTTGCTTACTTTGGCATTGGGGGCACTTCGAGTGGATCTGCTCCTCCTCCTCCTACCCAACCTGAAGATGAAGATGAAGATGAGGAAAGGACCGACAACGAGGAATGAGCCACTAGATCCCTCCTCTCCTTCTTTTTGGTGTCTTGATGCCAAAGGGGGAGAGATTGAGGGGGAGTCACTAGATCCTAGCTGTAGGTTGAGAGATGAGTGCTTCATTTGTGTATCTTTTTGTGTCTCTCCTGGGTTGAAAAACTTCAATACTGTTATCTCTATCTTTGGTATTGTGGTGTGATGAAATGACTTGGCTTATGTTATGAAATCTGTGTTTTGCCTTGAAATTGACATATATATGCTTAATATTGTTATTTTAATGTCAATCATTCATTCTCATCATAATTATTGCTCACACTCACGTAGTTTTACACCCCACCATAAAGAGTGCACATATGACCTATGGTTTCATTGCTTAACTTGTACCTAACCCATATGTGCACACTTTATGAAAATTTTGTATTTTTATCATATTTTGTGATATCTCAATTGGTTGTCATCAATCACCAAAAATTGGGAGATTGAAAGTGCATCTAGGCATCCCTTGTGGGTTTTGACTGATTTATGAAAAACAAATGAGATCCTAACCAAATTGTTTAGATGAGTGTAGGTCTTAAAAGAAATTATGAAGAAAGCACAAAAAGAAAGGAGAATGAGGATCTATATGGAAAAGAGCTCAAGAGCAAAATAGATTAGATCATTGGGTATGGAGTGTGTTGGAGAAACACACCCCAAGAGCTCAATCACAAGAAAACTCACTGAGTGCACTAATTTATACAGGTCCGGACTACTCCGATAATATCCGGACTAGTCTGATACCCCTCTGTTCAAAATCGAACAAGTCCTCCCGGTGCAGACTTGTCTGCACAGTTCGAGTCTACACAGATCAGACTAGTCCGATATCACCACGGACTAGTCCGATATCTTTCTAACTAAGATCGGACTAGTCCTCCCCAGTGCATACTAGTCCTCAACACTTCACATTGTTGCACAAACATCGGACAAGTCTGATAATATCCGGACTAGTCCGATAACCTCTCTGAGTAAAATCGGACAAGTCCTCCAAATGCAGACTTGTCCCCAATTTACTAAGGAGATCACCACAACCGGAATTGTCCGAAAATAACCGGACTAGTCCAAACTTTTCCAGAGCCTAAATCAGACTAGTCCACCCTAAGCTGGACAAGTCCGATCTTCCTATGAACTTAGGGTTTCCTATACGCCGCACACCGGACTAGTGTGGACCCTTGAAACCCTAATGGCAACTTTTGGAAACACCATATAAATAGATGTGCACGGCCCTACTTTCAACTCTCTCTCAACTCCCAGCACCGTCACACCCTCCAAGAGTTTAGAAAACACATCTCTCCATGCAATCCAACGCAAGAAAGATCAAATTCTTGAGGATTCATCTTGGATCAAAGGAGAGACACGATTCACAGGTTTGAGCTCTTGGGTTTGATCTCTAACAGACTCCTGATGTTTCATTGTTGATCTTAAGAGTGTGTTCTTGGTGGTGTTTGATTTGTAATCTTGGGGAGCCCTCAACTTGTGAGAAATCCCCTTGAACTTGGTGATTTACCCCTATGATAGTGAAAGAGAATTGGCCTTCGTGGCGATTCGACGAGGTTAGGGTTGGTAAAGAGCCGGTCCTTTCGTGGGCTCCTCAACGTGGATGTAGGTTGCCTTTATGGGAACTGAACCACGGATAAAAATCTTGTGACCTCACTTTGTGTATTTTGTTCTTACATTTCATTGATATCTAGGGTTTTACTTGATCATATTCATACTACGTTAAAACATTGATTACAAGGTTAACTTGTGCAACGTCCAATTTCATAGAAGTATTACACCCTAATTATAAGTATATTTCCGCTGCATAGAGTCTAGGATCGAGCTAATCGATCAAACTTGATCAATCTAGTCTGCACGCACCGGACTAGTCCGATTTCTTGGTGTTTGATCAAGTTGCTAAGTGTTGCAGGTTCCGACTAAAAGTCAAAAAGGCCTATTCACCCCCCCCCTTCTAGGCCACATTCAGTATGGCATTGTTGTCGGCTGCGTGTTAGTGCAAGATGGACATGCGATCGCATATGGATCATGGAAGCTCTGGAACCATGAGCAACATTAGCCAACTCATGACCTTGAGCTCGCTGTCGTGGTGCTCGCGCTGAAGCTGTGGAGGCACTATTTGCTAGGTAATCTAGTGCATCTGTATGCTGATCATAAGAGTCTAAAATATATCTTCACTTAGAAGGAGCTGAATATGCGGCAGCGAATATGGTTGGAACTGATCAAAGATTATGAGATTAAAATTCATTACCACTCCGGCAAGGCAAATGTGGTTGCTGATGCGCTAAGCCGCAAGTCTCACGTTAATAACCTGTCCATCACTTCGATGGAAGAGGACGAGCCAAATTTATACTTGGTTCCGTATGGAGCATTATATAATCTTGCTCTCATCCCTATACGACACGAGAGGAGATTATGGAAGCTAAGAAGAAAGACGTGGGTATGTCGCACATTCGAAGGAGAATGAAGAATGGAGAAATGGAATGCTTTTGGGGTGATGAACATGGTACTCTATTGGTTCAAGGACCGTATAGTCGTGCCCTGTGATATGAAACTTCGGCAAAAATTCTTGGATGAAGCTCATTTGTCCATGTATTTTATTCGTCCGGGCAGCAACAAAATGTATCATGATTTGAAAACAATAATTTGGTGGACACGTATGAAAAGAGAAATTGCGAAGTACGTATCCGAGTGTGATACGTGTTGGCGGGTGAAAGTCGACCATGTGAGAAAGGACATACAACTACAACCATTGAGTATTCCGGCGTGGAAATGGGAGGACATTAGTATGGATTTCATCGTCAGATTACCTCTCACATTCCACAAGCTTGATTTGACTTGGGTGATAGTCGATCGATTGACCAAATTAGCTCTCTTTATTCCTGTGAACACCAATTATCATTGTCAAAAGTATGTGGAGTTGTATATTGCAAGAATCATGTGCTTGCATGGAGTTCCCCTCGTGATTATTTTAGATCATGGTGTGCTATTTGTTGCTTGCGTCTAGGAGAGCTGCACGCGTCGTTGGGGATGAAACTGAATCGAAGCTCCGCATATCACCTGCAGGCGGATGGTCAAACTGAGTGGGTGAATGAAGTTTTGGAAGACATGCTACGCGCTTGTGCCATTGAACACGATAAAATTTGGGATGATCATTTATCGTTGTCAGAATTTCTCGTATAATAATGACTATCAAGCTAGCATCAAGATGGAACCTCACGGATCTCTCTACGGCAGGAAATGTCGCACACCACTCAACCGGTGCGAATCCGGCGAACGAGTGATATACAACATTGATGTTGTGAATGAAGCCGAAAAACGAGTGCAAGTAATTTAAGCTAATCTCAAGGCTGCTCAGTCTCGTCAAAAAAACTATGCGGATAAAAGACATCACCCTCTCCACTTCAACATCGGAGACCACATGTATTTTGGTGTCTCTTAGATGAAAGGGATTCATCGTTTCGGAGTAAAGGGAAATCTTGCTACAGGGATTCATCGGTCTGTTAACCGTCGTTGAAAAATGCAGACTCGTGACCTATCATCTAGAGTTAATGACGTCACTATCTAGGATTCATAAAGTATTATGCATATCTCCAATGTGGAAGTGCCTTAAATCTTCAGCGAAATCTGCAAGGAAGATCTCGAAGCTCTTCAATTGGATCTCACTTATTCTGAGTATCCGATCCAGATTATTGATGAAAAGACTCACGCCAGAAGAAATCGGACTTTTTGTTTCTACAAGGTCTTGTGGAGCAACCATAACGCTGATGAAGCAAGGACTATCTCCGATCAAACTATCTGGACATGCTATGATCATATATCTGGTAACATCTCTACCTTTGTCTTCTCCTTTGTAATCTATGGACAAGATCCTTTTAAGGTGGGATGTAAAAGCCCTAAAATTCATACATTCATCTCAGCCATGAGGACTAAAAATCAGAATAATAAAAAGAAATAAAAAGGGAAAAGAGAAAATGAAAGTAATTCAAACCCTAAACTAGGGAATTAAAAAAATTCAAACATAGCTCCTGATCAAACTTTGTCCAAATAAAATTTTGAGTTCAACAGTAGATTCTCCACATCTCAAATAGCCTCCATACCAAATTTCATAATTTTGAAGCATGTTTGCTACTTAATTCAATGAGAACGGCGAATTCCATTTGAATTAAAATTCAAATTTGAATTTTGGATGAAACTTGTTCAAACTAATAAATTGACTTCGGAATCAAATTTCACATGTTTGAATTAGATGTCCAGAAAATATTTGCAATTTTGGACACAAATTGGTGGGTGAATTAAGTGAGCAGTGAAGAGAAGAAGTATTGGACTTGGTAGGACCCACCGGTCAGTGCCTCATCTGAGCTGAACCGACTGAGGACTCTGTTTCTCTCTGTTCTCCCCGCTGATCAATACTCAGTGCCATGCTCCCAGCTCACCAAGCAGGCAGGCAAGCTTCTGATGGCAAGAAAACATTTAAGGCGACCTCATCTACTCACCCGCTCGCACTCAACATCAGTCCATCGTCTCTCTGTTCTTTCACACGACAAGAACTCAGAACTGATGCCTTCCTCTCTTCCTCCAGCGAACCAGCCACTGGGGCTGTGTCTCCTCGCTGGTCAAACAGCAAAGAGTACCCCAAGACTCTCACTTACCTTCTCCAACTTTTGTTTGGTGGTTTCCTGACTCGGTTGGCGGTATTTCGCAGTTTTGGTGGCCGTCACCATTCTGCCACCGTGAGGATGCCCTCTGCCTCCCTGTCACGCCAACGAACCAAACCATCTCGCGACCTGCACCCAATAGAGAGAATTAGAGCTTAGACCTCTTCTTACAGATCGTGCTCCATTCCGTTAAGTATTCAATTCCTAATTTTTCCAAAAGCAGGTTCAAAACATTGGAGCTAGGTTTCAACTTCGATTCTGTTTCTATGTAGAACAATACTATAATCCAGTTAAGGATTATCTTCTAAACCTCCATGGGCATCCCCAGGATCAAGAAGCATTGAAAATAGTCAAGAAATCGAGTGGGGCTTCGAGTCTTCCTTGCCGCCATTAAAAACACCACTGTTTGCCGTTGAACTCGTGGTTGCCGGCCATTCCACTACTCTTGCACCCTGTTTTCTTCTTCTTAACGTTTCCAGGAAACTCCCAGACCTTGCCCCAATCCTTTTAGTGGAGAAACGAAGAAACTCGAGCTTGCCGATGAGCTCACGGCCACCGCCGCCGTCGCGCGCATGGCTCCGGTCACCGCCGAGCTCCGCCGACCTGCCCGTCAAACTCGCAACCTCAGTTTAGCCCCAGGCAGCGAGTTTGGAACTGTGCGGAGGCCGAGAGGTCAGTCGCGGCGAGAGCGCCAACCCGAGCATGAGGTTGAAGAAGGTAAGGCGGACCCCACTGTCAGCATCTGTTCTCTCTTTAGCAATCAAATGTGGCCGGTTGATCTTTTGTGGCTATGCACGTTAACCCAGTAGTCCCTGTGTGGCCCCGGTCTGATTGGACCAATTCAAACCAGTGGGCCTGTGTGAGATTATTTGAACTTTTCCTTTTGCAAATAATTCCAAGATTTCAACCAAACTTCTAACTTCAGTTCCTCCTATAGAATTGCTAAAAAATTGCCAAATAAATTATGGTAGGCTCCTCATGACAGATAGTTTGTAGTGTTGCAATCTAATCTACATGAAAGTCCCATTATTTTTATAATTAATTTCTTTGAGCTAATTGCTTGGGAAATTAATTACTCCTGTTTTGGTTTTTTGAAAATTCCCAATTTTTGTCAGAACACTCATTCAAATGTCCTTAATCTCCGACAACAATTACAAGTCCATTGGACTTTATTTGCTGGGTAAAATAGTGTTCCAATTCTTTATGTCATTTCAAAATTCAAAAATGAACAGAAACAATTTCAGAATTTATCCCAAACTATAAAATCAATATCTCCCCGTAGAAAGCTGATAAAATTGTGAAATCATATTTGTTAGAACTAGTGAGACCTCCCCTAACCAGAACACTCCATATTGCCCATGTCAAAGCTCGAGATTTAGTACCAAAATTAGAGAATCCAAAAGCTTGTTCGAACTTTAGAGACAACAAGCTTCCATGAACAATTCCCATTCTTGGCCCTGATCTTCATCATAGTAGCTAGTATCCACTGTAAAAATCCAAAATCTAACTAAAATCATCTAGTACATAATACTGTGTATAAAAGTAGATTCATATAGTTTCAATGTCACTTATGCATATTGGGTCTTGCATAACATATAGTGACAGAGATCGAGGAGGAGCCGGAGAACTTGGAGACCATACTACCAGAGGCTAACCTTGATCCCCAGTACAAGTTTCAAGTTCATTGAACTTGATTTGTCGGGTCAAATAGTGTTCCAATTCTCTTGGTCCATTGAAAATTAAAAAATGAACAGAAAAAAATTTCAAAATTGATTCCAAACATGTAAAATCAAAATCTCCCTGTATAAATCTAATAAAATTGTAAAATCAATTTTTCTAGAACCGGTGAGACCTCCCCTAACCAGAACTCTCACTGTTGCCCATGTCAAAGCTCCAGATTTATTACCAAAATTCAGAGAAACCAAAATCTTGATGGAATTCTAGACACAGCAAGCTTCCATGAACAATTCCCATTCATGGCATAGATCTTCATCATAGTACCTAGTATCCACTGCAAAAATTCAAAAGCCAGTTAAATCATCTAGTACTTGATACTGTGTATTAAGTTGGTTCATATAGTTTCAATGTCACTTATGCACATTATGTCTTGCATAACCTATAGTGCCCGAGATCAAGGACGAGCTGGAGGCCTTGGAGAGCATACCACCAGAGGCTATCTTTTCATCTGACCCGCAGCCAGGCAAGCCCCAATTTGCATTGACAATCTTTTGCAAAGTTTTCATTTGTATCACTATTAAGTCTATTGTTTGAATTACATTAGGTCTAAGGTGATTGAGTACTCCAAATGCATGACCCACAATACTATGGAGTATTTGGGTAGGTTGATAGCTCGACGTGTCAAACTGCCATGCTAAATAATGTAGGGAATCCGGTAGAAGTCGAGTAGTTGGAATCTACTCGCAAGATAGGTTCTACCCCACACGCGTTTGGTTTTATTTGAGAATGGCACATGAATAGGAATATGAGACCAAGCAGCAGTGTAACAGGCAGCAATACATGGTCTCACGTGCATAGCGCTGTCTGTGTCGATTGAGGACTTACCCGTGTGCGGCCCAGCTGAGAAAGTTTGAACTATACTAGCGACATATTGGATATATGGGGTCTAGTAAAATGATGTAACTTGTTAACCTGGACGCCGAGTCATACCTTATTGTTTATAGGAGTGGGCTGAGGTTAGCATGGTGTAAATCTGCCGGCGGGTGACGATGTTACTGTTCGCTCCACACAGGGACCTCATACCTGTTACGCAAGGACGGGCACAACATTTGGATGTCCTGTGAAAGGTGGCCACATACGGCGATGTATTGAAGTATGAATTGATCCATTGTTGGGACTGGGGTCCCGACATTCCAAGAATCACATTAGGTGGTGTTGTGCGATGCGACACCCAACAGCACATAGGCAAAGAATAAATGAAACATATAAAATCTTTATTTCACAAAATATTCGAGTTTACAATATAATGTACATAAAGAGTACATAAGTGGAAAAATAATATACTAAAACTCTTAACCTATCTAAGCACAAGAGAATATGTCCATGACCTGGACGCTTCTCACTAGCAACACGAAGAGTATAAGACAACCTTGAGGTTTCTCGTGAGCCATACACCTCGAAAAATCTGAGGTCTCACAGACTACCACAATAGAAACAGTTAACTAATACCTACAAAACCACATATATAGCAACTATGAGCACAAAGGCTAAGCAAGACTTAACCGTCTCACCTAAGCATGAAACTCTACATGCAAGAGACTTTAATAACATAAGAAGCTCAATTTGCATAAAGACTCGCCTAAAGTAGATCCTTTCTTGCAATTTTAGCATCAAATTTACAGCTCATCAAAATGTAATCTTAGTGAGCTCTTCCTTAATACAATCAATAAGCATTACAATTATTAATTAAATGGCAATAGTAGATTAACCATAACCATTCTCTTATTACTACATCACAGCTGAGTGAACAAGTATGCTCAATCCATAACCGCGAGCGACGGTGATTTGAGTCAATAACAACCCAGAATGCATGACATGTACGCCGACAATGAAGGCACGTCGTGTAACACCCTCATTTTCATGCATCATGCCTTGCATACATTCATATACATGTTTAACATTAACCCATAACCAGAGGAACAAGTTTAAAATTGATTTGGAGCAAAACCGCACTTAAAAATGTAGGAAAGTGAGGACTAGTCCGGTTTTGCTGAGGACTAGTCCGATTTCTCTCTGTCTAAAAACGGACTTGTCCGTTTTTGCTGCGGATTAGTCCAATATTTGCCTCTGGGCAACTTCGGACTTGTCCGATCTTGTGCAGACTAGTCCGGTATTCCCTGAATCCTTGAAAACTTGCTAAGTCCTTGGACTTTTCCGGACTAGTCCGGTGTTCCAGCGGACTTGTCCGTTTTCCTTACTGACTAAGATCGGACTTGTCCGATTTTAGGCCAGACTTGTCCGATTTTCTCTCTGGACGACTTCGGACTAGTCCGGTCCTGTCCGGACTTGTCCGATATTTCGTGACTCTGAGATTGACCTTTTGTTTTACGACTTGTTTCTTGGGTTTCACATTAAGTGGGCCTAGGGACGTCGTGCCCAACTCTTTTAGAGCCCATGTGGGACTCTAAACCGGCCTCTACTCATCCCAAACTCGAAATCCATCTAACCCTAGCCTCCACCTCTATATAAACAACCCCACCCCTTGGTTTGACATCTATTTGCCACTTTTCCACCCACCCAAACCCTAGTTCGTGGGGAGCCACCATCAAGGAGGGAGGAGAAGATCCCAAGCAAGAGGAAGAAGAGGAGGAAACGAAAGAGGATCAAGATCTCCACCAAGTTTCGTCCTTCACCACTAATTCATCCCCAAGTTCATCACCAACCCTAGATCATCAAGATCCAAGTGTTACCTCCAAGTTTCTTGGTTCATTGGAGTTCTAAACACCTGGTATACCTTCTATTCTCTTTTCCTTACGTGAATTCAACCGCTAATCTCCAAATTCATGTCGATCTAGAAAACCCTAATCTGCTGATCTCGTCTAGTGCGGACTTGTCCGGTCCCTAGCGGACTAGTCCGATCTTTCTGGTTAAATTGTGTTGAATTAATTCTAAAAATTGATCTAATCAACTCCAAACATGTATAAACTTGTTAAAAGCTATTAGAACTAATTAGTGATCATTAAAAGCAATCTAGTAACAAGTTCTACCTTGCATTTGCATCAATCATGCATGTCATGTCATATTGAGTAATATTTGTGCACTCTTTGATTGTGTTTCTTGTCTTGTATGTTTATTGTGTGGATTAGACGGATTTGCGCTAGAAAGTGCCGCGGAGGATCTACAGCACCAAGAGTTTGAAGGCTTTGACCCTAATCAACAGCAACAGCAAGGCAAGTGTCTTTGAAGCATATTGATCCTATTTTTAAAATAAATGTTTTGTTTACAAAACTGCATGCTTGTGTCAAATTGATGGGAATCCTATGGTAGGAAGTTTACTAGTTTTGTTTGACCACCCTTGTTACCTGGAATTTATGGTAGAGAGTCGGGAAGGGTTTTTACCTTTTCGCTTCGCTTAATTAATTGGGATGGCAAACAACACTACACAATTAATTATGCATCAATGATATTCTGGTTAATGTGAACTGGTCAATACGATGGGTGATCTAAGCAAGCCTGGTATGTGGATGGGTTGGATGTTACGGTGGTTTGCTTGCTTTAGATCTAAGGACCGGTTCATGCGAGAATAAGACAGGACTACAGTGCCACCACGAGGCCAAGTATGGGTGCGGCGTAGCTGATTAATTAGGGCTTTGCTAGTGCTGTTTGGACCATTGTGGATGCTCGGGGAAGGGGTAGTTGGATTGGGTTTGTTGATGTTTGCTGGGACTACCATGGGATCCGAATGGCTCAAGAGGGGGCCCTTGGTTGAAAATGTGCTAAGTTGGAGGCATCGCCACCGGTGAAACCTCAGTGGGGTCTGAATAGGCTAGTAATCACTTTGTAAAGGCTATTTTGTGATCTCTTGGCCATACACCAAAGGAAGTGTAGTTGGCATAAGGGAGGTTCTTTAGTCGCCGACGGGTGATGAAATCACAAACACGTGGGTAAAGAGGTACAAACTCTGCATAGTACTAAAACTATCATGATAGCCGTGCTCACGGTTATGAGCGCCTGGATGACCTACATGATTAGAGGGAAATTGGTAATTGGGATGATTATGGTTTGGTAATGGTTATGGATTAATTTCTGGTGTTGAATATGGTTATTGGCAAATGATGAAATCTGGAATCATGGATGAGGATGGTGAATTATGGACCGGTATTATGATATTATTCATGATTATGATGGGGTTACTTCACATAATATGATATATTGCTTTTCAAATGTTTTTATGTACTTTTCAGCACTTAGCCATTATTATTGTCGTCATTTGAATCAGCCACATGTCATACTTTCCACACTTGCTGAGTACGACATGTACTCACTCTTGCAATCCCCCCCCCCCAACAGTTGCAGGTCAGGTTTGGGAGTTTAATGGCGATAATGCAGAGTTCTAGGCCGTGTCTACCGTCAGCTTTGCCTGTGGTGTTGATTGGAGCTGCACATATATACCCTATCGCTTATGCTGCTTAGTTGCTTAGTTTGCTTAATTAGTTTATTTCCGCTGCATTAGTTGAACTTGTCATTAATATTCATTAGAGCTTGTATTCGAGGATAATCTGGTTTGTGTAATAAAATTTGGTTAATTAATCTTGTCTTGTGGTAATTTTCTGTATACTCTTTTCTGATTGCACTCGTGTATGTGTGATGAACATCCCGGGCACACATATGTGTTAGCTTGGTTCATTTTCGGAACCGGGCGTCACAGATTGGTATCAGAGCCACAGGTTGACCGTAGGATGCAGCCTAGATAGAATGGACACTTTAGAGCACATAGGAGCACTCAGGAATCGATGTGTTTTTGCTTGGAGTGCTGTTTGCTATATATATTGTTTGCTTGTGTGCTTAATAGAGGATTTTGGGATGCCTTTGCATTGCCATGTCCACCTAGGCTAGTGTAGCTAGCTGTTTAATTTCATATCCCTTGATGCATATAGTTGGGGACGTTTTCTAATTCTTACCTACTGCTTTTCTTCAGATGGTGAGGACTCGCAATCAGAGGGATGGCAATGATGAAGAGGAGAACCATGGAGTGCCTCAGAACAACGTTGGACAAGGATCTACTCAGGGAGGTATCAACATCGAGCAGCTTTTGGCTATGCAAAACCAGCTCATGCAGACCATGATACAGACTATGGGACAGCTGCAGGCTGGCAATATCAACAATCAACCCCACATGCCTCCACCGCCACCCCCGCCTCCTCATAACCGGTTGGGAGAGTTTATGAGGACTAGGCCGCCAACCTTTGCTCAAGCTGCAAACCCTATGGATGCGGATGATTGGCTCAAGTCCGTGGAGAAGAAGCTAGCTATTGTCCAATGCAGTGACCGGGAGAAGGTCCTATTTGCTTCTCATCAACTAGTTGGAGCAGCTGCGGATTGGTGGGATTCTTATTGCAATGCTCATGAGAATCAAGAGAGAATTACTTGGGCTGAATTCAAGGAAAATTTTCGTTCTCATTACGCGCCCGAGGGTGTTATGATCTTGAAGAGGCAAGAATTTGAGAATTTAAGGCAAGGAAGATCAAGCGTGAGTGAATATCTTAATAAGTTCACTCAACTCTCGAGGTATGCGCCCGAGGATGTGAGTCGGGACAGCCGGAAACAATACTTGTTCATGAGGGACTTGAACAATGAGATCCAAGTTCAACTACTCAACTGTGACTATGCAAATTTCCAGAAGCTTGTGGACAAAGCAATTGTGGTTGAGAACAAGATCCGTGAGATGGAACAAGAAATCAAGAGGAAGGCGCCGTATCAAGGACAGCAACAAGGAAGTAATGTGTGCCCTCGCTTTGCGCCACCCAATGCGCCTCATTACAGCTCCTCTATTCCTGCTCAGCGCCCTGGTTATGCACCGCGCCCAACTCAGTTTGTGCAGCAGCGCCCTGTTATGCAAGAACCTAGGCCTCCGATGCCTTATGCACCTCGTGCTGATTTTCCTGGAGCCAATGTTCAAAACCAAGCTTGTCCCAATAATTCTGGTGGGGTTAGAAGTGTTATACTTGTGGAGAAGCTGGACACTTTGCGCATCAATGTCCTAAGTCGGGCCTTGGTCAAGGAAGCAATGCACCGAGGCAAAACCCAAGACCTAATGGAGGACAGCCACAAGGAAGCCGTGGACAGCAGAATTTTGCTCGTGGCAACGTGAACCATGTCTCTACGGAGGATGCTCAACAAGCGGATGATGTGGTCATTGGTATGTTTCTCGCCAACTCCAACCCCGCGACTATGTTATTTGATTCTAGAGCATCGCATTCATTCATTGCATCGAAGTATGTTGCCAAGTATAGTTTGCCTATTTCTCATATGAAGTTTACTCTATTGGTTAAGTCTCCTGGAGGAGAGATGAGGACAGATATAGTATGTCCAAAAGTAAGCCTTAGAATAAGGGGGTAGACTTCTCCGCCAACCTCATTGTTTTGGATTCTCAAGGATTGGACATTATACTTGGTATGGACTGGTTGAGGAAGCACACTGGAGTTATTGAGTGTGCCACAAAGACGGTGAAGTTGACTAATGAGGAAGGGATCACCGTAGAATTTGAAGCATCTCAAACCGCACCGAAGCAATCGGAGCTGAATCATGTGGACGGTGCCGCAATTGAGAAGATTCCGGTAGTGTGTGAATTTTTGGATGTGTTTCCAGATGAGTTGCCAGGTATGCCACCCGATCGAGACATTGAGTTTGTTATTGATTTAATACCTGGAACTGCACCTATAGCTAAGAGGCCATATAGGATGCCTCCATTGGAATTAGCGGAGCTCAAGAATCAAATTCAAGAGCAATTAGAGAAGGTTTTCATTCGCCTAGCTCTTCGCCTTGGGGAGCGCCCGTTCTATTTGTGGACAAGAAGGACAGATCCCAAAGGATGTGCGTGGATTACCGAGCTCTCAACGAGGTAACAATCAAGAACAAGTACACCTTGCCACGCATAGAAGACTTGTTTGATCAGATGAAAGGTGCCTGTGTATTTTCCAAAATTGATTTGAGGTCGGGATACTTTCAAATGAAGATTAGACCATCGGACATACCCAAGACAGCTTTTAGGACACGGTATGGATCTCATGAGTACACCGTGATGTCTTTTGGATTGACAAATGCGCCTGCCTACTTTATGTACCTCATGAATAAGGTCTTCATGGAGTACTTGGATAAGTTCGTTGTGGTGTTTATTGATGATATTATGATCTACTCGAAGGATGAGAAGGAACATGAGGAACACTTGAGGCTTATGTTGCAGAAATTGAGGGAGCATCGATTGTATGCCAAGTTCAACAAGTGTCAGTTTTGGTTGAAAGAGGTGCCATTCTTGGGTCATATAATCTCAGGAGGAGGAGTATCGGTTGACCCCGGAAAGGTGAGAGACGTGTTGAAGTGGGAACCGCCGCAAAATGTCAAGGAAATAAGGAGTTTTCTTGGGATGGCTTGATATTACCGTAGATTCATCAAGGATTTTTCCAAGATAGCCAAGCCTATGATGGAGTTGCTGATGAAGGGAAAGGCGTTCCAATGGACTGAAGCTTGTCAAAATAGTTTTGAGGAGTTGAAGAAGAGGCTGACAACAGCCCCAGTTTTGGTATTGCCGGATGTAAGCAAGAGTTTTGATATTTATTGTGACGCGTCAAGACAAGGGCTTGGATGTGTATTGATGCAAGAAGGTCAAGTGGTCGCCTATGCATCAAGACAATTGAAGAAACATGAGCAGAATTACCCAACACATGATTTAGAACTCGCGGCCGTGGTACATGCATTGAAGATTTGGAGACACTATATTCTTGGACATAGGTGTGAAATTTACACGGATCATAAGAGTTTGAAGTATATTTGCACACAAACGGATCTGAACTTGAGGCAACGAAGATGGTTGGAGCTCATCAAAGATTATGATTTGGGGATCAACTATCATACGGGGAAGGCCAATGTAGTGGCCGATGCTTTGAGTAGAAAGGGAGTATGTCACCAACTCACAGTTCGAGAGATACCATCCGAGCTATGCAAGGAGTTCGAACGGTTGAACCTTGGGTTTGTAAACGAGATGGAGATGATGGAGTTAAACCCAACCTTGGAGCAGGAAATTCGAGAGGCACAAACCACAGATGAGGAGATCAAGGAAATCAAGGAAAGAACCGAAGAAGGGAGAGAATTCAGATTTGACGAGGATTAACATGGTACCTTATGGCTTGGAAAGAGGATCGTTGTGCCTGATGTGAAGCACATACGGGAGACAATATTAAAGGAGGCACATGACTCGCCTTACTCGATTCACCCAGGTTGTACGAAGATGTACAAAGACTTGAAGACTTGCTATTGGTGGGATAGCACGAAGAAGGACATAGCCGAATATGTTGCATTGTGTGATGTGTGCCAACGAGTCAAGGCGGAACATCAAAGGCCAGCAGGGTTATTGCAGCCATTGAAGATTCCAGAGTGGAAGTGGGAAGAGATTGGTATGGACTTTATAGTTGGATTACCGCGAACCCAGTATGGCTATGATTCAATATGGGTCATTGTAGATCGGTTGAAAAAATCAGCTCACTTCATTCCTGTCAAGACCACATATACCACCGTGAAGCTAGCAGAATTGTATATGGAGCATATTGTGTGCCGACACGGAGTACCGAGGAAGATAGTCTCGGATAGAGGTTCTCAATTTACCTCCAGATTTTGGCAAAAATTGCATGAAGCTTTGGGAATGAGGTTGAATTTTAGTTCAGCATATCATCCTCAAACGGATGGACAAACTGAGAGGACCAATCAGATTTTGGAGGACATGTTAAGAGCTTGTGCTTTAAAGCATGGGAAAAGTTGGGACAAAAGCTTGCCATACGCGGAATTTTCATACAACAATAGTTACCAAGCAAGCTTGAAAATGTCACCATATGAAGCGCTTTATGGGAGGAAGTGTAGGACACCTTTATTCTGGAATGAGACAGGAGAAACTCAAGTATTTGGTCCCGATGTGTTGCAAGAAGCCGAAAAGCAAGTCCAAATAATTCGTGAAAACTTGAGGGCTGCCCAATCAAGGCAAAAAGGCTATGCGGATAATAGGAGAAGGAAATTAGCCTTTGAAATAGGAGATTTTGTTTACCTCAAGGTGTCACCAATTAGAGGTCATAAGAGGTTTAACATAAGGGGTAAGCTCGCACCTCGTTATATTGGACCATTCAAGATTTTGGACAAAAGAGGAGAAGTAGCGTATAAGTTGGAGATGCCAGCTCATCTTTCGGATGTACATGATGTCTTTCATGTTTCCCAGCTCAAGAAGTGTTTGAGAGCACCGGAAGAACAGGTGCCAATGGAAGAATTGGAACTAGAGGAAGATTTGACGTATGTCGAGCAAGGAAACTAAGGAGAGGGTCACAAGGAACAAGGTCATTAGATGGTGTAAAGTTCAATGGAAGCACCACACCGAAAAAGAAGCGACGTGGGAATTGGAGGATGATCTCAATAAGGAATTTCCCTATCTCTTCTCTGCCGCGTCGAATCTTGAGGGTGAGATTCATTTTAAGGGGGTAGGTTTGTAACACCCTCATTTTCGTGCATCATGCCTTGCATACATTCATATACATGTTTAACATTAACCCATAACTAGAGGAACAAGTTTAAAATTGATTTGGACCAAAACCGCACTTAAAAATGTAGGAAAGTGTGGACTAGTCCGGTTTTGCTGAGGACTAGTCTGATTTCTCTCTGTCTAAAAATGGACTTGTCCGTTTTTGCTGCGGATTAGTCCGATATTTGCCTCTCGACAACTTCGGACTTGTCCGATCTTGTGCGGACTAGTCCGGTATTCCCTAAATCCTTGAAAACTTGCTAAGTCCCTGGACTTTTCCGGACTAGTCCGGTGTTCCAACGGACTTGTCCATTTTCCTTACTGACTAAGATTGGACTTGTCCGATTTTAGGCCAGACTTGATCGATTTTCTCTCTGGACGACTTCAGACTAGTCCGGTCCTGTCCGGACTTGTCCGATATTTCGTGACTCCGAGATTGACCTTTTGTTTTACGACTTGTTTCTTGGGTTTCACGTTAAGTGGGCCTAGGGACGTCATGCCCAACTCTTTCAGGGCCCATGTGGGACTCTAAGCCGGCCTCTACTCATCCGAAACTCGAAATCCATCTAACCCTAGCCTCCACCTCTATATAAACAACCCCACCCCTTGGTCTGACATCTATTTGCCACTTTTCCACCCACCCAAACCCTAGTTCGTGGGGAGCCACCATCAAGGAGGGAGGAGAAGATCCCAAGCAAGAGGAAGAAGAGGAGGAAACGAAAGAGGATCAAGATCTCCACCAAGTTTCGTCCTTCACCACCAATTCATCCCCAAGTTCATCACCAACCCTAGATCATCAAGATCCAAGTGTTACCTCCAAGTTTCTTGGTTCATTGGAGTTCTAAACACCTGGTATACCTTCTATTCTCTTTTCCTTACGTGAATTCAACCGCTAATCTCCAAATTCACGTCGATCTAGAAAACCCTAATCTGCTGATCTCGTCTAGTGCGGACTTGTCCGGTCCCTAGCGGACTAGTCCGATCTTTCTGGTTAAATTGTGTTGAATTAATTCTAAAAATTGATCTAATCAACTCCAAACCTATATAAACTTGTTAAAAGCTATTAGAACTAATTAGTGATCATTAAAAGCAATCTAGTAACAAGTTCTACCTTGCATTTGCATCAATCATGCATGTCATATTATATTGAGTAATATTTGTGCACTCATTGATTGTGTTTCTTGTCTTGTATGTTTATTGTGTGGATTAGACGGATTTGCGCTAGAAAGTGCCGCGGAGGATCTACAGCACCAAGAGTTTGAAGGCTTTGACCCTAATCAACAGCAAGAGCAAGGCAAGTGTCCTTGAAGCATATTGATCCTGTTTTTAAAATAAATGTTTTGTTTACAAAACTGCATGCTTGTGTCAAATTGATGGGAATCCTATGGTAGGAAGTTTACTAGTTTTGTTTGACCACCCTTGTCACCTGGAATTTATGGTGGAGAGTCGGGAAGGGTTTTTACCTTTTCGCTTCGCTTAATTAATTGGGATGGCAAACAACACTACACAATTAATTATGCATCAATAATTTTCTGGTTAATGTGAACTGGTCAATACGATGGGTGATCTAAGCAAGCCTGGTATGTGGGTGGGTTGGATGTTATGGTGGTTTGCTTGCTTTAGATCTAAGGACCGGTTCATACGAGAATAAGCCAGGACTACAGTGCCACCATGAGGCCAAGTATGGGTGCGGCGTAGCTGATTAATTAGGGCTTTGCTAGTGCTGTTTGGACCATTGTGGATGCTCGGGGACGGGGTAGTCGGATTGGATTTGTTGATGTTTGGTGGGACTACCCTGGGATCCGAATTGCTCAAGAGGGGGCCCTTGGTTGAAGATGTGCTCAGTTGGAGGCATCGCCATCGGTGAAACCTCAGTGGGGTCTGAATAGGCTAGTAATCCCTTTGTAAAGGCTATTTTGTGATCTCTTGGCCATACACCAAAGGAAGTGTAATTGGCATAAGGGAGGTTCTTTAGTCGCCGACGGGTGGTGAAATCACAAACACGTGGGTAAAGAGGTACAAACTCTGCAGAGTACTAAAACTATCATGATAGCCGTGCTCACGGTTATGAGCGCCTGGATGACCTACATGATTAGAGGGAAATTGGTAATTGGGATGGTTATGGTTTGGTAATGGTTATGGATGGTTATGGATTAATTTCTGGTGTTGAATATGGTTATTGGCAAATGATGAAATCTGGAATCATGGATGAGGATGGTGAATTATGGACTGGTATTATGATATTATTCATGATTATGATGGGGTTACTTCACATAATATGATATATTGCTTTTCAAATGTTTTTATGTACTTTTCAGCACTTAGCCATTATTATTGTCGTCATTTGAATCAGCCACATGTCATACTTTTCACACTTGCTGAGTACGACATGTACTCACTCTTGCAATCCCCCCCCCAACAGTTGCAGGTCAGGTTTGAGAGTTTAATGGCGATAATGCGGAGTTCTAGGCCGTGTCTACCGTCAGCTTTGCCTGTGGTGTTGATTGGAGCTGCGCATATATACCCTATCGCTTATGCTGCTTAGTTGCTTAGTTTGCTTAATTAGTTTATTTCCGCTGCATTAGTTCAACTTGTCATTAATATTCATTAGAGCTTGTATTCGAGGATAATCTGGTTTGTGTAATAAAATTTGGTTAATTAATCTTGTCTTGTGGTAATTTTCTGTATACTCTTTTGTGATTGCACTCGTGTATGTGTGATGAACATCCTGGGCACACATATGCGTTAGCTTGGTTCATTTTCGGAACCGGGCGTCACACGTCGGTGCTCTTCTCTCTACGTTGCAGGCAATCACTTTTCACAAGAGGCCCTAATATGGAATCAACTCTCCATCCTGAGCAAAATGTCCTCTACATGGACACGTCGAAGTTGCCCGCTAGAAGATTTACACCTTTATGCCTTCTCAACTCCATTCACATATGCTGGGAAGTTTCCACACAAAGTTCATCGAGTTAGATAAGTTTCCTAAGTCCCATTTACCAGTATGCATCCGGTACAACTCAAACTTATCCAGTAGGGCTGCATACGGTGCAGTCCATAAGCGACACAAACAGGGCTACCATACCAACCTCCAACACCTGTCTCGTCATTACCGACTCAGACACGATGATGTCACAAGCGTTGTCTCACCCTTCAGACCAAGATCAACCTTTGTGCATCCCCTCATACAAAAAATGCACGTCCACATCAAATTTAATAGTGAGCATTATGGTTTCCCTCGCTCGACTTCTTTCGCAAGTAGAATTCAACTACTTGACTTCTGGTCGATAAAAAGTAACCATGTGCGAGTATATTCCAACTACTCGACTTCTACCGGTCTATCAATCCCAAGTCATTAGCATGCCATTATCGACACGAAGAAATCTTAATCTACCCAAACACTCCATGGTCCCTTTGGTCATGCAAGTGGAGTGTTCACCAACATAGACATAATGCACATATCAAGTCTATTCAATGAATTGAATAAACAAAAAAACTTTTATAAAAGCACTTAAATGCAAATCGGGGTCTGCCTTAGGTTGCGAATAGTAAATGTCAACAAAGTCAGTGTCTTGATCATCTGAATGGGGCTTCCAGTTGATTTCCTCCATCAGGTGCACCTGTTGCTGATTTGGAAAAGAACTTGCTTGCAGCAAGATTGATGTCAAATTGCTTCTCGTCCATGTGATGGTCCTCATCCATCTTCATTGTCATGTGAGCTATCGATATGATATGCCTATGCTATAGTTAACAAAGAGAAAACAATATAAGAATCATGTTGTATTAAAGGAGAAGTTCACAGGCTAGGTAAGGATCACTAAAGTCCTCTGCTGATCTCCCATAAGCTGGTAAAAATAAATCAAACTTGACTCCAAAAAGGTTCTATGCATATAGTTCTAAACAATTAGTGTACACCTTAATGAGAAGAGAATCATAAAGGATTACACATGTTTATCCTATGCAGGGACATAGAGATAGTTCTCAGATGAATACTTACAATTTCGTAAAACTAAACTGGATCAAAAAGGGTTTAGAGTAAGATCTTTGATGGGCATCCATTTATCATGAATAGGCCATACGAGTTATACATAATGAATTCTTTATGAAAACAGGACCTAAAAATATGAAAAAACTACAGTGGCTTCCATATTTTATACATGAACAACAATAGTAACAACAACAACCAAGCCTTTGTCCCAAACAAGTTGGGGTCGGGTAGAAATGAAACCCAACAATTTTTGAAGAAAAGTAATATAAAATAAGATGAGAGTAAAAAAATACAAATAAAATAAGATTCTACATTTTATTTATTTTAGAATGGATTAATAAGAAAGAAGATAAAAGTAACAAACTACAAATAAACTAAGATTCTGACATATGAATTGCTAATTTCCATGCAGTCCTACCATGAGCCAAATCTTTAGGTATGTCCCACTCCTTTAAGTCTCATTTCACTGCCTTGTGTCATGTCAACCTTCGTCGACCTCTACCTCTCCTAAAATTTTCACTACTCTTTATAGTCCCACTGTTAACCGGTGCTTCTGGAGGTCTCCATTAGATATGTCCGAACCACCGTAGGCGATGTTGAACTAGCTTCTCCTCAATCGGTGCCACCCCTACCCTATCACGTATCACCTTGTTCCTAATTTTGTCTCTTCTTGTGTGACCGCACATCCAACGTAGCATGCGCATCTTAGCAACACTCATTTGTTGGACATGTTGCCTTTTATTTTATACATGAACAGCTAGCAAAATTTCAGCTCAAGTGATGGAAGAATGTGACCTCCATAATTCACCCAAGCTTTTTCTTTCTGTAAATTAACAGAGCCATTTTGTAACTTTGCGATGGACACAACTTGGTTTTCCAGAGTGTTTATCACTATGAGTTCAACAAAATTGGTTTCACAAATTTCTAAGCTTCATAGAGGGATATATGGATTTTTCAAGTTCCTAACATTTTCTGAAAATCTTTCTGAACATTTTATGGATTTTACTTTAACCTGAGATAAACCTCCATAATTAACCCCCTTAATGAGGGTTACTAAGGCTGGAACTTGTTCTGCTATTCAAGGATAATATGAAGAACCTTCTGACAAAATTTGGGAATTTTCCACTAAGTAGAACCCCTGGAATAAATTCCTAAAGGAATATGGAAATTGAGTTGCTCAGAAAATCAGAGGGATTTTCATACCATGTGACTTGCACCATTGCACAGTTTATTTAAAGAGGAGCCAAAACATTTGTTTGGGTATTTTTGGAGTTCCCTAGAGTGAGGTATGATTTTTCAAATGTGGCACTATTTTTTAGATTTCGATTTCTATTGATTAATTTGAATAATGGCAGCTGGGCTGTCACACCCGGTCCCAACAAGACAACCGGATGGCTTCCACATGTATGCCAGGATCGATTCTCATTATACATGTGTGGACGAAAGTGTAATATCATTTATTACAAGCCATGTTCGAGTACATAATTGTCCTAAAATAATGACCGTAGGTCTAAAATAAGATTACAGAGCAAATCAGCGGTAAAAGTAAACTAGTGTGGCTCCATGCACAGGCATTGCCCGGGGGTTGCGCCAGCCTAGAACGTCTCCTCCGGATCAGCGAAGAAGTCTTCATTCTCCACCTCTTCTCCATTGTAGACTGAGGAAAGATAAGCAACAAGCAAGTTTGAGTACCAACGGTACACAGCAAGTGGGAAAGAGCTGACATGAGCGTATTTAGAAAGGAAGGCCAAATTTGGGTTAAGCACTATAGCATTACATCCTATCCTTAGCTTTCATTAGCACCTACTTCTAAGTGTATGAACGCAACCATAACCCATTGGTAAACCGAGTCCCAACCAACCAATCCTCCATTCCCAATCATTGACTAATTATGAATTGGACACCAAGCCGCTCTTGTCCGTGAGCACGGCTATCATGACAGTTTTCCAATCTCTACAGAGAATGTACCCTTTACCCACAAGCCGTGATTTCACGCCTGTTGCCAGGTGGACTAAGGAAACCTCCCTGATGCCCGTGGTCGCGAACCACATTGCACACTTCCTTTGGTGTGAGGCCAGGAGATCACTACGAGGTCTTTACAAAGGATTCTCCCGACGCGTACTAGCCCTCTGAGGTTTCACCCCTGTACAAAAGTGTGAGCCGTTACACCACGACTCAACACCCCATTTGCCCCCTTAGGAGCCATGCGGATCCCAAGGCAGTACACCCTGAACCGATTCCCCACACTATCCAATCACTAATACTATGTCGGGAGAGGCCTAATTAATTGACCAAGCTGCCCCATACTCAGTCTTGTGGCGATACTATAAGGCTTAGTGGCTTTCTCCATAAACCGGTCCTTAGAATCCGGCAAGGTTCATACCCCAAAACCCGGGTCTCGTGCGTACTGCAGCATCCCAAACAAACCAACCCGTCAGTTTCCTATCCACTACAATTCAATTCACCATATCTCCATAAATAAATCACATCAATTAATATTATAACATGTATGTAGAGAAATTCCCATCCCAAAACTAAGCATGGCTAAGCGTAAAAGTAATAGTAACATCTACCCAAACCAACCTGTGGACAAGGAATTATATGGAAGGGTGCAATAAATAGGATTCAATTTATTAAGCATGCAGCTAACTAAAACTTAATAAAACAGGTGCAAATGGTCAAGGAACTTGCCTTCTTCGGTGTGTGGGTCGGTGAAGTGGTAGTCCTGAAGATTGTAAGTCGGCTCGGGAACCGACTCTAAATACATCATCGCATGCGGAATGGAAAGTAGCAGCACACAATAAGAACAAGAGAATAAATGCACACCACAAATAAGTAAACACAAAAGAAAACCTACGCAATTACGTCGCTAACACTATGTCCTTAGTTAAGACTTTATTTAGTGTTGTGGGTGGAAGTTTGGATTTTAGTGCCTACATGGGTTTATTAGGAATTCAGCACAATCAGCAAATTAAATGCATTATTTTATCCTAAAGAGATTAGGAAATAATAATAAAAAAATACCCTAAGTGATTTGTGCAAAAAGAGAGAGTTCTCATGTGATTTTATGTAACTTACAATTAATATAGGGGCTTTTATGCAAAACAGACATGAACAGGGGCCTAGAAATATTTTATAACATGACGAGGGGGTTAATCATAATTTACAGAGGCTAAAAACATAATTTATGGTGAAAACAGGGGCTAAAATGCTATGTTTAATCAATTTAACAGTGCTGACAGAATTAAATTAAAGTATAGTGGCTATTCCATAAGTTCCAGGACCTATCTGTAATTAAATTAAATTCTGCGCAGCGGTCTACGTGCAAAAGGGCCAACGGTTAAAACAACATTCAATCTGGGCCGTTGGATCTAAAGTGTGCGGCCCTGATTTTAAATAACCGAAGGGATACGCCCCTTCTAATCTCGGCCGTCGGCCCTAGATGGGCGGCCGAGATTGGGCCACGTCGCCCCGTGGGCGACCGAGGTGGCGCGCGCCAGGGCCGGCGGTGCACGGCGGCGGGGTCGCCGGAGAGTGGCCGGAACGGCCCGATCGACGTCTATCTCAGGCGCTCTACACACCAAACGGGGGAGAGGGGCATCGCGCGCTCACCTAGGGGGGTTTCGGGACTTGGAGCCGAGCGGAGGAGCGCCGGCGACGGTGTATGGCGGCGGCCCTCAGTGGATCTCGTCGGCTTGGAGTTGCGGTGACGAAATCCCTGAATGAGAGTGTCCGGTGAGTACCTACGGACATGGCGCACACGTCAGACCAAGAGGGAGGAAGAGATAGGGGGTCAAGCGGCGGGAACAGCGGCGCCATTACCTCGGTGCAGCGGCTAGGGTTGTGAGCTCGGGGGAGGGGAAAAACGGGGGCGCCGGCGGGTATTTATAGGGGGATTCGGGGCGGCGAGGGATGTAAAGTGATCCCATGCTAAGGAAAGGTGTCGGGGTCCTTTAATCCGGCGGATTCTTGCCGGGATTTGGAAACCGGCGAAATCATCGGGCACGGTCGGGGCGCCCGACGGGAGGAAGGGGAAAGCCCTGACGGGTGGGGTCCACACGCAGAGAGAGGGAGTAAAGGAAAGAGAGGGAGGGGGCGCGGGCCAAGCTAGGCCACTGCGGGGGTTGGGCCGGCGGGGAAAGAAAAATAAAAGGGGAGGGGGGAAAGAAAAAGGAAGATGGGCCGGCGGCAAGGTTTCGGCCCAAGCGGCGTTTTTCTTTTTATTTTGCTTTTCTCTTTTCTTTTTCATTTTCTTTTTACAATTTGAAATCCTTTTCAAATTTCAAACGAACTCTAGCGCATTTTGAAATTAAATTTTCAATCAAATGCAACCAGACATGATGCATTCCTAGTACATTGCCCATGTTTTCAAAATTTGAAAATTTTTGGGTGTTACAACTCTACCCCCCTTAAAAGGAATCTCGCCCCCGAGATTCGGACGTCCTAAGAGAAAAGATCGGGAAACTCAGCCTTGAGGTATTCTTCTCTCTCCCACGTTGCTTCTACCTCAGAGTGATATTTCCACTGCACTTTGCACATGTGAATCGTCTTGTTTCTCATGACACGTTCTGACGTCTCTAGGATCCTGACTGGCCGTTTGCGTAGGACAGATCCTCTTGCAAATCCACAGCTTCCATGGGTAACTGTTCCTCTGGTACTCTTAAGCATTTCTTTAGTTGCGACACGTGAAACACATCATGCACATCTGACAGTTGAGAAGGTAGCTCGAGACGGTAAGCTACTAATCCTCTTCTCTCCAATATCTTGAACGGACCAATGTAACGGGGTGCTAGTTTTCCCTTCACCTTGAACCGTCTTAGACCTCTTACTGGTGATACCTTGAGATACACAAAGTCTCCGACCTCAAAGGTTAGACCACGACGTTGAGCATCTGTGTAACTCTTCTGCCGTGACTGCGCCGTTTTCAGATTACTCCGGATCTCTTGTACCTGTCGTTCGGCCTCTCTGAGTATCTCCGGTCCAAACACTTGACCTTCCCCAGTCTGATTCCAAAATAAGGGTGTTCTGCACTTTTGTCCATAAAGTGCCTCAAACGGGGACATCTTGAGACTAGCTTGGTAGCTGTTGTTATAAGAGAACTCCGCATAAGGCAAGTTTTTTTCCCAACTCTTACTATTCTTTAAGGCACATGCTCGCAACATATCGTCCAAGATTTGATTGGTGCGTTCTGTCTGACCATTTGTTTGCGGGTGATACGCTGAGCTAAAATTCAGACGAGTGTCCATTGGCTCATGTAGCTTCTGCCAGAATCTTGAAGTGAACTGGGTACCTCGATCAGACACGATCTTCTTTGGAACACCGTGCAAACACACAATTCTTGCCATGTATAATTCTGCCAATCGCGAACCATTGTAGCTTTCCTTGACCAGGATGAAGTGAGCAACCTTAGTCAACTGGTCCACGATAACCCATATGGAGTCGTATCCTGATTGGGTCCTTGGCAACCCCACAATAAAGTCCATACTTATCTCTTACCATTTCCACTCGGGTATCTTGAGTGGTTGAAGTAGTCCAGTAGGTCTCTGATGTTCCGCCTTAACTAACTGACACGTGTCGCATAGAGCCACGTATTCGGCCACATCACGCTTCATATCGAGCCACCAGTATCTATCCTTAAGGTCTTGGTACATCTTGGTACTCCCAGGATGGATAGAGTAGTACGAGTCGTGGGCTTCTCTCAATATCAACTCTCGGATCCCCTTAACATTCGGCACGCATATCCTCTTTCCTAACCACAGGGTTCCATGTTCATCTTCCCTGAAATCTGGACCTTTGCCAGCCTTCATCAGCTTCTTAAGTTTTTGGATCTTCTTATCCTCTTTTTGGCCTTCTCTAATGTCTTGTTCCAACGTGGAGTCAACTTCCATAACTACTGCATCTGCATTAGACATTATGCACAGGTTCAATCTTGCAAACTCTTCACATAGCTGCGGTTGATAAGCCTGGATCGTCATACTGTTGCATCGGGTTTTCCTACTCAATGCATCTGCGACCACGTTTGCCTTTCCAGGGTGATAGTTAATCCCAACATCGAAGTCATTAATGAGCTCTAACCACCTTCGTTGGCGAAGGTTAAGGTCTGGCTGAGTGAATATGTACTTCAAGCTTTTGTGGTCGGTGTAGATCTCTGTCCTTTTTCCGATCAGGTAGTGTCTCCACATCTTCAGTGCGTGAACCACAGCTGCTAATTCCAGATCATGGTTCGGATAATTCTTCTCATGCTTCTTGAGTTGTCTCGAGGCGTAAGCCACCACATGTCCTGCTTGCATCAACACACATCCCAATCCCTGTCCGGAAGCATCACAATAGACCGAGAACTCCTTTTGCATATCAGGCATGACCAGCACGGGGCAGTGGTCAACCTCTTCTTCAATTCGGTAAAGCTTGCTTCATATTCCGGTGTCCACTTGAATGTAGCTCCCTTCTCGAATAGCTTGGTTAGTGGTCGAGAGATCTTTGAAAATCCCTCAATAAATTGTCGATAATAACCAGCCATTCCCAGAAAGCTTCTGATGTGTCCCACATTTTCCAGCGTCTCCCACTTGAGAACATCTGCCACTTTACCCGGATCCACTGATATTCCTCCTTCTGATATGACATGTCCCAAGAATGATACCTGCTTCAACCAAAACTCACACTTACTGAATTTAGCATACAACTAGTGTTCTCTAAGTTTCTTTAGTGCCAACCTCAGGTGTTCCTCATGCTCTTCTTCACTCTTGGAGAATATCAGGATGTCGTCGATGAATACGACCACAAATTGATCCAAGTACTTCATAAATACTTTGTTCATGAGGTACATGAAGTAAGCTGGAGCATTAGTCAACTCGAAAGATATAACGGTATACTCATAAAGACCATATCAAGAGACGAATGCAGTCTTGGGAATGTCCGATGGTCGAATCTTCAACTGGTGATAACCCGAACGAAGGTCGATCTTAGAGAATACACATGCTCCTCGCAGCTGATCAAAGAAATCTTTGATCCTTGGCAGTGGATACTTATTCTTGATGGTCACTGCATTCAATGCACGATAATCCACACACAACCTTTGAGTTCCATCCTTCTTAGGCACGAATATGACAGGAGCACCCCAGGGCGATGAACTAGGGCGGATGTATCCTTTCTCCAACAACTCTTTGATGTGATCCTTTAGCTCGGCTAACTGATTAGCGTCCATTCTATATGGCCTCTTACATATCGAGGCCGTTCCAGGCACTAGGTCAATGATGAATTCAATTTCACGGTCAGGGGGCATACCTGGTAACTCCTCGGGGAACACGTCTAGGAATTCACCGACAACACGGATCTCTTCGGTGACCTCAGTTTGATTTAGCCTGATCCTCTGTGTTGGAGCTTGATCTGGAGAGAACTCTACCTTGGTACCATCGGGGTGGGTCAAGGAGACTGTTCTTGTGGCGCAGTGGATCACCCCATGGTACTTAGTCAACCAATCCATCCCTAGGATAATATCTAGCCCTTGAGATTCCAGAACAATAAGGTTTGCTGGGAAAACTACCCCCCTTATGTCTAGCCTTACATTACGGCATACTTGCCGGGTTATCATTTCTCCCCCAGTGGAGTGAACTATAAGTTGGTGAGTCATTAAATGCACTACCATGTCATGCCTCCTCATGAATTCCTTAGATATGAATGAATGTGTAGCACCAGAATCAAACAACACTGTAGCTAGATGAGAGTCGGCAGGGAATGTACCAACAACCACATCTAGTGCATTGTGTGCCTCCTCAAGTGCCACGTGGTTAAGTCTCCCACGTGTAGGTTGCTGCAGCGGCTTCTTCGGGCAATGATTGGCGAAATGTCCCATCTCACCACAGTTATAACACTGCACAGCCGCGTTGTTACCTTGGGATCTGTTACATCATTGAGGGTTCTGTTGCGGCTGGCCATTAGGGCGGGGTGCTGGAGCCACTGGGCGAGGGGGTTGCATTTGTTGACGTGGAGGCTGTGGTGGTTGGCGCATCTGCTGGTTGTATGGTGTGGGTGGCCTGTAGGAGGAGTTTGGGTACCTTTGTCCCGTGTGAGAGTTCATAGGGCGAGCCATAGGTGCTGCAGGCTGAGGGGCATAGCGAGGGCGCACACTATTCCCAGAACTGTGTGCTTGAGCCAACTTCCTCTTCCTGTCATCATCATCCAACTCTTTCTTGGTTCTTTCCACTTCAAAAGCCTTGTCCACCAACTTATGGAAACTGTTGTAGTCACTGGAAACCATAGCGAACTTCAGCTCCTTGTCAAGCCCCTTCTTAAAAGGAAATTATTTCTTTGAGTCTGTGTCCACATCTTCTGGTATATAGCGAGACAATTGTGTGAATTTGTTCAGGTACTCTCGCACACTCATACGGCCTTGCTTCAGAATGAGAAATTCTTCACGTCTCGCCTGGACCTCTCCTTCGAGCATGAAATGACTGCGAAAGTAATTCTTGAACTCATCCCATGTGATATTATCCGAGTCCTGGTGGGCTTCGGTGAAAGCAGTCCACCAATCGGCTGCAGGTCCCTGAAGTTGGTGCGAGGCTAACAGTACCTTCTCTCGTCCTTCACATTGGACAATTCTCAGCTTGCTCTCAACTGTTCTCAACCAATCGTCAGCCTCCATTGGCTCACTAGCAGTGGCAAAGGTGGGTGGATGGGTGTTGAGAAAGTCTCTCATGTGGGATCGGGGTCCTGGTGCTGGCTGTGGGTGAGGCGTATTTGGGGGAGGTGGAGGGGCTTGCTGGGCTTGCTGCATGTTGGCCACCACTTGTGTTAAATTCTGCATCATTTGCATTTGCATGGCCATCATCTGCTGCATATGATTCATCGCAGGTGCTCCACGGGCACCTCTCCCATTCCATTGCGGTAGCTGGAATCCATCTTCATCATTACCAAGGGGCATACCACGACCACGACCACAGCCTCTTCCCCTACCTGCCATCTGAGTACGAAGAGAGTAGAGTCTTAGATACTACTATAACTAGTGGAAGACTACTATACGATACCCTTACTATATGCAAAAATCACAGCAAACATGCGTATAAATGAAAATTCTTTATTAATAGTTCACTAATTAAAGAAGTATCAAAAATGTGCGGTTGTGGACAAGTCGCCAAGGCGTTCCACAACTCACACAACACACCAAGATGAAAAACATAAAAGAAGTAACACAACTCAAGGTCACACAAGTACGTCTACGTCGCTCTTATTTAACTAATGGGGTGTGCCTATCCTTGAGTCGTGGCATAGTTTGAGGACTACTCGTCATCAAGCGGGAACTCCTTCGGGTCCTCGTCGTCGTTGTCGTCGTCGTCGGGGTCCTCGGGGTCCTCGGGGTCCTGTGGTGGTGAGGCAGCAGGCGGCGGTGGTGCGGCAAATGCCACAACAGAAGGCTCCTCGTCAGAGGACTCCTCGGAAGACGACTCACGCTGGCCGCTACGACGGTCTGGAGAGTCTGGGGTCCACGTCGAGGTGTCGGACGCGTAGTCGTCTGGGTCCTCATCGGTGATCCGGCGATACCTCCTGATCACCGCCTCGTGGCGCAGGGCGAGGTCACGTCCATCCTGAATCTCTTGTTGCGCCCTCTGAAGTCAGGCACTGAGGTGGTTCACGTCGTCAACGGTCTGACGAGACTGCGGGAGGTCCAGGGGTCCCTCCACGTGCCTGGAGACGAAGCCCACTGTGCCACTGGGACGCTGAGGAACGAAGGCATGCATCATGTCCTCCAGACGGAAGCGGTGGGCTTGACTCCAAAAGGTGGCTGCTTCCCAGCTAGCATCCTGCTCCGCATAACGGCGGGAGCTCCTCCAGGCAAGACTGCTGTGGGTCTTCACCAACTCATCACCATAGTAGATGTAGATCTTGCAGCTCCACTCCTTCCTGCCGGGGCGCTGCACTCCAGTGGTGCAGTAGGAGAGCGAGAGGCTGTGGTGAAGGTAGCCAGCCTCGCGGAGTAGGGCCCGGAGATGATGTCGCAGTCGTCCTGCGGCCCTGCCTCAGAACGGATCACCACGGGGTGACGGGGATCGACGGCTGGAGAGCGACTGGCCAGCCTACGCGGGGGCACAAGTCCACCGGTCGACTTACGGGGGGTCGTCTTGGTGCGGGCCATCTACAAATTTTGAAAACAGGAGAGTGTCAGTAACAAAACATATAAATAAAGGAGTAAATAAAAAAAGTAGACAAGGTAGGGAATACAAATCAACTTTATAAATTACTTTTTAGAATATAATAGGGTCCTTAAGTCATCCCTTTCTAACTAGGCTTGCGTCCTACGGGCAACCTGGCTCTGATACCACTTTGTCACACCCGGTCCCAACAAGACAACCGGATGGCTTCCACATGTATGCCAGGATCGATTCTCATCATACATGTGTGGACGAAAGTGTAATATCATTTACTACAAGCCACGTTCGAGTACATAATTGTCTTACAATAATGACCCGTAGGTCTAAAATAAGATTACAGAGCAAAATAGCGGTAAAAGTAAACTAGTGTGGCTCCATGCACAGGCGTTGCCCAGAGGTTGCGCCAGCCTAGAACGTCTCCTCCGGATCAGCGAAGAAGTCTTCATTATCCACCTCTCCATTGTAGACTGAGGAAAGATAAGCAACAAGCAAGTTTGAGTACCAACGGTACTCAGCAAGTGGGAAAGAGATGACATGAGGGTATTTAGAAAGGAAGGCCAAATTTGGGTTAAGCACTATAGCATTACATCCTATCCTTAGCTTTCATTAGCACCTACTTCCAAGTGTATGAACCCAAACATAACCCATTGGTAAACCGAGTCCCAACCAACCAATCCTCCGTTCCAAATCATTGACTAATTATGAATTGGACACCGAGCCGCTCTTGTCCATGAGCACGGCTGTCATGACAGTTTTCCAATCTCTGCAGAGAATGTACCCTATACCCACAAGCCGTGATTTCATCCCCTGTTGCCAGGTGGACTAAGGAAACCTCCCTGATGCCCGTGGTCGCGAACCACATTGCACACTTCCTTTGGTGTGAGCCCAGGAGATCACTACGAGGTCTTTACAAAGGATTCTCCCGACGCGTACTAGCCCTCTGAGGTTTCACCCCTGTACAAAAGTGTGAGCCGTTACACCACGACTCAACACCCCAGTTGCCCCCTCTTGAGCCATGCGGATCCCAAGGCAGTACACCCTGAACCAATTCCCCGCACTATCCAATCACTAATACTATGCCGGGAGAGGACTAATTAATTGACCAAGCTGCCCCATACTCAGTCTTGTGGCGATACTATAAGGCTTAGTGGCTTTCTCCATAAACCGGTCCTTAGAATCCGGCAAGGTTCATACCCCAAAACCTGGGTCTCGTGCGTACTTCACCATCCCAAACAAACAAACCCGCCAGATTCCTATCCACTACAATTCAATTCACCATATCTCCATAAATAAATCACATCAATTAATAATATAACATGTATGTAGAGAAATTTCCCTCCCAAAACTAAGCATGGCTAAGCGTAAAAGTAATAGTAACATCTACCCAAACCAACCCGGGGACAAGGAATTATATGGAAGGGTGCAATAAATAGGATTCAATTTATTAAGCATGCAGCTAACTAAAACTTAATAAAACGGGTGCAAAATGGTCAAGGAACTTGCCTTCTTCGGTGTGTGGGTCGGTGAAGTGGTAGTCCTGAAGATTGTAAGTCAGCTCGGGAACCGACTCTAAATACATCATCGCATGCGGAATGGAAAGTAGCAGCACACAATAAGAACAAGAGAATAAATGCACACCACAAATAAGTAAACACAATAGAAAACCTACGCAATTACGTCGCTAACACTATGTCCTTAGTTAAGACTTTATTTAGTGGTGTGGGTGGAAGTTCTACATGGGTTTATTAGGAATTCAGCACAATCAGCAAATTAAATGCATTATTTTATCCTAAAGAGATTAGGAAATAATAATAAAATAATACCCTAAGTGATTTGTGCAAAAAGAGAGAGTTCTCATGTGATTTTATGTAATTTACAATTAATACAGGGGCTTTTATGCAAAATAGACATGAACAGGGGCCTAGAAATATTTTATAACATGACCAGAGGGTTAATAATAATTTACAGAGGCTAAAAACATAATTTATGGTGAAAACATGGGCTAAAATACTATGTTTGATCAATTTAACAGTGCTGACAGAATTAAATTAAAGTACAAGGGCTATTCCATAAGTTCCAGGACCTATCTGTAATTAAATTAAATTCTGCGTAGGGGTCTACATGAAAAAGGGCCAACGGTTAAAACAGTATTCAATCTGGGCCGTTGGATCTAAAGCGTGCGGCCTAGATTTTAAATAACCGAAGGGGTACGCACCTTCTAATCTCGGTCGTCGGCCCTAGATGGGCGGCCGAGATTGGGCCACGTTGCCCCGTGGGCGACCGAGGCGGCGCGCGCGCCAGGGCCGGCGGCGCACGGCTGCGGGGTCGACGGAGAGTGGCCGGAACGGCCAAATCGGCGTCTATCTCGGGCGCTCTACACACCAAACGGGAGAGAGGGGCATCACGCGCTCACCTAGGGGGGTTTCGGGACTTCGAGCCGAGCGGAGGAGCGCCGGCGACGGTGTATGGCGGCGGCCCTCGGTGGAGCTCGTCAGCTCGGAGTTGCAGCGACGAAATCCCCGAATGAGAGTGTCTGGCGAGTACCTACGGACATGGCGCACATGTCAGACCAAGAGGGAGGAAGAGATAGGGGTCAATCGGCGGGAACGGCGGCGCCATTACCTCGGTGCGGCGGCTAGGGTTGCGAGCTCGGGGGAGGGGAAAAACGGGGGCGCCGGCGGGTATTTATAGGGGGATTCGGGGCGGCGAGGGATGGAAAGCGATCCCATGCTAAGGAAAGGGGTCGGGGGCCTTTAATCCGGCGGATTCTTGCCGGGATTTGGAAACCGACAAAATTATCGGGCACGGTCGGGGCGCGCGACGGGAGGAAGGGGAAAGCCCTGACGGGCGGGGTCCACGCGCAGAGAGAGGGAGGAAAGGAAAGAGAGGGAGGGGGCGCGGGCCAAGCTGGGCCACTACGGGGGTTGGGCCGGCGGCAAGGTTTCGGCCCAAGCGGCGTTTTTCTTTTTATTTTGCTTTTCTCTTTTCCTTTTCATTTTCTTTTTACAATTTGAATTCCTTTTCAAATTTCAAACGAACTCTAGCGCATTTTGAAATTAAATTTTCAATCAAATGCAAACATACATGATGCATTCCTAGTACATTGCCCTTGTTTTCAAAATTTGAAAATTTTTGGGTGTTACATGGGCCCACGAGATTGAACTGACCAGTCAGAAAGAGGCCACACAGGGGCCACTCATTTAATGTACACAGCCACTTTAGATCTGGTTGCCACAAGAATCACTAGGCGCCCTATGAGTGACTGGCCAGTGGACCCCACCTTGTCATCTTCAACTTCAGGACAGTAGACCTGAGTGGCGGCGCCATGGCGGCACTCGGCCGTTCCCATGCCAAACGGTGACACCAGGCAGCGCTCCTGAGATCGAAATGTTTACCGGACCTAGGAACACATGTAAGGCAACGTTACATGGTATTGCAGCTGCGGGAATGCGCCCGTCGACGGCAGCGGCGGCTGGCCGCCCGACATGTATGGTGGAAGCGTCTGAAAACTGCCCTGTTTAGCTCAAATTTAGATTTTGTACTACCTCTGTGCTATTGGAAGTCCGGATATTAAATCTAATTGCAAAGAAATTGACTGCAAAGTTATGTTCCTCGCTGACCTAGGGTTCATGGCGGAATTGGGGGAAAACGGGCTCCCGACGTGCTGCACCTATTATTTTCTAATTGATTTGATGCTGGTAACTTGCAAGGGGACGTGGAACATACTCCTTGATGGGATTGGATTGAGATGGACTGGGTAAAACGAATTTCACAGAAGGTGGCGGTTCTATGGAGCATGCCAATGGCAAAAATACCAAACTTGATCAAGACACGGTAGGGAACAAGGAGAAAAAGTTGTTTACCATGTAGAAAAGGTGCAGGCACACCATGCACTGCCCTAGGTGTAGCAGCAGGTGGAGGCAGTTGTTGGGAACGCGGCGAGGACGTCGGAACGGGGGAGCAGTCCCTACTCGGTGGCCATGAATTTGCACTTCCCTAGCAGCTTGGCCACCAAACCTAGCAAAGTAAAAATCAGGGAGTTGCGCAAGGGTTCAGGGAACCAGAACATGCGAAGAAACTTGATGAAAACTCCCTGGTTTGCTCGGACTTCGTCGGAACCCTAAAAATGGCAGATGAACATAATTGGGGAAAACACATGCTGGTATGCCAGCCAGGAGCAGAACAGCTGGGTAGGGTTTGCGGGAATTAACTAAAGTGTGCAGCGCTCCTCTTAGGCAGCTCAAACTCGAGCTCCTAAGCTGGCAGCAGTGAGGCAGGGAAGAACAAAGGCAGCAGCCATAGCGGCAAGAAAAACGAGCTTCGGTGGTGCGGTGACAAGGGAGGAGCAAAAATATCCAACATGGAGTGTTGAGCAGTGTGGAGTAGATAGAATGAAGAAATTTTTAGCTTGGGATGGAAACAAGAGGTGGCACATGCAACAATTCGTGCTGGCGCCCCGGGATAGAAAGACAGAGGCGGTTCATCACCGTGAGCAGCTGACCAGTGGGGCCTACTGCCTCCCCCACTCTTATCCTGACCGGAAAAATAAACCTCCCACAAACTTTCTCCAAAATTGGTCAAACTTGGCAACCAAGCTAAATGAAATATGTAGAACCCAATTATGGATTCAACATTGAGTTTACCAAGTTTGAACAAGATTCAAATTTGAATTTGAAATCAAGTGCCTTTCAAAGGTCTCTTTGAATTAAGAAGCAAATGTGCTTCAAAAATTATGAAATTCGGCAGCGACCCTTTTTTGAATTATGAGGAATTTATTTGAAAATTCAATTTTATAATTTTGAATAGTTTGAACAGGAGCTAACCATAAAATTTTGAATTCCCTCTTTTAGTGTTTGAACTTATTCATTTTCCCATTTCTATTTTTTTCTCATTTTCACTTTCATATCTCATATCTGAATTCACATTATTATTTTATGGCTTTTACATGTATTAGTTATTGAAGTTCTCATACACATGAGCAATCTTCTAAACTTGACTTAAAGTTTTAATAAGTTCTTATTTTGAATATACCTCAAGTAGTAAATTAATCCATATGAGTTTGAGTTTCCAACTCAACTAAAAATTTTTAGTTCACATTTTAACTTCTTATTCTCCTCAACTATGGGATTTCACAATCCTTCCACCTTAAAAGAATCTCGTCCCTATGAGGACCGGGGTTCCGACATTCCAGGAATCACATTGGGTGGTGCCGTGCGATGCGGCACCCAACAACACACACAAAAAGACATAATAAAGATACAAAGTTTTCATTTCATACAAGAATATTGTTTACAAAATAGCGTACAACAGCGGTACACATGTAGAGGATAGTACATACTCACACTCTCAACATATCTAAGCGCAAGAGAAGTCATCCATGCTCGCAGACACTTCTCACTAGCAACACGAAGATCAATAAGGTAGCGGCGTGGTGTCACGTGAGAGATATATCTCAAGAGTTCGAGGTCTCACGTATTTTCCAAAAAAGCAACAATATAATTAAACCTGCAAAACCACATATAAAGCAACCGTGAGCACAAAGGCTCAACAAGACTTAACTGTCTCACCTAAACATGAAACTCTACATGCTTGAGACTTCTAATATAGGGAAGCTGAATTTCCATAAAGGACTCGCCTATTAATAAATTCTTAGCTCAGTTTTAAGGTAGTGAATTACATTCCCTAAGCATGGCACATCACATACTCCACAACTAGACAAGAAACGCTTCATCCCCGATGTTACATGCTCAAAGCTGCATACGCTTTATTCAAGTTAAATATTTATCAAATGTAAACTTAATTGTGCTATTTCTAATCCATACAAGTTGCAATACAATAATAATCGTGACAACAATTTTATAGTAATTCAACTACTCTTTATTATTATGCACGGCACAGTGAACAAGTGGTACTCATATAACCGTGAGGGATGGTGATTGCAATAGGTAGACAACCGGATAGCACGTCACATACACTTATTTCTGAAGTGGAGCGAATCACGCTTTAATACTATGTTATATGCAGCTACCTTTCAAAGGAAACCCAAATGCCGAACCGGTCCTTTCATAACCAGCAGGAGGCCCTGCGCAGAGCGTGTCTGTGCCCACCGGCAGATTTACACCTTGCTGACCTCAACCCACTCCTATAAAACGGTAGGGTAAGCCTCGACACCCAGGTTAACCAATTACATCGGTAACCTGGTTTCCATATAGCCAGTATGCATCTGGTACAGTTCAAACTTGTCCAGCGGAGCCGCATACGGATCAATCCTCAATCAACACAAGTAGGGCTACGCACGTGAGACCGCGTCTCTCTGCATCCTATCTCGCTGCTCGATCTCAAATTCATATTAATAAACCATTCTTTTATCAAATCCACCCCCTGTGTTAAAATCCTATCTCACGAGTAGATTCTAACTGCTCGACTTTTATTGGATTCCTCAAAACATTAGCATGACATTTTCTACTCGTCAAGCTGTAGACCTACACAATACTCCATTGAATTTGTGGGTCATGCAATTGGAGTGTCAAGCACCTTAGCCCTAATGCACAAAACACACCCTAGACATAAGTGATACAAATCAAAACTTTGCAAAAGCACTTTAATGCAAACTGGGGCTTGCCTAGGGTTGCAACTAGGTAAATGTCAAAAAGTCGGTGCCTTGATCTTCCTTTGGAGAATCCATCATAGACTTCATCACGGCTCACCCAGTAGAGAATTCCTTGTCTCCGTGTCATTATGCTCGTCCTAGCAGCACCAATAATGATGTCGCCTCCTCCTAGTGATGATCCTCGTCGGTCTTCATCCGTCATAACATCTATCGAGATGAGAATGCACATATTCAATAAAATGCAACTTAGTAGTTTCAGAATTGAAAGTGTTTATAACTTGAGAGGGCTAAACTTAGATGCAAAGATATGGGTTGTCTCTATTGAGTTAAGAAAAAACAGAGAAGAATCAAAGAAACAATTTGGAATATCGAATAAAGTGAGAGGTGCATCATATAAAAGAATGTAGTTTAGCAAAAGAGCCAAATACATGAATGACCAGAGGAATACCTATGTTGTACAAGGTTTAAAAGAGGTTCCCTGCTATGTACAGGAAGCAACAGAGAAGAAAACTTAAGTGCAACATAGGAGGACATGGGTTTGAAGTGAAATGTGCAATGTTTTGAACATAGAGGTGGGGAACACATTTTACTGTAGTAAATCAAGTGATATGCTTCTGAAACGTTTACAGTGGACAACAGATGCTATGTGTAGGTTTCTGGTAAAATTTAAGCAATGGTCATTGTTGGTGTTATGGATCCGGCAGATCTCCCGACACTACTAAAGTGTTAGAGGAGTTTGTGGTTCGGTATGGGCGCGCGGAGATTCAAGAAGGTGAATTGGAAATGACACAGGAGACACAGAGGTTTACGTGGTTCGGGCCGCCTGAGCGTAATACCCTACTCCACGGGTGTGCTGGTGTTGTATTAGCTGTAAGAGTTTGTGACCAGTGTCTATGGTGCGTGTGTAGCGTCACTGAACATGTAGAGTCCGTCGTCGGCCCGTCCTTTTATAGTACAAGGGTAGGCCGTTACAAGTTAGCCTGGCCCGACATGTGGCCCAGGCGATTACTAGTATTGATACTTATTCAACACATTTAATTGTCCTTAACGACCGGGTAATAGGCTTTGACAGCACTGTTACTGGTAATTAAGATCACCCGATCGTGTGTCATTAATATGGTATTAATGACACTTAATCGGGTCTTGAAGTCCTTGATTCCTCTTTGAAGATCTGGGGCCGTTGTCGAGTCTTCCAGAGATTAGAGATTGAAGATCCGACGGTTGGACACGTGGTAGCTCCGGGGCATACTGTGGGAAACAAGTAGCTCCGGAGCTACCTGACACGTGTTAGATCCGGAGCTTCTCTTGGTCTGGGGTTAAGTCCGGAGGTGCCATTTCGGTACATAGCCTGGAGCTTCCCCCTTGTGGGTGGTAGCTCCGATTTGATAGTACACGTGGCGACCCTGGGATTAACCATGTTGGAGAAGCGGGTCCGGTTATATCTGACATGTGGGCCTCCGAAGGTCTTCAAATCAAGTAGATGACTTTCCTTTGAGATCTTTGTAACCTCAAGGGGTGTACAGTTTCCAGGGTACCGACAGTGGCCCCCTGGGCCCACCTCTAGGGAAGACCTCTTGGGTGAAGTCATTCCGCCGGAGGTGGGTCCATCCTCGTGACTTTCGAACTGAGTCTTCAAAGGTCTTCGGAGGTGCCGTTGGCGAGGCTTTGGAGTTAAATCCTCGCCGCGTGGTGTATCTCGCGTGCGGTATATGAGATCTTTGCCGTGCGGATCTCACGCAATTGGAGGTCGCCGGTTCCCGATACGAAAACCGTATCGGTTTCGCGCGCCTTGTCAGGCCGCTGCATTCGGGTTTCCCGCATCATGATGACAACCGTTCACCTGGGTAAGAACCTCGACTTGATTGTCGGGGTGGTCCCAGGCCCCCTTGTCATTGGCTGTGTGGAATTTTTGAATGGTATCTTCAACTTCTTTGCGGTTTCCATCCAAGCGTTGCGAGGGCTTACTTAAGAAGGAAAGCACGCACCGTCGGGAGTTCTTTACGCCTCTCATCTGTTCTTGCGCTCAAACTCCCAACTTGTGCTTCGCTTTTCCTCTCTTGCCTTGCTGTGCCGCGATGGAGTTGGGTCTCCGCGAAAGCCGTTTGAAGACCGACGGTGATCTGAAGAAGGTCCGGACCCTCATGGGATGGTCCTCGGACTTCTTCAACCGCTCGGTCCGCGCCGGGGGAGAGCTCCCGTTTGAGAAGGAGCACGCCGGCGAAATGGTGTACTTCTCCTCGTACGACATGGTGGGGTTGATCCCACCTTTTTCTTCCTTTTTCCTGATGCTGCTGGACTTTTATGGTCTGCAGCTATACCACCTGGGCCCTCACTCCATTCTCCTCGTGTCTATCTTTGTCCACTTCTGTGAGATGTGGGTGGGCATCCCCCCTGCATTGAACTCTTCCGGGCCTTCTTCACCGTCCACACCACCGGTAGGAGCAATGAGTACCTTGGCTTCTACTACTTCGTGAAGCGCAAGAAGTGCCCATTCAAGTACCTCCGGTCGTTTCCCTCTGGGAAGTGGGATGACTGGAAGAAGGACTGGATAGTCATCCGGGTGGAGGAGCACGAGAGGCTGGAGCTGCCCGAAGGCCTCCCCAACATTGACACGATGATCTGGAGTGAAGCTCCGGTGCTGTCGGACGCCTTCGACCCTGTTTTGACCAGGATTCGCCAGTGCGTGGAGGGGGGATTAACCCCTCAATCGGTGTTTTGTAACTTCCTGGTCAACAGGTGGGCACCACTGAAGAGGAGAGAAAAAACTCAGTTGGGCGCTCAACAGTGTGATGGACGACGACCGGGTCGAGACCGGGCTGAAGTCCAACATGGTGGGGACAACCTTGGAGTTCCACCTCAAGAAGTTCCAGCACGGCATTGACGTCGAGGGTGACGACTTGACTCCGCCGTCAGCTTTTCTTCCTCTGAACGTGGAAGTTGAGTTCATTAGGAAGCTCCGGCGGAAGATGTTTGTGCTTGACGACCTTGGTGTCGTCGAGAGAAGATCAACCACCAGGGTGGTGATCCCTGGGATGTCCGAAGGTGGCCCTGCCCTGAAGCCGAGGGTCGAGGTCATCGGCAAGGGCAAGGAGCCGGCGGACAAACCCTTGAGCCGGAAGAGGAAGCTGCAGCATGCTGACGGAAGGTCCGTCAGGCTGCAACCTCTGCATCGGCTCCTTCTCCTGGGAGGGGGAGGTCTTCTTCGACCGCGGCGACTGTACCCGCAGTGGGATCCTCCCAGGGAGCTAGCTCCGGGCATACGACTCCAGCACCGGGGCCGGTTGAGGTCTCCAGGTCTGGAAGTTCTTCCCGATCGAGGGAAGCCTCGACCAGGGAAACGCCCGTGGCTGCTACGAGTTCCGGGGGGCCTTCCGGAGCTTCCACGCCGGTTATGACCAGCCCAGAACGCCCGGGAAAGAGGTTCCACGCAAGCTGGTGCGGGAGCCTCCCAAGGTAATTTTTAATCTTTACCTTGGACAGTTGTTTTGTTTTAGTAACTATTTTTTTAAGTTTCTTCATCCATCATCTGCAGCGTTCCCAAGAAGAGGAGTGAGGCTCCACCCTCAGCTACAATGGCTGAAGCTGTGAGGACGGGGGCTTTCTGCTCCTGTACTGGTGCCGCTCAAGTGGTGGCTGAAGCTACGACAGCTCCGGCGCCGGCTGTCGTGGTCATGGACCTCGACTCATCCCCAGAGACTCCCGTGATAGCACCGGGCCGCGGGAGAGAAGATGCGCCAGCGGCACCTGGCCCGGAGGTTGAAGCTCCGGGTCCTGGTGCTGAGATGATGGAAGCTCCGACTGTTGAGCCGGAGGAAGCAGTAATTCCGGCCTCAGAGCCGGAAATTATCGAAGCCCCGGCGGTTGAGCCGGAGGTGATTGAAGCCCTGGCGTGTGCGCCGGAAATTGAGGAAGTTCCGGCAGTTGGGCCGGCAACCTCTGAAGCACCGGCCGCAGAACCAGTCATTGTTGGAGCTCCGGCCGCAGGGCCGGTCGATGTTGAAGATCTTCCGGCTCTCGAGCCGGTTGTTGAAGAGGTGTCGGAGCCCGAGCCCTCATCGAAGGAGGTGCCCAGACCAGAGCCAGCAGCGGCCCCTACTCCGGAAGTGACGACGTCGAAGGTACCCACAGCCGAGCCGGAGTGCCCAAGCGAAGTCGCTGGCCCCCTGCCTGGGGGGGGTGAACGAAGACCTGGCGGCGGAGCCTTCCTCGATGGCGACTGAGGCCATCTCGGAGGACAGCCCTAGTGCGATGGAGACCCAGGGGACCACTCTTGTGGAGTGGGACCCAATTTTTGTATCTAAAAACCCGCTGGAACCAGTGGAGAAGACTCCAGCAGGTCCGGAACCTATCCCGTTATCGCTGTCTATTGACAACACATGTTCCAGTCTGCGTCAAGTCCAACTGGCCTTCTTCCACGACAGCAAGGCTCTTGAAGAGGAGCGCCAAACCCTTAGGCGGTGGCGTAACCGGCTCTACTTCGAGACCAAGCTGGCGCAGTCGAGGCTAGCGGATGACAAAGAGTGGATCAAGCGGGAGAAGATCCGCCTGGAGTACTGGGGCATGTTACTGGATGACAGGGAGAGTATGACTCGTGCCCTCGACGCTCAATCCTGGGAGATCTACGAGCAGACCAAAGCAGCTAACAGTGCGGCCGATGAATGCCAAGAAAGGCTTGAGGCTATTAACACTACACTCATCAAGCGCCGGGAGGCACTTGAGGAGAGGGAGAAACGGCTCGAAGATGAAGAGCAGAAACTCCTAGAGCTGCGGGATGACGTCTTGCGGAGGGAAGAGGAGCTCACCGAGAAGGTGGCTCTGGGTGACAAGGGTCTAGAGGAGCGCGCCAAGAAATTGGAAGAGCGCTGCATTGAGGAGGAGAAGAAGGCCTCGGTGCGAGGGCAGGAGCTCCACAAGCGGGAGTGTGCCCTTATTGCCAGGGAAAAGAAAGTGAGGGGCAGATAGAAAGACCTGTTTGACCGCTGGAACAAGATCCACCTCCGGGAGGAGGAGCTCGGAAAACTCGAGAAGCGGGTTGCTGAGAAGATTCAGCAAAATGCCAAAGAAGTTGAGCGCCTCGCCCGCGAGAATTCTGAACTGGTGGCGGCCAGGAGATCCTTGGAAGAAATAAAGGGCTTGAGGACTGCAGACTCCCTACAGATTTGGGAGTTTCTGGGCAAGGCCAACGACGTGCTGACACCGATGGGCTTCAGCCCCGTGCGCCCGGATGATCCGGAGCCGGAGCCGGACCTGGCGTTGCAGGCGCTGAGCTCGGCAGGCAGCAAACTCTCCAAGGTGGGCGATGTCATCGCGGACCAATTGGAGGTTCAGGGGCAATCCCTGGCGAAGAACGTCGCAGAATATGTGCTGACGTGCTACACCAGCCGGAACTCCCAATTTCCTCTAGACCCGGTGCTCGATGGTCCGGTTGAAGGAGAAGGTGAAGCTGCTCGAGCTAACGTATCGGAGGTTGCCCAGAAGGTCGCCCAATTCTTCCATAGGGTCTAGGATCATCTCTGTAGTTCTCACTTGTACTTTCTCTTCTTCTTCCTCAATTTTGTAATCCCTTGTCTCCAGATGTAATCCCTTGTCTCCAGATGAATGAAATCCCCAAATTTTTGTGAATTTCACTTTTTGTCTTCACTTGGCCCCCCGGTAGATGTATACAATTTGATTGTGAACATGTACCAAGAGGATATTGCGTTTTGTTGAAGACTCATTTGCTCTGAACTTGTAGAATTTAGGTCCAAAGTCTTCGATAGTGAAGGCCCCCTGAGGTCAGACTGACTACCGCCGGAGCTTAGTAGCTCCAGCAATAGTCCCTATCAATGCATGGAGCATCGATAGTTAGCCCTCTGGGTGTCGGAGCTTGTAGCTCCGGCACTGACCTTTGCCAACACGTAGCTTGTCGGCAGCAGACTCCACTTGTGGGGTCTTGTCACCATCTTTTGTTTTACGTCGACGACTGGCCCCCCTAGCTTTCCCGGAGCTTGATTACTCCCGTGATGCTCGTTTTCAATGCGTAACATCGATTACAAGCCACCTAGGGGAGTCGGAGCTTTGTTAGCTCCGATTTTTCTCTATCAACGTGGATTTAATTTTTCCTGCACACTGAAGTCAAGAAAAATAGTAAAATTTTTTTCTTGCCTATAACTTCGTCGCGGCTTACGATTCTCGAGAAGATTTTAGGTCAAACGCGATTCTAAACACAACCGAATGTGTTGCCTTTTCTTCCAGATTCAATTGTACTTGGACCCGCCTTACTTCGGCCTGCCGAGGTGTAGGTAGAGTGGCGTACTTAGGGTTCTTGACCAGGCTAAGTCGATAGCACACTCTGGCCCTAGATTGGCTTGGCGGCACTCAGGCGAGTGAGCCATGAACAATATTTGAATCCAAAAGACTCGACAATACAACTCGAATTGTAAATGAACCGGTCGAACTAAAATTTCTTAAGAATTGCACGTCTTTGTTATAGACAAGAAAGAGAAAAATAAAAAAATGCTGAGCCTGTACAAAACAAATGAACGTGGAGTCTGTTTCACCTGAAGATGTCTTTCATTATAGGTCCGGGGTACAGGGGAAACAAGTACACTCTTAGGGTACGGAACCAGGCTAAGCGTGTTTATTTTCTCGTTTGACCCAGGGTAGCTAGCCACAATTTTAGTTCTGGGACTGTGACAAGTGTTGCATGAACTTTTCGGACCATCCGGGGAAGGTTCGGCTGTTCTCCCGGAGGAACTACCCGACTCTGTACAATGACTCTATAACATACACCTCAAGTTACTAAAGACTCACCTCCGTGATATTAAGTGTAGAACTTACAGAGGTGCTCGGTGTTCCAAGGATTTGGGAGAGGTGTCCCATCCTCGGTAGCCAAGCGAACGCTCCCGGGACGGGATACTTTAATCACTCGGAAGGGTCCCTCCCAGCTGGGGGAGAGTTTTTTTAACCCTTCTCTCGATTGTATTCTCCGTAGCACCAGGTCGCCTTCCTCGAGCTGACGGTTGTGTACATGCCGCTGATGATAGCGCCGAAGGGCTTGGCGGTATCGGTCATTCCGAACAGCTGCTTGGCACCTTCCCTCCTCAAGGAGGTCTAGGTCTTCACGCTGGAGCTGGTCCTGCGTGGCTTCATCGAAGGTCCGGACCTGGAGTGACCCCAAGGTGATTTCTAGAGGAAGGATTGCTTCAGCTCCATACACCAGGAAGAAGAGTGTCTCTCCAGTTGACCGGTTTGGAGATGTCCTGTTGGCCCAGAGAGTGGGCGGAAGCTCTTCAATCCAGTTGGCACCATGTTTTTTCAAGCGCTCATAGGTGCGCGTTTTGAGTCCTTTAAGGATTTCAGCATTTGCTCTCTCGGCTTGACCATTGCTTGCTGGGTGAGCTACGGAGGCGTAGCAAACTTGAATGCCGAGGTCTTCGCAATATCCTTGAAATGCGGAGCTTGTGAATTGGGTCCCATTATCAGTGATGATTTTGTTTGGGACTCCAAATCTGCATACAATGGACTGAAAAAAGTTGATAGCAGATTGCTTGTTGATTGTCACAACTGGAGTTGCTTCCGGCCACTTGGTGAACTTGTCAATGGCGACATACAGGAACTTGTAACCTCCGACGGCTCTTGGGAAAGGTCCCAAGATGTCCATCCCCCACACAGCAAAGGGCCATGTAGGAGGTATCATTTGTAGGGGTTGAGCCGGTGTGTGAATTTGCCTTGCATGAAATTGGCATGCTTTGCATTTCTTCACTAGCTCAGTTGCATCCTGGAGTGCTGTAGGCCAGTAGAAGCCATGCCGAAAGGCTTTACCAGCCAGCGTGCGAGAAGACGCGTGGTTCCCACACTCGCCTCCATGGATTTCTGCGAGGAGCTCGCAACCTTCTTCCCTTGTGATGCACCGCATTAGGATGCCGTTGGCACCGCGCCGGTAGAGATCCCCTTCTACCAACGTGTATCTTTTAGCCAATCTGACTACCCGGTCAGCGGACACATCATCGTCAGGAAGGATGTTGTCTTTCAAGTAGTTCCGGATCTCCAAGATCCATGCATCGGAACTAACTTGAGCATTTGAGTCTTGCGTGTTGGGTTGCTCGGGGCTTCCGACAGCACCTACAACCCGTGACGGCTGCCATGGTAACAGAGCCATCGGGACCGTCAGCTTCGGGATGCTGATCTCGCCCCCTTCGCTCATTTCGGCAGGCTGAGCTGTGGGTTTTGACAACCTCCGGACAAAAGTTCCGTCAGGAGCCGGAGCTCCGATTGACGCTTACGTCGAGAGTTCGTCGGCTTCAGCGTTGTGGGTACGCTGGACATGGTGGAGATCTAGGACTTTGAAGTCCTTCTGAAGCCTCTGGACTTCAAGGAGGTAAGTAGATAGCTGGAGATTGTTGTAGGAGCATTCACCCTTCACTTGCTTAATGATGAGCTGTGAATCTCCCTTGACCAGCAGTTGCTTGACACCGTATGACAGCGCCACCTTTAGTCCGTAGATGAGTGCTTCGTACTCCGCTATGTTGTTGGTCGCCTTGAAGTCAAGGTGTACCATGTATTTTACCTTCTCCCCGGTTGGTGCGAGGAGAAGGACTCCAGCTCTGACCCCCTGTTTTTGCATGGAGCCGTCGAAGTAGAGGGTCTAGTGAGGCTCAGTGAAGACCGGAGCTTCATGTTCTGGCTTTTGCTCACTGGGGCCCCCAAGGTTTGACGGAGAGGGAGTCCATTCCGCCACGAAGTCTGCCAATGCTTGACTCTTGACTGCTTGCCTTGAAATGAATTCGAGGTCAAATTCCGCCAATTCCGCTACCCATTTTGCAATATTCCCAGTTGAATTGGGATTATGCAAGATTGCTCGAAGTGGGTAAGAGGTCACCACTGAGATTTTGTGAGCTTGGAAATAATGGTGAAGCTTCCTGGAGGCAATAAGGACTGCATAGAGCAGCTTATGCACCTCTAGGTATCGAGTCTTGGCATTATGTAGTACTTCACTGATGAAGTACACCAGGCGCTGAATGGTCCGGACCCTCCCGGAGGGGCCCGGAGCTTCCTCTTCAGTGACCCGGATCCTCCCCAAGGGATCCGGATTTTCTTCAGGGACCTCCGGATTCTGGCTGGAGGAACCCAGAGCTTCTTCAGAAGTGACCTGGACCCTCCCGGAGGGGTCTGAGTCTTCTGAAATGGTTTCTTGTGGATTTGAATCTGGGAGCTGGGACCCAAACATGCTTTTAGGAACCTCCGGACCCTCCCGAAGAGGTCTGGATTCCTGAGTATGGGGTAGCTCTGGTCTCTCCGCAACCAGAACCATACTGACGACTTCGTCAGTAGCTGAAATGTAAAGCAACAAAGGCTCACCAGGGTTCGGAGCTACCAGAGTTGGTAGGGTGGTGAGGAACTGTTTTAGCTCCTGGAACGCCTTTTCTGCTTCTTCAGACCATTGGAATGGTCCGGACTTCCTCAATAAGTTGAAGAAGGGGAGTGCCCGTTCCGCCAATCTTGAAATGAACTGGCTGAGGGCTGCTAGACATCCAGTTAGCTTTTGGACATCTTTGATGTGGGCTGGTGGCTGCATGTCTTCAATGGCCTTGATCTTCAACGGATTAGCTTCTATGCCTCGGTGACTTACCAGGAAAGCAAGAAGTTTTCCGGAGCTAACCCCGAAGACACACTTGTCTGGGTTTAGCTTTGTGCGGGTGGCCCGCAGCTTATCGAAGACAGCCTGTAAGGTGTCAAGAAGTGACTCCTTGTTCTTGACCTTGACCACGATGTCATCAACGTACACTTCCACTATGTCTCTAATGAGATCTTCAAAGGTTTTGTACATAGCTTGTACAAAGGTTGAAGCTGCATTCTTGAGACCAAAAGGCATGGCTTTATAACAATACAATCCATCTACTGTGATGAAAGAGGTATGCTCTTCATCTTCCCTAGACATCCTGATTTGATGATACCCAGAATATGCGTCTAGGAAACACAGTAATTCACACCCGGAGGTGGAATCCACTATCTGATCTATTCTAGGTAGTGGGAACGGATCTTTTGGACATGCCTAATTTAGTTTGGTGTAGTCGATACACATCTGAAGCTTCCCGCCGGACTTGGGCACAACGACTGGGTTTGCCAGCCATTTTGGATGGAAGACTTCTCGGATGAATCCAGCTTCGAGCAACTTCTTCACTTCTTGTCAGGTGAAGTTCTGTCGCTCTACGGATTGCTTCCGAGGCTTCTGATGCACAGGTCGGGCATCGGGGTAGATCTTCATATTGTGCTCAATCACTTCCCTGGGAGTCCCAGGCATTTGTGACGGTTGCCAAGCAAACACATCGACATTAGCCCGGAGGAAAGTGATGAGCGCAAGTTCCTATTTGTCGTTCAATCCCCCCGATATACGGGTGGTCTGAGCGACATCGGAACCAATTTGGATGACTTTGACGGGAATGTTGGTGTCGCCGCTTGGCTGCACATGAGGTGCAGAAGTCGAGCCTCGTTGACGAATGCTCGGGGGTTTTGGAGCTTGCTCCTGCCTGGAGTCCTCCTCTTGCGCCGTGGTAAGTGCATGGAGTTCTTCTAGTGCAGTTATTCCGGCAGTACGATCTCCGCGGATTAGGAGAACGCCTACTGGTGTCGGCATCTTTAACACCAGGTAGCCATAATGAGCAGCTGCCATGAACTTGTACAGGGCAGGCCTACCCAAGATGGCGTTGAAGGGTAAGTTGATCTGAGCGACGTCGAAGACCAACTTCTTGGTGCGGTACTTCTCCCGTGTCCCAAAGGTAACGGGGAGAGTAATAGCTCTGAGTGGGGTAATGGCCCCCGGACCTACTCCGGAGAAAGGTCAGGAGGGGTGGAGATCCGAAGGACAGAGCTGAAGCTTGGTAAAAGCTTCGAAGCTTATGAGGTTAAGCCTCGAACCTCCGTCTACCATGACGTGGTGGAGCTGGATGTTATTGATGGTAGGAGATACCATCAAAGGTAACTGACCTGCTCCAACCATGCTCTGAGGGCAGTCCGAAGCATCAAAAGTGATGGCTGTGTCCATCCACTTCTGATGAGGATCCGGTCTGACTGTAGGAGCTACAACAACCATATCCCGACGCATAGTCTTAATGACGCGGTGGGAGGTGATGTCCCATGATCCACCAAAAATGATGTTCATGGTCTTCCGACGCTCGTTGTCAGAGACGTCAGAATCATCGTCGACGGAGGTGTAGACAGCCTTCAGGACCTTTTTAGGATCCTGAAAACCTAACTCCTCTTCAGCCGGAGCTTCGTCGACTTTTTGTTTTCCTTCCCTCTGTCGGAAAGTAGTTTCTTCCCGGCGCTTGTTGTAGCGCTCGGCGAGGTTTTGGACCTCCCGGCAGTCTTCCAAACTGTGGCTGCCCGTTTTGTGGATTGGACACCACACTTTCAGTTTGCCACCGTCTTCAGAAGACGGTCGAGGTCACTTCTCGGGGCGTTGCCCCCGGCCACCCGGAGCTGCAGCAGCTGCAACATTGGATGTACCGGCCGACGGCTTCTTCTTGCCGTTGGTCTTCTTCTTCTTTTTGCCACTCCTGGAGGTAGTGGCTTCTCCTTTGGAGGATTTCTTGTGATCCTCCGGAGTTGGTTTGGAGTGCATTTCACGGCCCTCCACAGCTTTGGCACATTTATCGGCCAAACTGAAGAGTTCCGTGACACTGATGATCTCCTTGATCGCCAGTTTCTCCAGCATCTTCTTATCCCTTACACCCTGTCTGAATGCCACAATGACATAGGCGCTAGAGATAGAAGGGATTGTGTTTCGTACCTGAGAGAACCTCTGGATGAATGATCACAGGGATTCTCCCCCTTTATGCACGACTGCAAAAAGGTCCAGTTTAGTGCCTGGTTGGGTGTATGAACTCCCGAAGTTGGCGTTGAACTGCTGGCACAGCTCCTCCCAACTGTTGATGGAGTTGGGTGGAAGGCTCATAAACCAGGACCTGGCGGTCCCAGTCAAAGCCACTGGGAAATAGTTGGCCATCACGGCCTCATTTCCTCCAGCTACCAAGATAGCAGTGGAGTAGATCTGAAGAAATTCAACAGGGTTGACGGTCCCATCGAACTTCTCCGACAGGTGAGGCTGGAAGTTCTGTGGCCACCTGACCATACGTAGATGCACGGCCAGGGCTGAACAGCCTCCTCCCACTCCTTCAGGAGCAAGAACGTCCTGAGCCTCTCGTCTTTCACGAGCATGCTCAATATGGACTCGGCCGTCCTGTTGGCGGTATCGGCGATCAAGCTCCGCCCGGAGGTCATGAGTTGAAAGCCTGGATACCGTGTGGGTGCGTCGTGCCCCGGTGGGAACGACGTCACCTGCTGTGATGCAGCTCGTCTCCTATTGTTGGAGACGTGTGGACCAAGTCTACCAGACAAGGTCCGTCGCTGCGACGGGGCCCGCCCTGAAGGAGGAGGACCCTGGTTGCTGATGCGATCGGCTGCTGCTGCAACCAAATGTTCCACATCAGCTCTCCACTGCTCCAGTGCATCCCAGGATGCATCCGGAGGTGGTGGGCGTTAGATAAGAGCACGCGCTGCATGGAGCGCGTGTTCCGGGTTGTCATGATTTCCCGACGCAGTGACTGAAGCCAGTGCACCATCGCGTTGTCCAGCTTGATTTGCTGGTGGAGGCGGCGGTGGTGGCAGTGTGACTCCTGCTGGTGCTGAAGCCCTGCTGGTGGCTGCATATTGGAGGGATTGCCCCCAGCAGCTTGAGCAGCAGGATGACCGTTGGATGATCCAACAGCTGAGTTCACCATTCTCGAAATCTCAGGCTTCCCTACCTGGCGCGCCAACTGTCGGTGGTATGGATCCGGCAGATCTCCCGACACTACTAAAGTGTTAGAGGAGTTTGTGGTTTGGTATGGGCGCGCGGAGATTCAAGAAGGTGAATTGGAAAAGACACAGGAGACACAGAGGTTTACGTGGTTCGGGCCGCCTGAGCATAATACCCTACTCCACGGGTGTGCTGGTGTTGTATTAGCTGTAAGAGTTTGTGACCAGTGTCTATGGTGTGTGTGTGTAGCGTCACTGAACGTGTAGAGTCCATCGTCGGCCTGTCCTTTTCTAGTACAAGGGTAGGCCGTTACAAGTTAGCCTGGCCCGACATGTGGCCCCGGCGGTTACTAGTATTGATACTTATTCAACACATTTAATTGTCCTTAACGACCGGGTAATGGGCTTTGACAGCACCGTTACTGGTAATTAAAGTCACCCGATCGTGTGTCATTAATATGGTATTAATGACACTTAATCGGGTCTTGAAGTCCTTGATTCCTCTTTGAAGATCCGGGGCCGTTGTGGAGTCTTCCGGGGGTTAGAGATTGAAGATCCGACGGTTGGACACGTGGTAGCTCCGGGGCATACTGTGGGAAACAGGTAGCTCTGGAGCTACCTGACACGTGTCAGATCCGGAGCTTCACTCGGTCTGGGGTTAAGTCCGGAGGTGCCATTTCGGTACATAGCCCGGAGCTTCCCGCTCCGGTTTGATAGTACACGTGGCGACCCTGGGATTAACCATGTTGGAGAAGCGGGTCCGGTTATATCTAACATTTGGGCCTCCAAAGGTCTTCAAATCAAGTAGATGACTTTCCTTTGAGATCTTTGTAACCTCAAGGGGTGTACGGTTTCCAGGGTACCGACAGTCATGGTTGTCTCAATAATCTAAAATTCTATGAACCTAAATGTGTCCCATAATTTTCATGGGAAATATGGAACCGTAACATAGCCACATTAGGTTTTCAGTTTAGAGGACGTCAAGTGTGATACAAAATTTTTTGTTTCATAATTTTCTAATCTTTCCACAAAGAGATCTTGATTTTGGAACTTTGAACAATTTTCTGAAATGTTTCTGGACCTTTTGGAATTTTTCAGTAGCATACTGGTTGGGAACTCAATTTGGGCACTCATATAATTCAAATGGATATAAGATTTTTACTGTAGTTCAAAGGAATTATGTGGAAGGATCTGGACAAATTTGGGCATTTTTAAATTAACAGAGCAGCAGTAACTAATTCCAAAGATATTTTATTTCATAAATTTATTGAGGACACATTACGGATTCTCATACATATCCAACTGCACCACTTGAAATTATAGATCACCTTGGTTTTAACAAAATTTATTTGGGAATTTTTGGCCAAGTATTATAGTAGATATTGAATTTCTAAATTTGTATGAACTCTGGAATTAAATTTTAATGGGAATATTTGAATTATTCAATTGGGCCCACGGGTTTTAAAACGACCAATGATGTTGGATCCACATAGTGCCACAGAGATAAGGCACGTGGCCACATGGGATCCCAGGGCCGCACTAGAACACGCAGCCCCCTCTCACTGGATGACACTCGGGTCCCACCCGAGTGTCTTCAACCTCGCGCCCGGTGGTGGTTTTGCCGGTGCAGGGGCGGCGCGCGGCGGCACCCTCGCCAGCAGCCCGCGAATGTGCACCACGGCCTCCCAGAATTGCCGTCAGGGCCTAAAACCTCACTGAGAACGATGGATGGATCAACATCGGTGATAGGTGACCTAATATGGAGACTCGACGGCGGTGGCAGAACCTAGGGTTCGGCCATATCGGCCTTGCGCTCTGGTGCCTTATTTTGCTTCGGAAAAACTCCAAACTTTTTATGCATGGGAACCTAGGCAAGGTGGTAGAGGGTGCCAAATACGGTGAAAAGCTTAGAAAACCTAAGTTCGACGGCAAGCTATAGCTTTTATGATGGCGGCTAGGAAAACTTGAAGAACAGCGTGCGTGGTGGATGAAAGTCCATGAAGTTTGCTCTAGGAAGTCCGTAGGAACATATGGAATATATTATTTCATTGGTACGGGAAGATTTGCTTGGTGTAATACGAATTGCTAGGAATATTGGGGCACAATCCTTATGAAACCGCGGTGAAGAACATCAAAATCCGGCATCCCCCACGGGCTAACTCATAGAGAGAGGTTGAGGGGAGACTTGAGGGAAGTCTTGCTAACCTTAGGATACCTCAGCAGCACGGGAGGAGTTCTGGAACAGCGCGGCACTGAGGAAACTCCTAGCGGAAATAGCGTTCAATGGCATGGTGGCGCGAAATCCATGATGTCCTCTGTTGGGGAAGCACGGGCTGGCTAGAAAAGAAGCTACGAGATTACGAAGACCACAAAGGAAGATCAAAACTCGAAGGAGGAAGACTAACATCCACTGCCGAGCTGGGATTTTGGCTGGGCAGAGACAGCACCACCATGGACAAGCCCATGCGCGATGTAACAAGCACCAAAGCAGTCTTTGACTTTGCTGGTCAACAGAGGAGGATAAGGACGATACTGAGGAAGGGTTAGGGTGCAAGCAACGAGCTGGAGTTGGTTGCCTTCGAAGCAGATCCATAGCGCATGTGGCATGGCTCGGTGGCACGCTCACGGGGAAAGAAAGAAAACAGAGTCTCGTCTCTGGCTGATCTGTGGGGTCTATAATTCCCCCCTCCCCCCTTATCCTCATTGTTCTACTCAAATTCAAAAAGCATTTTAAATTCAAACAATAGTAAACAGTTGAAGGTTGGCCTAAATAGTTGGGAAACTTTTGATGATTTCAAATCTTTGATTTAGAATGGCTTAGTTTGAATTTTGAATTCAACGATGAATTACTCTTTTATGTTTATTTTAAATAAATTGCAAATTTATTCCAAAAATTCTAAATGTTTGCAGATGGACTAATCTTCATATTATAATTCAAATGGTGCACTCAGATTTGATAATTTACAAAGTTAAAATGAAATTTAATATTTGAATTTTAATTTGAATATTCTCACATGGCTTGATCCAAGTAAATTGCAAACGAGCTCAAAAGTTAATGAAACTTGGCAGGATAGGTAACTATATGATGGAGAACATATTGGAGAACTTAAATTTGATTTTTGAATACTTTGACCCAGGGATTTGGATTTAAATTTGAATCCTCTCTTAGATGATGCCTTAATTTAAAATTCTTGGACTTGCTTCCTAATTTGCCCACTTGGTAGTGCAGCTCACTCGATAGTAAAAGTTCATTGGTGATTTCCTATCTTGTATTTAGGATGATTCAAGGAGTGAAATTAAATTTGTTTTGAACTTCCACTCAATGGATTGATTTTTTTTGTTTGTGTTTATTTATCCTCAGATGAGTTTCATATCATATTTTATCTTCTTTACTCCATTCTTTGTTTCTTGAGCTTAAATTAACACTTGGGTTTTTAGGAGTCATATTTTTACCCTCATCTATCAGTTAACCTAGTTCATGTGAGTTGAAAATTCTATTTAAACTTACAAAAAATTAAGTTCACATTTTTGCTTCATGTGTTTTTCAAATGTGGGCTGTTACAGTCCCGAGATTCTAGTGAAGGAAAAAGAGAGTCGGTAGAGGATGATTTGGAAAAGAGAGTCGTTAACCAAAAAAACAACGTCAACAACTGAAAGTGATTGGATTTTCAATAGTCTTCAAGTTCCATGTTGTTTCTCTGTACTGTTCCTAGCTTTGAGATTTACTTACTCGAATCTGTCTTGGTTGAAGTTTGTGAGATCGGTGCTCCTTGTAGCACTTAAAGATGATAAATCAAGCAAATGACGTTATGAACGATCAAGTTGTCCATAACTCAATATTATTTAGACCATACTTACGTATTTGAATGGAGATACAAATCTTTGCTTAAAGTTCATTATTAATCATGTTTCATGATGCATCACAAGTTGGATGATGTCGAGCATATGCAATGCAATCCCAGGTAAGATGCATAAGGTATGGTTTATTCACTTTAATGATTTGAGCAAATATAGGTAAGACACTTCAAATACATTAATACGTATCTCAGGATTTACAAGGCTTGATAACCTTGGTCATAACAAGTGCTAGACAAGGAATACACCTTGCCTAACTTGACCAAGGTCGTGAAATACAAGTTAACAAGATAACAAGGACAGGTGGAACTCAACTCCAATTAACCTAGCAAATACGATTGAGTTGAATGATTAAACTTGCCGAAGAGGTAGCCCTCCATGACACCTTCTAACCACTACTTAAAAATAGAATTGTGGTTTAACAGCATAGGGTTAGGTTTCTCATCTCAAAGTGTTTTTACTAATGATCTCTATTCGTTAGTGAACGTTGTTGGATTTCTACTAAAGTGGTAAAGAGACTCAATTTGAGGAGTTCGTAACCAACATCCACTTCGGTAGGCGGTAAAGATGATGTATGGAGATGGTCCAACCACTGATACAACCACAATAGGGTATCAAGGTCATACCACACTTAAAGTTGGTCAAACAATCCATCAATGTAAAGTTGATGGTAAAAATGCAGGTTTTTTGAATAGGTCATCTAGTACTAACAATCATTTACTCCATGCTCCGTGTGCATACTCCCATGATGACCATACCATCAAAATCAATCCTCTAATCCGACTTTTGATGTAGCAGATTCTGGTCGAGATCATGCTAGTAGTTTTCTCGAAACCGATAAAATGTTATAACTACTATTATCCTCTAGGGTGAGTCAGTCAGGTATTTCAACTTTGCTCACTTAAGAATAAAACACCTCGTCGCTACTTTGCTGTTCACGTCCTCCAGTGCCAAGGAGGTTTGGTAATCAAACACCAAAGTTAAATGTAGGGTACGCCTTCCCCCTTAAGTTCCAGTCTAGGAGCTCGAAAGCTCTCTTCATAAAATTCTATTGGGCAAGGTGTTGTGCAACAGCGTTCTCATACCGCTGAGACATATCATCGTTGACCGATGGAAAGGTGGTGAAAAAATTTGTCCCGATTACTTTGTGCTAGCGGTAACTAGTCTCTGTCAACAAGGTCATTTGTGATGGATAAACTCTGGCTTGCAGAAATCTCCCACTTCCAAGAAGATGTCCCGCCTGAACCTCGTTGTTAGGAGTTATGACCCATGCGAGTTAAATGTCTTTGGTCACTTGTTCATACTCTCCCAAAAAGAATTTTGGATCATGGAAATGAAATTATCACTTCGGGTGTCACACCAGAGGTAAACCAATCCATGAGCATGACATAAATGTTTCTTTAAGCAAGTGTAATAATCATCTATGACTATACTAGAGTACCACCTCCAGTAATTTTTCTTAAAAGATCATGAACTTGCATAAAGTTTTACCAACTGTACAACAGTTGAAATTTGTGATGATGACCCATGTGGGAGGAGAAACAATACTTTTCTCAACTATGAAAGTGAAATATATCCTATGTGCCTCCCCATGGTTATTGATTTGCCAGTAAACAACAATGAAGCAACTGTTAGTGCTGTTGGGAAGCCGGTTTTGGGTGTCGGTATTTCCAGACTGGCAAGCCTGGATAGACTAACTTGATGAAAATCTTCAAGTTAGCTATAAGCATATGACAAAGATTCTAATGTAAAGAAAAGTTAAAAAGGAGTGGTATGGCTTTCCAAACGCAACAGAGGAAAGCAAAACATGATTGTGCTATGAACTCATAAAAGTTATAACAAACTCCATGTTCAATACCCTCCCAAAACCAATTAGCTTGACTGGTCACTTTTCTCCGGCAGACTGGACCAGTTTCAGTAAAACTTGATTTTAATCTTGCTAAAATAATTTCATGCTTTGAGCCAAAAATAGAAGTTGCAGTTCACTCCAATCTGTTTCCAACTAGGATTCACTCACCCCCCAGATCAGTTAGGGATCAAAAGTTATGACAGTTCAAAGTGGACACAGATGCTGGAAAAATTTCAGTAGCATTCCATTTGGAGGTACTCACTTTGATTCAATTGTTTCATACAGTTTCAATTCAAAACTGACAAAACTCAAAACTACAAAGTTGTAGCATAAGTAATGAGCTTTCCAAAAACGTATTGCAGAACCCTTGAAGAGTTATGTATCACAAGTTATGATCAATACGCCGCAAGGTACAGAAAAAACTCTGTTTTCTGAAGTTTGGAACAGTTTTTGTTCCATTGATCGAATCACTAGCTTAAATTGGTAATCTGCTCTTGAGGTTGAAAATGGAAGTTGGATCAGACTTCAACATCTTTCCAAAAATATTTATTAGCCTTCATAGCAACCCTGGTTGAGTAGATATGAATTTTTAAAGTTTCACAAAGTTTTCAGATTTCCAGGGAAATTTTCGCAGCACCTCCTTTGTATATTGCGGATTTGACCACAGTTTTACAAATAGATAGTTCAAAATTTGCCAACACATTAAATTACAACGTTGTAATCCACATAAAAAGGATTCCAGAAATGTATTACATGATGCCATTCGATGTTTCTACTAAGAGATATGCCAAAAATGGTAAAAGGTCCAGAAACTGTCCCAATGTCTGTTCAGATTTGGCAGATTTTTGAAATTTCAAGATTTCTTTATGTTCTTGGGAAATTCTGTCCTGGAGGTCAAAATAATGCTTGGAGGGGACTCTCAGATCCTCCTATCCATGTATAGCATGCCTTCCTTAGATAATCCTACTTGGAGATAGATTTTTTAAGTCAGGTCATAAATCTGTCAGTAAACAGAACTCTCTATTTTTGAAACTTTTGAGTTGAAACCTACTCCAATTTCGAAACTTAGTTCAAAATCATAGATAGATAACTAATACTAGTATTATTACATCTTCTTGAGTACATTTTGCAGCAATTTTCATTAATGCATCAATAAGATACATGTCTGTACTACGTCCTCACCAAAAAAAATCCTAAGGCGGTATTCCGGCATTTGTCTCAATAGTGGCACTAATAACGTTCACTCGCAAATGTTTTCTACTCGAGCTACGGATAATGCGGTTAGTGTTCCTGCAGAAGAAACACTTTCACAATTTACACAAATAGTGCCAAAAAGGGTGAGGCCTCATAGGCAGCACGACAATCAGTCACAATAATATATTAGTCACCGAAGCTAACGCCTTGTATGTTTCCATACAGGCCGTTCTCGAGGAGAACACATCTCGAGAAACGTGGTCGTGTTTCAACACCACATGACGGGGGACCAAAGTAAAGTGTGAACGGGTCATCACGGTTGGGAATTTTATCAACCCAACGGATACCACCTAGTGCCCCATAAGAGGCACTCTGATGACGAGCGTTGTGTATGGCTCATTGAACATGAATTGTCAAGGAGTTGCATACTATCGCGTTCCTGACAACACGATAGGGCCTCCACACTTTTTTCCTGAAACACGCTTGGGGACCGGCATTTGCATATGTTCTCAGAACCATGAAAGGATTCAGAGACTCATATTAACTCCTCGTGCCAAGCCACGGGGACAATCACATACCACTTCTTGTATAGCAAGCTTATCGCATTTGATCTGCTTGCTGTGGCGTACCTTATCTCTTACCTGATCTCGGAGCATCGTACTGAATATAATAACACATATGTTATCTTTTGTCGAAGTGTTGCAACAACAATTCCCCCGGTACTACTAAAGCGTAGTCCGCAGAGGTTTATATTCAGATGGGGCGAGTAAGATCAGGAACAAGATGATGACATAGAGTTTTTACGTGGTTTGGGCCACCTGAGCGTAATACCCTACTCCACGGGGTGGTTGTTGATTGAGAATTGGTAAATATGGCGAGTGTCTAAGGATGCTAATTTGCGTGTGAGCTTAGTTGTCTTTTACCGTGCGACGCAGTCCTTTTATATGCTAAGGGCTGGCCGTTACACTATATGCCTGGCCCGATAGGTGGCCCCAACTGTAATTAACCACCTATACACGATCTACATGCATAATATGTGCTTAACTGTGTGATAACACGCCTTAATGGCAGCGTTACCTTTCTTGATGGTCCTCTGGTCGTGTGTCATTAATACTGAATTAATGACACATTAATCAGGTCTTGTAATGGCAGTTTGATAGCCTCTTGAATGTTTGCGCCGTTGGAGATCCTGTAGTCGTTGCAGGCCTAGGTTTGGAGGTCCAACATGGACAGCTCCAGAGCTTCCCTTTGTGGGGAGGTAGGTCTAGAGCCACCTGACGCGTGGTGGCACCGGAGCTTCCCTCTACTGGGGGTTACGTCCAGTGTTGCTGGACACATGGCGGTACCGAAGTTTCCCTATGAAGGGAGGTAGTTCTGGTCCCGCAGGACACGTGGCAACACTGGAGCTACGCAAACGAGGGATGCGGGCCCATTACTATCAGACGTGTTGCCTTCAGAAGTCTTCAACCCGGACAAAGGAACTCCTTGGTTTTAAGTGTGATATCAGGGGGTACCTAGTATCCAGGGTACCGACAGTGGCCCTCGAGCCCACCTCTGGGAGAAACCCTCAAGGTGAAGTTATACTACCAGAGGTGGGGCCATCTTTGATTCTCGCGCTTCGACTTCAAAGTCTTTTTCCTGGTGGTTGAGGCAACGACAAAGAGTTATGCATCCCCGACGTGGCCCTTTTTGACACGACACGTGGGATCCCAGCGTGCGGATCTCACACAATTGAAAGTCACCGGTTCCCAATACAAAATTCATATCGGTTCCCAGCATAATCTTTGTATCCCTATCAGGCGGCCGTCCTTAGGCTTGCAACTTCTCATCATGACAACGATTCGCCTAGTGTAACTTTTTAAACAAAGTGGACCCGGGCCCCCTTGTCATTGACAAGGTCAATTGCGATTTGGGTCCGAGTTTCCATCTAAGCATTGTAGAGGCTTACTAAAGGTGAAAGTACGCAAAAGTGGAGAACTCTTTACGCCTCCATCTGACATTGCGCTTAGACCTCTCCGCCCTTGCAACCTTTCTTCCTCCTCTGCTCCACTTTGCGGTGATGGAGTTGGGACTTCCTCGGAGCCGGATCAAGAAAAATGAAGACTTGTCGAAATCCGCACCTACATGGGATGGTCAAGAGACTCCTTTAACAACTTGATCCACATCAGCAAGCTCCCGTTCAAGAAGAAGAACCCTTGCGAGATTGTCTACTTCGTGTCGTATGCCATGGTGGGGCTCATCCCACCATTCTCAAGCTTCCTGCTGATGCTGTTGGACTTCTACGGCCTGCAGCTTCATCACCTCGGCCCCCACTCCTTCTTGCTAGTGGCGACTTTTGTCCACATTTGCGAGATGTGGGTGGTTGTGCCGCCCTGCATCGAGCTCTTCCGGACCTTCTTCACGGTCCATGCAAATAGGAAGAGCAATGAGTACCTTGGCTTCTACTACTTCGTGAAGCGCAAGAACTCGCCGCTCAAGTACTTGAAGACCTTCCCTTTCGGAAAGTGGGACACCTGGAAGAAAGACTAGGAGGCCATCACGGTGATCGCCATGATATGCTAGAGCTTCCTGACAGCCTTCCGGCCGTCGACATCGATGTTTGGGAGGTGGCTCCGATGCTATCACAGGAGTACAACCCGATCTTGACAAGGATCCGGGAGTGCGTCAAAGGAGGAGTGACTCCTATGATGGTCATCGCCAACTTCCTGACTAATCGGTGGGCTCCACTAAAAATGAGGGAGTGGCCCGCCTGGGTGTTCGGTGGAGAGCATGATCCCAACCGGATTGAGACGGGCTTCGGGTCCAATCTGAGTGAAGGAGCTTTGAAGCTTCATCTCCAAAAGTTGCAGCACGGAGTCATATACCCCGATGATCTGACTCCTCCAGTAGACTTCCTGCCCTTAAACATGGTGCCAAAGATCAAGAGAGAGTTGTGGAAGAAGATGCCAGCTCTTGATGACCTGGGCCTCTTGGACAAGCGGCGAAGCGCTCCTCCGGCCGCGATTGTTATTTTCAGAGCTACTTGCTCCCCTGAAAGTTCCATACCTACACCAGTCAGTGGGAAAGGCAAAGGTCTCATTGCTTCCCCTCCATAGAAGTCTACCTTCGGCCGAGGCAAGGAGAAGGCTCCCATCGAAGTTCCGAGTCGCAAGCAAATGCTGACGAGGAGCGATGGGAGCAGAGTGAGGGAAGCTACGACAGAAGTGACCCCTCAACCTTGGCTCAGATCTGTGATGATCATGCCTCTAGCTCTGGATGGTTCTTCGGCTCTAGTGCCCGCAAAGGGTGCTGGCTCTGGCAAGTCAACTCCCACCCCGATGCGAGTTGGTGGCTCTGGGTCCGGGGTGCAACCTCCGACGCCGGAGGTCCCAGAGGTGGCAGCTTGTATGGCCGCCTTAACTTCAGGTTCGGGTCCTGGAGCATCTGCCACACCGGCAATGGCGGGCTCTAGCTCCCAGCGCCCCAAGAAGAGGATTCATGCCGATTGGAGCAGCAATACTCCTAGGTTAGCATCAGCTCTTTAGTTTTAATTTTGATTTTGTTTCTTGCTTTGTCATTAATTCTCTACTTTCTGTTTCCAGAATGTCAAGAACAAGCACTACGGCTCCATTGTCTACTACGGCTCTGAAGGCTGCATCGGTTTAAGCTCCCGCATCAGCTCCTGCCTCTTTCCCAGTGGAGGTCGCAGATGACACAAAAGCTCCGGCGTCGGCTGTCGTGGAGACAAGTCTAGAGCCAGCAACTGAAGCTCTCGTTGTAGAGCCGGACCACTCGGAAGAAGAATTTGTTGAAGCTTCAGCAGTTCCAGGGCCTGTCGTAGAAGCTCCGACAATGGTGCGGGAAGCGGGTGAAACTCCGGCCAATGTTTCAGTGTCAGCTCTGGAAGCGGCAGCTCTGGAGGTGGTTATGTCTGAGCCAGCCCAACGATCTGGCTGCAGGTCCTTCATACTCTGATCCAATGATTGAAGATCTGGCTGAGGGACCCTCTACATCAGCCCCGGAGGTTGAAGCTCCTGCGGTGGGACCATCTTCTGTCGCAGTGCATATTGATGAGCTCCCAGAGGTCGGCCCCGGCGATGTGGAGCTGTTGGACAACATGCTCGGGCCGTGGAATCCGATATTGATTTTGGAAGACCCACTGGAGCCCACTGAGGCAATTCAAGCGGGACCAGAGTCGATCCCCCTGGCATTGTCTATAGACAATGCTTGCTCAAATCTTCGCCAGGTCTAGCTCGCCTTCGACCACGAAAGAAAAACTCTCAAAGAAGAGGGCAACACCTTAAGGCGTTGGCGCAACAGACTTCATTTCAAGACAAAGCTAACACAATCCCGACTGGCTGACCAGAAAGAGTGGGTGGCCAAGGAGAAGTCCTGGCTGGCACGGTTGGACCGCATGCTCAATGAGAGAGAGACCATGATTAAGGCCCTCGATGACAAGATCCGAGAGATATTTTAGCATGCTAAGAAGGTAAATGAGGCGGCCGACGACCGTTCGTATAACCTCAATAAGCTGAATGAGCATCTACTCATGCGTCGGGAAGCCTTCGATAAAAAGGAGGATAAGCTCCTGGACAATGAGGAAGACCTCATGAGGAAGGAGGAGGAGCTCACCCACAGGCTGGTGCAGGGAGAGCAGAGCTTGGTTGTGTAAAACCACACTTTCATGGCATGTTAAGTTCATATGGGTTTTGTGATCAACTATTTTAGATATCCAATATAATGGTGCACATGAACTATGCCATCCAAAACTTTTCTTGCACTCTTTGTTAGATTCTTTTAACATGGGTATTAGACTTCACCATGAATCCAAATTATATTCTATTCACCTTTTTAAGAATAAGAATTTTTGGATAAGATTTAGTAAGCAATGCACAATGAATCCCTAATAAGCTCTAAACCAAATATTCAAATTAAGGGCTCTAAATTTTTCCATGAGCTCCTAAATTCCTCAGTAGCATGCTTACAAAGTTTCAAGATTTTAGGAACTCCTTTGCTATTTTAATTGAGACGCTCAACGAATTTGAATCAAGTTTAAATTCGAATTCAAAGTCTGGTAAATATAGATTTGAACATAAAGATCTAAACCCACCATTGTGTTCATCACAATTTTCCTGACTTATCCCTGAAGTTTCATGATTTTTGAAGATCATTTACTATTTTTAAGTGATTTACTAAAGGTGCAGTGGCTGTGGGGCTGACTGGCGGGACCCACCAGTCAGCAGCCCACGTGCAGCCGCATTTCAGCGCGCGCTGCGCCCGCCACCGCGACGGCGTGCATGCACGGCGCGACACCAGCCCGCCACCGCCGTTGAAACCTATAAATAGCGCCCTGGACTCTCCCTTATCAACTCCCACTCGCCCTTATCACCTCCCACCCCGCTGAGTCGACGAATTTCGCCATTTCCATCCCGCGCGCGAGCTTCCCACCGCCGGCGCCGCGCGCCCGTTGCTGGCCAACCGGAGCACTCTCGCGCCAAGCTTCCAACAGCTAGGTGATTCCTCTCTTCCTCCTCTATCTTCCGGGTCGATCTTTTCGTTGCATAGTTGACGGTTTGGCCGATGATTTTGAGGCTATACCGACGGTCGCCGTTGTATTCACCCCGCGCTGTCCCTGCTCCACGTTGCTAGGCCGCTGCATGCCGTTCCGTGCTTCGCCTCCCATAGCAAACTGGTGCGCCGGGACACGCTCTACGTAACGGTAGAAGCCATTCCTGGTTTGCGCGTATATCGAGCAAGTTAGCTAGATTTTACTCTTGGCCGAAGCTTATGAACACGCTCGGTATTTTATGCAATTAGAGTTCCATGCTTAATCACTCTTCCCGATTGCTAGCAAATGGTTTCTACGCTCTCTTGCGCATCCTCACGAAATGGAGTCACCGGAAATGATCGAGTGTAGCTCAAGAATCGCGAGTTCTCCCCTCCGCCGGTGAAAAGTTGCCTCTGTCGCCGTCGACGACTACTTTGCCGACCGTTACACGACGATAGCGCATGTCTCGCGCGTTCCTCATGATTCCAGGAAACTTCCCCAGCCTTTTTAGACGGATTTTAGCCACAGGGCGGCCGTTCCGACATGGCCGGAGCCCTAGCATCCGCCGCCGCCGGTGCGCCATGGTTTCCGACCGTCAGCAGACATCCCCGACCCCACCATCGTGCTCAGCGCATTATTTTACGGTCGGGTGCCCAAGGATGGGGGCTGCGGTGGCCAGTAACTCCAATCCGGCGAGGCTCGCCGGAGAGCACCGCCGCAGGAGCCCCGCGCGCCGCCCGCGTCGGGAGGTAGAAGACGACGCGGCGGGTCCCGCGTGTCAGCGGCTGTAAATCCCGTCGGATCAGGTGTGGCCACGGGATCTGCTGTGGCTACGCGGTGGAATTCTGTGGCCCCGTGTTGTTTAAATACTATTGGTTCGTTTTAAAACAGTAGGACCCACGAGTTAAATCAAATTAGGAATTTATTCCAGATTAGGCTCCAACTTAGAAAATCCATAACTTTCTGTAGGATACTCCAAAAATCTTCAAACAAATTTTGTTAGAAAGCCCTTGAGCTCTAGTTTCTTTCAATACCAATTAGGTTCTGTGAAACCCAAAGTTAAATTCTGTAGAAAATAATATTTCCTAATGCAAATGCAATTTTTCCAGACAAGATATCCACGGGAAAAAACCCCAAAATTCACATAAAAATTTATTGTCCTATTCTTGATTATCAGGAAAAGTTTGGGAGCCATAGCACCTGTTTAACTCTCTGTATAATTCAATTTCCTTTTTCAGTTATTGAATTTTCACAGCTATTAGGTTGCTTTATTAGGTCCCAAAATTTGACTGAGTCTTCCTTTAGTCATACCCTAGCTCCTGCTAAAATCTTGGATTTAATTAACCTACTATACTAGTCCTAAATCAGTTACAAACTAAATATTGATTTAATGTCTAGAAACTCAATATTAAAGTAAATCCAGAAATTCTTGCCGAATTAGAAATACAATAACTCCTTCCCCACAGCTTAGAAAATTATGAAACAAATTTTGCTAAGACCAGAACCACTCCCTCTATCTTGATTATCAACTGTTAGCTAGGTTCAAGCTACAGTTTCCTCTCGGAAATTTTTGGAAGTTGATTGCTTGCCATACTTTCGGAGACCACAATCTGCTATGATCATCTCCTGTTCTTTGCAAGAGCCTTGATCATATTCCCTAGTATCTACCATCGAAGTTCCAAAACCAATTAAGGTCCCTGTCATATAGTGATCACCATGAATTAATTTGTGGTCTTAAAAATAATTAAATTTCAAAGTCATTTATATATCCATGTTATCTGCATATCGTATAGTGACCGAAGTCGAGGAGGAGCCAGAAGCCTTGGAAGAGAACCTTCCAATTTTTAACTCAGACTGTGACCTGCAGCAAGGCAAGCCCCGGTTTGCATTTAAGTCGTTTATAAACTTTTGCTTTATCACTATGATGAGTAGTATATGAATTGTGCATTACGTTTAGGGTAAATGATACTCCACATGCATGACCAAAAATCCCAGGGTTTATTTGGCAAGAGTTACAGTTTGACCTATAGTAACTGCTTTGCTAATGCATAGGAAATCCGGTAGAAGTCGAGTAGTTGGAATCTACTCGCGAGAGATGTATCTCACAGGATTGGTTGAATAGGAAATGGCTTAATATAATGAAATTGAGACCGGGCAGGGAATGGATAGGAAGCGGCGAGAATTGAGTCTCGGTCGCATAGCCCTGCCTGTGACGATTAAGGCCCGTCCGTATGCGGCCCCTTCGGACAAGCTTGAATTGTACCGGCAACATAATGGACATATGGAATCCAATAAACTGACGTAGCTTGGTCACTTGGGTGTCGAGGCATACCGTTCCGTTTTATAGGTGTGGGTTGAGGGTAGCAAGGTGTAAATCCGCTGGTGGGCACGTCAGAGTACGCCCCACGCAGGGACCTCCTGCCCATGACGGATCGACCGGTTCGGCATTTGAGTGTCTTGCGAAAGGTTGCCATATACGCCTAGTACTGAAGTGTTATGTAGGTACGGGTGTGCTCGCTGACACTTCCGAACGACGTATGTGTCGTGTTGTCCGGGTGTGTCCTGATTGCAATCACTGTCCCTCGCAGTAATAGAGTACCACTTGTTCACTGAGCGGTGACGTAGTAAATACTAAAGAAGTCAGAAATTCATATTGTATTGATTTATAAGTATTTTGCAACCTTGTATGATTTAGAGATAGTATAATTAAAAGTTTACAATTTCCCCATACTTTAGCTGTAATAGCATTATGTGCTCTGAGCATGTCATATCATCGGTAAAGCGTTTCTTGTTTGATTGTGGAACCCATGATGTGCCGTGCTTGGAGAATGTCATTTGCTACATAAAACCTGATTATAAGGACCCACTTGTAGGCGAGTCCATTTATGCTATTCCTTACCTATGTTTAGTGTCCCCTTGCATATGTCTAGTGAGACGGTTAAGACTTGCTGAGCCTTATGCTCATGTTTGCAGTTAACGAGTTTTTGCAGGTTTTTCTGTTGATGAAGGGTTTGACGATGAGGCTGCACCCCCTCCAGGGTGTACAGCCGAGTGGGAACCCTGCACGCCGCCCTAAATGAGTGTTGCTAGTGCAAAGTATCCCCGGCATGGATAACTTTGCTTTTTGCATATCTAGTGCTGAGAGCGTAGCTATGATATGTATATATTTCTTTACATCCGTTAGTATTGTGAAAACTTCCGCTGTATGAAAAATAAAAGACTCTGTCTTGTACTTATTCAGGTTCTATTCTTGTATAACTGTTGGGTGTCGCATCGCACGACACCACCCAATGAGATCCTCGGATGTGTGGACTCCGGTCCTCACAGACATGGTATCAGAGCGTCATTGGGAAAAGTGTACTTAAGAAGGACATATTTTCAAAAAAATAGGATTTGAGTGAGGAATTAGCTATATGCCCTTATAAGGAGTATTATTAGTATAAGATATAAAGGTGGTAAACTAACTATGTGTTATTATATTCTGTAACGACGTCCCGACGTCAGGTAAGAGGTAAGGTACGTCACCGAGAGCGGATCAATCTCGGTAAGCTCAGCATACGAGGAGTGGTATGTGAAATTTCTGTGGCTTGGCACGGGAAGTTAATAGGAGTCTCTGAAACTCTCAATGTTTCTGAGAACCTATGACACGCGGTACCCCAGCGTGACACAAAATTAGTGGGAGCCCCCGTTGGGTGGTGTATAACCCGATAGTATGCCTCTCTAGAACCATTCATGTTCTATGGGAGCATGCGAAACACGTATGCCCGAGCGTGTATAAGCCGGATCGTACGGGAGTCTTTGCTGTATAGACGTATTTACAGCCATGTACCTCGGGACATGGCCTCGCTCGAGGACGACTCACGCCAGAGTCGTATGCATTTACTTTTAGTTATATATTATTGTGACTGCCTGTCGTGTTTCCCCGTGCCACCCTTGAGGTGCGAAGGTGTAAAAGGGGATTGTTTGTCTTCTGCAGGTACACTAACTCCGGTAGCAAGCCGTGTAGAAGCCGTTTGCGAGAGAGCGAATTAGGGACCACCTATAGACGTAACCGGAAATACCGGATAGAATTTTCTTTGGTGAGATACGTAGTACCGGCAGTATCCAACATGATACTAGACCATCCCCACCGACAGAATGGTTGCATAATGCTTTGGATAGTCCAAATATCAGATGCTGGTAGGTTGGGCTCTGCAAAAAGGATATCAAGATTTTTGTCTTCTGGCAGGAGTTGGCTCGACTTCGCCAAGGTGAAATCTTGATTATTTGAAAAAAAAAAATATAAGAGTATTCACATATGGGTTGAAAGCTTGTGAAGATCTCTACAACTTCTCTGTTGACCGCAAAGACAGAAAAGCTTGATGCTTTATTCAGAACTAGGGTATAAGGCAACTACTCCAGATGACCTTCCCGTTGTACCCGTCTCTGTATTTTGCTATAATTTGCTGAAGAAGAATCCCCTGCCTTTTCGTGATACATGTTTGAAAAGGGCAGGAGGAGCTTTACACGTTTCGTGGGGGAAGTTTTCCTGATTTGGGTTGGAGTTAAATCAAAGAGGGAAGTCAACGCAAGCAAACTGCAGAACTGCTGGCGCAAAACCAGACAGTTCAACTGTTAAGTTTGGACAGTTATAACTCCTAATCCAGAATAGTGACATTGTCCCATATATACCTTTATGGAAAGCTTAGTAAGTCCTATATCACCTTTATTTGTCATTCCTGACCTGAATATGGGTATATTCATGCCGAATTCCCAATTTCGTAAACTTGGTTCTTGCGGCCCAGAACTTGGAACAGATTGCACAGGATTGCGGATTTGTGCGTGATACCTGTATAACAAAGTTTTTAGGGTAGAAATCTTTTATTTCTGGATTGTTAACACGCTGTTATGCAATGTTTATTTTGACATTTCCTCAATATCTTATCATGATAAACCTGTATAGAATGTGGAGGCAAACCCATATACAGGGGAGGTTCTGTCAACATTTCCAGAAAACTTGAGTCAACTTAAAACCTGTATGGATTCTTCATATTAGTTCACCTGGAACTGTATGAGTACAATCCGGAAAGTTTTTGAAGTGTACTACAACTTTTGTTTTCAACTTAACTTTTAATTCGGGCTTTTCCTGTATGAAACTTATGGGTTAATACAGGAAGGTCAGATGAACAAGAACTGTGATCATTTCCAGTTTGCAGCTTTGCCTGAACCAATTGATTATGGATATTTCTTTTTGTCCCACATCATCAGTGATTGGGTTGAATACTTAAACGGTGTATTGATATCCGGGTATATTTGTCCACAGATGGCAGCACCAAGAATTCAGTTGCCTAATGGATGGGTGTTCTCAACATGCACCGGGCAAGCCGGTTTCCCGGACGTGTTTGCACGGTTGCTCGGCCAGTTTGGCTATCTGGTGTTACCTAGCTATTGGGGCAAGAAGTTCCAGGAGGGCGGTATGTGGAGTTGCACCATCTACGTCGATGTGCCTGCCGGTCCACCGCACCTCGGATGGGCTCCATACTCCATCAAGATCAAAGGATTGATATTAGAAGAAACATGGAGCTACGCCGCAAGTGTTGCCATAGGGAGGTTTTGCAAACTCCATTACCGTCATCTGGTGGGTACTCCGTATGAGTTCTTTCCAGTTAACGGCAGGGCTTCTGAAGCCTGGGCAACCCGCTTGCTTGCGAAGGTGGGAGAGCATGGTGAAACATCCGCAACAGCCTTAGCGATGTATGCAGCGCATCACATCGCGAGAAGGGTAATCAAAGGGCATGCATAAAAGAATTGACAAACAATCTGAAGCAAGCCATGATGCGAGCCAATCACTTTGAGTGGGCAAATGACGGACCTAGGGATATGATGGCTCCTCTCAATCATCGTTTGAACCTTAGGGAGAATCAGTGGCATGACGCTGTTATGGATTTGGCCGCATCTCGCCAGGAGACTCTAGAGAGAGATATTGATCTAGAGGCAAGCCTACTCTATGGGCACCAACGGGACACCCAGTTGAACGCGGTGACTGCAGACAGGGATCAGTCCAGAGTAGAGGCTAAGAGCTGGAAGGCCAGCTGTGAGCAGGCTCAGCAGGAGAACGAGGCCTGGGGGATGTTTATGATACAGACGGATTGGCAAACTATGGTTGCCAAAAGGGCGTCACTTTTGGGCGAGGCCTCATCTTCTGTTCCAGCAACCATACCGATGGTGCCTAGTCCGGAGGATGACAAGGAAGAAGAAGATCCTCAGGAGATCGAGTTTTATGAGTAAAAGGGCAGTGAATATGAATCTATCACTTTAGGCCGAGTATAAGGATGGGTAGTAAACACCACGCGTATTTTGCAACTTTATGAGTCATGTTGTCAATAGTAGTGAGGTGGATGTACAATATTATAGGCATGCCGACTTGTGGCGGCCAAGCATAGATGAGATGACTTCTTTAGATGAAGTCTGTCTAATTTTGGGGATCTATTGCAAACTTGGGCCCAAGATAATATAGATTGTATAAAGTTTGTACTTTGTCAATTTATGTGAATGTTATGCATCATCTATTGTTGTCTACCGCATTACTATTTTTATGGAAGGCTAAACTGAGGCAATGAGACTTATGGTATGAATCATTGTATTGCAGTATGGTGCGTACTCGTACCAGTCAAGATGGGGGAGGCTCCAGTGGAGGTCAGGGGGGTGACACACCACCCCCGGGACAGAATACGCCTCAAACACAACCACCTCCACCACCTCCGCCCGCACTTCCCAGGAGTCTTGCAGAGGTTCTTGCTGCAGTACTCGGCTCGCGCGACGAGCAAACCGAGCTACTGCGGACTCTGGTGCAGCACTCGTCCCGTCAAGGGGGACGACAAAATGATGGACCACGTCAGCAATTTCAGAGTTCCTACTCTGATTTCTCATCGACACATCCACTGGTATTCAGAGAGGCCGATGAACCGTTGGATGCGGATAATTGGCTCCGCACCATTGAAGGAAAGTTCGGCTTACTCGAGGTAACCGAACAGCAGAAGACGTTGTTTGCAGCGCAACAACTGCAGGGGTCTGCCGGTGCGTGGTGGGCCAATTACCTTGCCGCACGCCCCGCAGGCCATGTCGTAAGCTGGACCGAATTCCGGGAGGCGTTTCGCGCCTACCACATCCCTCCCGGGATTATGAGGAGGAAGCTTCAAGAGTTCTTGGAGCTAAGGCAAGGAGGAAGGAGTGCATACGAGTACTCCAAATCATTCAACCACTTGGCCCAATATGCTCAGGACCAAGTGAATACCGAAGATCGGAAGCGGGAATGTTTCTACCGGGGTTTGAACCCCAAGTTGAAGGACAAGCTTGTCCTGTTCAACCGCAGCAGCTTCAACGACATAGTCAATGCCGCTATCATGCAGGAGGACGCTACGCGCGAGCTATCCTCAGATAAGAAGAAGAGGAGTGTTCCGCAGGGCAGTGGAGGTGGTGCTCCTCAGAAGTACCGTATGGTGTATCGATCGCCATCCGGCCAGAGGTGGCAACCGCCCTCACGACCATCAATGTCCAGTGGTCGCCAGATCAACAACTTCGGATTCCGGCCACAACAACAACAGGGGATGGTCCCACGTGCACTTCCACCTCCACCACGTGCACCGGGATTCCGTCCTCCCCTTCGTATTGGCCAAACCCCGTACACGTGTTTCACGTGTGGACGTACGGGGCACTTCGCCAAGGATTGTCCGCAGAATCGACAAGGCGGAGGGCAATCATCCTACCAGGGGGCCAACCCACCCCGCAATCAGTTCAAGAAGCCAGCCACCAGACCCGGCAACATCCACCACCTCGGCATCGAGGACGTTCCAGAAGGCGCACCCGTGCTCACGGGTACGTTCTCTGTCTTAAATCATTCCGTAGTCATACTTTTTGACTCCGGAGCTTCACACAATGTCATTAGTAAATCTTTTGTCGTTAAAAGTCAATTGCCTGTTATCTCCACAAAAACTCCATATATGATTTGCACTCCAGCAGGGAGGGTAGTAACATATGAGGTAGCCCATAGAGTGCCTCTTGACCTAGATGGGAACGTTTATCCTACCTCCTTCATTATCCTAGAGACTCAAAAGCTAGATATCATCTTAGGAGTGGCATGGTTGCAATACCATGGTGCTATTCTTGATATCGTTCCTCGAAAAATTTATCTAAACTCTCCACTCCATCAGCCCCAGGTTCTCAATCTTGAGAACATCATTCCATTAGACCCATCCACTCACAACACCGAGGTTATGGAACTTAAGGATATTCCGGTAGTATGTGAATACCCGGACGTGTTTCCTGAAGATCTTCCTGGGATGCCACCAGAAAGGGATATAGAGTTCAAGATTGAACTTGCGCCAGGAACAGTACCAATCTCAAGACCACCCTACAAGATGGCACCCAAGGAACTTGCAGAACTTAAGGAACAGTTAACCGAACTTGAGAACAAAGGTTTCATACGTCCAAGTTCATCGCCATGGGGTTGTTCTGAACTGTTTGTAGAAAAGAAAGATAAGACCTTGAGGTTGTGTGTAGACTATCGTCCACTTAACGCTGTCACTATCAAGAACAAGTATCCACTACCACGGATTGATATTCTTTTCGATCAATTGGTGGGTGCTAAAGTATTTTCGAAGATGGATCTTCGTTCTGGTTATCATCAAATTAGAATCCGACCAGAAGATATACTAAAGACAGCATTCTCGACGAGGTATGGACTGTATGAGTACCTTGTTATGTCCTTCGGATTGACCAACGCGCCGGCTCATTTCATGTATCTCATGAACTCAGTGTTCATGCCGGAATTGGACAAGTTCGTCGTGGTCTTCATTGACGACATACTTGTGTATTCAAAATCCGAAGAAGAACATGCTCAACACTTGCGTATCGTGCTTCAACGATTACGGGACCATCAACTATATGCTAAGTTCAACAAGTGTGAATTCTGGATCGGCCAAGTGCCATTTTTAGGGCACATCATATCAGCAGAAGGGATTGCAGTTGATCCAAGCAAGATCAAGCAAGTCCTCAAATGGGAGTCTCCAAAGTCTGTACATGAAGTCCGAAGTTTCCTGGGTTTAGCAGGATATTACCGGAGGTTTATACCCAGTTTCTCCAAAATAGCTAAACCAATGACAGAACTTCTAAAGAAAGGACAAAAGTATGTATGGACTGAGGCATGTGAGGCAGGTTTCAAAGCATTGGTGAAACACCTTACAACGGCACCAGTTTTAGCCCAACCAGACACAACCAAATCATTTGATGTCTATTGCGATGCATCTGGGATTGGTTTAGGTTGTGTGTTAATGCAAGAGCGAAGAGTGATCGCGTATGGATCGTGACAGCTTCGGAACCATGAGCAGCACTACCCGACTCATGATCTTGAGCTGGCTGCTGTGGTATTGGCATTAAAGATGTGGAGGCATTATTTACTGGGTAATCTAGTGCACTTGTATACTGATCACAAGAGTTTGAGATACATTTTCACCCAGAAGGATTTGAATATGCGACAACGGAGATGGTTAGAGTTGATCAAAGACTATGAAATTGAGATCCACTACCATCCAGGTAAAGCAAATAGTCGCAGACGCTCTGAGCCGCAAGTCCCATATCAACAATCTTTCAATTACCTCGATAAAGGGAAAAGAAGAACTGAGTCTCTACTTGGTTCCATATGGGGCGCTCTACAATCTCGCTCTCATTCCTACCATCAGGGAGGATATTATGGCAGCTCAGAAGGAGGACAAGGGGATGTCGCATATTCAGCAAAGAATGAAGAAGGGGGAGATGAAATGCTTCCGAAGTGACGATGAAGGTACCATCTGGTTTAACGACCGTATAGTGGTACCCCGAAACATGGGACTTAGAAAGAAGATACTGGACGAAGATCATTTGTCCAAGTATTCCATTCATCCGGGAAGCAACAAGATGTACCAAGATTTGAAGAAGAAATTCTGGTGGACTCGGATGAAGAGAGAATTAGCTAAATACGTGTCCGAGTGTGATACGTGTCGGCGAGTAAAGGCCGACCATATGAAGGCAGCTGGACAGCTTCAACCTTTAAGCATACCGGCTTGGAAATGGGAGGATATCAGTATGGATTTCATTGTTGGGTTGCCTCCCACTCTCCATAAACACGACTCCATTTGGGTGATCGTTGACCGATTGACCAAATCGGCTCATTTCATACCGGTCCGCGTGGCATACAATGCGAGGCGATACGCGGAAATTTATATCTCCAGAATAATATGTCTACATGGTGTACCCTGTACCATCATCTCAGATCGTGGAGCTGTATTTGTTTCGCGATTCTGGGAGCATCTCCACGCTGCACTGGGAACCAAGTTAATTCGGAGCTCGGCCTATCATCCTCAGACCGATGGTCAGACCGAACGGGTGAATCAAGTGCTAGAAGACATGCTTCGTGCCTGTGCCATCCACCAGGGCAAGAACTGGGATGATCATCTACCTTTGGCGGAGTTTTCATACAACAACGGTTACCAGGCTAGCATCCAGATGGCGCCATATGAAGCTCTCTATGGCCGAAAGTGTCGCACACCCTTGAACTGGTGCGAATCAGGTGAACGGGCAGTGTACGGCATCGACTTAGTAAATGAAGCCGAGGATCGAGTTCGCACTATTCAGGCGAATCTCAAAGCTGCTCAGTCTCGTCAGAAGAGCTACGCGGACAAACGACGTCGACCTCTTCACTTCGAAGTTGGAGATCAAGTTTATCTCCGGGTATCCCCTATGAAGGGTATCCATCGCTTCGGGGTAAAAGGGAAGCTAGCTCCCCGCTTTATTGGGCCATTCGCAATAATCGAAAGATGCGGACCTGTGGCATATCAATTGGAGTTACCAACGTCACTTTCAGGAGTCCACAATGTATTCCACATTTCCCAATTGCGGAAATGTCTTAAGGCTCCAGCTGATATCCGCATAGAGGATTTGGAAGCTCTCCAACCAGATCTCACTTATTCCGAGCATCCAACTCAGATCATCGATGAAAAGACTCGCACCACAAGAAGTCGCACCTTGCATTTCTATAAGGTTTTGTGGAGCAACCACAGTGCGGAAGAAGCCACATGGGAAAGCGAGGAGTATCTTAGAACGAACTATCCGAACTTGTTAGTGGCATATGTTCGATAGATCCTTTTTCCTTTACCTTCTTTTGTAATCTCGGGACGAGATTCTTTTAAGGGGGAAGGAATGTAAAACCCCACTTTCATGGCATGTTAAGTTCATATGGGTTTTGTGATCAACTATTTTAGATATCCAATATAATGGTGCACATGAACTATGCCATCCAAAACTTTTCTTGCACTCTTTGTTAGATTCTTTTAACATGGGTATTAGACTTCACCATGAATCCAAATTATATTCTATTCACCTTTTTAAGAATAAGAATTTTTGGATAAGATTTAGTAAGCAATGCACAATGAAGCCCTAATAAGCTCTAAACCAAATATTCAAATTAAGGGCTCTAAATTTTTCCATGAGCTCCTAAATTCCTCAGTAGCATGCTTACAAAGTTTCAAGATTTTAGGAACTCCTTTGCTATTTTAATTGAGACGCTCAACGAATTTGAATCAAGTTTAAATTCGAATTCAAAGTCTGGTAAATATAGATTTGAACATAAAGATCTAAACCCACCATTGTGTTCATCACAATTTTCCTGACTTATCCCTGAAGTTTCATGATTTTTGAAGATCATTTACTATTTTTAAGTGATTTACTAAAGGTGCAATGGCTGTGGGGCTGACTGGCGGGACCCACCAGTCAGCAGCCCACGTGCAGCCGCATTTCAGCGCGCGCTGCGCCCGCCACCGCGACGGCGTGCATGCACGGCGCGACACCAGCCCGCCACCGCCGTTGAAACCTATAAATAGCGCCCTGGACTCTCCCTTATCAACTCCCACTCGCCCTTATCACCTACCACCCCGCTGAGTCGACGAATTTCGCCATTTCCATCCCGCGCGCGAGCTTCCCACCGCCGGCGCCGCGCGCCCGTTGCTGGCCAACCGAAGCACTCTCGCGCCAAGCTTCCAACAGCTAGGTGATTCCTCTCTTCCTCCTCTATCTTCCGGGTCGATCTTTTCGTTGCATAGTTCACGGTTTGGCCGATGATTTTGAGGCTATACCGACGGTCGCCGTCGTATTCACCCCGCGCTGTCCCTGCTCCACGTTGCTAGGCCGCTGCATGCCGTTCCGTGCTTCGCCTCCCATAGCAAACTGGTGCGCCGGGACACGCTCTACGTAACGGTAGAAGCCATTCCTGGTTTGCGCGTATATCGAGCAAGTTAGCTAGATTTTACTCTTGGCCGAAGCTTATGAACACGCTCGGTATTTTATGCAATTAGAGTTCCATGCTTAATCACTCTTCCCGATTGCTAGCAAATGGTTTCTACGCTCTCTTGCGCATCCTCACGAACTGGAATCACCGGAAATGATCGAGTGTAGCTCAAGAATCGCGAGTTCTCCCCTCCGCCGGTGAAAAGTTGCCTCTGTCGCCGTCGACGACTACTTTGCCGACCGTTACACGACGATAGCGCATGTCTCGCGCGTTCCTCTTGATTCCAGGAAACTTCCCCAGCCTTTTTAGACGGATTTTAGCCACAGGGCGGCCGTTCCGACATGGCTGGAGCCCTAGCATCCGCCGCCGCCGGTGCGCCATGGTTTCCGACCGTCAGCAGACATCCCCGACCCCACCATCGTGCTCAGCGCATTATTTTACGGTCGGGTGCCCAAGGATGGGGGCTGCAGTGGCCAGTAACTCCAATCCGGCGAGGCTCGCCGGAGAGCACCGCCGCGGGAGCCCCGCGCGCCGCCCGCGTCGGGAGGTAGAAGACGACGCGGCGAGTCCCGCGTGTCAGCGGCTGTAAATCCCGTCGGATCAGGTGTGGCCACGGGATCTGCTGTGGCTACGCGGTGGAATTCTGTGGCCCCGTGTGGTTTAAATACTATTGGTTCGTTTTAAAACAGTGGGACCCACGAGTTAAATCAAATTAGGAATTTATTCCAGATTAGGCTCCAACTTAGAAAATCCATAACTTTCTGTAGGATACTCCAAAAATCTTCAAACAAATTTTGTTTGAAAGCACTTGAGCTCTAGTTTCTGTCAATACCAATTAGGTTCTGTGAAACTCAAAGTTAAATTCTTTAGAAAATAATCTTTCCTAATGCATATGCAATTTTTCCAGACAAGATATCCACGGGAAAAATCCCCAAAATTAACATAAAAATTTATTGTCCTATTCTTGATTATCAGGAAAAGTTTGGGAGCCATAGCACCTGTTTAACTCTCTGTATAATTCAATTTCCTTTTTCAGTTATTGAATTTTCACAGCTATTAGGTTGCTTTATTAGGTCCCAAAACTTGACTGAGTCTTCCTTTAGTCATACCCTAGCTCCTGTTAAAATCTTGGATTTAATTAACCTACTATACTAGTCCTAAATCAGTTACAAACTAAATATTGATTTAATGTCTAGAAACTCAATATTAAAGTAAATCCAGAAATTCTTGCCGAATTAGAAATACAATAACTCCTTCCCCACAGCTTAGAAAATTATGAAACAAATTTTGCTAAGACCAGAACCACTCCCTCTATCTTGATTATCAACTGTTAGCTAGGTTCAAGCTACAGTTTCCTCTCGGAAATTTTTGGAAGTTGATTGCTTGCCATACTTTCGGAGACCACAATCTGCTATGATCATCTCCTGTTCTTTGCAAGAGCCTTGATCATATTCCCTAGTATCTACCATCGAAGTTCCAAAACCAATTAAGGTCCCTGTCATATAGTGATCACCATGAATTAATTTGTGGTCTTAAAAATAATTAAATTTCAAAGTCATTTATATATCCATGTTATCTGCATATCGTATAGTGACCGAAGTCGAGGAGGAGCCAGAAGCCTTGGAAGAGAACCTTCCAATTTTTAACTCAGACTGTGACCTGCAGCAAGGCAAGCCCCGGTTTGCATTTAAGTCGTTTATAAACTTTTGCTTTATCACTATGATGAGTAGTATATGAATTGTGCATTACGTTTAGGGTAAATGATACTCCACATGCATGACCAAAAATCCCAGGGTTTATTTGGCACGAGTTACAGTTTGACCTATAGTAACTGCTTTGCTAATGCATAGGAAATCCGGTAGAAGTCCAGTAGTTGGAATCTACTCGCGAGAGATGTATCTCACAGGATTGGTTGAATAGGAAATGGCTTAATATAATGAAATTGAGACCGGGCAGGGAATGGATAGGAAGCGGCGAGAATTGAGTCTCGGTCGCATAGCCCTGCCTGTGTCGATTAAGGCCCGTCCGTATGCGGCCCCTTCGGACAAGCTTGAATTGTACCGGCAACATAATGGACATATGGAATCCAATAAACTGACGTAGCTTGGTCACTTGGGTGTCGAGGCATACCGTTCCGTTTTATAGGTGTGGGTTGAGGGTAGCAAGGTGTAAATCCGCTGGTGGGCACGTCAGAGTACGCCCCACGCAGGGACCTCCTGCCCGTGACGGATCGACCGGTTCGGCATTTGAGTGTCTTGCGAAAGGTTGCCATATACGCCTAGTACTGAAGTGTTATGTAGGTACGGGTGTGCTCGCTGACACTTCCGAACGACGTATGTGTCGTGTTGTCCGGGTGTGTCCTGATTGCAATCACTGTCCCTCGCAGTAATAGAGTACCACTTGTTCACTGAGCGGTGACGTAGTAAATACTAAAGAAGTCAGAAATTCATATTGTATTGATTTATAAGTATTTTGCAACCTTGTATGATTTAGAGATAGTATAATTAAAAGTTTACAATTTCCCCATACTTTAGCTGTAATAGCATTATGTGCTCTGAGCATGTCATATCATCGGTAAAGCGTTTCTTGTTTGATTGTGGAACCCATGATGTGCCGTGCTTGGAGAATGTCATTTGCTACATAAAACCTGATTATAAGGACCCACTTGTAGGCGAGTCCATTTATGCTATTCCTTACCTATGTTTAGTGTCCCCTTGCATATGTCTAGTGAGACGGTTAAGACTTGCTGAGCCTTATGCTCATGTTTGCAGTTAACGAGTTTTTGCAGGTTTTTCTGTTGATGAAGGGTTTGACGATGAGGCTGCACCCCCTCCAGGGTGTACAGCCGAGTGGGAACCCTGCACGCCGCCCTAAATGAGTGTTGCTAGTGCAATGTATCCCCGGCATGGATAACTTTGCTTTTTGCATAGCTAGTGCTGAGAGCGTAGCTATGATATGTATATATTTCTTTACATCCGTTAGTATTGTGAAAACTTCCGCTGTATGAAAAATGGGATGTGTACACCTATTTGATTTTGTAGCACCTAAAAAAAGGGATTGATCTTTCTTGCATTTGATTTTGTGGAGATAGGTGTTTTCTAGGCTCCTGGGAGGTCTGACGGCGCAGGGGGGTCGAGTGATATGAAAGATGGGATGTGTACACCTATTTATATGGGGTTTCCAAAAGTTACCGTTAGGGTTTAGGAATATCGGACAAGTCCGTTGTGGACACCGGACTAGTCTCGTGTGCTGTGTGTAGCAAACCCTAGGTGTCCCGAAATATTGGAATTGTCCGGCTGAGAGCGGACTTGTCCGATTTTGGTTCTGGAAATCTTCAGACTAGTCTGATAAATATCGGGCTTGTCCGGATATGTGAAACCCTAAGTGAATTTGGAACAAGTCCGCACTTGGAGGACATGTCCGATTTAGATCAGAGGGTTTTTCGGACTAGTCCGTGATAATATCAGACTTGTTTGATTGACATCAGAAAGATATCGGACTAGTCCAGTGCGTGATCGAACTTGTTCGGTTTTGTGCAACTTGTGAAAGTATTGGGGACTAGTACCACTGGGGAGGACTAGTACGATTCTAGTCAGAGAGATATCAGACTTGTCCGTGGTAATATCGGACTAGTCTGGCCTGTGAAAAACTGGACTGTGAGGACAAGTCTGCATTGTGAGGACTTGTCCGATCTTGTGCAGAAAGATATCGCACTAGTCCAGGTTCAGTCGGACTAGTCCGGTCCTGTATGAATTTGTGCAATGTGTGAGATTATTTGTGCTTGAGCCCTTGGGATGTGTTTCTTTAACACACTCAATACACAATGATCTACTACACTTGTTTCTTGAGATCTTTTCCGCATTGTTCCTCATTCTCCTTTCTTTTTGGCACCTTGCTCATTTTCTCATTAGAACCTGTGCTCATCTCAACAAAGTGGTTAGGATCTCATTTGCTTGTCATAAATCATCCAAAACCCACAATGGATTCCTAGATACACTTTCAATCTCCCCCTTTTTGGTGATTGATGACAACCAATTAAGATTTCACAAAATATGATAAAAGGTTGAGATTTTCATAAAGTGTGCACATATGAGTTTAAAACACATTAAGCAATGAATACATGATCCATATGTGCACTCTTTATGGTGGGATGCAGAACTAAGTGTATAGAAACAATAATCATGATGAGAACGATATAATCGACATCAACACATTAACAACAAGCATATATGTCATTCTTAGAGAAAAATCACAGATTTCATCAATATCTTCATAAGCAGTTCAAAACATTGCATCACAGGACCAATAGAGCTAAAAGAGCAAATTATAAGTCTTACAACCCACAAAAGGACAAAAGATACAAAAAGAGAGAGCTCTCCTCCCATCCTACAACTAAAGCCTAAGACTCTAAGACTCCCCCTCAATCTCTCCCCCTTTGGCATCAAGACACCAAAAAGGAGAGGAGGGACCTAAGGTCTTCAAGCCTCACTGTCGGTCCTCTTGTCATCTTCATCTTCATTCTCGGGCCGATGAGGACGAGGAGGAGGAACGGATCCACTCGAGTCCCCAATGCCAAAATAGGCAAGCTCGGAGGGAGTCAAGGGCCCGAGCTCGGTGAAGTCAGAATCTGAGTCATCAGAAATGACTGGAGACAAATTGGGCTCGATCTCCAGCTTTTGGAAAATTTGCTTCACATTCTCTTTGACATATCTCATGTCGACCTTTCTCCTCTTGTTTAGCTTGTGGGCCTTCACTTCGTACTTTTTGCAGGAGGCAAAGATGGTTGATAGATATTTTAAAATACCACTTGGGGACCCCTTTTGAGGAGGGGCCCTAGGAGCGGGAGAAGCCCTAGCATCTCCACTGGCTCTCACTGGAGCCTCAGGGCTGGAAGCTGGAGATGGAGCAGCTTGAATGCTTGGCCGTTGAGGCTTCTGGGGCCTCTAGGGGAGGTGCTCCACATCATTGACGAACTCTATTCCTTTGACCTTCTCAATCATAAACATGAGGTAAGGTGCGTAGCCACAGGACCTGTTCGGTGTGCAGGAGATGTTGACCATGTCGTTCCAAATACAGTCAAATACATCAAACTTCCTGTCTTTGCTAATGACCTTCATCAAGGTCCTAAGGTATCCCTGCACACTCCCAGCATCCCCATCCTTGAGGGCAATGGTCTTCCTTAGAACCCTATTCAATACCACAAAGAGGGGCTTCATGTTCTTGGTAGAAGGAGGATTGAACTTGGAGTTGGGTTCATAGAGAAACTTCATTCTATCCCTGTCAATGACACTAATGTTGTGGATAATCAAATTGTCATTGCTCGAGTTGTCAAGATGCATAAATCTTGCAAACTCTTCATAAGTGATGGTGTACTTGGATCCATGGGTCATCCAAGTCACCCTTTCTTCCTCATCACTGGCAAAGTGACAAGTGTCATAAAATTGGGCTATGACTTCATCATTCCAATTATTCCGGAAGGCAAAGAGATCCTTCAAGCCATGCCTCTCAATAGCCTCTACTACTTCCACAAAGGGTGAGCAACCCTTCTTCTCAAAATGCGCCCAATCTATCCATTGGCTGCGCACCACGGGTGTCTTCATTGGGAGATAGACTGTCTTGTAGAAATCTACATGAAAATTACTCCAAAACCTCCCATCAGTAGCTTGCTTGGGACGGCTTAGCAATCCATATTCCTGAATTTTGCAGCCGTGTCACTGCCCTTGCCATTGAATCTTTCCTCCGCGGGATCCCGAGCCCCTTCCCTTGGAGCTGACAACTTTAGGGGGCCAATCGGGCCCGTCACAATCCCTTTGCCCTTGCCCTTTGCTTGGCGAGGGCCACCTCCAGCAGAAGCCTTGGAGGCAGGCTTCTACACGAGCACCTTCCTTCGAGCCTGGGGAGGATAAGTAGTCGGATCGGATGGGTGCTCTTGGCGCTTCTTGCTAAGGCTCGTCGAGGACCGAAGCATGGCTCCGTGGTCCATCTCGGCCTCGAAATCAGAGATTTCATCGTCGGTGCTCGACATTGTCTTGAGAATATATTTCACAAGGTATTGATGAGAATAGAAGACAAGGAACTGCATTGAGGAATTGAGAAATTAGGGTTGAGTTCAGAAAAATCAGACTAGTCCGGTGTACAGGCACGGACTAGTCCGGTTGACCGGACTTGTCCGTGCATGGGTCGGACTAGTCCCTTGTTCAACCTCTAAAGCCCTAACTATGAGACAAATGGTGATTCCTAATGCACAACTAGCTTAGCATCAATGTAATACATCAAGGAAGCATATGTATGGTGGAAGGAACCAAGCTAGTTGATCACAAATGAAGGAAATAGCAATTTCTAGGGTTTGGGAGGAAAAATTACCAGAATTGTTCGATTCGCAGAGATGTAGGGGTTGAAGGAGCGTACAAGTCCGTGGTCTTCAATCCTTACGCGAAGGAGGTTGATTTCCACCACAACTTGCGAAGTTTTGATGGAGGAAACAAAGAATCGCCTTCAGGAGCTCGAGCGTGGAGAGAGAAAGCTTGAGGCAAGTGTGGGATGAGGAAGATTAGGGTTTGGCGGCGGCTAGGGTTATGGACACAAAAAATCAGACAAGTCCAAAAATTATCGGACTAGTCCGACCTTTTCCAGAGTCTATATCGGACTATTTCGTGGTCTGCCGAACTAGTTTGGCCTAACCGTCACACTGCGGACTAGTTTGCACGGGCGGACTAGTCTGGGCAACCACAGACTAGTCCGTGGTCACCAGGGAAGAAATGCTTAGCCCATTCATATATATTCTAAGTTATTTATTTAGGAAATAGGGATGCAAAGCAAATCAAATAATCTTGATGAATATGATAAGTAAGCATACAACAATCAAGCAATGATCATAATTCACCAAGATCTAGTAATTGACAAAGTTTTTCGGAATAATTGAGAACGATGATTTTCACAACACAATCAATGAATTTTAAAGATAACATTCAGGTATACAAGATTTCAAGCCACACTTCGAGCATCGAGGATATTTAGTTCATTTTGGAGCTCGCAAAAGCGTTTTTCATCAAGTGGCTTGGTGAATATATCGGCTAGTTGCTTTTCGGTATTGACATGTGAAATGGCTATATCTCCCTTCATTGAATGGTCTCTCAAAAAGTGATGTCGGATGTCTATGTGTTTGGTCCTAGAGTGCTCAACGGGGTTATGGGCAATTTTAATGGCACTCTCATTGTCACAAAAGAGTGGAAAACAATTCATATTGTAACAGTAATCCCTTAGAGTTTGTCGCATCCAAAGGAGTTGTGCACAACAACTCCCGTCTGCAACATACTCTACTTCGGCCGTGGATAAGGCAATGGAGTTTTTTTTCTTGGAGGACCAAGAAACAAGGGATCTTCCTAGAAATTGGCATGTATCAGAGGTACTTTTTCTATCTACTTTGCATCCGGCATAATCTGCATCGGCGTAACCAATGAGATTGAATTTGGAACCTTTGGGGTACCAAAGTCCTAGGTTGGGTGTATGAACTAAATACTGCAAGATTCTCTTAACGGCTGTCAAATGACACTCTTTTGGGTTGGCTTGAAACCTTGCACACAAGCATACACTCAACATAATGTTAGGCCTAGATGCACATAAGTAGAGTAGAGATCCAATCATGGAGCGATATACCTTTTGATCGACGTTTGGTCCATCTTCATTGAGATCCAAGTGGCCATTCGTCGCCATGGGAGTCTTTATAGGCTTCGCCTTGTCCATTCAAAACTTCTTGAGTATGTCTTGACGGTACTTAGTTTGGTTTATGAATGTTCCTTCCTGTTGTTGCCTCACATGGAATCCAAAGAAGTACTTTAGCTCTCCCATCATAGACATCTCAAACCTATCTGTCATAATTTTATTAAATTCCTTACAAAAAGAGTTGTTAGTTGAACCAAAGATTATATCATCAACATACATTTGACAAATAAAAAGATCATTGTCAAAGTTCTTTGTAAACAATGTATAATCTACTTTACTGATCTTAAAACCATTTTCAATTAAGAAATCTCTAAGACACTCATACCAAGCTCTAGGAGCTTGTTTGAGGCCGTAGAGAGCCTTACACAATTTAAATACGTGGTCAGGGAACTCTTCATCTTCAAACTCGGGGGGTTGCTCCACATACACCTCCTCCTTAATTGGTCCATTGAGGAAGGCGCCTTTCACATCCATTTGATAGAGCTTGAAATCATGGTGAGTAGCATATGCAAGTAATATTCTAATAGACTCAAGTCTAGCTACGTGAGCAAAGGTCTCATCGAAATCCAAACCTTCGACTTGTGAATACCCTTTGGCCACAAGTCGTGCCTTGTTCCTTGTCACCACCCCGTGTTCGTCTTGTTTGTTGCGGAAGACCCATTTGGTGCCGACGACATTGGACATGGGTGTTTCGACTAGTTCCCACACCTTGCTCCGTTTGAAGTTGTTGAGTTCTTCTAGCATGGTCACTACCCAATCCAGATCCTTCAACGCATCCTCAACTCCGCGTGGTTCCAAAAAGGATACAAACGAATAATGCTCACAAAAATTAGCTATGCGAGATCTAGTGGTTACTCCCCTTTGGATGTCACCGATGATGTTGTCGGTTGGGTGATCCCTTTGGACGCATTGGTGTACTCTTGGGTGTGGCACTTGTTGTCTCTAATCTTCATGGTCATCTTCTTCTCCCTCTAGATGGTTGCCTTCATTGACTTGTTGATCATTTTCGTCTTCTTGAGGTTGATCTTGTATGGAAGCTCCCACTTGATCATTGGCCTCCTCTTGTGGTTCATTTTCCTCATGCATATGTGGAGGTGGTTCTTGTGGTTGAACTTCACCCGATGCCATTTTTCTTAATTCTTGACAAGGAGCTTCTTCTTTACCTAGCATGCATGAATCAACTTGCTCCTTTTGTGAGCCGTTAGTCTCATCGAACACTACATCACGTGCTACTTCAACAATTCCGGAGGTCTTGTTGAAGACACGATAGGCGTAAGAGTTCGAATCATAACCAAGCTAGAAACCTTCATCTAACTTTGAAGTGAACTTTGAAGTCATAGGCTTCTTGTTCAAAATATATCATTTGGAGTCGAAGACTCGAAAATATGAAATATTAGGTTTTTTACCGGTGAGTAGCTCATAGGATGTCTTCTTGAGTAGTCGATGAAGATAAAGTCGATTTATGGCATGGCAAGCGGTGTCTTCTTTTTCTTGATGAATTTCAGCGTGGAGTAGCTCATAGGATGTCTTCTTCTTCTTGATGAATTTATTGGGTTGAGGCTTCGTTTCCTTGGTCTTCTTCTTGTTTTCTTCATATGGGCAATCAACTACAAAGTGGCTATACTCACCCCAGTTATAGCATGCCCTCCTCAACTTTGGTCTTGATTTTTCCTTGTACTTTCCTTCACTTGATTTAGCCCCTTGTCTTTTCTTTATAATTCTTTTGAATTTCTTCATGAAAAGTATCATGTCATCGTCATCCAAGTCACTGCTCTCATCATCACCGTCTTCTTAGTTGAACTTCTCGAGCTTCTTTAGACATGGGCTTGAGAGTGGACTTCAAGGAAACCCCTTTCTTCATTGCCAAGGTGAGATCGGCAATCTCCTTGACATGCTTGGCCTGCTTTTCCATCATCTCAAAGTTGATGATTTTCCCAAGTAACTCATCCAGGGACATCTTCTTGTACTCGGGGCTTTCTCGTATCATCGAGCACAAGGTGACATTGCGAGGCATTAAAACTCTAAGAATGAGCTTCACCACCTCGTGGTCGTTCCACTTCTTGCTTCGGTATGCTCGCACTTTGTTGATGAGCATTTTTAGTCAGTTGTACATATCTTGTGGCGACTCATCTTATTCGATGGAGAATGTTCCCAACTCGCTTTCAATCATCTCGATTTTCGCTTCTCGCACATGACGATAGCCTTCATGTGCAGTTTGCAGCATATCCCATATCTCCTTTGCGATCTCGAGTCCATCCACTTTTGTGAATTCATCCCAACTGAGTGATGAGGTGATGACTGCAACAGCTTCGGCATGTCGATGGATTGCTTGCTCTTGGCTAGGTGTGAGCTCCTCATCATCATCCGAGATATCTATTCTCGTAAACACAATATGCCACAAACATGGATTGAGAGAAATCAAGTGCATTTTCATGTTTTGCCTCCACATTGAGTAGTCATTGCCATCAAAGTGTGGGGCTTTTCCAAGTGGAATAAACAAGTAATGGTTATTGCTACAATTAAGCCGATCGTAGTTGAAAGGATATCGGGAGTAGTCAGTGTGACTACTCCCCTTCTTCTTCTTCTTCTCATCTTCGATCTTTACTTTTCCTTTGGAGAGGGTTTTTTCCCTAGGAGTGCCTTTAGTTCCAGCGTCTCCTCATCGTCATCCTCAAAGTCTTGAATGGCCTCGAGGAGCCTCTCCAATTTTAGGTTCTTTTCTTCTTCAACCTTCTCTTGGTTGACACTCTTGTGTACGTCCTTCATGTCCGACATGATCTCTTCGAGCGATTAGTCTCCTTTTGAAGAACCTGCTCTGATACCAATTGAATGTGGCCTAGAGGGGGGGTGAATAGGCCTTTTTGATTTTCTGTCGGAACCTGCCACACTTAACAACTAGATTAAATCTTGAGATATCAGACTAGTCCGGTGTGTACTAACAAGGTTTATCAAATTTCATCGATTTTCTTGATCCTAGGATGTATGCAGCGGAAATATACTTGTAATTGAAGTGTTACAAAACTATAAACTAGGATGTACCACAAGTTAATCTTATATTCAATGTTTCAACATAAAGTGAGTAAGATTGGTTGAAACTCTAGATATATATGAAGTGAAAGAACAATGGGCACAAAGAAAGAACACAAGCACTTTATCTCGTGGTTCGGTTCCCACAGAGGCAACCTACATCCATGTTGAGGAGTCCACAAAAGGACCGGGTCTTCTCCAACCCTACCCTCATCGGATCGTCATGGAGGCCAATCCTCTTCACTAATCACAAAGGGCAAATAACCAAGTTCAAGGGGCCTTCTCACAGGTTGAGGGCTCCCCAAGATTACAATATGAACACCACCAAGAACACACTCTTAATATCACAATGAAAACCACAGGAGTGTGTTAGGGAATCAAACCAAGAGCTCAATGAGTGATGAATTGTGTCTCTCCAATGATCCAAATTGTATCCTCAAGGGATTGATCTTTCTTGCGTTTGATTTCGTGGAGAGAGGTGTTTTCTAGGCTCTTGGGAGGTGTGACAGCGCAGGGGGGTCGAGAGTTATATAAGATGGGCCGTGTACACCTATTTATATGGGGTTTCCAAAAGTTACCATTAGGGTTTAGGAATATCGGACTAGTCCGTGGTGGACACCAGACTAGTCCGGTGTGCTGTTTGTAGCAGACCCTAGGTGTCCCGAAATATCAGACTTGTCCGACTGATAGCAGCCTTGTCCGATTTTGGTTTTGGAAATCTTCGACTAGTCCGATAAATATCGGACTTGTCCGGATATGTGAAACCCTAAGTGAATTTGAAACAAGTCCACACTTAGAGGACTTGTCCGATTTAGGTCAGAGGGTTTTTCGGACTAGTCCGTGCTAATTTCGGACGTGTCCGATTGACATCAAAAAGATATCGGACTAGTCTGGTGCGTGATCGGACTTGTCCGATTTTGTGCAACTCGTGAAGTGATTGGGGACTAGTCCACACTGGGGAGGACTAGTCCGATTCTAGTCAGAGAGATATTGGACTAGTCCGTGGTAATATCGGACTAGTCCGGTCAGTGAAAAACTAGACTGTGAGGACAAGTCCGCATTGTGAGGACTTGTCCAATCTTGTGCAGAAAGATATCGGACTAGTCCGGGTTCAGTTGGACTAGTCCGGTCCTGTATGAATTTTTGCAATGTGTGAGACTATTTGTGCTTGAGCTCTTGGGATGTGTTTCCTTAACACACTCCATACACAATGATCTACTACACTTGTTTCTTAAGCTCTTTTCCGCATTGTTCCTCATTCTCCTTTCTTTTTGGCACCTTGCTCATTTTCTCATTAGAACCTGTGCTCATCTCAACAAAGTGGTTAGGATCTCATTTGCTTGTCATAAATCATCCAAAGCCCACAAGGGATTCCTAGATACACTTTCAATACTCTGCCATGTTGTTGGTTGCCTTGAAGTCAAGGTGTACCATGTACTTGACCTCTCCTCGGTCTGAGCGAGGAGAAAGCTTCCAGCTCTGCCCCTGCTTCTGCATGAAGCCATCGCAGTAGAGTGTCCAATGAGGCTCACTGAATACAGATACCTTAGGTTCCAGCTTCTGATAACTGTGGCCCCCCTGGAGTTGACGAAGAAGGAGTCCATTCCGCCATGAAGTCAGCCAGCACCTAACTCTTGATAGCATGTCAAGGTAGGAACTCGAGATCGAATTCTGCCAGCTCCGCAGCCCACATGGCAATATTTCCAGTAGAATTTGGATTATGTAATATGGCACGCAGTGAAAAGGATGTTACCACTAGTATCTTGTGGGCCTCGAAGTAGTGACGTAGCTTTCTTGAGGCTGTAAGGACCTCATATAGCAGCTTATGCACCTCCATGCAGCGAGTCTTGGCATCGTGTAGCACTTCACTAATGAAGTCCACTGGCCGTTGGACAGTCCGAACCATACCGGAGGGGCTCGGAGCTTCTTCTCCATGAATCCGGACCCTTTCGGAGGGTTCCAAATCTTCTTCTTGAGCAACTCGGTCCCTCCCAGAGGGGTCCGGATTTTGTTCTTCATCAATCCGGACCTCCTCAGAGGGGTCCAGAACTTCATCTTGAACTGCAGGAACTCCCTCGATTGAGGGAGGTTGATCCTCAGTCCTCTTGCCTTTAGAACTCATGCCTAGGGGCTGGGACCCAAACTCGCCTTCAGGTAGCTCCGGACCCTTTCGGAGGGGTCTAGGCTCCTGAGCTAATGTTGGCTCTAGTTTCTCTGCGACCAGGACGATGCTGACAACCTCCATAGTTGCCAAAATATAAAGCAGAAGAGGCTCACCAGGCTCCAGAGCTACCAGGACTGGTAGTGTGGTGAGGAGCTGCTTGAGCTCTTGGAACACCTTCTCTACTTCTTCGGACAAATGAAATGGCCCAGACTTCATTAATAGTTTGAAGAAGGGAGTTGCCCGCATTGCCAGTCTTGAAATGAACCGGATGAGCGCAGCAAGACATCCAATTAGCTTCTGGATGTCCTTGACGCGGGCTGGGGGCCGCATCTCTTCAATGGCCTTGATTTTCCCTGAATTTTCCTCAATTCCTCGGTGTGTCACCAAGAAACCAAGGAGCTTTCTAGAGTTAACCCCAAAGACGCACTTGTCCGGGTTGAGCTTCACTCGCGTAAAGCGTAGCTTGTCGAAGGTAGCTTGCATATTATCAAGGAGTGACTCCTTGTTCTTGACCTTGACGACAATGTCATCGACGTAGACCTCCACCAAGTCCCTAATAAGCTCTCCAAATGTTTTGTGCATGGCTCGCACAAAAGTTGAATCAGCATTTTTCAGAACAAGGGGCATGGTAGTATAACAATATAACCCATCTACTGTAATGAAGGTAGCATGCTCTTCATCTTCCCTAGACATTTGAATCTGATGTTATCCAGAATAGGCATCTAGGAAACATAGTAACTCACACCCAAAGGTAGAATCCACAATCTGATCTATTCTAGGAAAAGAAAATGGGTCTTTTTGGCATGCCTTATTCAAGATGGTGTAGTCGATGCACACCTGAAGCTTCCCGCCGGCCTTTGGTACGACTACTAGGTTTGCCAACCACTGTGGATGGTGAATCTCCCAAATGAAAGCAGCATCGAGCAACTTCTTGATTTCTTATCTGATGATGTTTTTCTGCTCGACTAATTGCTTCTGGGGCGTCTAATGTACTAGTTGTGCATCGAGATATATCTTTAGGCTGTGCTCGATCACCTCCCTAGGGATCCCAAGCATCTGTAATGGTTGTCATGCAAACACGTCGACATTCACCCAAAGGAAAGTGACGAGTGCGAGTTCCTATTTGTCATCCATACCTCCCTATATACAAGTGGTCTCGACAGCATCAGAACCAATTTAGACGACATTGACGGGGATGTCAGTGTCGCCGCTTGGTGCACACGAGCTGCAGACGTTGATCCATGCTGACGTGAGCTCAAGGGTTGTTGAGCTGGTCGCTCCGTACCAGATTCTTCTTCCTACGCTGTTGCGGGCGCATGAAGTTCTTCCAACACAGTGACCCCGACGGTGCGATCTCCACGGATCCGGGGGACGTCTGAAGGAGTCGGCATCTTCAACACCAGGTAGCCGTACTGAGCTATGACCATGAACCTATATAGGGCTGGCCTTCCTAGGATGGCGTCTAAGGGAAGGCTAATGTGTGCCACATCAAACACCAGCTTCTCGGACCTATAGTTGTCCCTGGTCCCAAATGTCACCGGAATTGTAATAGATCCGAGAGGAGTGATGCCTCCCGGACCTACTCTGGAGAAAGGACATGAGGGTCTCAGGTCCGATAGGCTGAGCTGGAGCTTCGTGAAAGCCACGGAGCTGAGGAGGCTGAGTGCTGCACCTCCGTCAACCAGGACATGATAGAGTTGGATATTGTTTATGGGAGGAGATAACATTAGAGGCAACTGACCAGCTCCGCTCATGTTCTTTGGACAGTCTAAAGCATCGAAGGTGATGGTAGTATCCATCCACTTCCGATGAGATTCTACCTTGGCGGTAGGAGCCACGGCAGCCATCTTCAGGCCCATAGTCTTGAGGATACGACGGGATGTAATATCCCAGGACCCTCCATATATCATATGGAGAGTCTTCCGATGTTCATTGTTAGAGATGTTGGAGTCGTCATCCACCATGTTGTAGACGGCCTTCAGGGACTTCTTGGCATCCTTGAAGCCAAGCTCCTATTCTGATGGACCTTCTCCGAATTTCTGTTTCCCCTCCGTTGGCGGTACGGGGCTTCATCTTGGCGCTTGTTGTTGCGTTCAACAAGCCGCTCGACCTCGCGACAGTCTTCAAGGTTGGGGGTGTTCGATTTATGAATTGGACACCACATCATCTCAGCGTCGCCATCCTCAGTTGAAGGTCTAGTATGTTTTTTGGAGCGTGGTCCCCGACCACTAAGAGCTGCAGCTGCAACAGCATAGGTGTGTCGGCCAATGACTTCTTCTTACCGTTGAACTTCTTCTTCTTCTTTCCGCTGCGTGAGGCAGCAGCTTTAGCATTGGAGGAGGATTTACTAGCCTCCGCAGCTGGTTTGGAGTGCATCTCTCAGCCCTCCACAGCTGTAGCACATTTGTCGACTAGGCAGAAGAGCTATATGACGCAGCTGACATCTTTGGTTGCTAGCTTCTCCAGCATCTTCTTATCCCGTACTCCCTGTTCAAATGCAATGATGACGGAAGCATTGCAATGACGACGGAAGCATTTGAGATATAAGGAATAGTGTTCCGTACCTGAGAAAACCGCTGGATAATTGATTGCAGCGATTCTCCCGCCTTATGCTGTATGGCGAACAAATCTAGCTCCGTGCCAGGTCGGTTGTAGGAGCTCCCGAAATTGGCAGTGAACTAGCGGAGAAGTTACCCCTAACTATAAATAGAGTTAGAAGGTAGACTCATGAACCAGGACCTTGCTAACCCTGTTAGATCCACAGGGAAGTAGTTGGCCATCACGACCGCATTGCCTCCAACCGCGAGGATGGCAGCGAAGTAGATTTGGAGAAATTCGACGGGGTTGACTGTCCCTTTGTACTTCCCCAACATATGAGGTCGGAACTTAGTTGGCCAATTGGCCATGCAGAGATGCATGGCAAGGGCCGAGCATTCGCCCCCCACTCCTAAGGGAGAAGGGTTTTCCTGAGCTTTTCGCCTCTCGCGAGCGCGCTTGATGTGGACGCGACCATCCTGCCTCATGTAACGGCGGTCAAACTCTGACCGGAGATCATGCGTCAAGAGACTTGATGCCGTATGAGTGCAATGTTCCCTAGAGGGCAGTGACGTCATTTGCTGGGAGGGTGCACATCTCCTGTGCTGCGACTCCTGAGGACCAAGTCTGCCAGACAAGATCCCGTTCCTTGAAGATGCGTGCCCAGGAAGGAGTGGACCTTGATTGCTGATGGCATCGTATGCGGCTACAACCAAATTCTCCACATCAACGCGCCACTATTCCATCGCACCCTGAGGTGCTCCGGGAGCTAGTAGACGCTAAAGAAGAGTTCGCGCTGCGTTCAGCGCGCTCACAGGATTGTTTGTCGATGCAGTGACCGTAGCAAATACGGCATCGCGCTGAGATGGCGGAGGTGGTGGTGGAATGACACCCGCCAGGACAACAACATTGTTTGGCTACTGCACGTTGGAAGGATTCCCCCCAACAGACTGCTCAACCAAGTCGTTGGATGAAGCTGTAGCGGAGTTCACCATCTTTAGATCTTAGCCCCCTACCTGTCGCGCCAAATGTCAAAGTGTTGCAACGACACTTCCTTCGGTACTACTAAAACGTAGTCCGCTGATATTCATATTCGAATGGGGCGCATAAGATCAGAAACAAGATGATGACATTGAGTTTTTACATGGTTAAAGCCGCCTGAGTGTAATGCCCTACTCAACAGGGTGGTTGTTGATAGAGAATATGTGAATATGGCGAGTGTCTGAGGATGCTAGTTTGCGTGTGAGCTTAGTTGTCTTCTACCGTGTGATGTAGTCCTTTTATATGCTAAGGCTGGCCATTACAGTATATGCCTAGCCTGACAGGTGGCCCTGGCTATAATTAACCACCTATACACGATCTACATGCATAATCTATGATTAACAATGTGTCGAAGTGTGCGATCGACACTTCCCCTAGTACTACTAGATAAATAGTCTCGTAATCGGTTCGGGCACGCGTAAGATAATGAATGAGACAGTGAGACAAGAGATTTTTACGTGGTTCAGGCCGCCTGAGCGTAATACCATACTCAACGAGGTGATTGTTAATTGTATGAGTATGTGGTTGCTTGTGTGCGTATCGGGTCGATTGGACTTGGTTTCTACCATATGGAACATCCCTTTTATATGCAAAGGGCTGGCTGTTACAGAGGTTGCCTGGCCCGACAAGTGGCCCTGGCAGTATTTAATTCACTAATTCACGATTTACATGTATTAAGTATGATTAACAGGGTGATTATGTGCCTTAATGGCGACGTTACCGGTACTAACAATCTTCTGATCGTGTGTCATTAACATGGCATTAATGACACGTAATCGGGTCTTGTAACGGCTATTTAATGTCCTCTTGAATTTCAGCACCATTGGAGATCCGTCAATCTTCCTGTTGCATGCTTAGGTCCGGAGGCTTGACACGTGGCAGCGCTAGAGCCTCCCTCTATGGAGAGGCAGGTCTGGAGCTACTATACACGTGGCAGCACCGGAGCTTCCCTCTACATGAGGTTAGGTGTGAGGTCACTGGACACGTGGCATGACTAGAGCTTCCCTATGAAGGGAGTTAGATCCGGCCTTGCGTTACATGTGGCAGTGCTGGAGCTACCTGAACAAGGGAGGAAGGGTCTTGTGCTGCAGGACACGTGGAGCCTTCCGAGGTTTTCAACTCGGACAGGTGGAACTCCATAACATTACTTGCAGTATCCTAGGATACCCGGTACGCAGGGTACCGACAGTGGCCCCCCGGGTCCACCTTTGGGAAAAACGCTTAGGGTGATGTTATTCTATCAAAGGTGGGGCCATCTTTGATTCCCGCGCTACGACTTCAAAGGTCTTTTCATGGGCTATTGGGGCGATGATCTGCAGTTAAATCATCGCCACGTGGCTCCTGTAGATGCGGCAGGTGAGATCCGGGCATGCAGATCTCATGCAATTGAAGGTCGCCAGTTTCCAATACGAAAACCGTATCGGTTTTGAGCGCCCTGTCAGGGTGTCGCCCTCAAGCTTCCAACTTCCTATCATGACAATGGTTCGCCTGGTGTGATAACTTTTACTTTTCTGCCAAAGTGGACATGGCCCATTTGTCATTGATAGGGTATATTTTTGAAATGGGATCTTGATCCCGACGTGGTTTCCATCCAAGCATTGCAGAGTCTTACATAAGAAGGAAAGCCTGCACAGGTTGAGGACTCTTTACGCTTTTATTCGAACTACCGCTTAGAACCTCTCCGCACCTGCATAGCTTTTCCAACTTTCACTCCGATTTGCCACGATGGAGTTTGGTCTTCCCCGCAGCAAGATCAAGAGCAATGAAGAATTGGCGCGGGTCCGTACCTACATGGTATGGTCCAGTGACTCCTTCGACAACTCAATCCGCTTTGACATGCTTCCCTTCAAGAAGGAGCACACAGAAGAGATTGTCTACTTCTCGGCGTTCTCCATGGTGGGGCTGATCCCGCCTTTTTCAAGTTTCATCTTGATGCTGTTGGACTTCTATGGGCTCTAGCTTCATCACCTCAGCCCCCACTCCTTCTTGCTAGTGGCGACCTTCGTCCACTTTTGCGAGATGTGGGTGGGAGTGCCGCCAAGCATCGAGCTCTTCCGAACCTTCTTCACGGTCCAAACTACCGGAAAGGGGACAGAGTTGATCGGCTTCTACTACTTCGTGTAGTGCAAGAATTGTCCCTTCAAGTACTTGATGGCTTTCCCCTACGGGAAGTTGGACAACTGGAAGAAGGACTAGGTGGTCATCGCGATGGATCATCATGACAGGCTGGAGTTGCCTACAAGCCTCCCCAACGTCGACACTGACGCCTGGAATGCAGCTCCGGAGTTGTCTAAAGGGTACAAGCCCATCCTGACAAGGATCCAGCAATGCGTGAAGGGTGGAGTGACCCCTTAGATGGTCTTCGGCAACTTCCTGGTGAACAGGTGGGCTCCACTGAAGACGAGGGAGTGGCCCGCATGGGCCTTCCACGGTGAGATGGATCATAACCGGATAGAAGCCAATTTTCAAACCAACTTTGATGATGAATCTTTGAAGCTCCATCTCTAGAAGTTTTAACACGGAGCCATCACTAATGATGCCTTGGCCCCGCCGGCTGCCTTCCTCCCTCTAAACATGGTTCCTGATGTCAGGAGGGAGCTTCGAAGGGGAATGTCGGAGCTTGATGGCCTTGGCCTGGTGGAGAAGCGTGGGACCACCGAGATTTCTATTCCCGAAGCTTCAGAAAGAGTGGTTACCACTACACCAAGCCAGAAGGTTGATGACGCCAGCAAGGACAAGGGTAAGGAGTCGACCGAACCTTCCAGTCGGAAGAGGAAGCTGAGACATGCTGATAGGAGCTCTCTTAGGTCGGCTCCATCTCAAATAACCTCTTTTCACCGGCCAAGCAGAGCTTCAGCGGCCAAGCCCTCTATGGGGCCAGCCCCCATAAAGGGCACTAGCTCCGAGAAATCTACTCCAGCCCCCATACTGACTACGGGCTCTAGGTCTGTAGGTCCTTCCCATCTGAGGGAGGTCCCGGCTGAGGCGACGCCGACGGCTGCGACAAGTTCCGGGTAGCAACCCGGAGCCTCCACCACACCAACTAAGGTGGGTTCTGGCTCCGATCACCCAAACAAGAAGTTTTGTACCGAATCGAGTGGAAGCTTCCCAAGGTAAGCATTGTCTTCTCACCTTGAGTTGCTAGTTTTAGCATTATCATGTTTTGAATTTTTTTGATCTTTTGCTTCCAGGGCGTCAAAGAAGAACACTGAAGCTCCAACCCCTGCTACAACAACGATGGTAGTGCAAATAGAGGCCCCTGCTTCGACCCCTTTGCCGCCTTAAGTGGTGGCAGAAGACATGACAGCTCTAGTGCCAGCTGTCGTGGATCTGGATCCAGTGACGACGCTAGAAGCTCCCGTGGTAGTGCCAGACCACAGGGGAGAGGCTCGTGAAGAATGCCGATTGTTTCTGAGATGGCGGCTGATGTTCCGGCATTAGAGCTAGAGACGGCAGAAGCTCCTGCACCTGAGCTGGAGGTAACCAAAGCTCCGGCTCCTGAGCTGGAAGTAGTTGAAGCTCCGACACCATAGCCAAAAGAAGTTGAAGCTCTGGCACTCGAGATGGAGTTCATTGATGTCCTGGCATGTGAGCCAGAGGTAGTGGTAGCTTCGGACGAAGCTTCAATGCCCATCCCGGAGGTGCTTTCTCTGGAGGTCTCCATGTCTGAGCCAGAGCACCCAGAGGAGGCACTTGAGGGTCCTCCACCCACTGAGCCGACAATAGAATATCTGGCAGGGGACCTTCCACGTATGCTCTGAGTGCTGTGGACGTGGAGGAGCTTCTACGATTGGTCCAGCTGACGTTGAGTTGCTGGAGAGGGAGCTTGCACCTTGGGACCCCGCAGTTGTCTTGGAAGATCCGCTTGAGCTGGTGGGAGAGATCTAGGCTGGTCCGAAGACAATTCCTTTGGCGTTATCTATAGACAATGCCTGCTCCAGTCTCCATCAGGTCTAGCTCACCTCTAACCACGAAAGCAAAGCCGTCGAATAAGAGATCAACACCTTAAGGTGTTGGCGCAACAGACTTCACTTTGAGATGAATCTAACGCAGTCGAGGCTGGCTGACAAGAAGGAATGGGTGGCCAAGGAGAAGGCTCGGTTAGCGCTGTTGGACCGCTTGCTGAATGAGGGGGATGCTGCCATTAAGGCTCTCAACAAGAAGACTCAAGAGATTTTTGAGCATGCTCAGGAGACAAACAAGGCTACTGATGAGCGTCAGGACAACCTCAATGAATTAAATAAAGTACTCCTCAAATGTCGGGAGGCCCTCCACGAGAGGGAGGAAAAGCTCTTGGAGAAGCAGGAGGACCTCCTGAAGAGAGAAGAAGAGCTCGCCCAGAGGCTATCTCTGGGGGAGCAGAGATTGGCCGACCACATCAAAAAGTTTGAACAGCGGTTCAAGCAAGAAGAGGAGATTATTTGAAAGGTTGGACAAGAACTCTCCAAGAGAGAGACTAAAGTATCCACCAGAGAGGAGAAAGTGAAGGGAAGGGAGAAGGATTTGTCAAACCATCGGAATTGCATCCACCTCCAGGATACGGATCTTGCAGATCGTGAAAAGCAGGTGGTTGAAAGTATTCAGCAACATGCCAAGGAGGTCGAGCGCATCTCCCGGGAAGGTTCGGAGCTTGCGACCGCCATAAGTTCTATGGAGGAACTTAGGAACTTGAGGGTGATTGAATCCCAGCAAGTCTAGGACTTCCTGGGGCATGCTAACAAAACTTTGGTGCCGCTTGGCATTAGTCCAGTACGTCCGACTGACCCATAGCCGGAGATGTACAAAGCGCTGGTGGTGTCAAGCTCTGCCGGCAACAAGATGGATGCAATGGGTGACATCATCATCGACCAACTGGAGACGAAGGGGAAGTCTCTAGCCAAGAACGTTACTGAATATGTGCTAACGTGTTTCAAAAGTCGGGAAACTAATCTGTCTTTGGATCCAGTGGTTGAAGGACATGTTGTTGAAGAAGAAGACGCCGCTAGGGCCAGCATTCAAGAAGATGCCCCGATGGTTGCCTCATTTTTTCCATAGGACCTCCAGTAGCTAGATCTTTTTTTCTGCCTTCACTTGTAATCCTCAATTTTGAATGAATGAAATCCACTCCTTTGAATGAATGAATTCCATTTCGTATGTCTTCAATGCATTGTCCTTTATATTGTTGGCCCCCTGGTAGATGTACACAATTTTATTGTGAACATGTACCAAAAGGATTTGACAATGTCTTGATGACTTCATTTCTCGATCGTAGCTAGAATGATAGCTCCGAGTTCCAAAGTTTACCTCTGACATCTCCAAGGACCCTTTGTTACATCGATGGCGAGCCCCCTGGAAGTTGTTGGAGCTTGGTAGGTCCGACAGCGCCCACTTTCAATGCTTATAAACATTGACGGCGTGCCCCCTGGGAGTTGTCGGAGGTTGGTAGGTCCGACGGCGCCCACTGTCAATGCATAGAACGTCGACAACAGGCCCCCTCGGGGTGATTTCTCCACCATCTCTTCTTAGATCGCCATTAATTTTTCACGTCGATGGCTGGCCCCCATGGGACTTGTTGGAGTTTGTTAGTTCTGACTACGCCCACTGTCGACGCATATAACGTTGACGGCAGCCCCCCTAGGGGTTGTCGGAGCTTAGTAGCTCCGGCATCGACCACCATTGCCATGAGTTTTTCATTTTTCCTGCGCATTAAAGACTTAAAAAGCGGTAAAATTTGTCCTCTCGTCCATGACTTGTTTGCGACTTATTGTTCTTATTTGAATTTTAGATCTTAAGGAACTCAATATGATTACAAGTATATCAATGTAATATCTTCAGATCCGAATGCCTTCCGGAGCTGCCCTACTGAGACCTGCCGGAATATAAGTAGAGTGGCGTACTTAGCGTGTCTCACCAGTCTAAGTCGATAGCACACTCCGGACCCGTCATTGGATTTGGTGTTCAGGCGAGTAGACCATCTAGCAATGCTAAGATCCAACAAAAGATCAACAATATAACTTGTATGTCATATGAATAACTCGGACTAAACTTAAAAAAGAATTGCACAACTTTGTTATAGACTAGAAAGAAAGGATAACAAAAGAAACGAGCATGTACAAAATTAATGCACGTGGAGTCTGTTTTCACACAACAATGTCTTTCATTATAGGTCCGAATTACAAGGGAGACAAGGAAACAGTTAGGGTACGGAAAAAGGCCAAGCATGCTATTAATCTTTCTCTAACCCAGGGTAGGTAAGCTACACTTAAAGTACAATGACCAAGTTAAGTGTGTTTGAACTGCCCGGACCCTCCCGGAGGGTTCCAGATGTTCTCCTCGAGGATCTACTGTGACACCCGGTTCCGAGAAATGAACCAAGTGCAATATATGTGTGCACAGAACGTTCAACACACATACACGAGTGATTCCCAAATGATAAACACATAATTACCACAGCACAAGATTAGTTGATCACTTTTATTACAAAATTCATAATATCCTCGAATACAAGCTCTAATGAATATAAATGACAAGTTTCTGAACGAATGCAGCAGAAATCATATAATAAAGTAACTATGCAGTTATGCAAAAGGGTATATGGCATAGCTCCAATCAATAACGCAGGCAAGCTGACGGCCGACACGGCCTAGAACTCTGCATTATGAACGTTATACTCCCAAATCTGACGTGCAACTGTTGGTGGGGAAATTGCAAGGGTGACTACATGTCGTACTCAGCAAGTGTGGTAAAGTATGACATGTAGCTGATACAATTGATGACAATAATAAAGGCTAAGTACTAAAATGTACATTAAAACATTTGAAAAGCAATATATTGTATGTATGTGAAGTAAACCCATCATAAACCTTGTAGTTATCATAATACCAATCCATATTTCATTACTATCATCCATATACCAGATTTCTCATTACCATTAACCATATCCATTGCCATAAACCATAATACCATCCCATAACCTGTACCAAAACATCCCAATCTAAAACCCCCACTAAACCATCCCAGATCCCAAGTTCCCTCTAATCATGTAGGTCATCCAGGTGCTCTTAACTGGGAGCACAACTATCATGATAGTTTTAATACTCTGCAGAGTTTGTACTGCTTTACCAACGTGTTTGTGATTTCATCACCCGTCGGTGACTAAAGAACCTCCCTTATGCCAATTACACTTCCTTTGGTGTATGGCCAAGAGATCGCAAAATAGCTATTAGAAGGGGACTACTAGCATGTATGGACCCACTGAGGTTTCACCGGTGGCAATGCCTCCAACTGAGCACATCTTCAACTAAGGGCCCCCTCTTGTGCCATTCGGATCCCAGGGAGTCTCTCCACAAATCCAAAACCCAATTTGACTCCCCTTCCCCGGTGCACCAAATGATACGTGCAGTACTAGCAATACCCTAATTAATCAGCTACGCCGCACCCATACTTGTCCTCGTGGTGGCACTGTTGTCCTAGCATATTCTTGCATGAACCGGTCCTTAGATCTAAAGAAAGCAACCACCATGTTTTCCATCCCATCCATATACCAGGCTTGCTTAGATGACCCATTACCATATCATATTAACCAGTTCATATAACCATAATCTCATTAATGCATAATTAAATGGTATAGTTGTTTTCCCATCCCAATGAATTAAGCAAAGCAAAGGTAAAAAGCCCTTCCCGATTCCAATGGATGAAGGGTTTTGGAGGCAACACTTGGATCTTGACAATCCAAGGCTGATGAAGAAAACATGATGGTGAATTGTTGATGAAGAACGCAAAGTTGATGGAGATCATGATCCTTTTTAGTTTACTCTTCTTCTTCTTCTTCTTCTTGCTCTGGATCTCCTTCTCCTCCTTGGTGGCGGCTATCCACGAGCTAGGGTTTGGTGGTCTTTCAATTGAGGCAAAGAGGTAAAAGGGTGGGGTGTTGGGTTGTCTATATAGAGGTGGAGGATTAGGGTTTGATGGATTTTGAGGTTGGGGTGGGTGGAGGCGGTGTGGGGTCCCACATGGGCTCCAAAAAGGTTAGACACGACGTTCTTAGGCCCACTTAAGGTAAAACCCAAAAACACATCGTGGAACAAAAGATCAATTCGGAAACGCGATCACCAGACAAGTACGCACTAGGCCGGACTAGTCCGAAGTTAGTCAGAGAGAAATCGAATAATTTCGGATTGTATCGATCAAGTCCGAACTTAGTGAGAGGAAAAACAGACAAGTCTGGCTAAAACCGGACAAGTCCGATTTTAGTCAGAGAGAAACACGGACAAGTCCAGAGACTTGGCAAAATTCTCAAGGGCGGGATGACCAGACTAGTCCGCAATAGGACGGACAAGTCCGAATTCGGTAAAGAGGCAAAACCAGAATAGTCCGCACGAAAACGGACATGTCCGAGGGAGGTTAGAGAGAAATTGGACTAGTCTGCACCAAAAATGGACTAGTCTGCACTTCTCATAATTCTTAAGTGTTGTTTTGCTTTAAATTCATTTTAACATCATTCCTTTTTATGTGGATTAATGTTAATCATGTTTATGAAATTATGCAATGCATGATGCATGAAAATGATGGTGTTACACCTACACTAATCTGTCTATAGACTCGATAATTTACATTATGTGTAAGTACAGACTCACCTCCATGAAACTAAGCGTAGAACTTACAGAGGTGCTCGATATTCCATTGATTGGGAAGTGAAATCCCGTCCTATGTTGCCAAGCGAACGCATCCGGGTCGGGATACTTTGATCACTCGGAAGGGACCTTACCAGTTGGGGGACTGTTTGTTCATCCCTTCGCGAGTTAGTATTCTCCATAGCACTAGATCTCCTTCTTCAAGCTATCGATTGCGCACATGCCTTTGGTGATAACGCTGGAGCGCCTGGTGGTATCATTCATTCTGAGCAGCTGCTTGGCACCTTCCCTCGTCGACGAGGTCAAGGTCTTCGCGCCGGAGCTTGTCCTGCCGGCTTCGTCAAAGCTCCGGACCCGGAGCAACCCCATGGTGATCTACTGGGGAAGGATGGCTTCAGCTCTGTACACCAGGAAGAAGGGTGTCTCTCGAGTGGACCGGTTAGGTGTTGTCTTGCTCGCCCATAATGTAGACGGATGCTCCTCTATCCAGTTGGCTCCGTGTTTTTTCAGGTGCTCATATGTGCGTGTCTTGGGTCCTTTAAATATATCTACATTTGCTCTCTCGGCTTGGCCATTACTTGCCAAGTGAGCTACTGATGCGTAGCTGACTTGTATGCCGAGGTCTTCGCAATATTCTTGGAATGCTTCCCTTGTGAATTGGGTTCTGTTGTCAGTTATGACTTTGTTCGGAACTCCAAATCTGCGGACTATGGACTTCAATAACTTGATAGCAGATTGCTTGTTGATTGTCACAACTGGAGTAGCTTCTGGCCACTTATTGAACTTGTCGATGGCGACGAACAGGAACCTATAACCTCCGACAGCTTTTGGGAAAGGTCCCAAAATGTCCATCCCCTACACAGCAAATGGACATGTAGGAGCTATCATTTGTAGCAACATAGTTGGTGTGTGTATTTTTTTCGCGTGGAACTGGCACGCTTCACACTTTTTTACCAGCTCAACTGCATCCTGGAGCACTATAGGCCAGTAGAAGCCATGCCGGAAGGCTTTACTAACCAAGATGTGGGAAGATGTGTGGTTCCCACACTTGCCTCCATGGATTTCCGCGAGAAGCTCGCGGCCTTCTTCTCAGGCAATGCACTGCATTAGAGCGCCGTTGGCACCGCATTGGTAGAGACCCCCTTCTACCAATGTGTATCTTTTAGCCAATCTGATGACTCCATCAGCGGATGCACCGTCTTCAAAGAAGGATGTTGTCTTTCATGTAGCTCTAGATCTCCAAGATCCATGCATTGGAGCTAACTTGATCCTCTAGATCTTGCACGCTGGTTTGCTCGGAGCTCCCTGCGACGCCTACGATCCTTGGTGGAGGCCATGGTAATAGGGCCACTAGGACCGCCAACTTCTGGGTGCGGGTCTTGCCCCCTTTGCTTAGTTTGGCAGGCTGAGCGGTAGGTCTTCATAATCTTCGGACAAAAACTCCGTCGGTAGCTTGAGCTCTAGTTAAAGCTTTCATCGAGAGTTCATTTGCTTCATCGTTGTTGAGACGCTGGACATGGCAGAGGTCCAGAACATGCAAGGCTTTCTGGAGCTTCTGGAGTTGAAAGATGTAAGTTGCGAGTTGAGGGTTGTTGCAATTGCATTCTCCTTTGACTTGCTTGATAATGAGCTGCGATGTCACCCTTCACTAGTAGTTGCTTGACGCCATATGATAGCACAACCTTGAGTCCGTAGATGAGAGCTTCATACTCCGCCATGTTGTTCGTTGCCTTGAAGTCAAGGTGTACCATGTACTTGACCTTCTCCTTGGTCGAAGCGAGGAGAAGGATTCCAGCTTCGGCCCCCTGCTTCTGTAAAGATCCGTCAAAGTAGAGAGTCCATTGAGGCTTGGTGAAGATCGGAACCTTGAGTTCTGGCTTTTGCTCATTGGGGCCCCTGGATTTGATGAAGAAGAAGTCCATTCCGCCACGAAGTCAGCCAGTGTCTGACTCTTGATAGCATGTCGAGGCAAGAATTCAAGATCGAACTTTGCCAGCTCTGCTGCCGACTTTGCAATATTTCCCATAGAATTGGGGTTATGCAGTATAGCACGCAGTGGATAGGAGGTTACCACTGATATCTTTTGGGCTTGGAAGTAGTGACGTAGCTTTCTTGAGGTGATGAGAGCTGCATATAGCATCTTATGCCCCTCAATGTATCGAGTCATGGCGTCGTGGAGTACTTCACTGATGAAGTATATTGTTTGTTGGACAGTTCAAACCTTCTTCGTCATCAACCCAGACCCTCCCGGTCTAGACCTTCTTCTTAAGCTTCTCGAACCCTCCCAGAGGGGTCCGAAACTTCTTTTTCAGCCGTGAGAACGCCCTCGGATGAGAGAGGTTCATCCTCGAGCAGCTTACCTTTAAGATCCATGCCTGGGGGCTGGGACCCAGACTCGTCTTCGGGTAGCTTCGGACCCTCCTAGAGGGGTCTAGACTCCTGAACTGAAGATGGATCTGGTCTCTCTGCGACTAGGACCTTACTGACAACTTCAGTGGCTGCCGAAATGTAAAGCAACAGAGGCTCACCAAGCTCCGGAGCTACCAAGATTCATAGTGTGGTGAGGAGCTGCTTGAGCTCTTGGAACACCTTTTTTCCTTATTCAGACCAGTGGAGTGGTCTGGACTTCCTCAATAACTTGAAGAAGGGAAGCGCCTACTCTTCCAGTCTCGATATGAACCAGTTGAGCGCAGCTAAACATCCAGTTAGCTTCTGGACATCCTTGATGCGGGCTGGGGGCCGCATCTCTTCAATAGCCTTGTTTTTCTTCGAATTTGCCTCAATTCCTCGGTGAGTCACCAAGAATCCGAGGAGCTTCCCGAAGCTAACCCCGAAGATACATTTGTTAGAGTTTAACTTGGTGCACGTCACGCGTAGCTTGTCGAAGACGGCTTGTAGGTTGTCAAGGAGTGATTCCTTCTTCTTCAGCTTCACGACGATGTCATCGACATAGACCTCCATGAAGTCCCTGATGAGCTCTCCAAATGTTTTGTGTATGGCTCGCACAAAAGATGAAGCTGCATTTTTTAGACCAAAGGGCATGTCAGTAAAACAATACAACCCATCTACGGTTATGAAGGCAAGATGCTCTTCATCAACCCTAGACATTTGGATTTGATGATATCCAGAATATGCATCTAGGAAACACAATAGTTCGCACCCAGAGGTGTAAACCACTATCTGGTCTATCCTAGGTAGTGGAAATGGGTCTTTTAGACATTCCTTATTTAAGGTGGTGTAGTCGATACACATTCGATGCTTCCCGCCGGCTTTTGGCACGACGACTGGGTTTGCAAGCCACCTTGGATGATGAACCTCCCGGATGAAACCAGCTTCAAGCAGCCATTTGATTTCTTGTATGATGAAGTTCTTCCACTCAACTGATTGCTTCTGGGGCTTCTGGTGCACTGGACGCGCGTTGGGATATATCTTCAGGCTCTGCTCAATCACCTCCCTAGGGATCCCAGGCATCTGTGGTAGTTGCTATGCAAACACGTCGACATTCACCCGGAGGAAAGTGATGAGCACGAGTTCCTATTTGTTGTCCAGACCTCCCGATATACGGGTGGTTTAGGCAGCATCAGAACCAATTTGGACGACTTTGATGGGAATGTCGGTGTCGCCGCTTGGTTGCATGTGTGGTGCAGAGGTTGAGCCTCGGTGGCGAGAGCTCAAAGGTTGAGCAGCTTGCTCCTTGCCGGATGCTTCCTCCTACGCTATTTCAAGCCTGTGGAGTTCTTCCAGCGCAGTGACTATTGCAGTGTGGTCCCCGTGAATCCGGAAAATGCCTGAATGTGTCGGCATCTTCAACACCAAGTAGTCATAGTGAGTTGCGGCCATAAACCTATACAGGGCTGGCCTGCCTAGGATGGCATTGAAGGGTACACTAATGTGCGCCACGTCGAAGACCAACTTCTCGGTCGTGTAGTTCTCCTGAGTCTAGAAGGTCACCGGGAGTGTAATTGATCCAAGAGGAGAGATAGCTCCTGGACCTACTCCGAAGAAGGGACGTGAAGGGCGAAGGTCCGAGAGTTTGTGTTGGATCTGCACGAACACTTCATAGCTGAGGAGGTTGAGTGCCGCACCACCATCCACCAAGACATGATAGAGTTGGACGTTGTTGATGGTAGGAGAAACCATCAAACGACAGTTGACCAGCTCCGATCATATTCCTGGGACAGTCCAAAGAATCAAAAGTGATGGGAGTACCCATCCACTTCCAATGGGGTTCTGACTTGGCGTTGGGAGTTGTGGCAGCCATCTCGTGACGCATGGTCTTCAGGATGCGGTGGGAGTTAATATCCCAGGACCCTCCATATATTGTATGTGGAGTCTTCCGATGCTCGTTGTCGGAGATGTCAGAATCTTCATCGACAGTGTTGTACACAGTGTTTAGGACCTTCTTGGGGTCCTGGAAGCCTAGCTCTAGATTAGCTAGAGCTTCGTTGACCTTCTGCTTTCCTTCCCGCTGGCGGAAAGGAGCTTCTTCTCAGCGCTTGTTGAAGCGTTCAACAAGGTTCAGGATCTCGCGGCAATATTCAAGATTGTTAGAGTCTGTTTTTTGGATCGGACACCACATCTTTTGACCACCATGTTCAAAAGATGGTCGAGGATGTTTTTTGGGCCGTGGCCCCCGGCCACCCGGAGCTAAAGCAGCAGTAGAAGTAGGCGTGCCAGCCGACAGCTTCTTCTTGCTGTTGGACTTTTTCTTCTTTTTTCTACTGCCGAATGCAGTGGCTTAAGCCTTGGAGGAGTTTTTACCACCCTCTAGAGCTGGTTTTGAGTGCATCTCTCGGCCCTCCATAGCCCTAGAACATTCGTCGCTAGCTGCTCCAACATCTTATCTTTAACCCCCTATTGAAATGCAACAACAACGGAAGCATTTGAGGTAGAAGGGATTGTGTTTTGTACATGAGAAAATCGCTGGATGAACAATCGCATGACTCTCCCAATTTCTGTTGTACGGCAAATAAATCCAATTCAGTGCCAGGTCGGGTGTAGGAGCTCCTGAAGTTGGCGGTAAACTAGCATCATAGCTCCACCCAACTGTTGATGGAGTCAGGCAGAAGACTCATGAACCAGGACTTGGCTGTCCCAATCAAAGCCATAGGGAAGTAGTTGGCCATCATGGCCTCATTGCCTCCCGCCGCGAGGATAGCGATGGAGTATATCTGGAGGAACTCGATGGGCTGAATGTCCCGTGATACTTCTTCTGCAGATGAGGCCAGAACTTTTGTGGCCATTGAACCATGCGAAGGTGCATGGCCTAGGCTGAACAGCCGCCCCCTACTCCAAAAGGAGAAGGGTTTTCCTTAGCCTCCCGCCTCTCGCGAGCAAGCTCGATATGGATGCGGCTGTCCTGCTGCCTGTATTGTCGGTCGAGCTCCAACTGGAGATCATGCATCGAAAGCCTCGACGTAGTATGCGTGCGGTGTGCCCCATAGGGTAGCGTTGTCACTTGTTTGGATACAACACATCTCCTGTGCTATGACACGTGATGACCAAGTCTGCCAAACAAAGTCTTGCGCTGAGAAGGTGCCTGCCCTTTAGGGGGCGGACCTTGGTTGCTGATGGCATCAGTTGCGGCTACAACCAGATGGTCCACATCAGCGCGCTAGCCCCTGGAAGTAACTTGCAACGGCCGCTGCTAGCCGTCGCAAATAAGGTTATTTGCGACGGTGGCCGTCGCAAATAACCTTATTTGCGACGGCCACAAACCGTCGCAAATAAGCAAAGCCGTCACAAATAGCTTATTTGCGACGGCTTTTTGCTTATTTGCGACGGCCCTGTCTATCGCAAATCATCGGGATTCCTATAGTGACTGCTCCATTGCATCCTAGGGTGCTCCCGGTGCCGGTGGACACTGAAGAAGATTTTGTGCCGCATTGAGCGCATTCTCAGGGTTGTGCATCGATGCAGTGACTGACATGAAGACACCATTCTGTTGTTCGATGTTGATTGCCAGAGCAAGTCGTGGTGGTGGAATGACGCCCGCTGAAACAACAGAACCAGCTGGATGTTGCACGTTGGAGGGATTCCCTCCATCAGGCTGTCCAGCATGGCTGTTGGACGTTGCTACGGTGGAGTTCTCCATCTTGAAATCTGAGGTGTCCCCCTACCTGGCGTGCCAAATTTCGATGTGTGCGATTGACACTTCCCGTAGTACTACTAGAACGTAGTATGCCGACATTCGTAATCGGTTGTGGTGCGTGTAAGATCATGAATGAGACAGTGAGATAGGGGATTTTTACGTGGTTCGAGACGCCTGAGCATAATACCCTACTCCACGGGGTGATTGCTGATTGTATGAGTATGTGGTTGCTTGTGTGCGTATCGGGTCAATTGGACTTGGTTTCTACTGTGTGACACAACCCTTTTTATGCCAAGGGTTGCGTGGCCCAACAAGTGGCCCTGGTGGTATTTAATTCCTTAATATATGATCTACATGTATTAAGTATGATTAACAGGGTGATTATGCACCTCCATGGCGGCGTTACATGTATTAGCATTCCTTTGATCGTGTGTCATTAACATGGCATTAATGACATGTAGTCAGGTTTTGTAACGACTGTTTAATGGCCTCGTGAATGTCCGCACTGTTGGAGATCCGTGAGTCTTCCCGTTGCATGCTTAGGTCCGGAGGCTTGACACGTGGCAGCTCTGGAGCCTCCCTCTGTGGGGAGGCAGGTCCAGGGCTACTATATACGTGGCAGCATCGGAGCTTCCCTCTACTGGGGGTTAGGACCGGGGTCACTGGACACGTGGCATGAATGGAGCTTCCCTATGAAGGGAGTTAGATCCGGACTTTCATTACATGCGGCAGTGTTGGAGCTACCCGAGCAAGGGAGGCGGGTCCAGTGCTGCAGGACACGTGGAGCATTCGGAGGTCTTCAACTCGGACAGGTGGAACTCCATAACTTTACTTGTGGTATCCTGGGATACCCGGTACGAAGGGTACCAACATAGTATGATAACGTGCCTTAATGGCAGCGTTACCTGTCTTGATGGTCCTCTCATCGTTTGTCATTAATACCGAATTAACGACACGTTAATTAGGTCTTGTAAAGGTAGATTAATAGCCTCTTGAATGTTCGCGCCGTTGGAGGTCCTGTAGTCGTTGCAGGCATAGGTCTGGAGGTGGTCCAAGATGTGGCAGCTCCGGAGCTTCCCTCTGTGGGGAGGTAGGTCCGGATCCACTCGATGTGTGCCGGCACCAAAGCTTCCCTCTACTGGGGGTTAGGTCCGGGGTTGCTGAACATGTGGCAGTACTGGAGTTTCCCTGTGAAGGGAGGTAGTTCTGAAGCAGCAGGACACATGGCAACACCAGAGCTACCCAAACGAGGGATGCGGACCCAGTGCTGTCAGACATGTGTTGCCTTTGGAAGTCTTCAACCTGGACATAGAAACTCCTTTGTTTTAAGTGTGATATCAGGGGGTACCTAGTATCCAGGGTACCGACAGCTTTGCCACTTTATGTAACTAATACTATAATAGACCTTGTGTGGGCATAGAGATTAATCCTCACTCGATTACTTAGATTTTTTTAAATAGACTCTTTTCATGCGTGCTATTCCCAATGCATCTCTCATACCAGACTGTAGGGACTGGGGTCCCGACATTTCAGGAATCACATTGGGTGGTGCCATGCGATGCGACGTCCAACAGCACAGAGACAAAGAATACATGAAACATACAAAATCTCTATTTCACAAGATATTCGACTTTACAACATAATGTACATAGAGAGTACATAAGCAGCGGAAAGAATTTACTCAAACTCTCAACCTATCTAAGCCCAAGAGAAGACGTCCATGCCCGCGGACGCTTCTCACTAGCAGCACGAAGAGTATAAGGCAGCGGCGAGGTCTCTCGTGAGCCATACACCTCAGAAAATCCAAGGTCTCACGGACAACCACATAGCAGCATTAAACTAATACCTGCAAAACCACATATATAGCAACCGTGAGCACAAAGGCTCCACAGGACTTAACCGTCTCACCTAAACATGAAACTCTACATGCAAGAAACTTTAATAACATAGGAAGCTCAATTTTCATAAAGACTCATTTAATGTAGATCCTTACTTGCAGTTTTAGCATCAAATTTACAGTTCATCGAAATGTAAACTTAGTGAGCTCTTCCTTAATACAATCACTAAGAATTACAATTATTAAAAAGGCAATAGTAGATTAACCATAACCATTCTCCTATTACTACATCACACCGCAGTGAACAAATATGTTCAATCTATAATCATGAGCGACGGTGATTCGAATTAACTACAGCCTGGAATGCACGACACATACGACCGCAAGGAAGACACATCGGTTCTCTTCTCTCTATGTTGCACGTAGCCACATTTTGCAAGAAGCCCTGATATGGCATCAACTCTCCATATCGAGCAAAAGGTCCTCTACACAGACACGTCAAAGTTGCCTGCTAGAAGATTTTCACCTTTATGCTTTCCCAACTACATTCACAGATGGCTGGGAAGTTTCCACACAAAGATCATTGAGTTAGATCAGTTTTCTGGGTCCCATATATCGGTACAGCTTAATCTTGCCCAGCAGGGCCGCATACGGCGCGGTCCTTAAGTGACACAGACGGGGCTACAATACCAACCTCCAACTATTGCATCGTCATTACCGACCCAGGAACGATGTCATCACAAGCGTTGTTACACCCTTCGGGCCGAGATCAACCTTGTGTGTCCCCTCCTACGAAAAATCTCCGTCCACATCTCAACATTAATAGTGAGCATTGTCGTGATATCTCGTGAGTAGGTTTCCTTCACTCGACATCTTTTGCAAATAGAATTTCACTACTTGACTTATGGTCGATAAAAAGTAGCCATACGCGAGTAGATTCCTACTACTCGACTTCTACTGGTCCACCAATCCCTATGTCATTAGCATGCCATTGTCAACACGAAGAAATCTTAATCTACCCAAACACTCCCATGGTCCCCTTGGTCATGCAAGTGTAGTGTTCATCCAACATAGACCAAATGCACATATCAAGTCTATTCAATAAAGTTAATAAAGCAAAACTTTTATAAAAGCACTTAAATGCAAATCGGGGCTTGCCTTAGGTTGCGATGAGTAAATGTCAACAAAGTCAGTGTCTAGATATCTGAATGGGCTTCGAGTTGATATCCTCCATCAGGTGCACTTGTTGCTGCTTCAGAAAAGAACTTGCTTGCAGCAAGATCGATGTCGAATTGATTTTCCTCCATGGGATGCTCCTCATCCATCTTCATCGTCATGTGAGCTATCGAGATGATATGCATATGTTATAGTTAACAAAGAGAAAATAATATAATAATATGATGTTGTATTAAAGGAGAAGTTCACAGGTTAAGTAAGGATCACTAAATTCCTCTGCCGATCTCTCATAAGCTGGTAAAGAGAAATCAAACTTGACTCCAAAGAGGTTCCATGCATATGGTTCTAAACAATTAGTGTACACATTCATGAGAAGAGAATCATAAAGGATTACACATGTTTATCCTATGCATGGACTTAGAGGTAGTTCTCAGATAAATACTTACAATCTGAGTAAAACTAAACTGGATCAAAAAGGGTTTAGAGTAAGATCTTTGATGGGCTTCCATTTATGATCAATAGGCCATATGAGTTATACAGAATGAATTCTGTATGAAAACAATGCCTAAACATATGGAAAAACTACAGTGGCTTCCATATTTCGTATATGAACAGATAGCAAAATTTCAGCTCAAGTTATGGAAGAATGTGGCCTCCATAATTTACCCAAGCTTTCTCTTTTTCTGAATTAACAGAGCCATTTTGTAGCTTTGTCATGCACAAAAGTTGGTTTTCCGGATAGTGTTGGTCACTATGAGTTGAACAAAATCGGTTTGACAGATGTCTAAGCTTCCTAGAGGGAGATATGGATTTTACAAGTTCTTAACATTTTCTGAAAATGTTTCTGGACATTATATGTATTTCAATGAACCTGAGATAAACCTCCATAATTAACCCCCTTAATGAAGGTTACTAAGGCTGGAATTTTTACTGCTAGGAACTTCTGGCAAATTTTGGGAATTTTCCACTGAGTAGAACCCCTAGAATATATTCTTAAGGGAATATGGAAATTGAATTGTTCAGAAAACTAGAGGGATTTTCATAGCATGTTACACGCACCACTGCAAAGTACATGTAAAGAGGAGTCCATAAAAATATGTTTGGGTATTTTTGCAGTTCCCTAGAGTGAGCTATGATTTTTCAAAGGTGGCACTATTATTTGGATTTTTTTCTATTGATTATTTTGAATAATGGCAGCTGAGCCCACGAGATTGAACTGACCAGTCAGACAGAGGCCACACAGGGCCAATGATTCAATGTACACAGCCACTTTAGATCTGATTGCCACAAAGAATACTTGGGCGCCCTATTAGTGACTGACCAGAGGACCCCACCTTGTCATCTTCACTCAACCTCCGCACAGTAGATCTAAGCAGCGGTGCCATGGCGGCGCTCGGCCATTCCCATGCCAAATGGCGACATCAGGCAGCGCCCCTGAGCTCGAAATGTTTAGCAGACCTTGGAACACATGTGAGGCAACGTTACATGGTGTGGTGGCTGCGGGAATGCGCCCGTCGACGGCAGCGGCGGCTGGCCGCCCGACAGCTATGATGGAAGAGCCTGAAGACTGTCCTATTTAGCTCAAATTTAGATCGTAGACCACCTCTGTGCTACGGGCAGTCCCAATATGAACTCTAATTGCAAAGAATTTGACTGCCAAGTGATATTCCTCGCTGACCTAGGGTTCATGGCGGAACTGGGGAAAACGGGCTCCCGACGTGCTGCATCCTTTATTTTGCAATTTATTTGATGCTGGGAATTCGCAAACGAATGTGGAACATACTCCTTATGGGGACTGGATCGAGATGGACAAAACGAATTTCAGAGAAGAAGGTGGCGGTTCTATGGAGCATGCCAATGTCAAAAATGCCAAACTTGATCAAGACATGGTAGGGAACAAGGAGAAAAAGTTGTTTACCATGTAGAAAAGTGCAGGCACACCTTGCAGTGCCCTAGGTGTAGCAGGAGATGGAGGCAGTTGTTGGGAACGCGGCGAGGACATCGGAACAGGGGAGCAGTCCCAACTCGGTGGCCATGAATTTACACTTCCTTAGCAGCTCGGCCACCAAACCTAGCAAAGTAAAAACCAGGCACTTGCGCAATGGTTCAGGAAACAAGAACATGCAACGAAACTTGATGAAAACTCCCTGGTTTGATCGGACTTTGTCGGAACCCTAAAAATGGCCGATGAAGACACTTGGGGAAAACACAGGCTGGTATGCCGGCCAGGGAGCAGAACAGCTGGGGAGGGTTTGCAGGAATGAACTAAAGTGTTCATCGCGTCTCTTAGGCAGCTCAAACTTGAGATCCGAAGCTGGCAGCAGTGAGGCAGGGAAGAACAAAGGCAGCGGCCATGGCGGCAACAAAAACGAGCTTCGGTGGTGCAGTGACTAGGGAGGAGCGAAAATATCCAACATGGAGTGTTGCGCAGTGTGGAGTAGATAGGGTGAAGAAATTTTCAGCTTGGAGAGAATTACAGAGGCGGTTCTGTGAGACCTATGTGTGGTGAATACATTGTCTATGACGATAAAAGTTTTGAATACTACCAAAACACCATTATCATCTAGGTCCGAGCTCCAGCAATGTCCGACGATAGGTCTGGCTTGTTTTGTGTAGCTCCGGCAAGGTCCGACTTCTTTGTCTAGGTCCGACTAACTTTGGTTAGCTCCGGCTCTAGGTCCGACTAGGTATTCTAAGCTCCAGCGCTAGGTCCGGCTAGCTTTGATAAGCTCTGACGCTAGATCCTGCTAGCTTTGGTAAGCTCCGGTTCAAAGTCCGGCTAGCTTTGGCAAGGTTCGGTGCTTGATCGCAGTGGTTCTGCTTTTACTTTGAAATATTTCGAACTTGTTTTACATCTACGGAAAGTTTGCTTAGTATTCTTGTACTAAGTTTTTAGTGTATTTTGGTGGTTAAGGATGATATAATTTTGCTATGGTTTACAACATGCTTATGTGAGGTGCTCACATAAGATGTTGTGGTTTCAGAACTAACGAGAGTCGAGTCGTGGACTTGTGCTCGGATGTGTCAGTTGTTTATTCATGTGCAGGTGTTGCTTGAGTTCAAGACATGGTTGGTGAAGATATCCATTGAACCAGTCTTAGGGAGAAAATGAGGTTCAACGACCAAGTTTGGGAGGAATTGTGGTTGAGTTGATCGTGAGGTCGCGCAACATGTTTGAATCAAGAACAACGCATATGAATGTATCATGGACGTCATTGGAAGATGTTTGCACGTGTGCAAGGAATGCATGGACGTGACTACATGGTTCTGAGGCTTTATGAAGAGATGTGGATATAAAAAATTGGTCGGAAAGGTCCAACCGACTAGGTTATGGACTCAGGCTGCGACTGAGTCGTGTTTGACTCAAATATGGAAAGTTTTGATTTGGTTATGATAGGATTTCATGTGGGTCACAAATTTGAGTTGTTTTAAGAATGTGAGATACGTTCCTAAGGTGTTTGGTAGTCTTACGATTGCTTCTATCTGTGTATAGAAGAGTCTTGAGCAGTTATAGAAAGTTACGATTCGTGAATTGAGTAGGATTAGAGTCTTAGTTAGGTTTGGGTTGGCCTAAGGGCTGGTTATATAAGCAAGGGAGGTCAGAGCTCGTGGTGCACAACTTTGGGGCTGTTCCTCTTGTGTTCTATTGAATAAAGATCGTAGTTTAAAGGAACTTTTGTGTCTTGTTCGTCTGACTTGTTTCTCTCAAGTCTTTCTCGTCGAGTTTCTGCACAGCACAACCTTGGTTCGGTGGTTTCATCATAACTCGAGTTTACAGATCCAATTGACGTGATTCTTTTCGAGTTGTCTTCACAACTTAATTTTATATCATATGCAAAAACTTCACGATCATTAGATTTGTGGTTTCTGATCTTATGAGTTTCTTTGCAGTGTTCCAGAACAGTTTTTCTCGGGTGGGACAGATTGACCTTTATTCGATCTTTCAATCGTAACTTGAGTTTCTCTCAAAAGATTTTAGTGATTCTTGTTGTGATGTCTTCATGACTTGATTCTCTACAATATATACTAGATTTGTCACAGTTGAACAGATTTAGGTTAGTCGCACACACAGTTTCTTTAATAGACCTATTTTCTGTTGAGTGGTGTTTTCGTTGCTTCCGCTGAAAAGTTTTAATCTACCATTCACCCCCCAGGTAGCTTTACACGTGCTCTTCGATCCTACAATTGGTATTAGAGCCACGGTGATCTAATATTTGTGATTTGCACGTGTTTTTGACTAATCATCATGGAGAAATACTCCGCAAAACCTTGTGTCTTTAGTGATATTGATTTTCAGGTTTGGAAGGCATGTATGGAAGCCTTCATCTAGGCACAAGGCTTAGCAATATGGGAGAAGGTATACAAGCCTTACGATGTGCCGTCAAACGATCAAGTTACAACTACAAATCTGAGAGATGTCGACAACAACAACAAGGCTCGGAACTTGATCATACAAGGATTAACTCAAAGCGACTTTGACGGTGTTGCACACCTACGATCTGCATACAATGTGTGGAAAGCACATTGCGACTACCACGAAGGATCTAACATGATCAAGGAGGTAAAACAAGATATGTTCAAAAAGGAATACATGCATTTTGAGATGCGACCCAGAGAGTCAATTGACGATCTCTTTGCTCGTTTTAAATTCCCAGCAACTTGCGTAGTGTCAATGTTAAGTTTTCAGATGCTGAAAATGCTAGACAATTACTAAGTGCATTAGACATGTCAATTTGGGAGATGAAAGTCATATCTGTTCTTGAATCTACTGTCATGAGTACACTTACAGTAGATGTTCTTTATTCTAAATTGAAAACTCAGAAATTGACATAATATGATGTAAGAAACCCAACAAGTCTCTTGAATTTGTTTCTCAACGTGATATGCCTAGCTCCGACCGATCTTCATCTTGTGGTACACATGCTTTGTTGTCCTCTATAACCCTTTAACAGATTGAGGAGTTTTCCAAGGAGGAGCTAGTACTTCTCTCTACTAGGTTCTCGAAAGCATTGCAAAAGTGAGAACTAGAAGGAGAGGAAGCTCCGGACCTCAACGATGTTTCGAATGTGGTAAGACATGACATTTTTGTTTAGATTGCCCTAACCTTTCAGGTCCTACTTCTCGGGATGAAAAGCAAACAAGGACAAAGCATTCCTCTGCAAAAGATAAGAAGTAAAAGAAGGGTTTTACATGACGTCAATTGGTGAGCAGTTTTATCTCTGCACTTCAAGAACTTGGCTCAAGCGATGTGGACATTGGAAGTGGCGAAGATGAAGATGATTTGGCAAACTTGTGCTTCATGGCGGGCAAGTCAAGATCAATTATGAAGGAGGCCCAACACAATAGCGACAATGAAGAGGTATGTCCTACTTGTGATGAAATGTGTGATGCTATTTCTAGTGCCAATGTTATAGTTAAGAAAAAGGACAAAAGGCTTAGGGACAATGCTCTTAAAATTGAGTCACTAGAATCTGAAATTAATTGTTTGAAATCCTTGATTCCAAGTGATGATTCTTCTTCCTCATGTGATTTAATATATGAACAATTGTTCTCATTAAGAAGTGCGCACACCTTCACACATTGATACTTGAGTTAGAAATTGAAAAGAACAGAGAGCTTGCTGCACTTAATGATAAAAACTTAAAAGATGCTAGCTGTTCTACAATTGATTTGCGTTGTTCTACTTGTGATGATCTTGATAAGAAACTACAAGATGCTATGAATGAAATTTCTATATTGAACAATGCTTTACGTTCTCATGAAGTTAAATATTGTTCCAATTGCAAATTAAAAGGAAAAACTTCATGTGGAAATTGCATTGATCTGTCCAATAGACTTGATGACATGCACATGACATTTGATCGTTTTTGTAATGAGAATAAGAACCTAAACTTGTTGCTGAATTCTTACAAGTCTTACAATGATAAAACTGGTTTAGGTTTTGATTCTCATGCTCAAGCTAAGGCACATCCACCTAAAATTGTAAATTCATTAGGAAGTGGTTTGATTCAAATAGTTCCTAAACAAAAAGAAGTGGTTTTCAAATCTGCAGGAGTGTTGTCTCATTCGGTTTCAAATAAAAATGTCGCTTGCTCATCTAGACATGAACACAAAGTTAAATTTTACTGTACCTACTGTGGTAGAGATGGTCATGCCATAGATTTTTGTTATAGACTAGCTAAACAACAGAAAAAGGAAAGAATGATTGCTAGATCTCATAACACTCATACAAAATTTGTTGCACTCGCTAAACCAAATGATAGGAACATGCAATCTGCTGTAATGAGTCGAAAACATGCAAAGTTTGCTCCCAAACCTACTGTTTTTCGTGCCACACATGACACATCTCATAGGACAGTAGTTGGGTACAAAAATCCTCAAGCTTTGGCTCATAAACCTGCTGTTTCATTTTAGCTTTTGCATGTTTTTCCTGCTGCACGTCATGTGACTCAATACTGGATTCCTAAATGCCTTTTGACTAACCCCAGTATTGAGTCATCGACGTATTGTCCTTCTATGTAGTTTACACACTTGAGGAAGGAGAACATTTGGATTGTGGATTCAAGTTGCGCGCCACATGACCGGTAACAAAGAATGGTTCTCCTCCCTCTCTTTTGTGTCACGTGCAGAGAATGTTACTTTTGCTAATAATTGTTCAACTCCTATAATTGCTTAGGGTTCGGTTAGAGTAAATGATCACTACAATTTAAAGGATGTGGTACTTGTTAAAAATTTGAAATACAACTTGCTTTCTGTTTCACAACTGCTAGATGAAAATTTGGAAATTACTTTCACTATAAATTGTTGCAAAAGTTGTAAATTCAAACAATGAGCTTATTTTTAACATGTCATGGTTTGGAAGAGTTTTTAAAGCTGATTTTGATATGTCTTCCTCTAAGCATAGATGTCTAGTTACTAACGATTCCAAAGACTTATATTTTTGGCATCGTAGACTTGGTCACGTAGGCTTTGATCATCTCACGTGTGTTAGTGCTCTTGAGCGCATACGTGGGTTGCCTAAGCTTAAAGGGGACAAAGAAATTGGGTGTTCTTGTTGTAGACAGCTAATATGGTTGCGGGTTCACATGCTCCCTAACAATGATCAGACAACTGAACCGGGTCAACTTTTTCACCTTGACACCATAGGACCTTCAAGTGTTCAATCCTTCAGAGGTAAATGGTATGTTCTTCTGATTGTTGATGGTTATTCTATATACTGTTGGGTTTACTTTATGGCATCTAAGAATGAAGCTTTTAGTCACTTTAGAACTTTATTTCTTAGATTATCAATTGATCACCCAGGATCTTCAAAAGCAATTAGAAGTGATAACAACTGAATTTAAAAAACAATCTTTTGATCACTTTTGTGCTGAATGGGGTAGATCATCAATTTTCTTCACCATATGTACCTCAACAAAATGGTGTTGTAGAAAGAAAGATGAGAACTTTAGTTGAGATTGCTAGGACTATGCTTGATGAATATCAAACTCCTAGGAAATTTTGGGCTGATGCAATTGCAACCGTTTGTTATGTCTCAAATCGTATTTTCTTGCGCACTAAGCTAGGTAAAACACTATATGAGCTCCGATTTGGACATAGGCCTAGTGTTACACATTTTCGAGTCTTTGGTTGCAAATGCTTTGTTAAGAAACATGGTAATCTAGATAAATTTGAACCTAGATCCAATGATGACATGTTTCTTGGTTATCCATCTCATACTAGAGGCTACCGTGTGCTTTTACTTGACACTAACAAAATTGTGGAGACTTGTGAGGTATCTTTTGATGAAGCTAGCCCAGATACTAGCTCAAACATTGCAGGTCCGGATCCATATCTGCAGGGGAGAGCATTTTCGTTGAAGATGAGGAAGAGGTGGAGCTGCTGCCCGAAAATTCAGCAGCTAATGACATAGTTCCAGTTCCTGATTTTGATTCACAACCAGCACCGACAACCACCATTGTTGGTCCAGATCCTCCTCAAGTCACAAGCTCATCGATTTGTGATGAGCATGAAGAAGAAGAAGCTTGGGAACTGTCCACTCTCCTCCAGGTTCTCATAAGTCATCCTCCACAAAAAATTATTGGAAGCTTGCACGAACGAGTCACACGGTCCAGCTATGATGAGCTCAGAATTTGAGATGGGTATGATGGGTGGACTCACTTACTTTTTTGGGCTGCAAATCAGGCAAATCTAGGAAGGTACCTTTGTGCATCAAACTGAGTTTACAAGGGACCATCTCAAGTGCATCAACATGGACAAAAGAAAGCCTCTTCGGATACCAATGGGGACAACATCAACACTTGAACTTGATGAAGATGGTGAACTCGTTGATCAAAAAGAATATAGAAGCATGATCGAATCACTTTTGTACCTCACGACATCAAGACCGGACATACAATTCAGCGTATGTCTTTGTGCACGGTTTCAAGCCTCCCCACATTCTTCAAATCGTCAAGCCGTCAAAGGGATTCTCAGGTACTTACATGGAACTCAAGAATTTGGCATTTTTATTCCTTCTTCCTCAACAATTACTTTAAAAGCTTTTTCGGATGCTGATTTTGGGGGTTGTAGAATTGAAAATAAAAGTACTTTTGGTGCTTGTCATTTTCTTGGTAATTCACATGTTGTTTGGTCCTCTAGAAAAAAAAGTTTAGTTGTACAATCCACAGCTGAATCTGAATATGTAGCTGCTGCTAGTGCTTGCTCTCAAATACTTTGGATTGTTCAAACACTTAAGGACTATGGGGTTGATCTAGATAGTGTTCCACTGTTTTCTGACAACGCTAGTGCTATTTGCATTGCTAAAACCCCGTGTAACATTCAAGAACAAAGCACATTGACATTTGGTATCACTTTCTCCGTGATAATGTTGAAAAAGGAAACATTTTTCTTCACTATGTAGATACCGAACAATAGTTGGCTGACATTTTTACAAATCCTTTTGATTTCACTCGTTTTTGTTACATTTGTAGTAAAATAGGGGTTATGCATCCTCAAGGCTTCAATTGAGGGGGAGATTAAAAACTTGGGAAGTCTATGTCTGAATCTGAACTTAAAATAATATGAGCATAGTATTACATACATATATGACTTTGTGATTCCTTTTACATGCTGAAAGTTCTTACTATATTATTCATGTTACCATGACTAGTAATTGGAATAATTACTTACACTAAATCTGGTCATGATCGAACTTTCTTGTGGTTTTTGAACTTCTTGAATGATAACAAGTGCTTTTAATTATAATGAATTAATCAAGTAAGCAACTCACATGTTGAGTTTTTATGTTCAAATAAAAAAGAGAAAATATCAAGAGAATGTGCATGCATCACACTTCTTCTTTTGAGATGGCTTATCATTGCACTTAGATATGAATTTGGAAGAAGTTGTGTATGACTAAAACCATGCCCTTAAGCTTCTGATTGTCAAATGACATAGGCTTGGCTTGATTGGTTAGAATAAGGCAGATGCACATATAATCTTTTGCAAATATCATATGATCTAAATTTGTTCTTCGGAAAATAATAAAATGCAGCAACAAGTGTCATGCTTTTAGGTTTTAAAATAGTTAAGTTTGTGAGATCATGACTTGCTTAAATTGAAAATTACATTTGATCTCTAGCATGGCTTACACTACTTGATGTGATAGTGTAAGTTACTTGATAGTATGACCTGGTTGAGCTTTGTTTTATATGTATATGTTATAATATGCTCATAACAATTAAAATTTCTCTTTTGTACCTTGTAGAATACATTGTCAAAGGGGGAGAAATTGATCACACCTTGCACATATTCACAAGTGTTTTTGGCACGATTCTTCCCCGGGGGAGAAGTATGCAAGGGGGACAAATATGTATAAAGGACAGAAATTGTTTCTATCTCATTTGGTTTTTAAAAGGAGAGAAATTGTTTTCAAAACTTTTCATGTGGATAAGCCAAATGTTCGGATTTTAAGTGGTGTTGCCAATGCATTCATCAAAGGGAAGATTGTGAGACCTATGTGTGCTGAATACACTGGCTATGGCGATAAAAGTTTTGAATACTACCAAAACACCTTTATCATCTAGTTCCGAGCTCCAGCAAGGTCTGATGATAGGTCTGACTTATTTTGGGTAGCTCCGGCAAGGTCTGACGCTAAATTCGACTTCTTTGTCTAGGTCCGACTAACTTTGGTTAGCTCCGGCTCTAGGTATGACTAGATTTTGTAACCTCCGGCGCTAGGTCCGACTAGCTTTGATAAGCTCCGAAGCTAGGTCCTGCTAGCTTTGGTAAGCTCCGGTTCAAGGTCCGACTAGCCTTGGCAAGGTTTGGTGTTTGATCGCAGTGGTTCTGCTTTTACTTTGAAATATTTCGATTTTGTTTTACATCTATGGAAAGTTTTCTTAGTATTCTTTTACTAAGTTTTTGGTGTGTTTTGGTGGTTAAGGCTGATATCATTGTGCTATGGTTTACAACATGTTTATGTGAGGTGCTCACGTAAGATGTTGTGGTTTTAGAACTAATGAGTGTCAAGTTGTGGACTTGTGCTCGAAAGTATTGGTTGATTATTCATGTGAAGGTGTTGCTTGAGTTCAATACATGGCTGGTGATGGGATCCATTGAACTAGTCTTAGGGAGAAGATGAGGTTCAACAACCAAGTTCTTGAGGAATTATTGTTGAGTTGATCATGAGGTCATGCAGCATGTTTGAATCAAGAACAATGCATATGAAGGTATTGTGGACGTCATTGGAAGATGTTTGCACATGTGCAAGGAATACATGGCCGTGGCCACATGGTTCTGAGGCGTGATGAAGAGATGTGGATGTAAAAAATTGGTCGGAAAGGTCCAACCGACTAGGTTATGGACTCAGGCTGCGACTGAGTCGTGTTTGACTCAAATATGGAAAGTTTTGAGTTGGTTATGATAGGATTTCATGTGGGTCACAAATTTGAGTTTTTTTAGGAATGTGGGATATGTTCCTAAGGTGTTTGGAAGTCTTAAGATTTCTTATATATGTGTATAGAACAGTCTTGAGCAGTTATGGAAAGTTACGATTCGTGAATTGAGTAGGATTAGAGTCCTAGTTAGGTTTGGATTGGCCTAAGGGCTGGTTATATAAGCAAGGGAAGCTAGAGCTCATGGTGCACAACTTTTAGGCTGTTCCTCTTGTGTTCTATTGAATAAAGATCGTAGTTTAATGGAACTTTTGTGCCTTATTCGTTCGACTTGTTTTTTTCAAGTCTTTCTCGTCGAGTTTCTACACAACACTATCTTAGTTCTGTTGTTTTATCATAACTCGAGTTTTACAGATCCGATTGACATGATTCTTTTTGGGTTGTCTTCACAACTTAATTTTCTATCATCTGTCAAAATTTCACGGTCATTGGATTTGTGGTTTCTGATCTACATGAGTTTCTTTGCAGTGTTCCAGAACTGTTTTTCTCGGGTAGGATAAATTGACCTTTGTTCGATCTTTCGATTGTAACTTGAGTTTCTCTCAACATATTTTCGTGATTCTTGTTGTGACGTCTTTGTGACTTGATTCTCTACAATTTATACTAGATTTGTCACAGTTGAACACGTTTAGATTAGTCACACACACGGTTTCTCTAACAGATCTATTTTCTGCCGAGTGGTGTTTTCGTTGCTTCCGCTGAAAAGTTTTAATCTACCATTCATCCCCCTCTGGTAGCTTTACACGTGCTCTTCGATCCTACAGGTTCATCACCGTGAACAGCTGACCTATGGGGCCTACTGCCTCCCCCACTCTTATCTTCACTGGTAAAATGAACCTCCCATCAAACTTTCTCCAAAATTGGTCAAACATGGAAAGCATGCTAAATTAAATATGTAGAACCCAATTTTGTATTCATCATTGGGAGTTTACAAAGTTTGAATCAGATTCAAATTAGAATTTGAAATCAAATGCATTTTATAGGTCTCTTTGATTAAAAAGCAAATGTGCTTAAAAAATTAAGAAATTCTGCAGGGACACTTTTTGAATTATGAGGAATTTATTGGAAAACTCAATTTTATATTTTTAAATACATTGAACTGGAGCTAACCTTGAATTTTTTGATTCCCTCTTTTAGGGTTTGAACTTATTCATTTTACCTTTTCTATTTTGTTTTCTCATTTTGATTTTCATATCTCATATCTGAATTTCACATTATGATTTTATTGATTTTACATGTACTAGTTACTTAAGTTCTCATACCCATGAGCAATCTTCTAAACTTGACTTAATGTTTTAATAAGTTCTTGTTTTGAATATAACTCAAGTAGTAAATTAATCTATGTGAATTTGAGTTTCTAACTCAACTAAAAAATTTTAAGTTCACATTTTACCTTCTTATTTTCCTCAAATATGGGATTTCATATCCACTTCCGAAAGCGTATATGTGTCGTGTTGCCGGGTGTTTACTGATTGCAATCGCCGTCCCTCGCAGTTATTTTAGCATCGCTTGTTCACTATGTCGTGACATTGTAAATACTAAAGCAGCTAGAAAATTTTGATGTATTGAATATATTTGTTTTGCAACAGTGCTTGCTGTACATGATGCTCAATAAAGTTGTATTTATGAACCACTAACCTGCTGCTAATAAGATAAAAGTAAAGATCCATTTCTAGGCGAGTCATTTATGCAATGTATGCTTCCTATGTTACATGTCCTTCTGCATGTAGAGTTTCATGCTTAGGTGCGTCGGTTAAGTCTTGCTGAGCCATCGTGCTCACGATTGCTATATGAAGTTGTTGCAGGTAACGTATATGATGAAAGGCCCGAGTCTGAGGCGATGGCCCCATCGAGGTATAACGCCGAGTGAGAGCCTTGCACGTCGCTGTGATCTTCTTCTGTGTGCTGCTAGTGTGTAGCGTCTCCGGGCTGGACGGATGCACTTTTGCATAGCTAGGGTGAGAGTTTACCTATGAGTTTGACAATCACTGTATATTAAGTATTGTAAAAAACTTCCACTGTTTATATCAATAAAACTTTGTATTTTATCATATTTTTTCTTTTGTGTTATTGGATGCCGCATTGCACGGCACCACCCTCCACGATCTTGGAATGTCTTCACTCCGATCCTCACACCTAAGGGCTCGTTATATAAGCAATGGTGCGAGGGCTCATGGAATGTATGATTTGTGGCTCCTTCTCTTGTCTTTTTATCAATCAAATTTGTAGTTTGTCAGATGCTTTTGTGCCTTTGTTGTCCGGCTTGTTTGCTTCAAGCTTTTCTCAGCGAGTCTCTATGCAGCCTGATGTTGGTCGGTTTTTCGATAATAACACGTGTTTTACGGATCCAATTGCCATGATTATTTTTGTGTTGTCTTCACAACTCAACTAACACCTTCTGTGAAAAATTGCATGGTCATTAGTTTTGTGGTTTTTATGTTATGCGAGTTTCTTTCCAACATAACAGATCTATTTTAGCTCGGGTAGAACTGATTGACCTTTGCTCAATATTTTGATCATAACTTGAGTTTATGTTTTCACATAATTCTTGTTGCATTGTCTTTGATGTTGATTATATACAATCTGTCCTGGATCTTTCATGGTTGAACATATGTAGAATAGTCGCACACCTAATTTTCTTCATTGGATTTATTTTTTGCCGAGGGGTTTTTGTTGCTTTCGCATAAAAGTTTTTAAATCTATCAATCACCCCCTCTGGTAGATTTCACATGCTCCTCGATCCTACATTAAGTTATTATATTTTGTTGATTTACGTGCTAAGTAAAGTTTCTAGTAAGTCAACATCTAATACACCATTTTGAATTCTCGACAGGATGTAAGCCCTTTTAAACTAGTTGTATGCATGAGACTGACCTGTTGAGGCTAATATAACCCAAATGTTGGTAAAGCTGGATTTAAATTGATAAATTGCCATTTTATTTGTCTATTGAGATAAGAGCGAGAAATATCATTTATATGGTTCAGTTCCATACACTAAGTTGTTGTAATAAGACATCATACTTTACAAGATGTCATGATCAAGGGGAGCACGGTAGGACAAGGGATTGGACAATTTCTTGCTACCTTCTACTGTTAAATCATCAGTACTACTAATTATTTGACACCTATTGTTAGTCCTTCATCAATAACAGAATAAGAAAGAGAGGCTTAGCCTTCTGAGCTTATTGAGTCTATTGGCACTAATGATGAAGACCAACAACAAACTTAGAGAAACCACATGAGTGAAGAAGTTCAAATGGAGAGTGATACCACTTTACTTGTAGATACTATGAGAATTCCTTAGTCATTTGAATGGTGTAAAGCCATAAAGGATGATATGAGGCAATCGACGCCTACAAAGTCTACAATTTAGTCGGAATTCCTAATGGAGAGAAAGTAGTAGAATGTAGTGGGTCTACAAGATTAAACGTGACTCCAAAAGAAAAATTATATTTCAAACCAGACTTGTGATGAAAGGTTTCACTCAACTAAGAATTCTTCTAGAAATATAATGTCATTAGTAGTTCATTATGAGTTAGATTTACATCGGATGGGTGTAAAAACGATGTTCCTCAATAGGGATCTCGACGAGGACTTCTATATGACATAACTGAAGCATTTTGTTATTAAGGATAACACTTGGGAAGCCACATAGAGTAGTCCATTTATGGATTGAAGTAAGCATTGAGGAAGTGATATCTCAAGTTTCATGAGATGATTAGAAAGTTTGGGTTTTGATGTTAGTGTCGAGGATAATTGCATATATACTAAGTTGAAGAATAAGAAATTCATTTTATTATTCTTTATATGTACGACATATTGCTTGCGAGTAGTGAAATAAATCTACTAGACTAAGAAGTTATTGTCCTCCAACTTGATATGAAAGATCTAGGTGAAGAATTCTACGTGGAAGGAATCAAAATTTGCCAAGATCAAAGTAAGGGGGTGTTGGTTTTATTTCGGAAGGCATACTTAGATGGTGTACTCGAAGTACATCTTGTATGCGAGTAAAACTTTGTCTGCCTAGATAGTCAAGGATGATAAGTTTGAGAACTTTTTATGTTCCGGGAACAATTAAGAGGTCGCCATATGAGTTCGGTTCCACATACTTTTGCTGTCGGAAATTTAATGCATGCTCAAGTAAGTATTTGCCTTGACTTAAAATTTGTGACCGGGATACATGGCACATATTAGACCACACCCATGGTTGATCTCTGGGAGGCATTTAAGAAATCATTTAGCAATGTGCAATGAACATAAGGTCTCATATTAACACATTGTAAGTCAAAATCTCAAGATAATGAGTTACTCAGTTTTAGTTTTCGCGGGTTGTATGGATACTAAGAATTTTATGTAAGTTTACGTGTCCACCCTTGCAAATGGAGCTATCTCATGGAACAACTCCAAACAAACATCACTCTATCATCCACAATGCATGTTGACTTTTGTTATTTATTATGAGGCGACCGAGCAAGCGATATGTTATAAGAAGTTCTTACCTGCTTTTTGGTATGATCGACAGCATGAACCACTTATGTAGTACTGTGACAATAATGTCACAACATCATACTCTAACAAGAACTAGTCAAGTGGACCTGCCAAAAATATCAAAATTAAGTTTTATGTTGTCAAAGGTAAAATCTAGGGACACACCATAAGTATCGAGCATATAAGTATCAAGCAAGTGCTTGCGGTACAGCTAACAAAAGGCTTTACACCCAATGGATTCTGTAAACACGTAACATGCTTGGCTTCATGGAAAAGCCTGTTACTTATCCTGGATAGTAAGGGACCAACTAAGTGTAATGTTATTTCTAATTGTGAGACGTATCGTAGTCGCTGAATCAAGCAATACGTAAATTGCTGTTGTAATACATCATGCCTTTTATGTCGAAATATGAAGGAATATATACTAAGTTTAGTAATTGAATAAGCCAGTAAGCTTACGGTTCCGTGATCAACGGGGCGAATGTTAGAATTGATCCGGCTCAGTATGGGTCGTGCCCATTACTGAGTCGATATACCCACACCCTGATCGGGGTAGTTTGCATTTGACTTATTTATTTTCAAACTAAAGATGATGCATCATGAAAATTAATAATAATTCCAAATAATCTTCAATATTTGTTTAAAATAGATCACAACACATGTCAATCTTTTGCACTCAACGCGGAAGCAATCAGAAATTATTAAAGAAGACCATAACTATAATGGTAGTAAGAGAAAATTCATATCAAGAGTACCCACAACAAATTTATAGGGCCATGTTCGGTTTTAGGATGATACACAGTTACATTTGCACAAGTTCGGATCTTAGAGGGAAAGGGGATGTACACCACTGTCTGTGATGATAGCATTGCCGCTGACCATCACAGTGGCCTCCCCAAAGACAAGTTGTACGTGCTGACTGCTAATGTTTATACCTACTGAGGCTGCCAGCGACAACCATGCACTCATGAAGGTACGTGGCATGTCCTCAATTACTATCTAGCAGGATTCAAAAAAGGTTTTGTGATATAGTATACCACCATCTCATTTGGGTGTGGACAGACGTGGGGGTACTCCAACCCTTCTGGGTTTGTGTGCCTCACACACTCAGGTTTTGGTTTGCAGATAACTTGCCAGTTTATATCATGAAAAATGAAGTCTCATCCTTTGCCAGACAAATATGCATGCTAGTTACAACAAAGTTTTTCTCATATAGGCACACAAATTTTCTTTTCCTTTTAGACGTGGAGTTAATAGCAATACGAAAATAGGATAGAAATATTTTGCTCATTAATCACACCTCTTCGGACCCAAGACATACCTACTTTATTATTCTACCTCTACATATCAAGTATTTCAGTTCCTTTATGATAGGTTTTACATAATTACAGAGGACCACATATTGAATCAAAGCATTGGGCTTGCACCAGAACTAGACCACACCATCACTACTACAGAAAACATCATCCGTGTCAGATCATAATAACCTATCTATCTCGCTTTATGAAACGACACTAAACAGTCGAAGCAGATAGTTAGCGTTATTAGTACCAGTCTTATAACCGGTACAAATAACTGATTTCAGAGTCGGTTTACCGTGATTAACCGATGCTTGTATAGATTATCAGAACCAGTTTTCGCAAACAGCCGATTCAGATAATTCAAAAATAAGAACCGGTTCATTTCAATAACTGACATATATGGAGATTATCAGAACCATTTCATTTTATTAACTGATGCTAAAAATGGAAGAATAAGAACCATTATGTATCTAGAACCGGTATTGGTAGGATGATTATCAGAACCAATAAAGTTAAGAACCGTATCTGATATGTGAATTTTATGAACCGTTTTTTTGTGAACCGACTGGTACATCTATCGAAGTGGTTGTTATTACCAACCGATGCTAATTTGTCAATTTTCAGAAGTGTTTCCTTTTACGAACCGGTTCTGATATTTGTTTATAGCAACAACAAAAAATCAATTATAAAATATAATTTAGGGAAATCACACAAAACATATAACATATAAACAGCAGTCACAGAAATGAAATCAGAACATATAAATAATAGTCACATAAACTGCTAATGTTTATGTACAGAACTAAACAATTAGTCAAATAGTGACAGACACCAGAATACTAAACTCGCGACACAAACAAATTATTTTCTCTTTTTCGATGATCTTGTTTGCTTATAGAAGGTTCACGAGCCGCAGGTCTGTGAAGTTTCAGGCGTTGGTCTATGTGAAAGGGGCTTGAACATCTGTAACATCTAGAACATAATACTTACCAGAATTAAAAATAACTTCATGAAGGACAAAATCTATAACAATCTCTTGTAGTCTAACGATCTCAGCATATGTTGGGGATTGCACCGAGACCATAATCCCGCAATTTCAATAACCAATGATGTCAAATCACTTCAACACATGTAGCATCTGCTCCACCCTGGGCCCGCGTGTCAGTGAATCTAAACATGGACAAATATTTTTGTCAACCTTAAATGGATGCATGTGCCACTGGTTGAATTTTTACGGTGTCGGACTGGAATTACTCTGAAATTCAGAAAAAACAATGGGTTTGCCAGGCTTACAGTTCTCTGAAATAGTTCCACATTCAATGATGTCATTATAAAAAGTTTCCACTGGAATCTTAGCATCCTCAGCAAACACTCTTAAGTTTTCATCTCATAATATTAGTTATTGTTGCTGGTCTTCTTGCTGCTCCACCCTTTTCTTTTTCCCGTGTGGTGCTCTGCCTGATGGTTGAGCCTGTTTAGGCTTTTGTAGAGACTGCATACCTTGAAGTGTTGTTTCTCTGTCGCCAGCAGTCATACCAGGAACACTAGGTTTTGCTAAGAACTTTGTAACGCTAGCGTTAACTGGCTTTTAAATTTCCTCACAACTCGGTTTGTCGGGTATCCCTTGCGGCTGTGATGAAACTACCTTCACGGACAGTGTTATCAGCTTCTTGGACAGTGATGGCTGTTGTTACGCGATCTGACTATGCAAGCTGCTCTTGCTTTTGTGGACCCGATGAAGGAGTCAGCACTCTTAATTAAAACATAATTGGTACCGACACTTATCTTGTTGGTGACAATGGTTGTGCCGGCGGCGCCTCTCTTGCTGCTGGGACTGGTTCTGGTGGCCATGACAAATTTGTTGCTGCAACTGTTCTTAGACCATCCGCAGTGGTACGCTGTAAAGCATACTGGATACACTGTTTCGCAGTGTAATTTAGAGTACGTACTGTAAAAGCTGAAGGAGAATAGTGTATAGAGTATGCTTTAGAGTATGCTGGTGCGGATGGTCTTAACGATGGTAAAGCTTGGCCTGGCGCAAGGCCAGAGTACATATGAGCCAACATTTCTACCAATCCTAAATTTCCCTTTCTCCCCAGCGTAATCAAAATTGCTTCTACTAAAAAAATTTCTTACCTTGTCCAAATGGAGCATGGCATACCCCTTTGGTATCGGTTGTCCATTGAAGAGAGCCCCTATAACCAAGGGCTCAGCTCTCCCCGTAGCCACCGTCCTTGTACCTATTACGTGTGTGACAAGCCTGCACTATGGTGACGTTTATTGTCATCTTCCTGAAGAAGCACGGTGCGCAGCTACTATGGTGAGCACTAGGTCCACTAGGGCTCACAGCCATATTAATTTGTCGGTTGGCTCCTTCCTTTTGTGTAGTCTGCATAGCTTGCTCTAATTTTTCTTGCACGTCCCTTTCTACAACAACCTTCACTTAAGCATCTAGTTCTATGACCTTTCTACATTTTTTGTAACTATTTTACTGCAAGGCATGCTTCTTGTTTCCCAGTACATGGGTTAGCTTATCCTCTGACCTACTAGGCCTGCATGAGCCGTTGGCACACTCGATATGTGCTTTACGAACCTTATCAATGTGTTCCTTGTCACGATCATCTTTAAACATAAATTGGCTATCATCTGCCGATCATACCTGAGCTAACATGTAATTCGTAGACATCTCATTTCACCCATCTGTGGCAGTGTTACCACCCGAGAGAATTACATTTTCCTCCATCTCACGAAGGACTGACAGTTTTCTTAAATACCAACATGAGCCAGTTCTATGGGGGTCTACATTCTTCTTAGAATTTTTTATTTTTTTCACTTAATTTGTTTGGTTCCTCCAAATCCCTTTACTATGTGAAGGCTTTAAAAAAAGTTCAAGTGACAGATATTGATTCAAGTTCCCTGACTAATATATTCTTTATACAACTGTAGACGGTTGTTATATACCAATTTTGAAGGTTAATATAACTCAATTATATGAAGGAATTAAAATTTCTTACGCACACCACTTTCATATTTGACATAATTTAACTTGTACTTGGAGAAATAGTGCATGCGGGTATTTTATTGTAGGAATGAGAAGAATTGTGGAGAGCAATCCTAAATAGTGACATCTCAGCCAATCAAGCGATGACATGTGGCATCACATCGGTATATGGACCAACTCTGAGGCGTATCCAAGGAAATCCGACAGCACCAAGCGGGAAGGGAACCAGTGCCCACATGCAGTCACTCATAGGAAGCACACTGCGAAAGGAGCCAGGACCAGGTCGGTCAAACCCCTGGCTCGACCGACTTGGTCTGAGCGCCATTCACGATCAAATGATATGTGGCGCTCTCCTGTGTCTCCATGATGGTGGTGGGACTACTTCGCGTGCTAATTGTGGCAGGAACTGACTGAACTCCATGTATAAATGTGACCCTACACCCTCGCTTCTCCATACACACCACTTGAGCATCACTCTCTTGTAGACACACTTCTTCCAAGTCCTAAGTGGAGGTAAGATGTAGAGAAGGGCCTCTAGTCCTAAGTCCATTCGGGGAAAGGTATGGCTCATGTATCTTTTCTTCTTTGAGTGACTTTATGCATTATAATAATATTAGTCTTTTATTATTTAAATGCTTGGACAAAGCATTTCTTGTTTGATTGTGGAGTCCATGTATATGGTAGATTTAATTGTTATTATGATAGTATAGTAATTACATTATTATGTTATCATAAACATCATAAGTCTCCACTATTGTCTAATTAGGTATCATATGAATATGTTAGTATGAATAGCATGGTGCTTGGTCCCAACATTGGTTTAATGATGTTTAGGTTAGTCATTGCCTTAGAGTGGTATTTGTACTTGTCGGTGGTTTTGATCCGGCAGATCTCCCGACACTACTAAAAGTGTTTGCGGAGTCTGATGTTCGGTGTGGACGCGCGGAGATTCAAGAAGGTGAAATGTAATATGACACGGGAGACACAAATATTTACGCGGTTCGGGCCGCCTAAGCGTAATACCCTACTCCACGGGCTGTCTTGGTGTTATATTGGATGTATGAACTCAACTCAGGTGACGTGAGTTGAGAGCGCACTCTCAACTCACGTCACCCGAGTTGAGTTCAAACATCCAATACAACACCAACACACTCCGTGGAGTAGGGTATTACGCTCAGGCGGCCGGAACCATGTAAATCTTCGTGTCTCCTGTGTCATTTTACATTTCACCTTCTTGAATCTCCGCGCGCCCATAACGAACTTCAAACTCCGCAAACACTTTAGTAGTGTCGGGAGATCTGCCGGATCAAAACCACCGACAGTTGGCGCGCCAGGTAGGGGGTGCCTGAGATTTCAAGAATGGTGAACTCAGCTGCTGAAACATCCAATGATCATCCTGCTGTTCAAGCAGTTGGAGGCAATTCCTCCAATATGCAGCCACCAGCAGGAACCTCAGTCCCAGCAGGAGTCACACTTCCACCACCACCGCCTCCACCAGCAAATCAAGCTGGACAGCGCGATGGAGCAACGGCGTCAATCACTGCGTCGGCGAACCATGACAACCCGGAACACGCGCTCCATGCAGCACGTGCTCTCCTTCAGCGCCCACCACCTTTGTACGCATCCCGGGATGCAGTGGAGCAGTGGAGGGCCGATGTGGAACACTTGGTTGCAGCAGCAGCCCACCGCATCAATAACCAGGGTCCTCCTCCTTCAGGACGGGCCCCGTTGCAGCGACGGACCTTGTCTGGCAGACTTGGTCCGCATGTTTCCAACAACAGGAGACGTGCTGTGTCACAACAAGTGATGTCGTTGCCCTCCGGGGCGCGACGCGCTCACACGGTATCAAGGATTTCGACTCATGACCTCCAGGCGGAACTTGATCGCCGATACTGTCAACAAGACGGCCGAGTCCATATCGAGCGTGCTCGTGAAAGATGAGAAGCTCAGGACATTCCTGCTCCTGAAGGAGTAGGAGGGGGCTGTTCAGCCCTGGCCATGCATCTGCGTATGGTCAGGTGGCCACAAAAATTCCAGCCTCACTTGCCGCAAGAGTTTGACGGGACTGTTAATCCCGTCAAATTTCTTCAGATTTACTCCACTGCTATCCTGGCAGCTGGAGGAAATGGGGCCGTAATGGCCAACTATTTTCTAGTGGCTTTAACTGGGACCGCCCGGTCCTAGTTTATGAGCCTTCCACCCAACTCCATCAACAGTTGGGAGGAGTTGTGCTGGCAGTTCACCGCCAATTTCGGGAGTTCATACACCCGACCAAGAACTGAACTGGACCTTTTTGCAGTCGTGCAAAAAGGGGGAGAATCCTTGCGATCATTCATCCAGAGATTCTCTCAGGTACGAAACACTATCCCTTTTATCTCTAGCGCTTTCGTCATTGTGGCATTTAGACAGGGCGTACGGAACAAGAAGATGTTGGAGAAACTGGCGATCAAGGAGATCACCAGTGTCACGGAACTCTTCAGCTTGGCTGACAAATGTGCCAGAGTTGCGGAGGGCCATGAAATGCACTCCAAACCACCTCCGGAGGATCACAAGAAATCCTCCAAAGGCGAAGCCACTACCTCCGGGAATGGCAAGAAGAAGAAAAAGACTAACGGCAAGAAGAAGCCGTCGGCCGGCGCATCTAATGCTGCAGCTGCTGCAGCTCCGGGTGGCCGGGGGCCACGCCCCGAGAAGCGACCTCGACCGTCTTCTGAAGACGGTGGCAAACCCAAGGTGTGGTGTCCAATTCATAAGACGGACAACCACAGTTTCGAAGACTGTCGGGAGGTCCAAAACCTTACCGAGCGCTACAACAAGCGTTGGGAAGAAGTTCCTTTCCGACAGAGGGAAGGAAAACAAAAAGTTGACAAAGCTTCGGCTGAAGAGGAGTTAGGTTTTCAGGATCCTAAAAAGGTCCTGAAGGCCGTCTACACTGAATGTAGGCCTAGAGGGGGGGGGTGAATAGGCCTTTTTGAAAATTATCGGATCCTGCAACACTCAACAACCAGTTTAATACCAGAGATATCGGACTAGTCCGGTAAGGTGCGGACTAGTCCGGTGTTCACGGACTAAGTTGATTAAACTTGATTGATTGGTTTGATTCTTTTATGTGTATAGCGGAAATATAGAATCAAACAATAGTTTAACAGTTATATACTGGATTATATCACAATTAAGTTTTATGTTCAACAATTTAACATAAGATTAACAATGTGTATGAAACCCTAGATTGAGTTGATTAATTAGAATGATGAACACTAAAACAAAACACAACGATTTATCCCGTGGTTCGGCTACCACAAAGGCAACCTACGTCCACGTTGAGGAGTCCACAAAAGGACCGGGTCTTCTCCAACCCTACCCTCGTTTGATCGCCACGAAGGCCAATCCTCTTCCACTAACCACAAAGGGGTGAATAACTGAATTCAAGGGGCGATCTCACACGTTGAGAGCTCCCTTAGATTACAAAACACAATGCCACCGAAAACACACTCAAAAGTTACAATTGAAACGTAGGAGTGTGTTAGAGAATCAAACCAAGAGCTCAATGTGTTGTTGCAAGTGTCTCTCCAATGATCTAGAGTGAATCCTCAAAGGATTGGACGATGTTGCACTTAATTTCGTGGAGAGAGGTTGTTTTTGAGGCTCTTGGGAGGTGTGTCGGCGCTAGGGTTCGAGAGTTTATCAAATTGGGCCGTGCACCTCTATTTATATGGGGTTTCTAAAAGTTACCGTTAGGGTTCAGAAAGTTTGGACTAGTCCGAGGAGGTCACCGCACTAGTCCGGTGTGCTGTGTGTTGCAAACCCTAATTGTCCCGAAATATTGGACTAGTCCGGCTGAAAACGGACTTGTTCGATTTTGCTACTAGAAATCATCGGCCTAGTCCGATGTCCATCGGACTTGTCCGGACATGTGAAACCCTAAGTGTGTTGGATGACAAGTCCGCACTTGGAGGACTTGTCCGATTTAGATCAGTGGGTTTTTCGGACTAATCCGTGTGAACATCGGACTTGTCCGAAGTGGATCAGAAAGGATATCGGACTAGTCGGATTGATAACGGACTTGTCCGATTTTTTGTGACTTGTGTAGTGTTTTGAGGACTAGTACGCACTGGGGAGGACTAGTCCAATTCTAGTCAGAGAGATATCGGACTAGTCCGACAGTTATTGGACTTGTCTGATCTGGTGCAGAAAGGTTATCAGACTAGTCCGGTTATGATCGGAATAGTCCGGTCCTGTGTAATGCTGTGCAATGTGTGTGTTTAATTATCATTGAGCTCTTGTGGTGTGTTTCCTTAACACACTCCATACAGAGTAATCTGCTACTCTTTTTCCTTGAGCTCATTTCCATTTTGCTCCTCTTCGTGCCTTCTTTTTGGTATTTTGCTCATTTTTCTATTATAGGTCTGCATTCATCTCAACAAAGAGGTTAGGATCCCAATTGCTTGTCATAAATCATCCAAAATCCACAAGGGAGTCCTAGATGCACTTTCAATCGCCCCCTTTTTGGTGATTGATGACAACCAATTGTGATTTCACAAAATATGACAAAAATTGATATTTTCATAAAGTATGCACATATGAATCAAAGATACATCAAGCAGTGAAAGAATTATACATATGTGCATTTTTATGGTGGGATGCATAACTAAGTACATTAAGACATTGAGAGTGACATAATTTACATTAATCAACCAAAACAAAGCACATATGTCATTCCAAGAGCAAAATTACAGATTTTAACAAATACTTCTCAAATTAAGTAAGCATTGCATCACAGAACCAAAGTTAATCTTAGAAACACCGTTAAATCATTACAATCACAAAGATAGATAAAAAGAGCTCTCTCCTTGCATCATATAGCTAAAGCTAAGACTCCCCCTCAATCTCTCCCCCATTGGCATCAAGACACCAAAAAGAAGGAGAGGAGGTTCCTAGGGTCTTCACTCTTCACTGTCGGTCCTCTCATCATCGTCTTTGTCTTCTTCATCATCAGCTTGACGAGGAGGAGAAGGAGGAGGGACGGAGCCACTCGAGCCCCCAATGCCAAAGTAGGCAAGCTCGGAGGGGCTCAGGGGCGCGAGCTCAGTGAGGTCCTGGTCAGAGTCCTCAGAAATCACTGGAGATCCAGTGGGGTCGATCTCTAGCTTCTGGCAGATTTGCTTCACATTGTCCTTTATGTACTTCATGTCCTTCTTTCTTTTCTGGTTGAGCTTGTGGGCCTTCACTTCAGCCTTCTTGCTGGAGGAGAATATGGCAGCTAGATACTTGAGGATCCCACTGGTTGATCCTCGCTGAGAGGCTTCCGTAGAAGTAGGGACAGCTCTAGCACCTTCTCTTGATCTTGCCGGTGCTTCGGGACTGGAGGCCGGAGAGGGAGCAGCCTGGACATTCACTAGTTGAGGCTTCAGAGGCTTCAAAGGAGTATGCTCCACATCCTTCACAAAATCAATCCCTGTGACTTTCTCAATCATAAACATGAGATAGGGAGCATAGCCACATGACCTGTTGGGGTGCTGGAGATGTTGACCATATCATTCCATATGTAGTCAAACACATCAAACTTTCTGTTCTTGCTTATGATCTTCATTAGGGTCCGGAGGTACCCTTGTACACTCCCTGCATCCCCATCCTTAGGAGCAATGGTCTTCCTCAAAACCCTGTTCAGCACCACAAAGAATGGCTTCATGTTCTTTGTCGAGGGAGGGATGAACTTTGAATTTGGCTCATAGAGAAACTTCATCCTCTCCTTGTCGATGACACCAACATTGTGGATGACCACATTATCATTGCTGGAGGTGTCAAGATGCAGCATCCTAGCAAACTCTTCATAAGTGATAGTGTACTTGGATCCATGAGTCATCCAAGTCACTCTTTCTTCCTCATCGCTTGCAAAGTGGCAGGTGGCATAGAATTGAGCCACCACTTCATCATTCCAGTTGTACTTGAAGGAAAATAGATCCTTCAAGCCATGTCTCTCAGCTGCTGCAATCACTTCATCAAAAGCTGAGCATCTCTTCCTCTCAAGGTATGCCCAGTCAATCCACTGACTGCGCACCACCGGTGTCTTCATTGGCAGATACACCAATCTATAGAAATCAGCATGGAAGTTGCACCAGAACCTTCCATCAGCAGCTTGCTTCGGCCTGCCATACCAGTCAATGCTTCTGAATTTTGCCGCCGAGTCACTGCCCTTGCCATTGAACTTCTCCTCAGTAGGGTCCCGGACACTTCACTGGGAGCATGCAGCTTCAAAGGCCCGACTGGACCCGTCGCTATCCCTTTGCCCTTGCCCTTTGCTTGGCGAGGGCCACTTGATGATGCGGCTTCCTTCGAAACTGGCTTCTTTGCCAACACCTTCGTCCGAACCTGAGAAGGGGAAGGAGCTGGCTCGGAGGGTCTTTCTTGGCGCTTCTTGCCAAGACCCGTCGAGGACCGAGGTGCCACCTCGTGGTCCATCTCGGCCTCAAAGTCGGATATTTCATAATTTGAGCTCGACATGATCTGAGAATGATTTGCAAGAATGATGATAAGTGATACAAGGTATAGGTATGAAAATACAGCAAGGAATTGCATTGAGGAATTGAGGAATTAGGTTTTAGGTTCAGAAACATTGGACTTGTCCGGTGCAGAGGCACGGACTAGTCCGGGGGACCGGACTTGTCCGTGCATGGACCGGACTAGTCCAGTGTTCATCCTCAAAAACCTAACAGACTGGACAAAGGCTGATTCCTAATGTATAACAAGTCTAGCATACACGTAGTACATCAAAGAAGCATGTATCTAGTGAAAGATGCTAGGCTATTCGATCAATAATGGAGAAAAACAAGATTTCTAGGGTATTAGAGAAAATTACCGAAGAAATCGATTGAAGCTTGAGGATTAGGGAGTTGGAGCCCGGACAAGTCCGCTAGCTTCAATCCGCACGAGGTCAAGCTTGATTTCCGCCAAAATGCGGACCTTTTTGATGGAGGGAGGAAGGAATCACCTTGGGAGCTCGAGCGCAAGAGAGAGAGTGTGTGAGCAAGAGTGGGTATGAGAGGAATTAGGGTTTGGTGGCGGCTAGGGTTATGGACACGAAAAATCGGACAAGTACGGAGATAATCGGAATAGTCCGAACTCATCCAAAAAGTTATATCGGACTAGTCCGTGGTCTATCGTACTAGTCCGGCCTAACCGACACTCAGCGAACTAGTCTGCAAGGGCGGACTAGTCTGGGTAACCACGGACTAGTCCATGGTCACTAGGAGAAATTTGCATAGCCCATTCATATATATTTGAAGGTTCATAAATAGAGAATAGAGGGGCAAAACAAATCAGTTAATCTTGATGAATTTGACCAGTAAGCATACAACAATCAAACAATGATCATAGTTCATCAAGATCTAGTAATTGACATAGTTTTTCAAGAAAAATTGAGAGAGATGATTTTCACAATTCAATCAACATTTTTGAAGAATTCATACAGGTATGCAACCTTTCAAGCCACACTCCGAGCATCAAGGATATTTAGTTCATTTCGCAGTTCGCAAAAACGCTTTTCATCAAGTGGCTTGGTGAATATGTCGGCCAATTGCTTTTGGGTGTTGACATGTGAGATGGTTATATCTCCTTTCATGGAATGGTCTCTCAAAAAATGATGTCTTATGTCTATGTGTTTAGTTCTAGAGTGCTCAACTGGATTGTGGGCAATTTTAATGGCACTCTCATTGTCACAAAGGAGAGGAATACGGTTCATATTGTAACCGTAATCCCTTAGAGTTTGTCGCATCCAAAGGAGTTCTGCACAACAACTCCCGGCTGCAACATACTCTGCTTCGGCTGTGGATAGGGCAATGGAATTTTGTTTCATGGAGGACCAAGAAACTAAAGATCTTCGTAGGAGTTGGCATGTGCCGGAGGTGCTTTTTCTATCTACTTTGCACCTGGCATAATCTGCATCGGAGTAACCAATGAGATTGAATTTTGAGCCTTTTGGGTACCAAAGACCATGGTTGGGTGTATGAACTAAATATCTCAAGATCCTTTTTACGGTTGTCAAGTGACATTCCTTAGGGTTGGCTTGAAATCTTGCACACAAACATACACTCAACATAATATCTGGCCTAGATGCACATAAATAGAGTAGATATCCAATCATGGAGCGATATACCTTTTGGTCGACGTTAGGTCCATCTTCATTGAGATCCAAGTGGCCATTTGTTGCCATGGGGGTCTTTATGGGCTTTGCCTTGTCCATGCCAAACTTCTTAAGTATGTCCTGCGTGTACTTGGTTTGGCTTATGAACGTTCCTTCCTTTTGTTGCCGCACTTGGAATCCCAAGAAGTATTTTAATTCTCCCATCATTGACATTTCAAACCTGTCTGTCATTATTTTGCTAAATTCCTCACAAAAAGATTGATTAGTTGACCCAAATATTATATCATCAACATAAATTTGACAAATAAAGATATCATTGTCTAAATTTTTTGTAAATAATGTATAATCTACTTTGCCAATTTGAAAACCATTCTCAATTAAGAAATCTCTAACACACTCATACCAAGCTCTAGGAGCTTGTTTGAGGCCGTAGAGAGCCTTACGCAATTTGAATACGTGGTTGGGGAACTCTTCGTCTTCAAATCCGGGTGGTTGCTCCACGTACACCTCTTCCTTGATCGGTCCGTTGAGGAAGGCGCTTTTCACATCCATTTGATACAGCTTGAAATCGTGGTGAGTAGCATATGCAAGTAATATTCTAATAGATTCAAGCCTAGCTACTGGAGCCAAAGTCTCATCGAAATCCAAACCTTCGAATTGTGAGTACCCTTTGGCCACAAGTCGTGCCTTGTTCCTTGTCACCACCCCATGTTCGTCTTGTTTGTTGCGGAAGACCCACTTGGTGCTGACGATGTTTACATTGGGTCTTGCCACAAGTTCCCACACCTCGTTCCGCTTGAAGTTGTTCAATTCTTCTTGCATTGCCACCACCCAGTCCAGATCCCTCAATGCATCCTCAATCCTGCGTGGTTCCAAAAAGGATACAAACGAATGATGCTCACAAAAGTTAGCTATGTGAGATCTAGTGGTTACTCCCTTTTGGATGTCACCGATGATGTTGTCGATTGGGTGATCCCTTTGGACGCATTGGTGTACTCTTGGGTGTGGCACTTGAGGAGTTGTGCCTTCATGATTGTCTGCTTCTCCCCCTAGGTGGTTGCCTTCATTGACTTGTTGATCATCTTCGTACTCTTGTGGTTGATCTTGTGTTGAAGCTCCCCCTTGATTGATGGTATCCTCTTATGGTTCATTTTCCTCATGTACGTGTGAAGGTGGCTCTTGTGGTCGAACTTCGCCTAGAGCCATTCTTTTCAATGCTTGACAAGGAGCTTCTTCTTTACCTAATTCACATGGATCAACTTGCTCCTTTTGGGAGCCATTAGTCTCATCGAATACTACGTCACGTGCTACTTCAACAAGTCCGGAGGCCTTGTTGAAAACACGATAGGTGTAAGTGTTCGAATCATAACCAATCAAGAAGCCTTCATCGGACTTCGAAGCGAACTTTGAAGTCCTAGGCTTCTTGTTCAGGATATAACATGGAGAACCGGAAACTCAAAAATATGAAATGTTTGGTTTGTTACCGGTAAGTAGCTCATAGGGAGTCTTCTTGAGTAGTCAATGAAGATAAAGTCGATTTGTGGCATGGCAAGCGGTGTTAATCGCTTCCGCCCAAAATTGATCCGAAGTCTTGTACTCATCGAGCATTGTTCTTGCCATCTCTATGAGTGTTCGGTTCTTTCTTTCGGCAACTCCGTTTTGTTGTGGCGAGTATGGTGCTGAAAATTCATGCTTGATGTCCTCTTCATCAAGGTACTCTTCCACTTGTGTGTTCTTGAACTCGATGCCATTGTCGCTTCGAATACTCTTGATTGTCAATGAAAATTCGTTTTGAGCTCGCTTGAAGAACTTCTTGAGTGTTCCTTGTGTTTCTGACTTATCATGCAAAAAGAAAACCCAAGTGAAGCGAGAAAAATCATCAATTATAACTAAACCGTATTTGTTTCTGCCGATGCTTATGTAAGCGATTGGACCAAACAAGTCCATGTGAAGTAGTTCGAGCAGTCTTGTTGTAGTCATGACGTTCTTTGCGGGATGATGTACTCCAACTTGCTTCCTGGCTTGGCACGCGCTACAAGGCCTGTCTTTCTCAAAAACAACATCCTTCAAACCTCGGATGTGATCGCCCTTGAGGATTTTTTGAAGATTCCTCATACCAACATGCGCTAGCCGTCTATGCCACAACCAACCCATGTTGGTTTTAGCAATCAAGCATGTGTCAAGTTCGGCTTTATCCTTGTTGAAGTCAACAAGGTAAAGCTTTCCCTTCAATATACCCTTGAATGCAATGGAACCATCACTCCTCCTAGAGACGGTCACACCCTCGTTAGTGAACAAGCAATTATAACCTTTGTCACATAGTTGAGATATGGACAACCAGTTATAATCTAAAGATTCAAATTGTAAAACATGAGAAAGTGTGTGTTCAGGGGATATTGCAATTTTACCGGTACCGAGCACCCTTCCTTGACTGTTATCTCCGAAGTGATGCCCTCGTTTGGATCCTCATTATCTTCATATTCCATGAACATCCTCCTTTCTCCGGTCATATGGTTGGTGCATCCACTGTCTAGCACCCATTTGGATCCACCGGAGGAATAGGCCTGCAAAAACACATTATGCTTTGGTTTTAGGTACCCAAGCTTGCTTGGGTCCTTGGAGGTTAGTTACAATACATTTGGGCACCCACACATGGGATTTTGTGTTCCCATGGCATGTCCCAACATAATAAGCTCAAACATTGCCAAGATTGTTTCTCATTAACACATAGGAGGCATCAAAAGTTTTGAATAATAGCTGTTGGTGTTTATTAATCGGACTAGTCTAGGGGGCCGGACTTGTCCGGATGAACGGACTTGTCCCGACACCAATCGGACTGGTCTGATATTCGTGTGAGTTAAAGTTTTTATCCTTCGACTTACCAGTTTGAGAGGGTCTTCCCTTCACAAAAGAATTCCTTCCCTTGTTATTCTTATGACTTCCAGCATGATGCTTTTCATCATAAGAGTAACCAATGCCATATTTGACATTTGGAGGTCTTTGGACCAAGTATGCACTACATGCATAGTTGATCTTCTCCTTGTCAAATATGCCACATTGAGTAGTATTTTTATCCTTTGTGGAGGTTGATTTCCCTTTCAACCTGGTGTCAGTTTTACTACATGTGCACATATGAGCAAACTCAGTTTTAGTGGGTTGGGAAGGTGAATTTGAAGAGGAGGAAGGTTCACTCAGCTTGAGTGACTCAACTTGCACTTCAAGGATCTTGTTAACCTTGATCAGGTCAGCAAGTTGGTCCTTGATTGTAACATTTGAGTTTGTTAACTCCAAGCAAGCTTTCTTGTTTGAAGCTAACTCAAGCTCTAGTGAATTGTTTTTCTCCTTTTCAAGCTCTAGAAGTTTGTCAAGTTCGACATACTCCTCCTTTTGGGAGATAATCATGTCCTCTTGATGATGAATTAACCTCTCCTTCTCAACAAGTTGATCAAGTAAAAATTTCATTTTTGATGCAGTTTTCCTATCTAGTCCATTTAGCATATCCTCATCATCACTATCTATTTCATCATCGCTAGAGTAGGAATGCACGAAAGGGGTTTTGATGATTACCTTGCGTTTACCTTCCTTTGACATAAGGCAAGTGCCATTTCCCTTCCTTGCACCGAGTGTAGGGAAGAGTGTAGATTTCTTGGACGTGCTCTCGATGGCTATGCTAGCCATCTCTTCTTCATCGGATGATGAGGACTCATCGTTTGAGTCCCACTCCTTCCCAATATGCGCTTGTTCGGCTTGTTTCTTCTTCTTGAAGAATTTCTTAGGTTGACGCTTGGATTCTTTGGTCTTCTTCTTGTTCTCCTCATATGGGCAATCAACTATAAAGTGGTTATACTCACCACAATTATGGCACGCCCGTCTCAACTTTGGCTTTGTTCTTTCCTTGTACTTGCCTTCACTTGATTTTGTCCCTTGTCTTTTCTTCATTATTCTCTTGAAATTTTTCATGAATAATATCATGTCCTCTTCATCTAGCTCACTGCTCTCTTCATCACTTTCTTCCTCTAGTTGTGCTTCTCTTGCTTCTTTGGATAGAGGCTTGAGGGTGGACTTTAAAGCAACCCCTTTCTTCTTAGCCGAGGTGAGATCGGCAATCTCCTTGACGTGCTTTGCTTGTTTTTCCATCATCTCAAAGTTGATAATTTTTCCAAGCAATTCATCCGGAGTCATATTTTTGTATCTGGGGCTTTCTCTAATCATGGAACATAGCGTGACATTGCGAGGCATAAAAGCTCTAAGGATGAGCTTTACAACCTCGTGGTCATTCCACTTCTTGCTCCCATATGATCTAACTTTGTTAACGAGTGTCTTCAATCGATTGTACATATCTTGGGATGACTCGTCTTCCTCAATTGCGAATCTTCCTAGTTCGCCTTCGATCATCTTAATCTTTGCTTCACGCACATGTCGGTCACCTTCATGTGCAGTTTGCACAGTATCCCATATCTCCTTTGCAATTTCGAGTCCATCCACCTTGGTGAACTCGTCCCGACTGAGTGAGGAGGTGATTACAGCTGCGGTTTGAGCATTTCTATGAATGGCCTGCTCTTGGCTTGGGGTGAGCTCTTCGTCGTCATCCGAAATATCTATCCCTGTACATACAACATGCCATAGACTTGGATTTAGGGAAATCAAATGCATCTTCATATTCTGCCTCCACATGTAGTAATCACTTCCATCGAAGTGTGGGGCCTTTCAGAGTGGGATAGATAAGTAATAGTTGTTATTGGAATTTAGACGATCATAGTTAAAAGGATATCGGGAGTAGTCGGTGTGACTACTCCTCTTCTTCTTCTCTTCAACTTTCGCTTTCCCTTTGGAAAGTGCCTTCTTTCTGAGGAGTGCCTTTAGCTCCAGCGTCTCCTCATCATCGTCCTCGAAGTCTTGAATGGATTTGAGGTACTTCTCCACTTTTTGGTTCTTGTCGTTGTTAACCTCCTCTTGGTTGTTGATTTTGTGGACGTCCTTCATGTCCGACATGATCTCTTCGAGTGATTAGACTCTTTCTAGAAGAACCTGCTCTGATACCAATTGAATGTAGGCCTAGAGGGGGGTGAATAGGCCTTTTTGAAAATTATCGGATCTTGCAACACTCAACAACCAGTTTAATACCAGAGATATCGGACTAGTCCGGTAAAGTGCGGACTAGTCCGTTGTTCATAGACTAAGTTGATTAAACTTGATTGTTTGGTTCGATTCTTTTATGTGTACAACGGAAATATAGAATCAAACAACAGTTTAATAGTTATATACTGGATTATATCACAATTAAGTTTTATGTTCAACAATTTAACATAAGATGAATAATGTGTATGAAACCCTAGATTGAGTTGATTAATTAGAATGATGAACACTAAAACAAGACACAACGATTTATCCCGTGGTTCAGCTACCACAAAGACAATCTACGTCCACGTTGAGGAGTCCACAAAAGGACCGGGTCATCTCCAACCCTACCCTCGTTGGATCGCCACGAAGGCCAATCCTCTTCCACTAACCACAAAGGGGTGAATAACCGAATTCAAGGGGCGATCTCACACGTTGAGAGCTCCCTTAGATTACAAAACACAATGCCACCGAAAACACACTCAAAAGTTACAATTGAAACGCAGGAGTGTGTTAGAGAATCAAACCAAGAGCTCAATGTGGTGTTGCAAGTGTCTCTCCAATGATCTAGAGTGAATCCTCAAAGGATTGGACGATGTTGCACTTAATTTCGTGGAGAGAGGTTGTTTTTGAGGCTCTTGGAAGGTGTGATGGTGCTAGGGTTCGAGAGTTTATCAAATTGGGCCGTGCACCTCTATTTATATGGGGTTTCTAAAAGTTATCGTTAGGGTTTAGAAAGTTCGGACTAGTCCGTGGAGGTCACCAGACTAGTCCGGTGTGCTGTGTGTTGCAAACCCTAAGTGTCCCGCAATATCGGACTAGTCCAGCTGAAAACGGAATTGTCCGATTTCGCTACTGGAAATCTTCGGCCTAGTCCGGTGTCCATCGGACTTGTCCGGACATGTGAAACCCTAAGTGTGTTGGATGACAAGTCCGCACTTGGAGGACTTGTCCGATTTAGATCAGTGGGTTTTTCGTACTAGTCCGTGTGAACATCGGACTTGTCCGAAGTGGATCACAAAGGATATCGGACTAGTCGGATTGATAACGGACTTGTCCGATTTTGTGTGACTTGTGTAGTGTTTTGAGGACTAGTCCGCACTGGGGAGGACTAGTCCGATTCTAGTTAGAGAGATATCGGACTAGATTGACAGTTATCGGACTTGTCCGATCTGGTGCAGAAAGGTTATTGGACTAGTCCGGTTGTGATCGGACTAGTCTGGTCCTGTGTAACTCCGTGCAATGTGTGTGTTTAATTATCATTGAGCTCTTGGCGTGTGTTTCCTTAACACACTCCATACACAATAATCTGCTACTCTTTTTCCTTGAGCTCATTTCCACTTTGCTCCTCTTCATCCCTTCTTTTTGTTATTTTGCTCATTTTTCTATTATAGGCCTGCATTCATCTCAACAAAGAGGTTAGGATCCCAATTTCTTGTCATAAATCATCCAAAACCCACAAGGGAGTCCTAGATGCACTTTCATACACCTCCATCAACGATGATTCTGATGTCTCTAACAACGAGCGTCCGAAGACCATGAACACCATTTTTGGTGGATCATGAGACATCACCTCCCGCCGCGTCCTCAAGATAATGCGTCGGGACATGGCCGCTGTAGCTCCTACAGCCAGGGCGGAGCCTCATCGGAAGTGGATGGACACAGCCATCACTTTTGATGCTTCGTACTGCCCTCGAAGCATGGTTGGAGCAGGCCAGTTACCTTTGATGGTATCTCCTACCATTAATAACATTCAGCTCCACCATGTTATGGTAGACGAAGGTTCGGGGCTGAACCTCATATGCTTCGAAGCTTTTACCAAGCTTCAGCTCCAACCTTCGGATCTTCATCCCTCCCGACCTTTCTCCGAAGTAGGTCCGGGAGCCATTACCCCACTTGGTGCAATTACCCTCCCCATTACCTTCGGGACTCGGGAGAAGTATCGCACTAAGAAGTTGGTCTTTGACGTTGCTCAGATCAACTTACCTTTCAATGCCATCTTGGGTAGGCTTGCCTTGTACAAATTCATGGCAGCTGCTCATTATGGCTACCTGGTGTTAAAGATGCCAACACCAGTAGGCGTTCTCCAGATCCGCGGAGATCGCACCGCCGGAGTAACCGCTCTGGAAGAACTTCATGTGCTTACTACGGCGCAAGAGGAGGACTCCAGAGAGGAGCAAGCTCCAAAACCCCCGAGCATTCATCAGCGAGGCTCGACTTCTGCACCTCGTGTGCAGCCAAGCAGTGGCACTGACATTCCCGTCAAAGTCGTCCAAATCGGTTCCGATGCCGCTCAGACCACCCGTATATCGGGGGGACTGAATGACAAATAGGAACTCGCGCTCATCGCTTACCTCCGGACTAATGTCGACGTGTTTGCCTGGCAACCGTCACAAATGACTCGGATCCCCAGGGAAGTGATTGAGCATAATATGAAGATCTACCCTGACGCCCGGCCCGTGCATCAGAAGCCTCGGAAGCAATCTTTGGAGCGACAGAACTTCATTCGACAAGAAGTGAAGAAGTTGCTCGAAGCTGGATTCATCCGAGAAGTCTTCCATCCAAAATGGCTGGCAAACCCAGTCGTTGTGCCCAAGGTCGGCGGCAAGCTACAAATGTGTATTGACTACACAACACTAAATAAGGCATGTCCAAAAGATCCATTCCCACTACCTAGAATAGATCAGATAGTGGATTCCACCTCCGGGTGTGAATTACTGTGTTTCCTAGACGCATATTTTGGGTATCATCAAATCAGAATGTCTAGGGAAGATTAAGAGCATACCTCTTTCATCACAGTAGATGGATTGTACCGTTATACGTCCATGCCATTTGGTCTCAAGAATGCAGCTTCAACCTTTGTACGAGCTATGTACAAAACTTTTGAAGAACTCATTACAGACATAGTGGAAGTGTACGTCGATGACATCGTTGTCAAGGTCAGGAACAAGGAGTCACTCCTTGACACCTTACAGGCTGTCTTCGACAAGCTGCGGGTCACCTGCACAAAGCTAAACCCAGACAAGTGTGTCTTTGGGGTTAGCTCCGGAAAACTTTTTGGTTTCCTGGTAAGTCACCGGGGCATAGAGGCTAATCCGGCGAAGATCAAAGCCATTGAAGACATGCGGCCACCAGCCCGCATAAAGGATGTCCAAAAGCTGACTGGATGTCTAGCAGCCCTCAACCGGTTCATTTCAAGACTGGCGGAATGGGCACTTCCCTTCTTCAAGTTATTGAGGAAGTCCGGACCATTCCAATGGTCTGAAGAAGCAAAAAAGGCATTACAAGAGCTGAAACAGTTCCTCACCACCCTACCAACTCTGGTAGCTCCGAACCCTAGTGAGCCTTTGCTGCTTTACATTTCAGCAACTGACGAAGTCGTCAGTATGGTCCTGGTTGCGGAGAGACCAGAACTATCCCATGCACAGGAATCCAGACCCCTCCGGGAGGGTTCGGAGGTTCCTGAAAGCGAGTCTGGGTCCCAGTTCCCAGACTTGAGTCCACAAGAAGTTACTTCAGAAGACCCAGACCCCTCCAGGAGAGTCCAGGTCATTTCTAAAGAAGCTCCGGGTCCCTCCAGCAGGGACCCAAAGGTCCCCGAGGAAGGTCTGGATCCCCCCGGGAGGATCCGGGTCAATTAAGAGGAAGCTTCGCGCCCCTTCGGAAGGGTCCGGACCATCCAGCGCCCAGTGTACTTCATCAGTGAAGTACTTCATGATGCCAAGACTCGATACCTAGAGGTGCATAAGCTGCTCTATGCAGTTCTTATCGCCTCCAGGATGCTTCGCCATTACTTCCAAGCTCACAAGATTTCAGTGGTGACTTCTTACCCACTTCGAGCAATCTTGCATAATCCCAATTCAACTAGGAATATTGCAAAGTGGGCAGCATAATTGGCCGAATTCGATCTCGAATTCATTCCAATGCAAGCAATCAAGAGTCAAGCATTGGCAGATTTTGTGGCGGAATGGACTCCCTCTCCATCAAACCCTGGGGGCCCCAGTGAGCAGAAGCCGGAACACAAGGCTCCGGTTTTCACCGAGCCTCACTGGACCCTCTACTTCGACGGCTCCATGCAAAAGCAAGGGGCCGGAGCTGGAATCCTTCTCCTCGCACCAACCGGGGAGAAGGTAAAATACATGGTACACCTTGACTTCAAGGCGACCAACAACATGGCAGAGTACAAAGCACTCATCTACGGACTAAAGGTGGCACTGTCATACAGTGTCAAGCAGCTGCTGGTCAAGGGAGATTCATAGCTCGTCATTAAACAAGTGAAGGGTGAATGCTCCTGCAACAATCTCTAGCTAGCTGCTTAGATGCTTGAAGTCCAGAGGCTTCAGAAGGACTTCGAAGTCCTAGACCTCCACCATGTCCAGCGTGTCCACAACGCTGAAGCCGACGAACTCTTGACGAAAGCGTCAACTGGAGCTCCAGCTCTTGACGGAACTTTTGTCTGGAGGTTGTCAAAACCCAAAGCTCAGCCTGCCGAACTGAGCGAAGGGGGCGAGATCAGCATCCCGAAGCTGACGATCCCGATGGCCCTGTTACCATGGAAGCCATCAAGGGTCGTAGGTGCTGCCGGAAGCTCCGAGCAACCCAGCACGCAATACTCAAATGCTCAAGTTAGCTCCGATGCATGGATCTCGGAGATCCGAAGCTACTTGAAAGACAACATCCTTCCTGACGATGATGTATCCGCTGACCGGATAGTCAGATTGGCTAAAAGATACACGCTGGTAGAAGGGGATCTCTACCGGCGCGGTGCCAACGGTGTCCTAATGCCGTGCATCACCAGGGAAGAAGGCTGCGAGCTCCTCGCAAAAATCCATGGAGGCGAGTGTGGGAGCCACGCGTCTTCCCGCACGCTGGTCGGTAAAGCCTTCCAGCATGGCTTCTACTGGCCTACAGCACTCTAGGATGCAACTGAGCTGGTGAAGAAATGCGAAGCATGCCAATTTCATGCAAAGCAAATTCACACACCGGCTCAGCCTCTGCAAATGATACCTCCTACAGGGCCCTTCGCCGTGTGGGGGATGGACATCTTGGGACCTTTCCCAAGAGCCGTCGGAGGTTACAAGTTCCTGTATGTCGCCATTGACAAGTTCACCAAGTGGCCGGAATCAACTCCAGTTGTGATAATAAACAAGCAATCTGCTATCAATTTTTCGCAGTCCATTGTATGCAGATTTGGAGTCCCAAACAAAATCATTATTGATAACGGGACCCAATTCACAAGCTCTGCATTTCAAGGATATTGCGAAGACCTCGTCATTCAAGTTTGCTACGCCTCCGTAGCTCACCCAGCAAGCAATGGCCAGGCCGAGAGAGCAAATGCTGAAATCCTGAAAGGACTCAAAACGCGCACCTATGAGCGCTTGAAAAAACATGGAGCCAACTGGATTGAAGAGCTTCCGCCCACTCTATGGGCCAACAGGACAACTCCAAACCAGTCAACTGGAGAGACACCCTTCTTCCTGGTCTACGGAGCTGAAGCAATCCTTCCTCCGGAAATCACCTTGGGGTCACTCCGGGTCCAGACCTTCGACGAAGCCACGCAGGACCAGCTCCGGCGTGAAGACCTAGACCTCCTTGAGGAGGGAAGGTGCCAAGCAGCTGTTTGGAATGCCCGATACCGTCAAGCCCTTCGGGGCTATCATCAGCGGCATGTACACAACCGATAGCTCGAGGAAGGCGATCTGATGCTATGGAGAATACAATCTAGAGAAGGGTTAAACAAACTCCCCCCAAGCTGGGAGGGACCCTTCCGAGTGATTAAAGTATCCTATCCCGGAAGCGTTCGCTTGGCTACCGAGGATGGGACACCTCTCCCAAATCCTTGGAATATTGAGCACCTCCATAAGTTCTACACTTAATATCACGGAGGTGAGTCTGTAGTAACTTGAGGTGTATGTTATAGAGTCATTGTATAGAGTCGGGTAGTTCCTCTGGGAGAACAGCCGGACCTTTCCCGGAAGGTCCGCAAAGTTCATGCAACACTTGTCACAGTCTCAGGACTAAAAGTGTGGCTAGCTACCCTGGGTCAAACGAGAAATGAAACACGCTTAGCCTGGTTCCGTACCCTAAGAGTGTACTTGTTTCTCCTGTACCCCGGACCTATAATGAAAGACATCTTCATGTGAAACAGACTCCACGTGCATTTGTTTTGTACAGGCTCAATATTTTTTATTTTTCTCTTTCTTGTCTATAACAAATTTGTGCAATTCTTAAGAAATTTTAGTTCGACCAGTTCATGTACAATTCGACCTGTATTGCCAATTCTTTTGGATTCAAATATTGTTCATGGCCCACTCGCCTGAATGCCGCCAAGCCAATCTAGGGCCGGAGTGTGCTATCGACTTAGCCTGGTCAAGCACCCTAAGTACGCCACTCTACCTACATCCCTGCAGGCCGAAGTAAGGCGGTTTCAAGTACAATGGGATCTGAAAGAAAGAAGGCAATGCATTCGGTTGAATTTAGAATTGTGTTTGACTTAAAACTTTCTTGGGAATCGTAAGCCTTGACGAAGTTATAGGCAAGGGGCGAATTTTACTCTTTTTCTTGGCTTCAGTGTGCAGGAAAAATAAAGAATCCATGTTGATGGAGAAAAGCCGGAGCTCCGACTCCCTCTAGGTGGCTTGTGATCAATGTTAAACATTGAAAACGAGTATTACCGGAGCAACCAAGCTCCGACAAAGCTAGGGGGGCAGCCGTCGACACAGAATAAAAGATGGTGAGAAGACCCCACAAGCGGAGTCTGTTGCCGACAAGCTACGCGTTGGCAAAGGTCACTGCCGGAGCTACTAAGCTCCGACACCCCGGAGGGCTAACTATTGATGCTCCACGCGTTGATAGGGACTATTCCCGGAGCTACTAAGCTCCGACGGTAGTCAATGCAGGAGCTTCTGAGCTCCGACAACCTTAGGGGGCCTTCACTATCGAAGACTTCGGACCTACACTCTACAAGTTCAAAGCAAACGAGTCTTCAACAAAACACAATATCCTCTTGGTACATGTTCACAATCACATTGTGTAAATCTACTAGGGGGCCAAGTGAAGACAAAAGTGTTGAAGACAAAAAATGAAATTCGCAAAAATTTGGATTTCATTCATCTGGAGACAAGGGATTACAAAATTGGGGAAGAAAAAGAGAGAATTCAAGTGGGAGCTACAGAGATGGTCCTAGACCCTATGGAAGAACTGGGTGAACTTCTGAGCAACCTCCGACACGTTGGCTCGGGTGGCTTCACCTTCTCCTTCGATGGGACCTTCAAGCACCGGGTCCAAAGGGTATTGGGGATCCCGGCTGCTGTAGCACGTTAGCACATACTCTGCGACGTTCTTCGCCAGGGACTGCCCCTCAACCTCCAACTAGTCCGCGATGACGTCACCCACCTTGGAGAGTTTGCCACCCACCGAGTTCAACGCTTGCAACGCCAGGTCTGGCTCCGGCTCCGGATCATCCGGACGCACGGGACTGAAGTCCATTGGTGTCAGCGCGTCGTTGGCTTTGCTCAGGAACTCCCAAACCTGTAGGGAGTCCACAGTCCTCAAGCCCTTCAGTTCCTCCAAGGATCTTTTGGCCGCCGCTAGTTCAGAATTCTCACGAGCAAGGCGCTCAACTTCTTTGGCATTTTGCTGAATCTTTTCAGCAACCTGCTTCTCGAGTTTTCCGAGCTCCTCCTCCCGGAGGTGGATCTTGTTCCGGCGGTCGACCAGGTCCTTCTCTCGGCCCCTAACATTCTTCTCCCTGGCAGCGATGGCACACTCTTGCTTGTATAGTTCCTGCCCTCGCACCCAGGCCTTCTCCTCCTCCTCAACGCAATGCTCCTCCAATTTCTTGGCGCGTTCCTCAAGGCCCTTCTCAGCCAGAGCCACCTTTTAGGCTAGCTCCTCCTCCCTCTTCAATACGTCATCCCGCAGCTCTAGGAGTTTTTGCTCTTCGTCTTCAAGCCTCTTCTCCCTCTCCTCAAGTGCCTCCCAGCGCTTGATGAGAGTAGTGTTAATGGCTTCAAGCCTTTCTTGGCGCTCATCAGCCGCACTATTAGCTGCCTTGGTCTGCTCATAACTGGCCCGGGATTGAGCGTCGAGGGCACGAGTCAAGCTCTCCCTATCATCCAATAATTTGCCCCAGTATTCCAGGCGGACCTTCTCCTATTTGATCCACTCCTTGTCGTTTGCCAGCCTCGATTGCGCCAGCTTGGTCTCGAAGTAGAGCCGGTTACGCCACCACCTAAGGGTTTGGCGCTCCTCTTCAAGAGCCTTTCTGTCGTTGTAGAATGCCAGCTGGACTTGACGCAGACTGGAGCAAGCATTGTCAATGGACAACGACAAGGGAATAGGGTCTGGACCTGCTGGGGTCTCCTCCGCTGGTTCCAGCGGGTTCTCGCTTACAAAAATTGGGTCCCACTCCACAAGAGTGGTCCCCTGAGCCTCCACAACACTAGGGCCATCCTCCGGGATAGCCTCAGTCGCCACCGAGGAGGGTACCGCAAAAGAAGTTCCGACCTCCGGAAGTGGTTCCGAAGGCCCTGCCGCCTGGTCTTTATTTGCCCCCTCAGGCAGGGGGGCAGCGACTTCATTAGGGCACCTCGGCTCCGCCGCAGGCACCTCCGCTGTCATCACTTCCGGAGCAGAGGCTACTTCCGGCTCCGGCCTGGGCTCCTCCTTTGCTGGTGGCTCAGGCGTTGGCACCTCGACCATCATAGGTTCGAGTGCTGATGCCTCCGCGACAACCGGCTTGGGCGCCGGAAGGTCAACAACAACCGGCCCTGAGGCCGGAGCTTCAACCTCAACCAGCTCAGGCGCCGGAGGGTCTTCAACTGCAACCGGCTCCGCAGCCGGAGCTTCAGTGGCAACCGGCTCTGAGTCCGGAGCTTCGGAGGTAGCCGGCTCAACCGTCGGGACCTCCTCAACATCCGGCTCACTCGCCGGGACTTCAATAACCTCCGACTCGACCGCGGGGCTTCGACAATTTCCGGCTCTAGGGCCCGAATCACTGCTTCCTCCGGCTCAACGGCCGAAGCTTCCATTATCTCAGCATCAAGACCTGGGGCTTCAACCTCCGGGGCAGGTGCCGCTGGCGCATATTCTCTCCCGTGGTCCGGCGCTACCACAGGAGTCTCGGGGGATGAGTCGAGGTCCATGACCACGACAGCTGGCGCCGGAGCTGCCACAGCTTCAGCCACCACTTAGGGCGGCACCAGGACAAGAGCAGAAGCCTCCGCCCTCACAGCTTCAGCTGTTGTGGCTGAGGGTGTAGCCTCACTCCTCTTCTTGGGGACGCTACAGATGATGGATGAAGAAACTTAAAAAACAGTTACTACAACAAAACAACTTTCTGAGGTAAAGATTAAAAATTACCTCTCGCACGGAATCTCTTTCCCGGGCGTTCTGGACTGACCATAGCCGCCGCCGGCGTGGTAGCTCCGGAAGGCCCCCGGAACTTGTTGCAGCCGTGGACATTTCCTTAGTCGAGGCCCCCCTCGATCGAGAAGGACCTTCGGACCTAGAGGTCTCAACTGGCCCTGGTGCTAGAGTCACATGCCCGGAGCTAGCACCCCAGGAAGACGCTGCTGCAGGTACAGTCGCCGCAGTGGTAGAAGACCTCCCCCTCCAGGGAGAAGGAGCTGCTGCAGAGGATGCAGGCCTGACGGACCTTCCGTCGGCATGATTCAGCTTCCTCTTCCAGCTCGAGGGTTCGGCCACCAGCTCCTTGCCCTTGCCGACGACTTCGGTCCTTGGCTTCGAGGCAAGGTCGGAGCCACCTTCAGAAGCCCCAGGGATCACCACCCTGGAAGTCGATCGTCTCTCAACAACACCAAGGTTGTCAAGCACCAACATCGTCCGCCGGAGCTCCCTGCTGAACTCTACTTCCATGTTCAGAGGGAGGAAAGCTGGTGGCGGGGTCAAGTCATCACCCGCAACATCGATGTCGTGCTGGAACTTCTTGAGATGAAACTCCAATCGCCCCCTCCATGTTGGACTTTAGTCCGGTCTCGACCCGGTCGTCGTCCATCACACTGTTGAGGGCCCAAGCGAGTTTTTCTCTCCTCTTCAGCGTTGCCCACCTGTTGACCAGGAAATTGCAAAATACCACCTGAGGAGTTAATCCTCCTTCCACAAAATGGCGGATCCTGGTCAGAGCAGGGTTGAAGGCATCTGACAGCACCGGAGCTTCACTCCAGACTGCAGTGTCGATGTTGGGGAGGCCTTCGGGCAGCTCCAACTTCTCGTGCTCCTCCACTCGGACGACTATCCAGTACTTCTTCCAATCATCCCACTCTCTAGAGGGAAACGACCAGAGGTACTTGAATGGGCACTTCTTGCGCTTCACGAAGTAGTAGAAGCCAAGGTACTCATTACTCCTTCCGGTGGTATGGACGGTGAAGAAGTTCCGGAAAAGCTCAATGCAAGGGGGGATGCCCACCCACATTTCACAGAAGTGGACGAAGTCAGACACTAGAAGAATGGAGTGGGGGCCAAGGTGGTACAACTGCTGACCATAGAAGTATAGCAGCATCAAGAAAAAGGAGGAAAAAGGCGGGATCAACCCCACCATGGCGTACGCAGAGAAGTACGCCATCTCGCCGGCGTGCTCCTTCTCGAACGGGAGCTCCCCACCGGCGCGGACCAGGCGGTTGAAGAAGTCCGAGGACCACCCCATGAGGGCCCGAACCTTCTTCAGGTCACCTTCGGTCTTCAAGCGGCTCTCGCGGAGACCCAACTCCATCGCAGCACAGCGAGGCAAGGGAGGAAAAGCAAGCACAAGTTTGGGAGTTCGAGCGCAACTTTAGATGAGAGGCATAAAGAACCCCAGACGGTGCGCGCTTTCCTTCTTAATTAAGCCCCCGCAACGCTTGGATGGAAACCACAGGGAAACCGAAGATACTATTCAAAAATTTCACCCTACCGATGACAAGAGGGACCGGGACCACCCCAACAATCAAGTCGAGGTTCTTACCCAGGCGAACGGTTGTCATCATGAAAGGCGGGAAGCCCGAAGGCGGCGGCCTGACAAGGCACGCGGAACTGATACGATTTTCGTATCGGGAACCGACGACCTTCAATTGCGTGAGATCCGCATGCCAAAGATCTCATTTGCCGCACCCGGATATGCCACACGGCGAGGATTTAACTCCAAAACTATCGCCAACGGCACATCTGAAGACTTTTGAAGACTCGGCTCAAAAGTCGAAGGATGGACCCACCTCCGGAGGAATGACTTCACCCGAGGGGTCTTCCCCAGAGGTGGGCCCAGGGGGCCACTGTCGGTACCCTGGGTACCGTATACCCCTTGAGATTGTAAAGATCTCAAGGAAATGTCAACTACTTGATTTGAAGACCTTCGGAGGCCCACATGTCAGACATAACTGGACCCGCTTCCCCAATATGGTTAGTCTCAGGGTCACCATGTTTACCATCAAACCGGAGCTACCACCCGCAAGGGGGAAGCTCCGGACTATGTACCATAATGGCACCCCCGGACCTAACCCCAGACCGAGGGAAGCTCCAGAATTGACACGTGTCTGGTGGCATCGGACCTATCTGTTCCTCACAGCATGCTGCGGAGCTGCCATGTGTCCTACCATCGGATCTTCAGCCTCAAACCTCCGGTAGACTCCACAACGGCCCCGGATCTTCAAAGGGGAATCAAGGACTTCAAGACTTGATTAAGTGTCATTAATACTATATTAATGACACACGATCGGACGACCTTAATTACTGGTAACGGTGTTATCAAAGCCCGTAACTCGGTCATTAAGGGTAATTAAGCGCATCAAATGTGTATCAATATTAGTAACCACCGGGGCCACATGTCGGGCTAGGCCAACCTGTAACGGCTTGTCCTTGTACTATAAAAGGACAGGCCAACGATACATGAGGGGGGACGAATCTGACCTGCTCAGATCTGATCGTGCACTCTCAACTCACGTCACCTGAGTTGAGTTCAAACATCCAATACAACACCAACACACTCCGTGGAGTAGGGTATTACGCTCAGGCGGCCCGAACCACGTAAATCTTCATGTCTCTTGTGTCATTTTACATTTCACCTTCTTGAATCTCCGTGCGCCCACACCGAACTTCAAACTCCGCAAACACTTTAGTAGTGTCGGGAGATCTGCCGGATCAAAACCACCGACAGACCTGGCCGACCGCAGGAACAAGATCCACTTCCAGGAGGAGGAGCTCGGAAAACTCGAGAAGCAGGTTGCTAAAAAGATTCAGCAAAATGCCAAAGAGGTTGAGCGCCTTGCTCGTGAGAATTCTGAACTGGCGGCGACCAAAATATCCTTGGAGGAACTGAAGGGCTTGAGGACTGCAGACTCCCTACAGGTTTGGGAGCTCCTGAGCAAAGCCAACGACGCACTGACACCAATGGGCTTCAGTCCCGTGCATTCGGATGATCCGGGGCTGGAGCCAGACCTGGCGTTGCAAGCGTTGAGCTCGGCGGGTGGCAAACTCTCCAAGGTGGGTGACGTCATCACGGACCAGTTGGCGGTTGAGGGGCAGTCCCTGGCGAAGAACGTTGCAGAGTATGTGCTGACGTGCTACACCAGCCGGGATCCCCAATTTCCTCTGGACCTAGTGCTTGAAGGTCCCATCGAAGGAGAAGGTGAAGCCACCCGAGCCAACGTGTCAGAGGTTGCTCAGAAGGTCGCCCAGTTCTTCCATAGGGTCTAGGACCATCTATGTAGCTCCCACTTGTATTCTCTCTTTTTCTTCCCCAATTTTGTAATCCCTTGTATCTAGATGAATAAAATCCACAATTTGTTAATGAATTTCATTTTTTGTCTTCAATACTCCTGTCTTCACTTGGCCCCCTGGTAGATGTACACAATTTTATTGTGAACATGTACCAAGAGGATATTGTATTTTGTTGAAGACTCATTTACCTCGAACTTGTAGAGTGTAGGTCCGAAGTCTTCGATAGTGAAGGCCCCCTGAGGTTGTCGGAGCTCAGAAGCTCCGGCATTGACTACCGTCGGAGCTTAGTAGCTCCGGCAATAGTCCCTATCAACGCGTAGAGAATCGATAGTTAGCCCTCCGGGGTGTCGGAGCTTAGTAGCTCCGGCAGTGACCTTTGCCAACGCGTAGCTTGTCGGCAGCAAACTCCGCTTGTGGGGTCTTCTCACCATCTTTTATTCTGCGTCGACGGCTGGCCCCCCTAGCTTTGCCGGAGCTTGGTTGCTCCAATAATGCTTGTTTTCAATGTTTAACATCGACCACAAGCCACCTAGGTGGAGTCGGAGCTTTGTTAGCTCCGGCTTTTCTCCATCAACGTGGATTCTTTATTTTTCCTGCACACTGAAGCCAAGAAAAATAGTAAAATTCGCTCCTTGCCTATAACTTCATCGTGGCTTACGATTCCCAAGAAAGTTTTAGGTCAAACACAATTCTGAATACAACCGAATGCGTTGCCTTCTTTCTTCCAGATCCAATTGTACTTGGACCCGCCTTACTTCGGCCTGCCGGGGTGTAGGTAGAGTGGCGTACTTAGGGTGCTTGACCAGGCTAAGTCGATAGCACACTCCGGCCCTAGATTGGCTTGGCGGCATTGAGGCGAGTGGGCCATGAACAATATTTGAATCCAAAAGAATTGACAATCCAGCTTGAATTGTACATGAACTGGTCAAACTAAAATTTCTTAAGAATTGCACAACTTTGTTATAGACAAGAAAGAGAAAAATATAAAATATTGAGCATGTACAAAATAAATGCACGTGGAGCTGTTTCACATGAAGATGTCTTTCATTATAGGTCCGGGGTACAGGGGAAACAAGTACACTCTTAGGGTACGGAACCATGCTAAGCGTGTTTCATTTCTCGTTTGACACAGGGTAGCTAGCCACACTTTTAGTCCTGAGACTGTGACAAGTGTTGCATGAACTTTGCGGACCTTCCGGGAAGGTCCAGCTGTTCTCCCGAAGGAACTACCCGACTCTGTACAATGACTCTATAACATACACCTCAAGTTACTATAGACTCACCTCCATGATATTAAGTATAGAACTTATGGAGGTGCTTAATATTCTAAGGATTTGGGAGAGGTGTCCCATCCTCGGTAGCCAAGCGAACGCTTCCGGGACGGGATACTTTAATCACTCGGAAGGGTCCCTCCCAGCTGGGGGAGAGTTTGTTTAACCCTTCTCTAGATTGTATTCTCCGTAGCACCAGATCACCTTCCTCGAGCTGTCGGTTGTGTACATGTCGCTGATGATAGCGCCGAAGGGCTTGGCGGTATCGGGCATTCCGAACAGCTGCTTTGCACCTTCCCTCCTCAAGGAGGTCTAGGTCTTCACGCTGGAGCTGGTCCTGCGTGGCTTTGTCGAAGGTCCGGACCCGAAGTGACCCCAAGGTGATTTCCGGAGGAAGGATTGCTTCGGCTCTGTACACCAGGAAGAAGGGTGTCTCTCCAGTTGACCGGTTTGGAGTTGTTCTGTTGGCCCATAGAGTGGGCGGAAGCTCTTCAATCCAGTTGGCTCCATGTTTTTTCAAGCGCTCATAGGTGCGCGTTTTGAGTCCTTTCAGGATTTCAGCATATGCTATCTCGGCCTGGCCATTGCTTGCCAGGTGAGCTACGGAGGCATAGCAAACTTGAATGCCGAGGTCTTTGCAATATCCTTGAAAAGCAGAGCTTGTGAATTGGGTCCCGTTATCAGTAATGATTTTGTTTGGGACTCCAAATCTGCATACAATGGACTGCAAAAAGTTGATAGCAGATTGCTTGTTTATTGTCATAACTGGAGTTGCTTCCGGCCACTTGGTGAACTTGTCAATGGCGACATACAGGAACTTGTAACCTCCGATGGCTCTTGGTAAAGGTCCCAAGATGTCCATCCCCCACACAGCGAAGGGCCATGTAGGAGGTATCATTTGTAGAGGCTGAGCCGGTGTGTGAATTTGCTTTGCATGAAATTGGCATGCCTCGCATTTCTTCACCAGCTCAGTAGCATCCTGGAGTGCTGTAGGCCAGTAGAAGCCATGTCGGAAGGCTTTACCGACCAGCGTGCGGGAAGAAGCGTGGTTCCCACACTCGCCTCCATGGATTTCTGCGAGGAGCTCGCAGCCTTCTTCCCTTGTGATGCACCGCATTAGGACGCCGTTGGCACCGCACCGGTAGAGATCCCCTTCTACCAACGTGTATCTTTTAGCCAATCTGACTATCCGGTCAGCGGATACATCATTGTCAGGAAGGATGTTGTCTTTCAAGTAGCTCCGTATCTCCGAGATCCATGCATCAGAGCTAACTTGAGCATTTGAGTCTTGCGTGCTGGGTTGCTCGGAGCTTCCGGCAGCACCTACGACCCTTGATGGCTGCCATGGTAACAGGGCCATCGGGACCGTCAGCTTCGGGATGCTGATCTCGCCCCCTTTGCTCAGTTCAGCAGGCTGAGTAGTGGGTTTTGACAACCTCCGGACAAAAGTTCCGTCAAGAGCTGGAGATCCGGTTGACGCTTTCGTCGAGAGTTCGTCGGCTTCAGTGTTGTGGACACGCTGGACGTGGTGGAGGTCTAGGACTTCGAAGTCCTTCTGAAGCCTCTGGACTTCAAGGAGGTAAGCAGCTAGCTGGAGATTGTTGCAGGAGCATTCACCCTTCACTTGTTTAATGATGAGCTTTGAATCTCCCTTGACCAGCAACTGCTTGACACCGTATGACAGTGCCACCTTTAGTCCGTAGATGAGTGCTTTGTACTCCGCCATGTTGTTGGTCGCCTTGAATTCAAGGTGTACCATGTATTTTACCTTCTCCCCGGTTGGTGCGAGGAGAAGGATTCCAGCTCCAGCACCCTGCTTTTGCATGGAGCCGTCGAAGTAGAGGGTCCAGTGAGGCTCGGTGAAGACCGGAGCCTTGTGTTCCGGCTTCTGCTCACTGGGGCCCCCAGTGTTTGATGTAGAGGGAGTCCATTCTGCCACAAAATCTGCCAATGCTTGACTCTTGATTGCTTGTCTTGGAATGAATTCGAGATCAAATTTGGCCAATTCCGCTGCCCACTTTGCAATATTCCCAGTTCAATTGGGATTATGCAAGATTGCTCGAAGTGGGTAAGAAGTCACCACTGAAATCTTGTGAGCTTGGAAGTAATGGAGAAGCTTCCTGGAGGCGATAAGAACTGCATAAAGCAGCTTATGCACCTCTAGGTATCGAGTCTTGGCGTCATGAAGTCTTTCACTGATGAAGTACACTGGGCGCTGGATGGTTCGAACCCTCCCGTAGGGGACCGAAGGTTCCTCTCCATTGACCCGGATCCTCCCGGAGGGATCCGGACCTTCTTTGGGGACCTCCGGGTCCTTGCTGGAGGGACCCAGAGCTTCTTCAGAAGCGACCTGGACCCTCCCGAGGGGGTTTGGGTCTTCTGAAGTAACTTCTTGTGGACTCAAGTCTGAGAACTGGGACCCAGACTCGCTTTCAGGAACCTCCAGACCCTCCCGGAGGGGTCTGGATTCCTGAGCATGGGATGGTTCTGGTCTCTCCGCAACCAGGACCATACTGACGACTTCGTCAGTTGCTGAAATGTAAAGCAGCAAAGACTCACCAAAGTACGGAGCTACCAGAGTTGGTAGGGTGGTGAGGAGCTGTTTTAGCTCCTGGAATGCCTTTTTTGCTTCTTCAGACCATTGGAATGGTCCGGACTTCCTCAATAACTCGAAGAAGGGACGTGCCCGTTCCGCCAGTCTTGAAATGAACTGGCTGAGGGTTGCTAGACATCCAGTCAGCTTTTGGACATCCTTGATGCGGGCTGGTGGCCGCATGTCTTCAATGGCTTTGATCTTCGCCGGATTAGCCTCTATGCCCTGGTGATTTACCAGGAAACCAAGAAGTTTTTCGGAGCTAACCCCGAAGACACACTTGTCTGGGTTTAGCTTTGTGCGGGTGACCCGTAGCTTGTCGAAGACAGCCTGTAAGGTGTCAAGGAGTGACTCCTTGTTCTTGACCTTGACCACGATGTCATCGACGTACACTTCAACTATGTCTCTAATGACTTCTTCAAAAGTTTTGTACATAGCTCGTACAAAGGTTGAAGCTGCATTCTTGAGACCAAATGGCATGGCTGTATAACAGTACAATCCATCTACTATGATGAAAGAGGTATGCTCTTCATCTTCCCTAGACATTCTGATTTGATGATACCTAGAATATGTGTCTAGGAAACACAGTAATTCACACCCGGAGGTGGAATCCACTATCTGATCTATTCTAGGTAGTGGGAATGGATCTTTTGGACACGCCTTATTTAGTGTTGTGTAGTCAATACACATCCGAAGCTTCCCGCCGGCCTTGGGCACAACGATTGGGTTTGCCAGTCATTTTGGATGGAAAACTTCTCGAATGAATCCAGCTTCGAGCAACTTCTTCACCTCTTCTCGAATGAAATTCTGTCGCTCCACGGATTGCTTCCGAGGCTTCTGATGCACAGGTCGGGCGTCAGGGTATATCTTCAGATTGTTCTCAATCACTTCCCTGGGGATCCCAGGCATTTGTGACGGTTGCCAGGCAAACACGTCGACATTAGCCCGGAGGAAAGCGATGAGCGCGAGTTCCTATTTGTCATTCAGTCCCCCAGATATACGGGTGGTCTGAGTGGTATCGGAACCGATTTGGACGACTTTGATGGGAATGTCGGTGTCGCCGCTTGGCTGCACACGAGGTGCATAAGTCGAGCCTCGTTGACGAATGCTGGGGGGTTTTGGAGCTTTCTCCTGCCTGGAGTCCTCCTCTTGCGCCGTAGTAAGTGCATGAAGTTCTTCCAGAGTGGTTACTCCGATAGTGCGATCTCCGCGGATCCGGAGAACGCCTACTGGTGTTGGCATCTTTTACACTAGGTAGCCATAACGAGCAGCTGCCATGAATTTGTACAAGGCAGGCCTACCCAAGATGGCGTTGAAAGGTAAGTTGATCTAAGCAACGTCAAAGACCAACTTCTCAGTGCGATACTTCTCCCGGGTCCCGAAGGTAACGGGGAAAGTAATAGCACCGAGTGGGGTAATGGCTCCCAGACCTACTCCGGAGAAAGGTCGGGAGGGGTGAAGATCCGAAGGTCGGAGCTAAAGCTTTGTAAAAGCTTCGAAGCTTATGAGGTTCAGCCCCGAACCTCCGTCTACCATAACATGGTGGAGCTAAATGTTATTGATGGTAGGAGATACCATCAAAGGTAACTGGCCTGCTCCAACCATGCTTCGAGGGTAGTCCGAAGCATCAAAAGTGATGGTTGTGTCCATCCACTTCCGATGAGGCTCCGCCCGGGCTGTAGGAGCTACAGCGGCCATGTCCCGACACATTGTCTTGAGGATGCGGCGGGAGGTGATGTCCCATGATCCACCAAAAATGGTGTTCATGGTCTTCCGACGCTCGTTGTCAGAGACATCAGAATCGTCGTCGACGGAGGTGTAGACGGCCTTCAGGACTTTTTTAGGATCTTGAAAACCTAACTCCTCTTCAGCCGGAGTTTCGTCAACTTTTTGTTTTCCTTCCCTCTGTCGGAAAGGAACTTCTTCCCGGCGCTTGTTGTAGCGCTCGGCAAGGTTTTGGACCTCCTGGCAGTCTTCAAAACTGTGGCTGTCTGTCTTATGAATTGGACACCACACCTTGGGTTTGCGACCGTCTTCAAAAGGCGGTCGAGGTCGCTTCTCGGGGCGTGGCCCCCGGCCACCCGGAGCTGCAGCAGCTGCAGCATTAGATGTGCCGGCCGACAGCTTCTTCTTGTCGTTGGTCTTTTTCTTCTTTTTGCCACTCCCGGAGGTAGTGGCTTCGCCTTTGGAGGATTTCTTGCGATCCTCTAGAGGAGGTTTGAGGTGCATTTCACGGCCCTCCGCAGATCTGGCACATTTGTCGGCCAAGCTGAAGAGTTACGTGACACTGGTGATCTCCTTGATCTCCAGTTTCTCCAACATCTTCTTATCCCGTACGCCCTGTCTAAATACCACAATGACAGAAGCGCTAGATATAGAAGGGATAGTGTTTCGTACCTGAGAGAATCTTTGGATGAATGATCGCAGGGATTCTCCCCCTTTTTGCACGACTGCAAAAAGGTCCAGTTCGGTGCCTGGTCGGGTGTATGAACTCCCGAAGTTGGAGGTGAACTGTTGGCACAACTCCTCCCAACTGTTGATGGAGTTGGGTGGAAGGCTCACAAACCAGGACCGGGCGGTCCCAGTTAAAGCCATTGGAAAATAGTTGGCCATTACGGCCTCATTTCCTCCAGCTGCCAGGATAGCAGTGGAGTAAATCTAAAGAAATTCGACGGGATTAATGGTCCCGTCAAACTTCTCCGGTAGGTGAGGCTGGAATTTCTGTGGCCACCTGACCATACGCAGATGCATGGCCAGGGCTGAACAGCCTCCTCCTACTCCTTCAGGAGCAGGAATGTCCTGAGCTTCTCGTCTTTCACGAGCACGCTCGATATGGACTCGACCGTCTTGTTGACGGTATCGGCGATCAAGCTCCGCCCGGAGGTCATGAGTTGAAAGCCTTGATACCGTGTGAGTGTGTCGCGCCCCGGAGGGCAACGACGTCACTTGCTGTGACGCAACACGTCTCCTGTTGTTCAAAACGTGCGGACCAAGTCTGCCAGACAAGGTCCGTCGCTGCGACGGGGCCCATTCTGAAGGAGGAGGACCCTGGTTACTGATGCGGTCGGCTGCTACTGCAACCAAGTGTTCCACATCGGTCCTCCACTGCTCCATTGCATCCCGGGATGCATCCGGAGGTGGTGGACGCTGAAGGAGAGCACCTGCTGCATGGAGCGCGTGTTCCAGGTTGTCATGATTTGTCGACGCAGTGATTGACACCGGTGCACCATCGCGCTGCCCAGCTTGATTTGCTGGTAGAGGCGGCGGTGGTGGAAGTGTGACTCCTGCTAGAATTGAGGTTCCTGCTGGTGGCTACATATTTGAGGGATTGCCCCCAGCAGCTTGAACAGCGGGATGACCATTGGATGATTCAGCAGCTGAGTTCACCATTCTTGAAATCTCAGGCGCCCCCTACCTGGCGCGGCAACTGTCGGTGGTTTTGATCCGGCAGATCTCTCGACACTACTAAAAGTGTTTGCGGAGTTTGAAGTTCAGTGTGGGCGCGCAGAGATTCAAGAAGGTGAAATGTAAAATGACATAGGAGACACAAAGATTTATGTGGTTCGGGACGCCTGAGCGTAATACCCTACTCCACGGGGTGTGTTGGTGTTGTATTGGATGTATGAACTCAACTCAGGTGACGTGAGTTGAGAGCGCGTGTGAGCCAATTAGACCAGACCAGATCAGATCAGATGATATCCGCTCAGCCCAGATCCGAGGTCCTCTATGTATCATTGGCATGTCCTTTTATAGTACAAGGACAAGCCGTTACAAGTTGGCCTGGCCTGACATGTGGCCCCGGCGGCTCCTAATATTGATACACATTTGATGCGCTTAATTACCGTTAATGACCGAGTTACGGGCTTTGACGGTGCCGTTACTGGTAATAAGGGTCATCTAATCGTGTGTCATTAACATAGTATTAATGACACTTAATCGGGTCTTGAAGTCCTTGATTCCCCTTTGAAGATCCAGAGCCGTTGTGGAGTCTACCGGAGGGTTGAGGCTGAAGATCCGACGGTTGGACACGTGGCAGCTCTGGAGCATATTGTGGGGAACAAATAGGTCCGGTGCCACCAGACACGTGTCAGTTCCGGAGCTTCCCTCGATCTGGGGTTAGGTCCGGGGGTGCCATTATGGTACATAGCCCGGAGCTTCCCCCTTGTGGGCGGTAGCTCCGGTTTGATGGTACACGTGGCGACCCTGGGACTAACAATGTTCGGGAAGCGGGTCCGGTTATGTCTGACATGTGGGCCTCCGAAGGTCTTCAAATCAAGTAGATGACATTTCCTTGAGATTTTGCAATCTCAAGGGGTATACGGTACCCAGGGTACCGATAGTACTTGAGCATTTATGGTATTTACTTAACATGTAAGTGTGATGCTTAGATAGTTAAGTAGTATTGGATTTCTCGTAGACTCACAGGTTGTAGGTAGAGACTACATGGTGACAACCTTGTCCGTCTTTTGTAGTCTCCATGTTTAGCTATGCCACAGACTCTTAGCAGGAATCATTCTGGTATTACCAGAGGTAAACCCGTGCCCGATATGTTGGACCACTATGCCCTATTATCACCACTAGCATATCCATGTGTACATTTCTTAGGCTATGGATATGTATATTAGAAGAACATTAGGAATGACCCTTTTATAGTTTAACTATCACTAGGATTACCTTATCTCTAGGACTAGATTGCTTAGGTGTGTGTCACACTATTCATAATATCAACTTACACCTATCATGATAATTACTTAGTAATATATATCTTGATCACAAGAATAGTGATCCCCTTGCTTCATCGCCTTTCTTTGGTACAATTACGATACAATTGAGAATACTATTCGGTGAAATGCTACAACGGTACCTTTTGTGCACTTGCGGATCTCATCTCCAACCAGAGGTGATCTGTGGTGTTAAGAAATACCAGCAAACATTTCTAGTACCATTTCCGGGGAAGGCAAAGGAAGTAAAGAAAAGCTATCAATTATGCTTAAACTATAGGTTCTAGTGGTTATTAGACATGTTTACCCTTGCTTTGTTTTCTCCGTTTGTGTGAAAAAAGGGTAGTGTTTGGCTAGCTATTCTATGTGTGAAGGTCAACGAGGACGCAAGAGCTCAACTACAATGGTATTTCAAGGCGTTCCTCAACAAATTCTCCCCCTCAGGATGTACACCCCCCCCCCCCCCCCCGGGAAAATGTGTAGATCAAAACACTTGTGAATGTGCAATGTTTGATATATTTCTCCGCCTTTGACAATGTATGCAGCAAGGTACAAAAGAGAAATTTGAATTTGTTATGCGCATAATATGACATATACATAGTAAAACAAAGCTCGTCCAAGCCAAACTATCAAGTAACTTACACAATCACATGAATGAAATATACAAACTATTGTAAGCCATGGTAGAGATCACGTGTATTTTGATAACATCAACAGACGATTCATGCGGAGGATACAAGAGTCTGGGGTTAGGGAGGCCTTAAAATGGATGAAAGGAGGAAAGGCTCGCGGCCCCGATGATGTCCCCATTGAGGTGTTGAGATGTCTAGGGGATGTAGCAATAGTATGGCTCACCAAACAATTCAACCGCATTTTTCATACAAAAACAAATGCATGAAGAGTGGCATAAAAGTATTTTAGTACCCATCATCAAATGTGAAAGAGATGTTCAAAGTTGTACCAATTACTGAGTAATTAAGTTATGAGTCGTACTATGAATCTTTGGGAGGGAGTGATTGAATACCGCTTGAGTAAAGTGACCAATGTCACTAAAAACCAGTTTGGTTTTATGTCTGGGAGGTCCACTATGGAGGTGATTTTCTTACTCCGTCAGCTTATGGAGAGATATAGGGAGCAAAATAAGGATCTACATATGATGTTCATTGACTTGGAGAAGGCATATGATAAGGTACCAAGGTCGTTCATGTGGTAGGCACTAGAGAAATACAAAGTCCCAACAAAGTACATTAACCTTGGATATGTACGATGATGTGGTGACAAGTGTGTGGTAAAAGATAGTTTGACCGATACTTTTCCTATCACAATAGGGCTACACCAAGGACCAACCGTAAGCCCATACATATTTTCCTTAGTGATTAATGAGGTGTCGAAGGATATACAAGGGGATATCCCTTGGTGAATACTCTTGGCTTATAATGTAGTGTTGGTAGACGAAACCAGGGATGGTGTTGACAGAAAATTAGAGCTATGGAGGCAGACCTTAGAGTCCAAGGGGTTTAGACTTAGTAGATCCAAGACCGAGTATATGAGGTGGGACTTTAGTGATGTCGGGTACAAGGAGGGAAATGTTAGATTACAAGGACAAGTAGTACCTAGAAGAGACACATTTCGATACTTAGGATCAACGTTACAAAGCAATGGTGATATTGACGAAGATGTTTGCCACAGGATCAAGATCGGGTGGATGAAGTGGCGACAAGCATCTGGAATCTTAAGTGATAAGAAAGTTCCACCAAAATTGAAATGAAAATTCTATAGGATGGTGATCAGACTTGTGATGTTGTATGGAGCAGAATGTTGGCCAACTAAAAGGCAACATGTGCAACAAATGAGTGTTGCTAAGATGTGCATGCTACGGTGGATGTGCTGTCACACAAGAAGAGACAAAATTAGGAACGAGGTGATACGTGATAGGGTAGGGGTGGCACCTATTGAGGAGAAGCTAGTCCAACATCACTTATGGTGGTTTGGGCATATCGAGGGGAGACCTCCAGAAACACTGGTAAAAAGTGGGATTATAAAGAGTAGAGAAAATTTTAGGAGAGAGGTCGACCAAGGATGACATGGCAGGAGGAGATGAAACGAGACTTAAAAGAGTGGGACATATCTAGAGATTTGGCTCATAATAGGAATACATGAAAATTAGCAATTCATGTGCCAGAATCTTAGTTTATTTATATTTTGTTACTCTTATCTTCTTTTTTATTAATCCATTTCTAAAATAAACAAAATGTAGAATCTTATTTTATTAGTATTTTTTTATTCTAATCTTATTTTCTATTACTTCTCTTCAAAAATTGTTGGGTTTCATTTCGAGCCGACCCCAACTTGTTTGAGACAAAGGCTTGGTTTTTCTTGTTGTTGCATGATCTCACAAACTCAACTATTTGAAAACCTAAAAGGATCACACTTGTTGCTATTTTTTATTATCCTTTAAAGAATAAATTTAAATCATATAAAATATGCAAGGAATTATATGCAACATCATTTCATGCAAGGAGGACGAGGAGGAAGAGGAGGAGGAAGAGGAGTAATTTTTTTCTTTTCTTATTTTTAGTTGTGTTGTTTTTTTTTTCTTTTGTTGTTTTTAGTTGTGTTTGTAATATATTGTTTTTAAGTTACTGAACTTTATGTTGGTGTTCATCAGTGTGCTATATATGCAAAAATAGTTCAAATCACCGATCGATCATCTAATTGTCCATAACCTCATCATTTCAGTGAACTACTAGATATGAACTAATAACGTGTTGTCCTAATAATAAATAAAATACTTATAGATATGTATTATAAAAATATAAACTAATGGACTATTTATCACTTTAATTGATGTGTTACACATTGTTTATGTAGAAAATCATTATAGAAAAAGTATTGTAATTTTTCACAGGAGGTCCTTAACCAAAAGACACCTGTGACAATAGTATCTTCAGGAGCTACTACTCAACTTCCAAGGCGGTGATTAAGACTACGCCACCTGAGGAAATTAGTTTTAAAATTTATTTAAAATGTTTTCTCAAACGATGTTTAAGAAGCCGCCACATGTGGAAAATAATTTCTCTATAAATGAAGCGTCGGCCGCGCCCCGCAACCCAAACATTTTCATTTTGCCACCAATGAAAGCCCTCCGCCGCCGTCGACAAGCCCTCACCCTTGGCATCGCCGACGAGCACCGTCCTCACCCTCGCCGTTGTCGTCAGTGTCGAGCGTCGTCCTCACCCTTGTCGTTGCCGTCGGGCACTGTCCTCACCCTTGCCGTCGCCATCAACGCTGAGCGTCGTCCTGACCTTCAGCGTCGCCATCAACGCCGAGCACCGTCCTCACGCTCACTGTCGCCATCAGCACCGAGCACCGTCCTCACCCTCGACATCGCCGCCGAGCACCGTCCCCACCCTAGCCGTTGGTGTCAACACCGAGCGCTGTCCTCACCCTCGGCGCTGTCGTCGAGTGCTGTTCTCACCCTCGCCATTGCTGTTGACGCTGAGAACCGTCCTCACCGTCACCGTCACCGTCGATGTCGAGCACCGTCCTCATGTTTTTAGATTTTCTGCTCTTTGTGTTGTTACTTTGTGTAGATTTTCTATATACGATCATGTTTTCCTTTATCCATGTATGGTTACCATTCTTTGTATTGCAGTAAGATATGTTGCACAATTCATTTTGCAAGAAAAGTTAAAAGGTTGTGCGAGACTGAACTTTGTATAGACAACCAGTATATACAACCAATGTTGCTATATCAATATGAAGGTTAGTGCATTCAGCAGCCATGCTTGTTGTCCCCTTTAGCAACGTTTTTGTCTGTTCTGGATATTAATATGTATATATTGTATGTATCAGGTTGGAGGACGCAATTGCAAAGAGTCAACCATTCATCTCGGAAGACATGGATAATTTATCAGTCGTCCTTTATGGTTATGATAGTGTGGAAGTAGTGTCTTCCCTCTTTATCTTCATTGGGCACCAAGCTAGAAATGGAGAAGGCATTAAAGGAGACACAGATGTTTCCTATTTATAGGAACACGACCATTTCCTATTCATTGCAATGTTAGGGAGAGCAAGCTATGAATTGCAATGTATGAACTATAAATTTTAGATGTGAGATGAGAAAAACTATGAATTGCTATGTATAATTGCAATGTCGACACTATGAATTGCAATGTATGAACTATGAATTGCAATGTATAAGTTATGAATTGCATCGAATATATTTGTGATTGCTGTTATTTAAATATTATCCACAAATTAGAAATAATAGTGTTTAATTAGTTATGTCCTAATGCTTTATCATAGACGGAGTGGTACGTTAGGACCCGCCTGAGATAATTTAGCATCACAGGCGGCACGTTGTACGTAAACAACCGCCAATGGAAATTCATTAGCACGGGCGGTTTCTAGAGCCGCTTGTGAAAAATGCCGATTTTCACAATCTCTTTGTTTCAGGCGGTTTTTAAATCCTCTTGTGATAATTTGTTCAGAGCCGTCTGAGATAATGCTTTTTGTAGTAATGGACACTATGCAAGTTGCTGAGAATTTTTTTAAAGCGAGCAAAGATATCATCTATCGACTCATTGCATTGCATCTCAAAATGCATATATTTTTTCTTGAACATATCTTGACATACCTCCTTCGTTGTGTTGTATCCTTTGTGATAGTCACATATTTCTTTCCTCACATCATACGCAGATCGGAGGTGTGCAACACGATCGAAGTCCATTTGAGTAAATTCTTGTATGATCAAGTTTCACGCGTTGTTGTTGTCGACATCCTTCATGTTAGCAGTCGTGACTTCATCACTTGATAGCATGTCTAAGTGTTTAAAGATCTTTTTGTCAGATGGCGAAACCTTGAGCTTGTTTGTAAGACTCCATGCGAGCCTTCCAAACCTAGAAATCAGTGCCATCCAACACACAAGGTTTACTGGAGTATTTCTCCATGACAATTAGTAAAAACATGTGCAAATCACAAAGATTAGAGCATTGTGGCTCTGATAACAACTGTAGGACCGAAGAGCACATGAATAGCTACCAGAAGGGCGAGTGAATGGTAGATTTAAAACATTTTATGCTGAAGCGTTAAAAACTCCTCGGCTAAAAATCAATCTGATAAAGAACCCATGTATGCAACTATTTTTGACATGTTAAACTGTGACAAAACCAGTATATATTGTTGAGAATCAAGTAACGAAACTAATACAACAAGAATCACATGAAAACAATAAGTAGAACTAATGTTATAATCAAAAGACTGAGCAAAAGGTCAATCTGTTGTACCCGAGTTAAAAACATATCTGCTACGTTGCAAAGGAACTTGTGTAGATCGAAATCCATTAAATCCACTAAATTTTCATAGATGATAGACAATTGAGTTGTGAAGACAAAACAAAAAGAATCATTACAATTGGATCAGTAGACCTCGATATATGATGAATACACTGAAGCAACAACGGGCTGCGGAGAAACTCGGCGAGAATAACTTGCCAAAAACAAGTCGGACGAACAAGGAACAAAAGATCTTCTAAAACTATGAACTTTATTCAATGACACAAAAGAGGAACAGCCACAGGTCATGCTCCCTTGCTTATATAACCAGCCTATAGACCAACACAACCCAAACAAGGATTTCCTACTCCTACTTAGATTCAATCGAAACTTTACATAACTGCTCAACACTCTTCAATACGAAGATAGAAGCAATCTTAAGGATTCCAAACACCTTAGGAACGTCTCACACATTCCTAAAACAACTCAACTTCGTGCCTAACATGTAATGTAACCAAAACAATCTCCAAACATTTTGTAAACGAACCAAACCACCTCGGCCGCAGCCTGAGCGCATAATGCAGCCTGTTGGACCTCCTGTCCGTTACAAAGGATCGACTTGACATTCGATTTCCTTTAAAAGGTTGCTACATACAACAAGTATTGAAATGTGATTCGCTCCACATAAGAAAGGGTGAATGTGACGTGTAATCCAGGTGTCTACTGATTACAATCATCTTCCCTCACGGTTATTTGAGCACCGTTTGTTCATTGCACCGTAACCAGCCATGTGTTGTCCACAAGCAACACTTGCACATAAACAAAAAACCAAGTCCTCGACTTGACTCACATTAGTCCAAAAACCACAACACCTTATGTGTACAACTCACATAAGCATGTTGTACAACTTAGAAAAATAATATCCATCATAATCGACCAAAACACATCAAAAACTTAGTAAATGAATACTAAATAAAGTTCCCACAAGCCAAAATGCAAGTTCGAAATATTGCAAGTTAAAAACAGGGCAGCTGAAACTAAGCAGTATGATTGGACAATCGAAACCGATGCTCTGCAGTAACGGTTAATACAATATGCATTGAGAAAGTTCCGACAGTTCGAGTCAACTAAAAGGTAACTATACTCTCAATACACACTGAAAAGTTCGAACACTCTGAAGTAAAAACATGTGCAACTCACATGTGCTAAGTTCGAACAGTCTAAACAGAGTTCTCGCAAGTTGGGACACTCGAAGTGAACTTCTCAGGAATTACTTAAAACTTTGCATGTAAGCACTCACTTTAACATAATTGCTAATGTATTCAGCATATATAGGTATCACAATCTCCCCCTTGATGAATGCATTAGCAACATCACTCAAAAATAGAATGTTGGGTCATTCACGTTTCATGAAAAGTTTTGACAAAAAGAAAATTTCTCCACCTTTTTGAAAATAAAAAATCAAATGAGAAGAAACATCTATTGTTAAAAATTCTCCCCCTAAGGATTACACTCCTCCTTAGAAGAACGTGTAAATTAAAACACTTGTAAATGTTTAATGGGTGCCCCCCTTTGACAATGTATTCAACAAGGTACAAAAAAATAAATTAGAATTTGTTATGAGCATAATATGACATATACATATAAACAAAGCTCATCCAAGCCATACTATCAAGTACCTTAGACTATCACATCGATGAAATAAATAAAGTAGTGTAAGTCATGCTAGAGATTAAGTGTATTTTCAATTTAAGCAAGTCACAATCTCACAAACTCAACCATTTCAGATCCTAAAAGCATCACACATGTTGCTGTTTTTATTAGCCTTTAAAGCACAAATATCAATCATATAAATTTTGCAAGAGATTATATGCAACATCAGTCTTATTCGCACCAACCAAGCCAAGCCTATGTCATTTGACAATCAGAAGCTTAAGGATATGGTTTTACTGATACACAACTCCTTCCAAGTTTATATCTAAGTGCAATGATAAACAATCTAAAAAGAAGAAGTGTGATGCATGCATATTCTTTTGATCTTTCCTGATCTTTCAGTTGATCATAAAAGATCAACAAGTGAGCTATTGATTTATTATTTTTCTTGATTAAGAAACACTTGTGAGCATGCAAAAAGTTCAGAAAAGCAAGAAAGTTCAATCTTGACTGTATTTAGTGTATGTAATTATAATTACTAGTCATGGCAAGAACTACAAAATGCATAACGTGAGTAATATAGTAAGAACTTTCTGCATGTAAAAGCAATTACAAAGTCATATATGTATGAAATAATATGCTCATATTATTTTCTTAATTTCAGATTCTCACATAAACTTACCATGTCGTAAAACTCCCCCTCAATTTAAGCCACGAGGATGCATAACCACGTTTTGATACATGGTGAAGGACAATGTTTCCTTTTTCTACATTATCACTAATAAAGTGATGTCTAATGTCAATGTGCTTTGTTCTAGAGTGTTGTACGAGGTTATTAGCAATGCAAATGGCACTAGTGTTGTCACCAAATAGTGGAACACTATTTAGATCAAACCCATAGTCCATAAGTGTTTCAAACAATCAAAAGAATTTGTGAGCACGCGATAGCAGCAACAACATATTCAGATTCTACAGTGGATTGTGCAACTAAACTTTGTTTTGAAGCGAGCCAAGCAACAGGTGAGTTACCAAGAAAATGAAAAGCACCCAAACTACTTTTCCTATCAATCCTACAACCCCAAAATCAGCATCTAAAAAACTTTTCAAAGTAACGGTTGAGGAAGAAGGAAGAAAAATGCCAACTTTTTGAGTTCCATGTAAATACCTGTCGAAGTGCTTATGCGACACTTCCCTCGGATCTACTAAGGAGCAGCCCGCGGAGGTTCTTGTTCAGCGGGTCTTAGGCCTCAATCAAGTGTACGCGCTATAAGAGTGTATGAAACATTGGTTTTTACGTGGTTCAGACCGCGTGGAGCATAACGCCCTACTCCACGGTGGATTGTATTGCTACTGAGTGTGTGTGTATCAGGGATTCAATCTTGGGTCCTTTGTAACGGTGACAGTTCGGTCCTTTTATAGATAAGGCCGGATGCCTTACAAGTGGGGTCTGGGGCCCGACAGGTGGTCCCGCGGCGATCTTATCCTAAAGATCTATGTTTCTCTCATAAGCTTCTTCTGACCGTGGCAGTGAAGAATTGTCGTCTTGCCGCCTCTCTCGTCAGTAGCCCATGTGCCGTTGCTGACGATGGAAGAAGGTGTCCCATCAGCCTGTCTTGTTGCCACAAGCTATCCACTTGGCTGAGTGGGATAGGCATGCAGCCTTCACTGTGATGCAATTGGTCATAATGGTCTCTGACCGTTGACGTGCTCCGCGTTGTGCGCCGGAGGTGGGTGCGTGTCTTCAATGCTTGACTTAGGCAGGGCACACCGTCCCTTAACTCCAGCATCTTTCCGCCCAGGGAAAGTTGCAGGACACGTGGCAGCGTCAGGGCTGGCCTCTACTGGTGAGGCCCGTCTTGGTTCTTCATGACACGTGGCAGCTCCGGGGCTCTCCAGGGAACGTGGCTGCCCCGTGCCCTTTCCCGTGGGGGGTGCTTGTCCTGGTGCCCCGAGCCACATGGCTGCACTAGAGCTCTCCCCCAAGGTTGGGCGAGGTCCCATCCTTACACGTGGTGTCTCGGGAGCCCACTTCACCAAAGGAGCCGAGTCCCATTTTTAAGGCTCACGTGGCAGCGTTGGAGCTCGTTCTTAAGGAAGATCGGGGTCTAGCACCTTCGGGACATGTGGTGCCATCGGAGGTGCCTAGGCATTTTCACCTTATGTGTGAAGGTACCTCGTCTGCAGGGTACCGATAGTGGCCCCTGGGTCCATCTTGGGGGGAGGTGACGAGCCGAAAGGTGGAGCCCTTTCAATGTTTCCCCACACTGCGCTTTGAATTTTATCTTGGACAGCCCAAGTGGTGCAGGCTTCTGCCATTGTTGCCACGCGTCCTCCTTTGGTTTAGAGACTATGGTGACAAGATCTTTGCTTGTTGTAGTATCTCTGTCTTCTACGGCGCCTTTAACCGTGATGGTTCCCGATGCGGCTATAGCACTTTTGTTCGCTCTGCATTTATAGGAACCGCTTCAGCTATTTTCTCTGGGGCTGACCGCCTGGGCTAGTACTTCAGACAGGGGGCGTACGACCCATTGTCATAAGTGTTATGCACTGAGTGGTGTGTGCCGAACCTTGGTGATACGCGCAAAGTACTCAGGCATTTTGGGGTGATCAAAGAGAAAACCTTTCTTAGAGGGGACGGTTCCTTCCTTACTCACACCCCGCAGCCTGAGTTTTTGCCTTCTTCCTTGAGCGCCCAAGCCTTCACCCCTCAGCAAAACCTCTCACCTTGGCTTGCTCCAATGGCTTCCCCATGGCCTCCTTCCCGCTTACAGTCGGCTGATGACTTGTTGCAGATGAGGCGACTGCTTGGCTGGTTAGAAGCGGAGTGTGCGTGGATGATCCCTGTGGATCTCCCACTCTTGAAAACTTGCATGAAGATGAGACTTTCCTCTTCACCGCCTATGTGTCTACGGGGCTTGGGATACTGACATCAAAGTTCTTCATCGTAATGTTGGAGGAGTATGGGTTGCAGCTTCACCACCTATCGCTAAACTCCCTTGCGGTGACTGATGTGTTCGTCCACTTCTGCGAGGCGTTCGTGGGCTGCAAGCAAACAGTGGAGATGTTCCGGTTCTTCTTCATGATGAAGACCACCAGAAAGAGCCCAACGACCCAGGTGGGTGCCTACTACTTTTGGCACTAGGACAAGACCTCCTGATCCTACATTCCTTTGCTCAAAGGGGGCAAGCAGAGCACTTAGAGGGAAGATTGGGCGATCGTGCGGGTCGAGGCTCATCCTATGCTGAAGATGCCCTCTGAAGGTCTAACTTCTGATCCCACCACCTGGGAAGCTTTCCAGGTGTTGATGAAGGAGTACACGCCAATATTGAGGAGGATCTGGTTCCTGGCGCGCAAAGGCTTGACCTCCGTGATGGTGCTGGCCGACTTCTTGCACCGCCACACGACCCTCTCGAGAAGCGCCAATACGGGGCCTGGCACTACACTGGTACTCATGATTTGTGTTGGGTGGCTCTGGACAACCTTACCCCCAAGATGTTGAAGGGTTGGTTGAAGATGTTGACCTGTGACAGAGACGACGATGAGCATGTCTCCATATCAGACGATTGTCAGCTGCTCTTCATGACCCCCAACTTGAAGAATGAACTGCTGAGCTCGATGCGGGAGGTCAACGTGTTCAACATTACTCACTCGCACCCCGAGGAGACATTTGGGGCTTCTGCGGTCCTGACGTGGTGCCGCGCCATGACGCAACCAAGGTCAGTGTCCTCCTCTCGTTCTTCAGAAAAGGCGAAGGTAGGCCCCCAACATCCTCCATCCTGCTGGGGGGCAGCCAGCCATCGCCAGTTTCATCATAGGGAAAGTGTTCCCGCCCTCAGGTCACGGGTTCCGCAACTACTACGCGGAAGAAGCGAAAGCTGGAGCGGGGGGACAGTACCCCAATCTCTCATTGCAATGGGGCCAGTGCAGTCGATGCTCCTGTCGTCGACTTGTTTTCTGATTCCAGCGGTGGCTCTGGTTCTGGAGGAGGTGCAGAGGGATCTACGAAGGTGACTGCGCCGGCACGGGTCGTGCAAGAGTTGATGCCAGAGATGGCAGTGTCGGCCTTGTCGTCTGGTCCTGGCGACCTCGATCTACCGTGTGGGGTGGGAGGCCAGGGTCACTGGAGCGGTCCAACCCGCTGGTATGCCGCAACTTCTTCCTTTGCTATTTCACTTATTTTCTTCTTTGCTCTGACAGAGTTTTATCTTGGCTTTTCAGGGCGTCGTCAGCCGACTTGGTTCCATTGGTGCTTGCAGGGGTGGGCTTGGTAGCCCCCTGTCTCTCTCGGAGCTGGAACGGGGTCTGCCGCACCACACCCTTTGCCCGAAGGTGCATCTTCCTTCGGTGATGTAGATGTCTCTGCACCCTCGTCCGTCGAGGCAGGTGGGGAAAAGGTGGTGCCGGACGAGGAGGTGCCAGTCGAGGAGGCGGGTACCCCGGTTGCAGCGGCTTCCCTTGGCAGAGCTGACAGGCTTGTCGTTGATGCAGCTCCAGTGCCTGATGTTATTGGTGCGCAAGATGGTGACTTGCCACCGGTGGCCGGCGATACACCTGCAGTGGAGGAGGGGACTCAGCGCTGGGCAGTGACGCGATGGTTCTTGGAGCTCCAGCCGGGGAGCCATCCGGTCCCCAAGCGCTGGTGTCTGTCGCCGAGTTGGGAGAAGGGGTGGAGGGGCAGCTGTGAGTGGTGACGGTCACGCAGGTCCCTCTCGCCAATGCTGTTTCCGTGGCCCGGTCCGTCTTGCGCCAAACGCAAGCTGCTTTCGCCCGAGAGTGGGATCAGTTTGCGGAGGAGCAGCGCTTGGTGAAGCTGTTCGACGCCAAGAACAAAAAGCTCGAGGTGAATGCCTTTAAGGCCCATGACGTTGCCGATGCCCGCCTGAAGCTGTGCAAGGATTAGTGGCTGGAGCTGGTCCGTCATGAAGTTGTCGTTGCTGATGCGGAATGGGACTTGGCGGTGAAGGAGGAGGAGGTCTCTTGGAGCCTCGGCGTGCTGGAGAAGAAGTGTCGGGCTATGCAGGTCTCGAAGCTTGCCATCAAGCGTCGGGAGGACGATCTGGAGTGTCGTTCTCGGGAGATCGTCGACCGAAAGGAAGCTGTACAGAGGGAGGTGGAAGGCCTCTAGGCCTCCTGCGCGACCAAAGCTCCAGGGATTCTGGACTTCCTGACCCGTGTCGGGGCGGTACTAGAACCCCTCAGCCTTAATCCCGTGTCGCGCGGGGAGCCATCTCAAGGATGGCCCAGCTGCTTCTTGCCTTGGACTCCCTTTGCTCGTCATTGCGGTCAGTGGACACTGTCCTTGCAGGGCAGCTCGAGGTCGAAAGAAGGGAGCTAGCTGAGCTGGTGGCTTCCCACGTCTTGGTTTGCTTCCGGAGCTAGTGCCCAAAGATCCCGCTGGAGCCAGAGGAGAAAGGCCCCCTTGATGAGCGAGAGGAGGAGGCGAGGACCGAAGTACAGGACTTTGCCAAGCAGTTGGCCTCTTTGTTCCAGCGGTCTTAGGCTAGCGGCTCCAGGCGGAACGCATTTGTAACCGGGGATGGCCCCTTTGTATAAATAATTTTTAATGAATTTGAATCCATGTTTTCTTTGCTTGTTGGCTTGTCCTGTGATTTTCAAATTGTTGCCCCAAGTCCTTCTCTGGATAAGGTCTTGAAGAGCTTTTCATGATGTCATTAGCCTTTGAGAAACCAACGCTTGCACAGTTGACACGGCCGATTTGTCGATAGTTGACATCCTGCTTATGCAACCCACCCTTAGAGCCCCCCTGGTAGGTGTGGCCGGGTTGTTGGGTACGCCTACCAATTGAGCGCAGGGTGTCTTCGACTGGCCCCCAGCAGAGTGGGGGAGTGTAAGTGGTTGACCTCGGTGTGGCCCTTTCTGGGAGCACTGAGCTTTGTCTAAGTGTTGGCGTTGACAGCAGGCCCCTTGGGTGATGTCGGGGCTGGATGCTCCGGCATCACCCAACATCGTCATAGATGCGTTGACGGTGGGCCCCCTGGGAGGTGCCGGAGCTGGCTGCTCCAGTGCCACCCTTCATCGTTGTAAAGTCGTCGACAGCAGGCCCCTGGGAGGTGCCGGAGCTGGATGCTCCGACCTAGCCATCCATCATCGTAAAGTCATCGATGGCAGGCCCCTTGGGAGGTGCCAAAGCTGGATGCTCTGGCGTCACCCGCCATCATCATAGATGCTTCAACGACAGGCCCCTGGTGTACAGGATACCACAAGAGAACCTTGCGAGCAACAAGAGCGGGGCAGGAGAGTGTAGTCACTTATCAGCGCTTGTTTTTGTTGTCAACATGATGGGACGTCGACGGCTGGCTCCTTGGGTGATGTCGAAGTTGGATGTTCAGGCGTCATACTCCATCATCATAGATGCATCGATGGAAAACCCCCTGGGAGGTGCCGGAGCTGGCTGCTCTAGCGTCGCCCTTCATGGTTGTAAAGTCGTTGACGGCAGGCCCCTTGGGAGGTGCCGGAGCTAGATGCTCTGGAGTCACCCGCCATCGTCGTAGATGCGTCGACGGTAGGACCATGGTGTACAGGATAGCACAAAAGAAGCTTGTTAGCAACAAGAGCGGGGCAAGAGAGTGTACTCACTTAGCAGCGCTTGTTGCTATCGTCAACATGCTAGGACGTTGACGGCTGGACCTTTGGGTGATGTTGGAGCTGGATGCTCCGAAGTCATCCACCATCGTCATAGATGCGTAGACAGCAGACCCCCTGGGAGGTGCCGGCGCTGGCTGCCCCGGTGTAGCCCTTTATCATCGTAAAGTCGTCAACGGTGGGCCCCCTGAGAGGTGCTGGAGCTGGATGCTCTGGCGTCGCCTGCCATCATCATAAAGTCGTCGACGGCAGGCCCCCTGAGAGGTGCTAGAGATGGATGCTCTGGCGTCGCCCGCCATCATCGTATATGTGTCGACAGCAGGCCCCTGGTGTACAAGATACCACAAGAGAACCTTGTTAGCAAAAACAGCAGGGTAGGAGAGTGTACTCAATTATCAGCGCCTGTTGTTGTTCTCAACATTCTGGGACGTCGACGGCTAGCCCCTTAAGTGATGCTGGAGCTGGATGCTCCAGCGTCATCCACCATCGTCGTAGTTGAATCAACGGCAGATCCCCTGGAAGGTGCCAGAGTTGGCTGCTCCACCATCACCCTTCATCATTGTAAAGTCGTCGATGGCAGGCGCCTTGGGAGGTGCCAGAGCTGGATGCTCTGGCCTCGCCTGCCATCGATGTAGATGCGTCGACGGCAGGCCCCTGGTGTACCGGATACCACAAGAGAACCTTGTTAGCAACAAGAGCAGGGCAGGAGTGTGTACTCACTTATCAGCGCATATTGTTGTCGTCGACATGTTGGGACATTGACGGCTGGCCCCTTGGGTGATGCCGGACCTGGATGCTCTGACGTCGTCCACCATCATCGTAGATTTGTTGACAGCAGGCCCCCTGCGTGATGCCGGAGCTAGATGCTCTGGTGTCGTCCACCATCGTCATGGATTCGTCAACGGCAGACCCCCTTGGTTGGTGCTGGAGCTGGATGCTCTGACATCTCCCACCATTATCGTAGATTTGTCGACAGCAGGCCCCATAGAAGGTGCCGAAGCTAGCTATTCCGTTTTCACCTTCTATCATCGTTAAGACGTCGACCGCAGGCCCCTTGGGAGGTGTTGTATCTAGGTGCTCCGGCATTACCCACCATCGTACCCTGCTTTGTATCCCTGTACACATAACAAGGGTACATATTTTTTTTGTTTCTTGGTGATCTTTTCCTATTCTTTAGTATTGCCATGTCTCACAGTCCTGGGCTGGTACGCGGGATTTTGGTAAATCAATGCGTTAGTGCCTGGGATCCGTCTCCCACCTTACTCGGGGTGTGAGTGTCCTGGCCCTCAGTACTTAGCCGTAGAACTGGGAGGCAGAGCGTGCATGCTTAGGGTATGGGACCAAGCTAAGCAGGTTGCACGCTCTTGACCTCTAGCTCGGCGTAGGCTTTTCGTGGGAGACTGTCGGTACCCTGGGTACCGTATACCCCTTGAGATTGCAAAGATCTCAAGGAAATGTCAACTACTTGATTTGAAGACCTTCGGAGGCCCACATGTCAGACATAACCGGACCCATTTCCCCAATATGGTTAGTCTCAGGGTCACCACGTGTACCATCAAACCGGAGCTACCGCCCGCAAGGGGGAAGCTCCGGACTATGTACCATAATGGCACCCCCAGACCTAACCCCAGACCGAGGGAAGCTCCAGAACTGACAAGTGTCTGGTGGCATCGGACCTATCTGTTCCTCACAGCATGCTCCAGAGCTGCCACGTGTCCTACCGTCGGATCTTCAGCCTCAAACCTCCGGTAGACTCCACAACGGCTCCGGATCTTCAAAGGGGAATCAAGGACTTCAAGACACGATTAAGTGTCATTAATAATATATTAATGACACACGATCGGACGACCTTAATTACCAGTAACGGTGTTGTCAAAGCCCGTTACTCGGTCATTAACGATAATTAAGCGCATCAAATGTGTATCAATATTAGTAACCGCCGGGGCCACATGTCGGGCCAGGCCAACTTGTAACGGCTTGTCCTTGTACTATAAAAGGACAGGCAGACGATACATGAGGGAGGACGAATCTGACCTGCTCAGATCTGATCGCGCACTCTCAACTCACGTCACCTGAGTTGAGTTCAAACATCCAATACAACACCAACACACTCCGTGGAGTAGGGTATTACGCTCAGGCGGCCTGAACCACGTAAATCTTCGTGTCTCCTGTGTCATTTTACATTTCACCTTCTTGAATCTCCGCGCGCCCACACCGAACTTCAAACTCCGCAAACACTTTAGTAGTGTCGGCAGATCTGCCGGATCAAAACCACTGACAGTTGGCGCGCCAGGTAGGGGGCACCTGAGATTTCAAGAATGGTGAACTGAGCTGCTGAATCATCCAATGATCATCCCGCTGTTCAAGCTGTTGGAGGCAATCCCTCCAATATGCAGCCACCAGCAGGAACCTCAGTCCCAGCAGAAGTCACACTTCCACCACCACCGCCTCCACCAGCAAATCAAGCTGGACAGCGCGGTGGTGCACCGGCATCAATCACTGCGTCGGCGAACCATGACAACCCAGAACACGCGCTCCATGCAGCACGTGCTCTCCTTCAGCGCCAACCACCTCCGGACGCATCCCGGGATGCAATGGAGCAGTGGAGGGCCGATGTGGAACACTTGGTTGCAGTAGCAGCCAACCGCATCAGTAACCAGGGTCCTCCTCCTTCAAACGGGCCCCGTTGCAGTGACGGACCTTGTCTGGCAGACTTGGTCCGCACGTTTCCATCAACAGGAGACGTGTTGCGTCACAGCAAGTGACGTTGTTTCCCTCCGGGGCGTGACGCACTCACACGGTATCAAGGCTTTCGACTCATGACCTCCGGGCGGAACTTGATCGCCGATACCATCAACAAGACAGTCGGGTCCATATCGAGCGTGCTCGTGAAAGACGAGAAGCTCAGGACATTCCCTGAAGGAGTAGGAGGGGGCTGTTCAGCCCTGGCCATGCATCTGCTTATGGTCAGGTGGCCACAGAAATTCCGGCCTCACTTGCCGGAGAAGTTTGACGGGACTGTTAATCCCGTCGAATTTCTTCAGATTTACTCCACTGCTATCCTGGCAGCTGGATGAAATGAGGTCGTAATGGCCAACTATTTTCTAATGGTTTAACTGGGACCGCCCGGTTCTGGTTTATGAGCCTTCCACCCAACTCCATCAACAGTTGGGAGGAGTTGTGCCGGTAGTTCACTGCCAATTTCGGGAATTCATACACCCGACCAGGCACTGAACTGGACCTTTTTGCAATCGTGCAAAAAGGGGGAGAATCCCTGCGATGATTCATCTAGAGATTCTCTCAGGTACGAAACACTATCCCTTCTATCTCTAGCGCTTCCGTCATTGTGGCATTTACACAGGGCGTACGGGATAAGAAGATGTTGGAGAAACTGGCGATCAAGGAGATCACCAGTGTCACGGAACTCTTCAGCTTGGCTGACAAATGTGCCAGAGCTGCGGAGGGCCGTGAAATGCACTCCAAACCACCTCCAGAGGATCACAAGAAATCCTCCAAAGGTGAAGCCACTACCTCCGGGAGTGGCAAGAAGAAGAAAAAGACCAACGGCAAGAAGAAGTTGTCGGCCGGCGCATCTAATGCTGCAGCTGCTGCAGCTCCGGGTGGCCGGAGGCCACGCCCCGAGAAGCGACCTCAACCGTCTTCAGAAGACGGTGGCAAACCCAAGGTGTGGTGTCCCATTCATAAGATGGACAGCCACAGTTTGGAAGACTGCCGGGAGGTCCAAAACCTTGTCGAGCGCTACAACAAGCGCCGGGAAGAAGTTCCTTTCCGACAGAGGGTAGGAAAACAAAAAGTTCACGAATCTCCAGCTGAAGAGGAGTTAGGTTTTCAAGATCCTATAAAGGTCCTGAAGGCCGTCTACACCTCCGTCGATGACGATTCTGACGTCTCTGACAACGAGCGTCGGAAGACCATGAACACCATTTTTGCTGGATCATGGGACATCACCTCCCGTCGCGTCCTCAAGACAATGCGTCGGGACATGGCCGCTGTAGCTCCTACAGCCAGGGCGGAGCCTCATCGGAAGTGGATGGACACAGCCATCACTTTTGATGCTTCGGACTGCCCTCGAAGCATGGTTGGAGCAGGCCAGTTACCTTTGATGGTATCTCCTACCATCAATAACATTCAGCTCCACCATGTTATGGTAGACGGAGGTTCGGGGATGAACCTCATAAGCTTCGAAGCTTTTACCAAGCTTCAGCTCTGACCTTTGGATCTTCATCCCTCCCGACCTTTCTCCGGAGTAGGTTCGAGAGCCATTACCCCACTCGGTGCAATTACCCTCCCCGTTACCTTCGGGACCCGGGAGAAGTATCGCACTGAGAAGTTGGTCTTTGACATTGCTCAAATCAACTTACCTTTCAATGCCATCTTGGGTAGGCCTGCCTTGTACAAATTCATGGCAGCTGCTCATTATGGCTACCTGGTGTTAATGATGCCAACACCAGTAGGCGTTCTCCGGATCCGCAGAGATCGCACCGCCGGAGTAACCGCTCTGGAAGAACTTCATGCGCTTACTATGGCGCAAGAGGAGGACTCTAGACAGGAGCAAGCTCCAAAACCCCCGAGCATTCGTCAGCGAGGCTCAACCTCTACAAATGATACCTCCTACATGACCCTTTGCCGTGTGGGGGATGGACATCTTGGGACCTTTCCCAAGAGCCGTCGGAGGTTACAAGTTCCTGTATGTCGCCATTGACAAGTTCACCAAGTGGCCGGAAGCAACTCTAGTTGTGACAATAAACAAGCAATCTGCTATCAACTTTTTGCAGTCCATTGTATGCAGATTTGGGGTCCCAAACAAAATCATTACTTATAACGGGACCCAATTCACAAGCTCTGCATTTCAAGGATATTGCAAAGACCTCGGCATTCAAGTTTGCTACGCCTCCGTAGCTCACCCGGCAAGTAATCGCCAGGCCGAGAGAGCAAATGCTGAAATCCTGAAAGGACTCAAAACACGCACTTATGAGCGCTTGAAAAAACATGGAGCCAACTGGATTGAAGAGCTTCCACCCACTCTATGGGCCAACATGACAACTCCAAACCGGTCAACTTGAGAGACACCCTTCTTCCTGGTGTACGGAGCTGAAGCAATCCTTCCTCCGGAAATCAACTTGGGGTCACTCCGGGTTCGGACCTTCGACGAAGCCACGCAGGACAAACTCCGGCGTGAAGACCTAGACCTCCTTGAGGAGGGAAGGTGCCAAGCATCTGTTCGGAATGCCCGATACCGCCAAGCCCTTCGGCGCTATCATCAGCGGCATGTACGCAACCGACAGCTCGAGGAAGGCGATCTGGTGCTACGGAGAGTACAATCCAGAGAAGGTTTAAATAAAATCTCCCCCAGCTGGGAGGGACCCTTCCGAGTGATTAAAGTATCCCGTCCCGGAAGCGTTCACTTGGCTACCAAGGATGGGACACCTCTCCTAAATCCTTGGAATATTGAGCACCTCCGTAAGTTCTACACTTAATATCACGGAGGTGAGTCTGTAGTAACTTGAAGTGTGTGTTATAGAGTCATTGTACAGAGTCGGGTAGTTCCTCCGGCAGAACAGCCGGACCTTTCCCGGAAGGTCCGCAAAGTTCATGCAACACTTGTCACAGTCTCAAGACTAAAAGTGTGGCTAGCTACCCTGGGTCAAACGAGGAATCAAACACGCTTAGCCTGGTTCCGTACCCTAAGAGTGTACGTGTTTCCCCTGTACCCCGGACCTATAATGAAAGACATCTTCATGTGAAACAGACTCCACGTGCATTTATTTTGTACAGGCTCAACATTTTTTATTTTTCTCTTTCTTGTGTATAACAAAGTTGTGCAATTCTTAAGAAATTTTACTTCAACCAGTTCATGTACTATTCGAGCTGTATTGTCAATTCTTTTGGATTCAAATATTGTTCATGGCCCACTCGCCTGAATGCCGCCAAGCCAATCTAGGGCCAGAGTGTGCTATCGACTTAGCCTGGTCAAGTACCCTAAGTACGCCACTCTACCTACACCCCGGCAGGCCGAAGTAAGGCGGGTCCAAGTACAATTGGATCTGAAAGAAAGAAGGCAATGCATTCAGTTGTATTCAAAATTCTGTTTGACTTAAAACTTTCTTGGGAATCATAAGCTGCGATGAAATTATAGGCAAGGGGCGAATTTTACTATTTTTCTTGGCTTCAGTGTGCAGGAAAAATAAAGAATCCACGTTGATGGAGAAAAGCCGGAGCTCTGACTCCCCCTAGGTGGCTTGTGATCGATGTTAAACATTGAAAACGAGCATTACCGGAGCAACCAAGCTCCGGCAAAGCTAGGGGGGCCAGCCGTCGACGCAGAATAAAAGATGGTGAGAAGACCCCACAAGCGAAGTCTGCTGTCGACAAGCTACGCGTTGGCAAAGGTCACTGCTGGAGCTACTAAGCTCCGACACCCCGGAGGGCTAACTATCGATGCTCCACGCGTTGATAGGGACTATTCCCGGAGCTACTAAGCTCCGACGGTAGTCAATGCCGGAGCTTCTGAGCTCCGACAACCTCAGGGGGCCTTCACTATCGAAGACTTCGGACCTACACTCTACATGTTCGAAGCAAACAAGTCTTCAACAAAACACAATATCCTCTTGGTACATGTTCACAATCAAATTGTGTACATCTACCAGGGGGCCAAGTGAAGACAAAAGTGTTGAAGACAAAATATGAAATTCGCAAAAAATTGGATTTCATTCATCTGGAGACAAGGGATTACAAAATTGGGGAAGAAAAAGAGAGAATACAAGTGGGAGCTACAGAGATGGTCCTAGACCCTATGGAAGAACTGGGCGACCTTTTAAGAAACCTCTGACACGTTGGCTCGGGTGGCTTCACCTTCTCCTTTAACAGGACCTTCAAGCACCGGGTCCAAAGAGAATTGGGGATCCCGGTTGGTGTAGCACGTCAGCACATACTCTGCGACGTTCTTTGCCAGGGACTGCCCCTCAACCTCCAACTGGTATGCGATGACATCACCCACCTCGGAGAGTTTGCCACCCGCTGAGTTCAACGCTTGCAACGCCAAGTCCGGCTCCAGCTCTGGATCATCCGGACGCACGAGACTGAAGCCCATTGGCATCAGTGCGTCGTTGGCTTTGCTTAGGAACACCCAAACCTGTAGGGAGTCCGCAGTCCTCAAGTCCTTCAGTTCCTCAAAGGATCTTTTGGCCGCCGCAAGTTCAGAATTCTCACGAGCAAGGCGCTCAACCTCTTTGGCATTTTGCTGAATCTTTTCAGCAACCTGCTTCTCGAGTTTTCCGAGCTCCTCCTCCCAGGGGTGGATCTTGTTCCGGTGGTCGACCAGGTCCTTCTCTCGGCCCCTAACTTTCTTCTCCCTGGCAGCGATGGCACACTCTTGCTTGTAGAGTTCCTGCCCTCGCACCCAGGCCTTCTCCTCCTCCTCAACGCAATGCTCCTCCAATTTCTTGGCGCGTTCCTCGAGGCCCTTGTCAGCTAGAGCCACCTTTTCAGCGAGCTCCTCCTCCCTCTTCAAGACGTCATCCCACAGCTCTAGAAGTTTTTGCTCTTCGTCTTCAAGCCTCTTCTCCCTCTCCTCAAGTGCCTCCCGGTGCTTGATGAGAGTAGTGTTAATGGCTTCAAGCCTTTCTTGGCGCTCATTAGCCGCACTATTAGCTGCCTTGGTCTGCTCATAAATGGTCCGGGATTGAGCGTCGAGGGCACGAGTCAAGCTCTCCCTATCATCCAATAACTTTCCCCAGTATTCCAGGTGGACCTTATCCTGTTTGATCCTCTCCTTGTCGTCTGCCAGCCTCGACTGCGCCAGCTTGGTCTCGAAGTAGAGCCGGTTACGCCACCGCCTAAGGGTTTGGCGCTCCTCTTCAAGAGCCTTGCTGTCGTGGTAGAACGCCAGCTGGACTTGACGCAGACTGAAGCAAGTGTTGTCAATGGACAACGATATGGGAATAGGGTCCGGACCTGCTGGGGTCTCCTCCGCTGGTTCCAGCGGGTTCTCGCTTACAAAAATTGGGTCCCACTCAAGAGTGGTCCCCTGAGCCTCCACAGCACTAGGGTCGTCCTCCGGGATAGCCTCAGTTGCCACCGAGGAGGGTCCCGCAGAAGAAGTTCTGACCTCCGGAAGTGGTTCCGAAGGCCCTGCCGCCAGGTCTTCATTTGCCCCCTCAGGCAGGGGGCCGACGACTTCATTAGGGCACCCCGGCTCCGCAGCAGGCACCTCCGCTATCATCACTTCCGGAGTAGAGGCTACTTCCAGTTCCGGCCTGGGCTCCACCTCCGCTGGTGGCTCAGGCGTTGGCACCTCGACCATCATAGGTTCGAGTGCTGATGCCTCCGCGACAACCGGCTCGGGCGCCGGAAGGTCAACAACAACCGGCCCTGAGGCCGGAGCTTCAACCTTAACCGACTCAGGCACCGGAAGGTCTTCAACCGCAACCGGCTCTACAGCCGGAGCTTCAGTGGCAACCGGCTCTGAGTCTGGAGCTTTGGAGGTAGCCGGCTCAACCGCCGAGACTTCCTCAACATCCGGCTCACTCGTCGGGACTTCAATAACCTCCGGCTCGACCAACGGGGCTTTGACAATTTCCGGCTCTGGGGCCAGAATCACTGCTTCCTCCGGCTCAACAGCCGAAGCTTCCATCATCTCAGCATCAAGACCCGGGGCTTCAACCTCCGAGGCAGGTGCCGTTGGTGCATCTTCTCTCCTGTGGTACGGTGTTACCACGGGAGTCTCGGGGGATGAGTCGAGGTCCATGACTACGACAGCTGGCGCCGGAGCTGCCGCAGCTTCAGCCACCACTTGGGGCGGCACCGGGACAGGAGCAGAAGCCTCCGCCCTCACGGTTTTAGCTGCTGTGGCTGAGGGTGTAGCCTCACTCCTCTTCTTGGGGACGCTGCAGATGATGGATGAAGAAACTTAAAAAACAGTTACTACAACAAAAAACATGTCTAAGGTAAAGATTAAAAATTACCTCGGAAGGCTTCCGCACCAGCTCGCACGGAATCTCTTTCCCGAGCATTATGGACTGACCATAGCCGCCGCCGGCGTGGTAGCTCTGGAAGGCCCCCCGGAACTTGTTGCAGCCGTGGACATTTCCTTAGTTGAGGCCCCCCTCGACCGGGAAGGACCTCCGGACCCAGAGGCCTCAATTGTCCCTGGTGCTGGAGTCACATGCCTGGAGCTAGCACCCCAGGAAGACGCTGTTGTGGGTACAGTCGCCGCAGTGGTAGAAGACCTCCCCCTCCGGGGAGAAGGAGCTGCTACAGACGATGCAGGCCTGACGGACCTTTCGTCGGCATGCTTCAGCTTCCTCTTCGGGCTCGAGGGTTCGGCCACCGGCTCCTTGCCCTTGCCGACGACTTTGGTCCTTGGCTTTGGGGCAGGGTCGGAGCCACCTTCAGAAGCCCCAGGGATCACCACCCTGGAAGTCGATCTTCTCTCGACGACACCAAGGTCGTCAAGCACCGACATCTTCCGCCGGAGCTCCCTGCTGAACTCTACTTCCACGTTCAGAGGGAGGAACGCTAGTGGTGGGGTCAAGTCATCACCCGCAACGTCGATGCCATGCTGGAACTTCTTGAGATGAAACTCCAAGGTCGCCCTCTCCATGTTGGACTTCAGTCCGGTCTCGACCCGGTCATCGTCCATCACACTGTTGAGGGCCCAAGCGAGTTTTTCTCTCCTCTTCAGTGGTGCCCACCTGTTGACCGGGAAATTGCAAAATACTGCCTGAAGAGTTAATCCTCCTTCCACACAATGGTGGATCCTGGTCAGAGCAGGGTTGAAGGCATCCGATAGCACCGGAGCTTCACTCCAGACTGCAGTGTCGATGTTGGGGAGTCCTTCGGGCAGCTCCAGCTTCTCGTGCTCCTCCACCCGGATGACTATCCAGTCCTTCTTCCACTCATCCCACTTTCCAGAGGGAAACGACCGGAGGTACTTGAATGGGAACTTCTTGCGCTTCACGAAGTAGTAGAAGCCAAGGTACTCATTACTCCTTCCGGTGGTATGGACGATGAAGAAGGTTCGGAAAAGCTCAATGCAGGTGGGATGCCCACCCACATTTCATAGAAGTGGACGAAGAGAGACACTAGAAGAATGGAGTGGGGGCCAAGGTGGTACAGCTGCAGATCATAGAAGTCTAGCAGCATCAAGAAAAAGGAGGAAAAAGGCGGGATCAACCCCACCATGGCGTATGCAGAGAAGTACACCATCTCGCCGGCGTGCTCCTTCTCGAACGGGAGCTCCCCACCGGCGCAGACCAGACGGTTGAAGAAGTCCAAGGACCACCCCATGAGGGCCCGGACCTTCTTCAGGTCACCTTCGGTCTTCAAGCGGCTCTCACGGAGACCCAACTCCATCGCAGCACAGCAAGGCAAGGGAGGAAAAGCAAGCACAAGTTTGGGAGTTCGAGCGCAAGTTTAGATGAGAGGCGTAAAGAACCCCAAACGGTGCGCGGTTTCCTTCTTAAGTAAGCCCCCGCAACGCTTGGATGGAAACCGCAGGGAAAACAAAGATACTATTCAAAAATTTCACCCTTCCGATGACAAGAGGGCCCGGGACCACCCCGACGATCAAGTCGAGGTTCTTACCCAGGCGAACGGTTATCATCGTGAAAGGCGGGAAGCCCGAAGGCAGCAGCCTAACAAGGCGCGCGGAACTGATACGATTTTTGTATCGGGAACCAGCGACCTTCGATTGCGTGAGATCCGCATGCTAAAGATCTCATTTGCCGCACCTGGGATATGCCATGCGGCGAGGATTTAACTCCAAAACTATCGCCAACGGCACATCTGAAGACTTTTGAAGACTCAGCTCAAAAGTCGAAGGATGGACCCACCTCCGGAGGAATGACTTCACCCAAGGGGTCTTCCCCAGAGGTGGGCCCAGGGGGCCACTATCGGTACCCTGGGTACCGTATACCCCTTGAGATTGCAAAGATCTCAAGGAAATGTCAACTACTTGATTTGAAGACCTTCGGAGGCCCACATGTCAGACATAACCGGACCCGCTTCCCCAATATGGTTAGTCTCAGGGTCGCCACGTGTATCATCAAACCGGAGCTACCGCCCGCAAGGGGGGAAGTGTAAGTGCATCTAGGACATCCCTTGTGGGTTTTGGCTAATTGATGACAAACATATGACATCCTAATGAATCTACTGAGATGATTGCAGGACAAACATATGAGATCCTAATGAATCCACTGAGATGATTGCAGGACAAATAAGTGAAACAGCTCGGTGCACACAAAAAGGTGAAAAATGAAGTGGTGTTCAAAGAGAGATACTTTGATGAAGCTTGGAAGACTAAATTAGATTTTGAATGTATAGGGAGTGTATGAAAGACACACTCCAAGAGCTCACAACTTTGCGCGAGGGTAAGGGATTAAAATTAACCTAACTTTCACAAAGCACCATACTAGTCCGATCATGGACCGGACTAGTCCGTTCATCTTTCTGGAATCCCACTTATAGGGAGACCGGACTAGTCCGTGCATCCACCAGACTAGTCCGTTGATGTTTCTGGAGTCTCTCATATTGAGGGACTGGACTAGTCCGATCATGGACCGGACTAGTCCGTTGAACTTTCTGGAATCTCCCATTCGTTGAGATCGGACTAGTCTGTGGACTAGTCCGATGAACTTTTTGGAGTCACCTTCACACAGCACTGGACTAGTCCGATCTTGGACCGGACTAGTCCGGCAGACTTTCTGGACTTCAAAATGCACAGTGACCGGACAAGTCCGGACTTGCACCGGACTAGTCCGGTGTTAGGGTTTTTCAACGGCTACCTTTTGGAAACTTTATAAATAGAGAGTCCACAGCTTTCCTATTAACACATACGTCGAATACTGATCAAACAACAAAACCTAGCGCCGCCACTTCATCCCAAGAGCACAAAACACATCTCCCCACACATCTAAAGTGCAAAAAGAGTGAAATCAATTGAACACTTGGATTCAGGATTGGGAGATCATCGTTCTTTCACTGCGAGCTCTTGGGGTTTGATCTTTCTACACTCATACTCTGCATTGTAATACTTTTGAGTGTATTTGATCACTTCTTTCGTTGTAGTGGAATCAAGTCGGCCTTCGTGGTGACTTGAAGAGGGAAAGGGTTGGAGACCCGGCTCTGTGTGAGCTTCCTCAATGAGGACGTAGATCTCGTGGTGAGATCGAACCTTGGGAAAAAATCGTGTGTCTTGCGCCTCATTTCATTTAAATTTTGTTCACTAGATCACTTAAGTGCTAAAACATCAACCTAAGGCAATTATAAGTCTTACCTGCAGTTTTATATTAATCTCAAATAAAAATATCAGTTGTTCTCATTTCTGCTGCTAAAGAAACTTAGATTCCCAATCAACACTTGATCAACACACATATTTTTAGCACACCGAACAAGTCCGCCCACACGACCGGACTAGTTCGGCCAACCAAGGTTTGATGATTCTATTAAGTGTGCAGGGAATTCAAAAGGCCTATTCACCCCCCCCTCTAGGCCACATTCAATTGGTATCAGAGCAAGGTTCTCCACCAACGAGACTCACACCTCGGAGAGATCAATGGCCTCTGAGAAGAACAACGATATCTCGAAGATGAACATTAATGAGGAGGAACAAGAAACTAAAACTTTTGATGTACTGAAAGAGAGCCCACATTATGATGAAGAAGTGCGACAATTGAAGGCACTTCTGAGAAAGAAACTGCTAGGACAAAAGGGAAAAGAAGAAGACAAGACGACGGGGAGTGGTCATCACGACTACTCCCGACAGCCTTACAACTACAACCGTCTCAATTCAATGGGAAAACCTCCACAATTTGACGGAAGAGACTATACAATGTGGAAGTACAACATGAAGATGCATCTAATATCTCTAAATCCTAGTCTATGGCACATTGTTTGCACTGACATAGACATCCTGGACACGGATGAAGAACTCACCCCAGAACAAGAACAAGAGATTCACAGAAATGCACAAGCCGTCGCCGTGATCACATCATCACTAAGCAGGGAAGAATTTACCAAGATTGATGGCTTAGAAAGTGCAAAGGAAATCTGGGATACACTCAAGACAGCTCATGAAGGAAATAGATCAGTTCGTGAAGCAAAAATCAAAATGCTTGAAGGAGAGTTGGGGAGATTCGCTATTGAAGAAGGCGAATCACCTCAAGACATGTACAACCGGATGAAGGCACTCATCAACAAAATGCGTGCCTGTGGAAGTAAGAAATGGACGGATTACGAGGTAGTCAAGAGAATGATTAGAGCCTTCATGCCAAGAAATGTCACACTTTGCTCAATGATTAGAGAAAGCCCCGGGTTTCACAAAATGACTTCCGATGAGTTGCTGGGAAAGATCATAAACCATGAAATGATGGAGAAAGAGGCACAATACGTCAAAGACTTGGCCGAACTCACTTCCTCCAAAAAGAAGGAGGTTGCTCTCAAAGCAACATTCCGACCCAAACTCAAAGATGCTCGTGAAGATCAAGACGATGGGTATACAAGTGACGGGAGCACCAATCTTGATGATGAAGAAATGGTACTCTTTATCAAGAAGTTCAAGCAAATGATGAAAAGAAGACACGACAACAACTCAAATAAAAGCAAAAACAAGGATAAAGGAAAATCCAAGGCTCGACGCACTTGCTACAACTGCGGAGAGTATGGTCACTTCATGGTGACTGCCCTTATGAAGAAAACAAAAAGAAGAAGGAAACAAGATCTCAAGAAAATAAAAATTTCAGAAAAAGAAGACAAACCCACCAAGCTCACATTGGCAAGGAGTGGGACTCAAACGACTAGTCCTCCTCCGATGAAGAAGAAGAGATGGCCACTATCGCAATCAAGAAACCTACTATGAAGGCCACACTCTTTCCAAACATGGGAGGATGGGACATGAACAACCACACTTGCCTTATGGCTAAGGAAGGCAAGAAAAAGGTACGGCTCACTCCTCCTACGCTAAATTCCTCTATTAATGACTTTGACATCTCTAGTGATAATGAAGAAATGTTTAGAGGACTAAGTAAAATTGCTCTAAAGAAAATGGAAATGTTGTCGATCGAAATCTTTGAAAAGGAAGAACTTCTTGACCGACAAGAAGATATGCTCATCCGTGAAAGGAAGAGATATCAAGAAGTTGAAAAGCTTCTCGATCTTGAAAGACAGAAGAACGAGTCGCTTGAAGCTGAGCTAGCCTTGAGTAAGGAAACTTACTCAAAGCTAGAAGACTCGCATATTGCAATCAAAGAAGAACTTGCTAACTTGTCAAAAGCTAACAAGATCCTTGAGGTGCAAGTCGAGTCGCTCAAGCAAAGTGACTCCTCTTCCTCCAAGAGCTCTTCCTCCAAAGATATAAGTTCGACAACAATCGGAACTTGCACTTGCTCTAGTAAGAAGAATATTATTTCCAATACTTCAACTTCTCATAATATGCATGCCCCTCCAAGCGGCATCTTTGATAAGGAGAAGATCAAATATGCACGCAGTGCATATATGGTCACTAGACCTCCTAATGTCAAAGATGGCCTTGGTTTTGATAAGAGCAAACACATGTCTACTTCTAATCATGCTAAGAATAGAATTGTCTTTGTTAAGGAAAAATCCCATGAATCTGAACCACAAATATTGTTTCATACATTTAATGCTTCGTATGTTCTTATGAAAGCCAAATATAGAAAAGTCATTGCCAAATATACAGGGCCACGCCACAAGAACTTGAAAAATTGTGTGTGGGTGCCCAAGACTCTTGTGACTAACCTGAGAGGATCCAAGCAAGCTTGGGTACCTAAAACCAAGGAATAATACTTTTTTTGCAGGCCTACTCCTCCGGTGGAACAAAATGGGTACTTGATAGCGGATGCACAAATCACATGACCGGAGAGAGAGGTATGTTTGTAGAGTACGAGTACAACAAGAATCCAAGTGAAGGCATATACTTCGGAGACAACAGCCAAAGAAAGGTCCTTGGTAGCGGTAACATTGAAATATCCTCTCAACATACCTTACCAAATGTTTTACATGTAGATTCTCTAGATTATAACCTTTTGTCAATATCCCAACTATGCGACAAAGGTTACAACTGTTTATTCACTAATGAGGGTGTGACTATTTTTAGAAGAAGCGATGGCTCGATTGCATTCAAGGGAATGTTGAAGGGCAAGCTTTATCTAGTTGACTTCAACAAAGATAAAGCCGAACTCAACACTTGCTTGGTTGCTAAGACCAACATGGGATGGTTGTGGCATAGACGGTTAGCCCATGTTGGGATGATAAATATGCAGAAACTTCTAAAGGGTGGTCACATCTGTGGTCTTAAGGATGTGGTTTTTGAAAAAGACAGGCCGTGCAGTGCATGTCAAGAAGGAAAACAAGTCGGAGCACCACACCCCGCCAAGAATGTGACGACTACTGCAAGACCACTGGAACTTCTCCACATGGATCTCTTTGGTCCAATTTCGTACATCAGCATCGGCGGTAACAAATACGGTTTAGTAATTGTTGATGATTTTTCAAGATTTACCTAGGTATTTTTCTTGTATGATAAATCAGAAACTCAGGGGATCCTCAAGAAGCTCTTGAAAAGTGCTCAGAACGAATTCTCATCAACCATAAAGAATATCAGAAGTGATAACGGGACAGAATTCAAGAACCTCCAAGTTGAGGAGTTTCTCGATGAAGAAGGGATAAAGCATGAATTCTCAGCACCCTACTCCCCTCAACAAAATGGAGTGGCCGAAAGGAAGAACAGAACATTAATCGAAATGGTGAGAACTATGTTGGATGAATACAAGACATCAGATCGTTTCTTGGCAGAAGCAGTGAACACCGCTTGCCATGCCACAAATCGATTGTATCTCCATCGACTACTGAAGAAAACTCCATATGAGCTCCTTACTGGTAAAAAGCCCAATGTTTCTTATTTTAAAGTTTTTGGTTGCAAATGTTTTAATCTGAACAAGAAACCGAGGGTCTCGAAGTTCGCTTCAAAGTCCGATGAAGGATTCTTGCTCGGATATGAGTCGAATGCCTACGCCTATCGTGTCTTCAACAAGGTCTCCGGCCTTGTTGAAGTAGCACGTGACGTAGTGTTCGATGAATCTAACGTCTCACAAGTGGAGCAAGTTGATAAGTGTGTGCTAGATAAAGAGGAATCTCCATATGAAGCACTGAAGAAAATGGGACTTGGTGATATCTTACCACAAGAGCAAACATTCGACTCAAATGCACAAGATGAACCTCAACACGGAGGCAATGATCAAGGGGGAGCTCTTACACAAGATCAAGAGGAGGAAGATCAAGAAGATTAGGACAATCATGGAAACAATGATCTAGGGGGAGACAATGCACATGAAGATAATGAAGAAAAAGCAACTACACAAGCTCCACACCCATGAGTACACCAGAGCGTGCAAAGAGACCACCCTGTCAACAATATCATTGGAGATATTGCTAAGGGAGTAACTACTAGATCTCGAGTTGCAAATTTCTGTAAATCCTATTCTTTTGTGTCTTTTCTGGAACCATACAGGGTAGAAGAAGCCTTAAGGGATCCAGACTGGGTGATTGCAATGCAAGAGGAGCTGAACAACTTCAAGAGAAATGAAGTATGGGAGCTGGTGGAAAGACCAAAGGGGAACATAGTTGGAACCAAATGGGTCTTTCAGAACAAGCAAGATGAACATGGAGTAGTAACAAGAAATAAGGCAAGACTGGTGGCCAAAGGTTATTCTCAGGTCGAAGGTTTGGACTTCGATGAAACTTTCGCTCCTGTAGCTAGACTTGAGTTCATTCGTATTTTATTGGCATATGCTACTCACCATAATTTTAAGCTGTATCAAATGGACGTCAAGAGCGCTTTCATAAACGGCCCAATCAAGGAGGAAGTTTACATGGAGCAGCCACCAGGATTGGAAGACCAGAAATATCCCAACAATGTCTACAAACTGCGTAAGGCTCTCTATGGCCTCAAACAAGCTCCTCGAGCTTGGTATGAGTGTCTTAGAGATTTTCTAATTCAGAATGGATTCAAAATTGGTAAAGCTGACTATACACTTTTCACTAAACATTGTGATGATCATTTATTTGTATGTCAAATTTACGTTGATGACATTATCTTTGGATCCACTAACAAATCCTTCTGTGAAGAGTTTAGCAAAATTATGACAGATAGGTTTGAGATGTCAATGATGGGCGAATTAAAGTTCTTCTTGGGATTCCAAGTGAAGCAACTAAGAGAAGGTACATTTATAAGCCAAACCAAATATACACAAGACATTCTCAAGAAATTCAATATGGACAAAGCCAAGCCCATCAAGACACCCATGGCCACTAATGGACACCTCGACCTCAATGAAGATGGTCCAAATGTGGACCAAAAGGTATATCGGTCCATGATTGGCTCCTTACTTTATTTATGTGCATCTAGGCCAGATATCATGCTTAGTGTTTGCTTGTGTGCAAGGTTTCAAGCTGCACCTAAAGAGTGTCATTTAGTTTCTGTAAAAAGAATCCTAAGGTACCTTGTGCACACACCCAACTTGGGCCTTTGGTATCCCAAAGGATCCAAATTTAACTTGATAGGGTATTCTGATGCTGACTATGCAGGATGCAAAGTCGATAGAAAGAGCAAGTCAGGGACATGTCAGTTTCTTGGTAGGTCCCTGGTATCTTGGTCATCGAAAAAGCAAAACTCCATTGCCCTTTCCATAGCAGAAGCAAAATATATTGCAGCCGGTAGCTGTTGCGCCCAATTACTTTGGATGCGACAAACCCTTAGGGACTACGGCTACAATCTTAATTAGATCCCACTTCTATGTGACAATGAAAGTGCTATAAAAATTGCACACAACCCAGTAGAGCACTCAAGAACTAAGCACATAGATATCCGTCATCATTTTCTTAGAGATCATTCATTAAAAGGTGACATTGCTAGTTCACATGTTAGAACAGAAAAACAACTTGCGGATATTTTTACCAAACCATTGGATGAGAAAAGGTTTTGTGAACTTAGGAATGAACTTAATATTCTTGACTCTCAAAATGTGGCTTGAAACGTTGCACACATGGTTGAAACTTCAAATGTTACATTTTTTTGCTAAAACTGCCCCTCACCTCTTTTTCTCCTAAGAAAACTATTTTTAATGAACAAATCTTGGAATTTACGACCATGTTTTTGTGTTGATTGCTTTCTGGTCATAATCACCAAGATTATTTGCAAAACTTGTCCTTGGATCACTATTAGTTATCTCTATATACTCAGTTTTTCCAGGGACACCGGACTAGTCATGTTTGCCACCGGACTAGTCTGGACAGTCCCTCCTTCTAGGTTTTCTAGGGGCACCGGACTAGTCCGTCCTCTGACCGGACTAGTCCGGTCGGCCACGTATATAAGCAGCTGGCCGGCCCAAAACCGTTTCAAACCTCCCTCCACTTTGAGTTGAACCCTCACCTCTCAAACCCTAGCCCCCAAAAATGATTTTCGAGTTGAGCCCTCAAAATCCAAGCTTTCTCCGTGGGAAATCCTCCCCTCGACGAGTTGATACTCCACTCCAAACTCATCCGGACAGATTCGTGCTCCTTCAACGCGAATCTTCAAATCTCGGTAAATTTCTCCCAAAAGTCAAACTCTCAACTTTTCTAGTTCTAGCTTATTCCTCTTGATTCCAAGGAAGTACATTAGCATCAGAGATGTATTCCTTTCTCCTTCATGCTCATTTGCACAACTTTAGTATTAACACACACGTCGAATACTGATCAAACAACAAACCCTAGCGCCGCCACTTCGTCCCAAGAACACAAAACACATCTCCCCACACATCTAAAGTGCAAAAAGAGTGAAATCAATTGAACACTTGGATTCGGGATTGGGAGATTGTCGTTCTTTCACTGCGAGCTCTTGGGGTTTGATCTTTCTACACTCATACTCTGCATTGTAATACTTTTGAGTGTATTTGATCACTTCTTTCGTTGTAATTCTCGTGGGAGCCCTCAACGTGTGAGGTTGCCCCACAAACTTGGTGATTACCTATGATAGTGGAATCAAGTCGGCCTTCGTGGTGACTTGAAGAGGGAAAGGGTTGGAGACCCGGCTCTGTGTGAGCTTCCTCAACGAGGACGTAGATCTCGTGGTGAGATCGAACCTCGGGAAAAATTTGTGTGTCTTGCGCCTCATTTCATTTAAATTCTGTTCACTAGATCACTTAAGTGCTAAAACATCAACCTAAGGCAATTATAAGTCTTACCTGCAGTTTTTTATTAATCTCAAGTAAAAATATCAGTTGCTCTCATTTCCGATGCTAAAGAAACTTAGATTCCCAATCAACACTTGATCAACACACATATTTTTAGCACACCGGACAAGTCCGCCCACACGAGCGGACTAGTCCAGCCAACCAAGGTTTGACGATTCTATTAAGTGTGCAGGGAATTCAAAAGGCCTATTCACCCCCCCTCTAGGCCACATTCAGGAAGCTCCGGACTATGTACCATAATGGCACCCCCGGACCTAACCCCAGACCGAGGGAAGCTTCGGAACTGACAGGTGTCTGGTGGCACCGGACCTATCTGTTCCTCACAGCATGCTCCAGAGCTGCCACGTGTCCTACCGTCGGATCTTTAGCCTCAAACCTCCGGTAGACTCCACAACGGCTCCCGATCTTCAAAGGGGAATCAAGGACTTCAAGACTCGATTAAGTGTAATTAATACTATATTAATGACACACGATCGGACGACCTTAATTACTAGTAACGGTGCTATCAAAGCCCGTAACTCGGTCATTAAGGGTAATTAAGCGCATCAAATGTGTATCAATATTAGTAACTGTTGGGGCCACTTGTCGGGCCAGGCCAACTTGTAACGGCTTGTCCTTGTACTATAAAAGGACAGGCCGACGATACATGAGGGAGGAAAAATCTGACCTGCTCAGATCTGATCGCGCACTCTCAACTCACGCCACCTGAGTTGAGTTCAAACATCCAATACAACACCAACACACTCCGTGGAGTAGGGTATTACGCTCAGGCGGACCGAACCACGTAAACCTTCGTGTCTCCTGTGTCATTTTACATTTCACCTTCTTGAATCTCCACGCGCCCACACCGATCTTCAAACTCCGCAAACACTTTAGTAGTGTCGGGAGATCTGCCGGATCAAAATCACCGATAGAGACCATTTGGCACCATAAGACCCTAAGTGAGAGGGCAGCCGCGAGGTCCCGAAACACCTTGTAGGTACCTCAAATAAGTCCGTCTTCAGCAGGGTTGCATAACTCTACTAGGGGTGATATAGAAAAAACTTCACCAGGTATATGCAGATAATAAACGAAAGAATGAGACTAGCCTGATCGATCACCAAATTAACAGGTAATTATGTGAACATATGAGAAAACATATGGTAACACAGTGATTTTTTTTCAAATTGGCATTCATAGGAGGGGACTGGCTTTACAATAAGGCAACGACCCACACCGGTTGGCAAGGGAGGAAAAGTGTTCATGCTTAGGGTACGGGACCAAGCTAAACGGCTGAACACTCGGGATCTGTCCCCTCCAGAGCTTGGTTGTCCTTAGTTCCGTTCCTTGGCACCATGACACCCTACACTGTCCTACTATATTATTAGGAATGGAACATAAGGAGGTGCTCTATGCTCCAAGGGATGTGGAGGGGCTCTCCTTCTTCTGTGGCGAGGCGGACACACCCGGGGTGGGGTACTTGCATAACTCGGAAGGGGCGCTCCCAGCTAGCGGAGACTTTGTGCGACCCTTCTCAAGAAAGTATACGCTGCAGCACCAGGTCACCCATTTGGATTTCTCTTTTCCGCATGAACAGCTTCTGCTAGCGCCTGAGCTCCTGACGGTAACGTGCGTTTTGGATGGTGGCGTGCCACCTTGCTTCGTCGACGAGTTCGACATCTTCTTGTCAGAGATGGTCCTGTGAGGCTTCATCGAACGCTCGGACTAAGAACGGGCCCACTGCGATCTCTGGGGGGGGGGGGGGGGGGGGGGACAGCCTCGGCCCCATACACCAGTAAGAAAGGTATTTCTCCAGTAACACGGCTGGGTGATGTCCGGCTTGTCCATAGTGCACAGGGGAGTTCGTCAACCCACTTGGCACCATGCTTATCCAAGCTATTATATGTGTGTGTCTTGAGGCCATTGAGGATCTCAGCGTTGGCTCTTTCAACTTGTCTGTCGCTTTTTAGATGTGCCACGAATGCATAACAAACTTGGACGCTGAGGTCTTCGAAGTAGTCCTGGAATGCTGCACTGATGAACTGGGTCTCATTGTCGGTGATGATCCTGTTCGGGACACCAAACCTGCAGACAATCAACTTGATGAACTTGACTGTGGACTCCTTGTTGATGTTGATCACTTGGGCTGCCTCCGGGCACTTGGTGCGCTTGTCAACAGTGACGTAGAGGAACCGGTACCCTCTAACTGCCCTGGGATGGGTCCCAAGATATCCAGCCTCCAGACCGCAAAGGGCCAGGAGGGCGGGATCCTCTGTAGTGTCTGCACCGGAGTGTGAATTTGCTTGGCGTGGAACTGGCATGCCTTGCATCTCTTGACCAGCTTGACAGCGTCTTCTAGTGCTGTTTGCCAGTAGAAGACATGCCGGACGGCTTTGCCAACCAGCATGCGGGAACCAGCATGATTCTCACACTCTCCTTCGTGGATCTCTACGAGCAAGTCGCAGCCTTCCTCCTGAGTTATGCACCATAGCAGTACGCCGTTGGCACCACGCCGGCAGAGGTCACCTTCTACCAGCATATAGCATTTTGCCATCCTCACGATCCTCTCGGGAGATACTGGATCCTCCGCGAGGATGTTGTCCTTCAGAGAGTCTTGGATCTCTGTGATCCACACATCAAGACTCTCCCGAGCTTCTGGATCTTGGGCGCCAGGTGATCTGGGGTCCTTAGTGACTCACAAGAACCTCGGCGGGCCCCATGGTTGCAGGGCTGCCATAATCGCAAGCTCTGTGGTGCTGGGCTAGCTTTCTTCGTTAGGCCCCACAGGCCTAGCAGTCGGTCGCACCAACCTCCTACCGAAGAACCCTTCAGGAACCAAGGCTCCCGTGGAAGCCAAGGTTTATAGGACGTCGGTGATGGAGTTGTCGGTGCGCGACACATGGCAGAGGTCCAAGGCCTCGACACCAGCTTCCAGCTTCTTGACGTGTAGAAGGTATGCCGTGAGCTAAGGGTCGTTGCAGCAGCACTCTCCACGGACCTGCTTGATGGTCAACTAGGAATCTCCCTTGACCAGCATATGTTGGACACCGAGATCATGCGCAGCTGTGAGTCCAAAGATGAGGGCTTCATCTTCTGCCATGTTGTTGGTCGCCTTGAAGTCTAGGCGCACCGCATACTTGGACTGCTCTCTTGTTGGCGAGGTGAGAAATACGCTGGCTCCGGCCCCTTGCTTCCACAGGGATCCGTCAAAGATGAGTGTCCAATGAGGTCCACTAAGAACTGGTGCCCTAGGCTCCGGCTCACTGATTTCCCAGCCCCCTGGGTTGCTTGGTGAGGGAGTCCACTTGGCGATGAAATCCGCTAGCGCTTGGCTCTTGATTGCGTGCCACGGTATGAAGTCGAGCACGAACTTCGCCAGTTCGCCCGCCCATTTGGCGATATGGCCTGTTGCGTTAGGGTTGCGTAGCACCGCCCCCAGTTGGAACAAAGTCACCACTGAACTCTATGTGCCTGAAATAATGGTGGAGATTCCTTGACGCAATTAGTACCGCATAGAACATCTTGTGCACTTCAAGGTACCTTATTTTTTTCTTCATGTAGGACTTCGCTGATGAAGTAGAGCGAGCGTTGGATGGTTCGTGATCTCCTTGGGCAATCTGGTGCGTCCTCTTCCTTCTGCTCTGGGCCCATAGACTCCATGTCCCCAGGGCCTGGTGCATCCTTTGGGGGCTGGGACCCAAAGGCTCCTTGATCTCCAGGGCCCCCTACGGGGACCCGGTCATCCTCTAGGGCTGGGACCTAGAGGCTCCCTGTTATTTGAGGCCCCCGTGGGGGTTGGGACCCAGAGGCAACCTTGTTGTCAGGGCCCCCTGCGAGCTCCAAGCCATCGGGCTCAGAATCAGTGGCAGGGGCCCCTTCCATCCGTCGGGGCTGCTGGGGATCGGCCCGCTCTGCAACCAAAACCATACTTACCACCTTTGTTGTTCCGGCGATGTAGAAGTACAGGGGCTCCCTAGGCTCCGGTGCCACCATTATGGGCAGTGACGTCAGCTGCTTCTTTAGCTCGTGGAACACCTTCTCTGCTTCCTCGGTCCAGACGAATGGTCCGTACTGACGCATGATCTTGAAGAATGGTAGGGCTCGCTCAACTAGCCTAGAGATAAATCGGTTGAGCGCTACCAAGCAACCTGCAAGCTTCTGTACGTCCTTGATGCGGGCTGGAGGCCGCATTAGCTCCACCGCCTTGATCTTCTCTGGGTTGGCCTCAATCCCTCGGTGTGAGACCAAGAAACCGAGGAGCTTCCCATCTTTGACTCCGAACACGCACTTGTCGGGATTGAGCTTTGCGCGTGTGATCCGCAGTTTGTCAAAGACTAGGGCGAGATTCTCTAGCAACGATGTATGTGTCTGGATTTTTTCTACAGTGTCATCTACATACACCTCTACTAGGTCCTGAATGAGGTCCCCAAATGTTTTATGCACGACATGTACGATGGTGGGGAGGGCATTCTTAATACCGTAAGGCATGGAGACATAGCAGTAAAGGCCATCTACAGTTATAAATGCGTTATGGTCTTCATGCTCTCTAGACATTTGGATTTGGTGAAACCCCGAGTAGGCATCTAGAAATCATAACGTATCGCATCCTGAGGATGAATCTACGATTTGATCTATTCTAGGGAGAGGGAAAGATCTTGAGGACATGCCTTGTTGAGGTTGGTGTAGTCGATGCACATCCGAAGCTTACCGCCAGCCTTGGGGACAACAACAGGATTGGCCAGCCATCTGGGATGGTGGACCTCCTGTATGAAGCCAACATCGAGTAGCTTCTTTATCTCTTTGCGGATGAAGTTCTACCGCTCGATGGACTGCTTACGAGGCCTCTGTTATTGTGGTCGAGCGTTGGGGTAGATCTTCAGTCGATGCTCGATCACTTCCCTGGGGATGATTGGCATCTGCGATGGTTGCTAGGCGAAGATATCGACTTTAGCTTGGAGGAAAGAGGCGAGCGCTGATTCCTGCTCGCTGTCAAGACTCCCCGCGATATGGGTGGTCTGAGCAGCATCAAAGCCAATCTGTATCGTCTTGATGTGCACATCGTCATCGTCGGAATGCTGAACTCGTGGTGCAGCGGCACGACTGCGCGTGCATGAGTCTGGTGGGGGCTGACTTGATCCAGCATCGCTTGGGGCAGGTGCTGGGGCTGCTGCCCGTGATTGGAGCTTCTCCAAAGGCATCACCGCATCAGCGCGATCTCCACAGATCTTGAAGATGCCAGATGGAGTTGGCATCTTAAGGACGAGGTAGCCGTAGTGGGCTACAACCATGAACTGGTACAGGGCTGGCCTGCTGATGATGGCGTGGTAGGGGAGGCTAACCTCCGCAACGTCGAATAGGAATTTCTCTGTCCTGAAGTTCTCGGGTGTCCCGAGGGTCACCCGGAGGTGGATGCTGCTGTGCGGTATAATACTCTCTGGTCCTACCCCTGAGAATGCTCTCGATGGGGTGAGCCTGGACACGGGAATCTACAGCTTATCGAAGGTCGCACGGTTGATGAGATTGAGGCTCACTCCACCATCTACCAGGACGTGGTAGAACTTCACATTGGCAATGGTGGGGGCGAGGAGTAGGGGCAGCTTCCAAGCTCTCGCCATGTTCTCGTGGCAGTCGGAGGTGTTGAAGTTGATCGACATCTCCATCCATTTGTGATGCGGCGCTGGGGCATGAGTAGAGGCTGTTGAAGCCATTGCCCAATGCAAGGTCTTGACCCCATTCCTAGATGCGTGTTCCCAAGATCCTCATCAAATGATGTGGAGTGCTTTGAAAACTCGTGGTCGCTATTGAGGTCGAAGTTCACATCCTGGTGAACCATTTCCATGGCGTGTTCTGGCTTTTGGAACTCCATCTCCACGTCTTCGTCGACACGCTGGTCGACCTTTTGCAGCTTGATCTTGCCGCTAATCAAACATTTGAGGCAAAAAGCCCCTTCCTGGCACGCCAAATGTCAAAATGTTTATGTGACACTTCCCCCGGATCTGCTAAGGAGCAGCTCGCAGAGGTTCTTATTCGGCGGGGCTTAGGCCTCAATCAAATGTACGCATGTATGAGAGTGTATGAGACGGTGGTAACACCCTACTCCATGGTGGATTGTATTGCTAGTGAGTGTGTGTGTGTGTGTGTCGGGCCGCAAGGAATGTGACACCCTACTCCACGGTGGAGTGTATTGCTAGTGAGTGTGTATGTGTATCGTAGATTCAATCTTGGTCTTTTGTAATGGTGGCAGTCCGGTCCTTTTATAGCTAAGGACGGATGCCTTACAAGTGGGGTCCAGGGCTCAACAGGTGGTCCCGAGGCGATATTATCCTAAAGATCTATGCTTCTCGCATAAGCTTCCTCTGACCATGGCAGTGAAGACTCACCGTCTTGCCGCCTCTCTCATCAGTAGCCCACATGCCCTTGCTGACGATGGTAGAAGGTGTCCCGTCAGCCTGTCTTGTTGCCGCAAGCTACCCTCTTGGCTAAGTGGGATAGGCCTGCAGCGCCTTCACTGTGACGCAATCGGTCACAGCAGTCTCTGACCGTTTGCATGCTCTACATTGTGCACCAGGGCAAGTTGCGAGACACATGGCAGCGTCAGGGCTGGCCTCTACTGGGGAGGCCCGTCCTGGTTCTTCATGATGTGTGGCAGCTCTGGGGATCTCCAGGGAACGTGGTAGCCCCATGCCCTTTCCCGCAGGGGGTGCTAGTCCTGGTGCCCCGAGCCACATGGCTGCACTGGATCTATCCCGCAAGGATAGGTGAGGTCCCGTCCTTACACGTGGCGTCTCGAGAACCCACTTCACGAAAGGAGCCAAGTCCCATCTTTAAGGCTCACGTGGTAGCGCCGGAGCTCGACCTTGAGGAAGGATGAGGTTTGGCACCTTCGGGGCACTTGGCACCACCGGACGTGCCTAGGTGTTTTCACCTTGTGTGCGAGGGTAGCCCGTCTGCAGGGTACCGACAATACCTAAGAATCCTATTAATGGTTTGACGATGTGAAGCACGTAGAGAAGCCTAAACTCGTGCACAAAGACATACACTGAATTGTATGTCTGGTCTTCATGCAGTGAGGTACAAAAGTGACCCAATCATGCTTCGATATTCTTTTTGATCTTCGGATTAACCATCTTCATCAAGTTCAAGTGTTTTCATTGTTCCCATTGGTGTCTGAAGCGGCTTGTTGTTTTCCATGTTGAAGCGCCTAAGGAGATCTTTCGTATATTTGGTTTGAGGCACAAAGGTTCTTCCTTAGTTTGTTTGAGTTCCAGCCGCAAAAAGTACATGAGTTCTTGCATCATACTCATCTCAAATTTTGAACTCATCATAGCTGAAAACTTGAACACAAGATCATGAGAACCACAACCAAAGATAATATCATCCACAACATTTGAATGTAGTGAGTCATTTCCATGCTTAAGCACAAAAAGTGTTTTATCTACTTTGCCCATGGTAAACCCCGTTTCATGTAAGAATGATTTAAAACCTATCATACCATGCTCTAGGGGCTTGTTTAAGAACATACAAAGCTTTGGACAATTTGTAAGCATTATTAGGAAAATCTGAATTTTCAAAACCTGGTGGTTGCTTAAGATAAACCTCTTCATGTATGTAGCTATTATAAAAAGCACTTTTCACATCCATTTGATATAACTTGAAATCTTTAGATGCTGCAAAAGCTAACAAAATTCTTATGGCCTTTAATCTAGTCGAGAAATGTTTCATCATAATGTAGACCTTCAACTTGTGTGAAACCTCGAGCAACCAGGCTAGCTTTATTCCTAACCACAGCTCCATCCTCACTGTGTTTGTTTTTAATCTCCCATTTAGTTTCTATAGATATGTGACCATTAGGTGGAGGAACATGTTTCCAAACATTAATTTTTTTCAAAATTTTCTAGGTCCTCTTGTGTGGCAATGATCCAAGATTCATTAGTGAGTGTTTGTGATACATCCTTGTGTTAGAAAATGCAATGAAAGCAGAATGAGTGTGGGATTTTGGATCAAAAAACCTGGACCGTGTGACTCGTTCATGCAAGCGTCCAATAATCTATTGTGGAGGGCGACTTTTGAGGATGTAGAGGGGAGTAGATACTTCACAAGCATCTTCTTCTTCATGTTCATCACAAGCCGAATAGCTTGTAGCTTGACCATGATCTGTACCACCAATAGTAGTCGTCTGTGCTAGCTGTGGATCAAAATCAGGAGCAGGAACAACATCACTACCTTGTGAATTTTTGGGCAGCAGCACCAATTCTTCCTCATCTTAAATGAAAATACTCACCCCCTGCGTATAATCATCTTGACCTGCAATGTTTGAGCTAGTACCTGGGCTAGCCTCATCAAAAGAAACCTCACATCTCCATAATTTTATTAGTGTCAAGTAAAAGCACACAGTAGCCCCTAGTGTGAGATGGATATTCAATAAACATGCCATCAACATATCTAGCTTCAAATTTATCAAAATTACCATGCTTATTAATAAAGCATTTGCAACCAAAGACCCAAAAATGTGTGACACTAGGCCCATGTCCAAACCGAAGCTCATAGTTTTTCCTAGCTTAGCTTGCAAAAAAAACTCGATTTGAGACATAACAAGCTGTTGGAATTGCCTTTGCCCAAATTTTCTAGATGTGTGATATTCATCAAGCACAGTCCTAGCCATCTCAACTATGGTTTTGTTCTTTCTCTTTACAACAGCACTTTGTTGAGGTACCTATGGTGGGAAAAAAATTGATGACATATTCCCTTTTCAGCACAAAACTGATCAAATAATTGTTTTCCAAATTCGGTTCCATTATCGCTTCGAATTGCTTTTAAAGATCCTGGGTGATCAAGTTAAAGTATAAGAATAAAACTTATAAAGTGACTAAAAGCTTCATTCTTAGATGCCATAAAGTAAACCAAAGAGTATGTAGAACAGTCATCAACAATTATAGCACATACCATTTACCTCCAAAAGATTGAACACATGAGGGACCTACGGTGTCAAGGTGTAAAATTTGTGTCGATGTTGTTGTCATGGCCATTGTGAGTGGAGCGTGTGAACCTACAAACATATTATCATGTTAATAAGAAGAGTACACAATTTCTTTGTCCCCTTTAAGCTTAGGTAACCCATGTGTGCGATCAAGACCACTAACACGCGTGACGTGATCAAAGCCTACGTGACCAAGTCCACGATGCCAAAAGTATAAGTCATTTGATTCATTAGAAACTAGACACCTATGCTTAGAGGTCGACATATCAAAATCAGCTTTAGAACTTCTTCCAAACCGAGACATATTAAGCATAAGCTCACCATTTGAATTTACAACCTTGTAGCAGTTCTTAATGAAACTAATCTCTAGATTTTTCATCTAGCAATTATGAAAATAAAAACAATTTGTATTTCAATTTTTTAACAAATGCCACATCGTCCAAAGTGTAGTGATTATTAATTCTAACCGAACCCTTAGCAATTATAGGAGTTAAAGAATTATCAGCAAAAGTAACATTTTCAACCCTGTGACACAAAAGAGATGGAGGACAAACATTCTTTGTTACATGTCATGTCGCTTGAGCAAGCTGAATCCACAAGCAAAAAGTTCACCTTTCTCAAGTGTGTAACCTACATAGCAGCACAATACAACGATGACTCAGTACTAGAGTAAGTCAAAAGGAATTTATAAATCATGTTTGGAATTGTCCTTTTTTGGACAGTCTAGGAGTGATCGAGGGGGCATGCTTATGACTAGACCTAAGGTGTGGATACATACGAGATTTCAACAGTGTAACTATGATATTCTCCATTGCACCATTTTAGGGCGTGCATTTGGAGAATAATGGGGTTATTATGCCAAAATTTCATCCAAATTTCGACCCCACTTCTCATCGTAAGCATGTTCCTCTCGGTCACTCTTGGTTGGGTTCAGGACCTAGCCTTCCCAATACGTGACATAAAACAATGTACAAAGTAACTATAATTTGTCTGGATTCAGTATGTAGCCTCAAACATGGGTAGAGATCGTAGTTGGATGTATACTGATTGGAAGAGGAAAGGGACTCAATGAGATGAGTGGTTTGCCAAGATAGATGCTCTTATAGAACGAGCTTGGTGCGGTGCACATGTAGCAAACGTCACAATACAAAGTTTTTGGACAATATGATAGTGACAATACACTTGTGTCGAAACGGTTTCATGCCACATTATGAGTTCTAGAACTTTCACAGCAAGACAACTTCTCAAATTGTAGAAGATCGAGTGGTTGCTGATAGAATCGGGGTTGAAAGGATGGATGAGATGCTTGAAGCTATACAATCGTAGTTAATAGAGGATCCTCCTACGATGGTGGTTGAAGTGTTCTTCAAGCTTCTCGAAGCTTCAAAAGAGCCAATGCATGAACACACATAACTGACCCTCCTTGCTTTCATGACCAGAAAGGATCAAGCCGAATTCATGTTACACATGCAAGCGCCTATGCAGGTTAATTAGATACTTATTTGAATTAACATTTCTAACATTATAACGACCTATGTGCTAACGCTTTGTAATCACGTGGCTTATGTGGGGACCGGAATCCCGACCTCCAAGGATCTCATTGCGTGGTGTCGTGCGATGCGACACCCAACAGTATATAAGAATAGAACGAGAACAAATGTACAATACCAAGTCTTTATTGACATGCACAACGGAAGTTTAAAAGTACTAGCGGAAGGAAAGAGAACTATACATCATAGCTACGCTCTCAGCACTAGCTATGCAAAAGCAAAGTCATCCATGCCCTGGATACTTTGCACTAGCAACACATAATTCACGGCGGCGTGCAGGGTTCCCACTTGGCTGTAAACCCTGGAGGGGGTGCAGCCTCATCATTAAACCCGTCATCAGTCATATAATCTGCAAAAACTCATTAACTGCAAACGTGAGCATAAGGCTCAGCAGGACTAACCCGTCTCACTAGACATATGCAAGGATAAATACTAAGTATAGGTAAGGAATAGCATAAAGGACTCGCCTACAAGTGGATCCTTATAGTCATGTTTTAATTAGCACATGACATTCCTCAGGCACGGCACATCATAGACTCCACAATCAAACAAGAAACGCTTTGACGATGATATGACGTGCACAAAGCACATAATACTATAACAGGTAAAGTATGGGGAAACTGTAAACTTTTAATTGTACTATCTCTAAGCCAAACAAGGTTGTCAAAGCAATTTATAAACCAATATATCATATTCTCTTGACTTCTATAGTATTTACTACGTCACGCCGCAGTGAACAAGTGGTACTCTATTACCGCGAGGGAGATGATTGCAATCAGGACATACCCGGAACAACACGGCACATACGCACTTTCAGAAATGCTAGCGAGTACTTTCAGCAGTACCTACATAACAATTCAGTACTAGTCGTATATGGCCACCTTTCACTAAACACTCGAATATTGAACCGATCGATCCGTCACGAGCAGGAGGTCACTGCATGGGGCGTACACTGACGTGCCCACCAGCTAATTTACACCTTGTTGCCCTCAACCCACACCTATAAAACAGAACGGTATGCCTCGACAAACCAGTATCAAGCTACGTCAGTTTACTGGAGCCCATTCCTCTAGTATGTCGTCGGTACAATTCAATCTTGTCCAGCACGACCGCACACGAACGGTCCTCAATCAACACAAACAGGGCTACGCACATGAGACCACGTCTCGCTGCATCCTACCCCCTGCTCGGTTTCAATTTCATATTCATAAACCATTTTCTTATTCCAGAATCTCCCGCGTGATAAAATTCCTATCTCGCGAGTAGATTCCAACTACTCGACTTCTACCGAATTCCTATGAAGATAAGCATAGCAGTGTCTACTATACGGGCCGTAGACCTACCCAAGACTCCATAGGGTTTATTTGTCATGCAAGTGGATGTCAAACACCTTAAACGTAATGCACAATCATCTGAAGACGTAAGGTGAATGAAAATTGTAAAAACACTATAAGGAACTTAAATGCCAACCGGGGCTTGCCTGAATGCGAGTTTGAGTCAATGTTAGTTTCTTGCAGCTAGATCTCCAAAGCTTCAGGCTGCTCCTCGATTTCAGATACTACACGATATGCATATACTAGGTATAAACGATTTTGTGAATAATTAATATGCTTAAGGTGGGGTGAGTAGATTAAGATAAAATAAGATAATCATCTTAATTGACTTTGGGATTTTTATGGTGGATGCTAGAGATTATAGAGAAGTATCTTGCAAAGAACAGGAGATGATAAAGGATGTTTGTTATTCTTAACAATTATGGTAAGCAATAATCTTCTCTAAATTTTGGTTGAAATTTTTGGTGGATACCAAGGGTTGTATCATGTAGAGGGGGTCTCACTGGTTCTAGGAAAATTTGTTTCACAATTTTCTGAGCTTTCTATAGGGAGAAATTGATTTCTCAAGTTTGGGTAATTTTCTGGAAATTGATTTTTCTTTTTTCTCAATTTATAACTACATAGAGGTTTGAAACATTAATCAACCTAGTATTTTAAGTCCAAAGAGCTTGAAACTTTTACTGGACATCAAGGGTATTAACAATAATGTTCTGACCAAAATTGGAATTTTTCCAATTAACAGAACTGTGGAAATAAATTCTTTAAGCATTGTTTTATCTGAATTATGGATAAATTTCTATGGCTTTTCATACAAATCCAAGTGAACCACTGGACAGTATTCTTCATGCTGGTTCTAACAAAATTTATTTGAGAATTTTTGGATAATTCTACTGGAAGTTATGGAATTTCTAAATTTGGATTGAATCTGGATTTATTTTCCTATTGGGAAATTTCAAATAAAAGGGGCCGGTCCCACTTTATTTGAATGGGCAAATCGCATTTGGGCCACACCGGGGGCCACAGGGTTCAATCGCGTAGCCGCACTGGATCCAGTGCCGCAGCTGATCCCGGGGCGTTCGAATAGGCGATGACAAGTGGGGCCCCTAGGCCTTCGTCTACCTCGCGATGCGACGGCGCTTCTCGCCAGAACCGCAGCGGTGCTTCGCAGGACTTAGGTGCGATGACCTTCGTTTGGCCTCGTCGTGACCGCTCAACCCTAAAATCGACCGCGCAAGCCGATGGTGGTGTCCAATCACGCCGGCGATGGCCGTAGACGGCGGCACGATAGTGACGACGGAGCTAGGGTTTTGTCCTTCATCGGAAATGCTCGGGAATGGCTCAATAGGCTCGGGAAAAGGTCGGGGAGGTTCCTGGGAGTACCAAGAGCATGATTTGGGGGTCAAATTGGGGTGAAATCACCGGCAAGGCTGAGTTTGACGGCGAAGTGTGGTTTTTCAACCGGCGGCCTCGAAAACTTGAAATCTAAGATGCTCGGTTGAAATCTTTCCGGGTTTTTGGGCATGGAGCTTCCTTAGGACACATGAAAACTATCTGCTAACCAGATTTAAGGATGATTACAAGAATGAAATTAATTTAAGCGCGAAGCTTTGCTGTTCTTTTGAGATACCATTCGGTTCTCGATCAAGAACTCAAGCTACACTTTATGTCATAAGCTTAGATTCTGTGAGCATGAACTAGAGAGGATTGCGAACCTTTTTGCTTAAAGGATTGAGGCTGGAGGTGGTCTAGAACTAGTGCTCGATGATGAGACAGTGAAGGTTCTCGACGGCTTCCTCGGCGGCGACTGGGAAACTTCAAAATATGCCAAGCAGAAGCTATGTCACGATCAATGACCAAATGGAATAGTAGAGTTGTTTGTGACAAGCCTTTTATCTACTTACAGCTCGGGATGAAACGGCTGCAATGGTCGGCGAGGGCTCGATCGAACAGGGGCGGCGAAAATGGCGTGAACTGGGATGGAGTCCAACGGCGACGGCCAAGGGGGTATTTATAGGGACGGAGGGGAGGGGGGAGCGCGCCACGGCGTCAAGCATGCAAGCAGCTCACTGGATTGCATGCGCATCGCGGTGTCGCACGCTGCCGGCATCGAACGGCGGGGCGAGCTGGAGACAGGGCACCCCCGTGGGTTTCACTCGAGTGCTTTTGCTGACAGTGGGCCCCACCTTCTCTTATCTACTTCCCTTCTCTGTAACATCAATTCTCCTACCAAATTTTGTCCAAAAATTCTAGATTTTTGTGGGGAGGCTCAAATAAATATCTAGAATTTGATTCTGCAATTGGATTTTGAATTGAAGCAAGTATCAATTGAATTTCAAATTCAAATTTTAATTTGGATGAAATTCAATGGTGCCACTGATTTAGATAGCAATTGAGTTCCAAAAATTGTGAAACTATGGGGATTAGTCAAGGAAGTTATGCTGACCATGAGTGTGTGTTCAAATCTTGATGTTCAAAGTAGTTTAACAGAATTCAAAATTTTAATTCAAAACATGGTTTGAATTTGCTAAGCGTCTCAATTAAAATAGCAAATGGAGTTCAAAATTTATGAAACTTTGTAGAAAGTCCATTTGGAATATTAGAAAACCATAGAAAAATTTATGGCATCTGAGTAGAATAATTTTGTCATGGCCAAATATACAGTACTATATATTCAATTTATATTGATTTGAATATCTATTTGGTACTGCATAATAAATTGGCCTAGCAATCTTTCTTCAAATAATTCCAAACTTTGAAGAGAGGTCAAAAGAATTAATCTAAGTTTATTGGTGAAGTTCATTCCTCATGTTAATAAATTTAAACATGAGTAGAAGAAAAGATTTGATGAGATCAAGTTTATAAGCATGGCTATAAATGGTCTCCATTAGGGTTAACAACCAATTTACAACTGAACCTCATATGAAGGAAAATGTGGAATTTTACATTCCTCCCCCCCCTTAAAATAATCTCTTCCCAAGATTACAAAAGCAAGGATAAAAGAAAAGACCTAATGAACATATGATGTTAACAAGTCCGGATAGTTGGCTTTAATATATTCCTCGCTTTCCCACGTTGCTTCATCAGCGGTGTGGTTTCCCCACAAGATCTTGTAGAAACGCAAGGTGCGGTTTCTTGTGGTACGAGTCTTCTCATCAATTATTTGGGTTGGTTGTTCGGAGTAAGTAAGATCTGGTTGGAGAGCTTCCAAATCCTCCATACGGACATTCGCTGGGGCCTTGAGACATTTTCTCAATTGTGAAATGTGAAACACATTGTGCACCCCTGACAGCGATGCTGGCAGCTCTAGCTGATACGCTACATGTCTGCATTGCTCACTTACTACGAATGGTCCGATGAAACATGGACCTAGCTTCCCTTTTACTCCAAAGCGAAGAATCCCTTTCATTGGAGATACACAAAAATAAATGTGATCCCCGATATCAAAATGAAGTGGTCGACGTCGTTTGTCCGCATAGCTTTTCTGGCGAGACTGAGCAGCCTTGAGGTTGGCTTGAATGACTCGTACTTGATCTTCGGCTTCCTTTACCAAGTCTATATCATATGTTACTCGTTCACCGGATTCACACCAGTTCAACGATGTGCGGCACTTCTGGCCATAAAGAGCTTCATATGGTGCCATTTGAATGCTAGCCTGATAACCATTGTTGTAGGAAAACTACGCCAATGGTAGATGATCATCCCAATTCTTATCATGGTGGATGGAACAGGCGCGGAGCATATCCTCTAGTACTTGGTTTACCCGTTCCGTTTGACCATCAGTTTGTGGGTGGTAAGCTGAGCTTTGAATTAACTTGGTACCCAAGGATGCGTGGAGCTGCTTCCAAAATCGATCAACAAACAAGGTTCCACGATCTGATATGATGGTTTGGGGTACTCCGTGTAGGCATAGGATTCTCGCAATATACAACTCTACATACCGTCATGCCACATACTTGACATTGACTGGAATAAAGTGAGCCGACTTGGTGAGTCGGTCGACTATCACCCAAATCGAGTCATATTTGCGAAAAGTGAGAGGTAATCCAACAATGAAATCCATGCTGTTGTCCTCCCATTTCCAGGCCGGTATGCGTAAAGGTTGTAGTTGTCCAGCTGACATTAGATGGCCGGCTTTCACTCGTCGACATGTATCACATTCGGATACATACTTCGCTATTTCCCTCTTCATCCGAGTCCACCAAAATTTCTTCTTCAAGTCTTGGTACAATTTGTTACTCCCTGGATGAATAGAATATTTGGACCAATGAGCCTCGTCCAAAATTTTCTTCCGAAGTTACACATTGCGGGGTACCACGATGCGGTCTTTAAACCGGATGGTACCGTCATCGTCACCTCGGAAACACTTCATTTCTCCCTTCTTCATTTGTTGACGAATATGAGATATGCCCTTGTCCTCCTTTTGAGCCTCCATAATTTCCTCCCTTATGGTAGGAATGAGGGCTAGGTTGTAGAGCGCCACATACGGAACCAAGTAGAGACTCGGTTCTTCTTCCTCTATCAAGGTGATAGAAAGGTTATTGATATGGGACTTGCGACTTAGTGCATCTGCGACTACATTTGCCTTTTCGAGATGGTAGTGGATCTCAATCTCATAGTCTTTGATTAACTCCAACCATCTTCGTTGTCGCATATTCAATTCTTTCTGGGTGAAGATGTACTTCAAGCTTTTGTGATCGGTGGAGATGTACTAGGTTGCCCCATAGATAGTGTCTCAACATCTTTAATGCTAGTACCATGGCAGCGAGCTCAAGATCATGAGTCGGATATTGCTGCCCATGGTTCCGAAGCTGCCGGGATCCATAAGCGATCACCCTTCTGTCTTGCATTAATACGCAACCCAGACCAATTCCAGATGCATCATAATAAACATCAAAGGATCTTGTTGTGTCTGGTTGGGCTAATATTGGTGCTATTGTGAGGTGTTTTACCAATGCTTGAAAACCCTCCTCACATTCCTTTGTCCAGGTATATCTCTTTTCTTTCTTCAGAAGTTCCGTCATTTGTTTAGCTATCTTGGAAAAGCTTGGGATGAACCTCCGGTAATATCTAGCTAAACCTAGGAAACTTTGAACTTCATGCACAGACTTGGGAGACTCCCATTTGAGTACTTGCTTAATCTTGCTTGGATCAACTGCAATCCCTTTGGTAGAGATGATGTGCCCTAGAAATGGCACTTGGTTGATCCAGAACTCACATTTGCTGAACTTAGCGTACAACTTGTGGTCCCGCAATCGCTGAAGCACGATGTGCAAATGTTGTGCATGTTCTTCTTCGGATTTTGAGTATACAAGGATGTCGTTGATGAAGACCACGAAAAACTTGTCCAAATCCGGCATGAATACTGAATTCATGAGATACATGAAATGGGCCGGTGCATTGGTTAATCCGAAGGACATGACAAGGTACTCATACAATCCATACCTCGTCGAGAATGCTGTCTTAGGTATATCCTCTGGTCGAATTCCGATATGATGATAACCAGAGCGAAGATCGATCTTGGAAAATAACCGAGCACCCACCAACTGATTGAACAGAATATCGATGTGGGGTAGTGGATACTTGTTCTTGATTGTGACAGCATTGAGTGGACGATAGTCCACACATAGTCTCAACGTTTTATCCTTCTTTTCCACGAACAATGCAAAACAGCCCCAAGGTGACGAACTTGGACGAATGAAACCTTTGTCCAAAAGTTCCTTCAGCTGCTCTTTCAGTTCTGCAAGTTCTTTAGGTGCCATCTTATACAGCTTTCTCGAGATTGGCACTGTTCCCGGTACAAGTTCAATATTAAACTCGACATCTCTTTCTGGTGGCATACCAGGAAGATCCTCAGGAAAAATGTCCGGATACTCACATACTACTGGAATATCTTCGAGCTTACAGGCTTCAGTGTTATCAGCAGTTGGAGGCACGTGGATATTACTCTCAATAGTGAGAATTTGGGGAGAGTGGACCGGAGAATTTAGATATATCCTCCGAGGAATGATGTCAATAATAGCATCGTTGTATTGCAACCATGCCATTCCAAAGATGACATCTAATTTCTTATGCTCCAATAGAATGAAAGAGGTAGGGTATATGTTCCCACCCAGACTAAGAGGTACCCTATGGACCATCTTATCTGCTACTACTTTGCCTCCCGGAGAACAAATCATATATGGGGTTTTTGTGGAATTGATAGGCAATTGAAATTGATTGACATAAGACTTGCTAATAAATTTATGGGAAGCACCCGAGTCAAAAAGGATGACTACGGGATGACCAATGAGAGAGAACGTACCGGTGAGTACGGATGCGCCTTCCGGAACTTCCTCTATGGCGAGGTGGTGAACTTTGCCAGTTCTGGTGGCTGGCTTCTTCGGCTGGCTGCGAGGCTGGTTCGCCCCCTAGTACGATGATTGTCCTCCGCTCTGCAGGCAGTCCTTGGTGAAGTGCCCCGTACGTCCACACGTATAGCACGTGTACGGCGTCTGACCGATACGGAGTGGAGGACGGAATCCCGGTGCACGCGGTGGAGGTAGAGGTGCACGCAGAATCATCCCCTGTTGCTATTGTGGGCAGAAGCCGGTGTTATTGAATGGGCGACCATGAAACATCGGTGGTCGCGATGGCGGCTGCCACCTGTGGCTAGATGGTGATCGATACACCATGCAGTATTTCCGAGGAGTACCTCCTCCGCTGCCCTGCGGAGCACTTGAAAGTGCATCTAGGACTCCCTTGTGGGTTTTGGATGATTTATGACAAGCAATTGGGATCCTAATCCGTTTGTTGAGATGAATGCAGGAAAATGATGGAAAATGAGTAAAATGCCAAAAAGTGGGAAATTAAGAAGGAGAATGAATTTGAGCTCAAGAAGAAGAAATTAGTAGATTAGTATGTATGGAGTGTGTTAAGGAAACACACCCAAGAGCTCAATCTCACTTTATCACACACACACAATGCACAAAACCATACAGGACCGGACTGGTCCGATATCAACCGGACTAGTCCGATATCACATTCTGCACAAGATCGGACAAGTCTGGTCCCCTCCGGACTAGTCCGATATCTTTCTGTTCCACTTTGGACTAGTCCTCCCCAGTGCGGACTAGTCCTCAACACAATGCACAAGTCACTAGATCGGACAAGTCCGGTCACTACCGGACTAGTCCGATTCCCTTTCTGATCCACTTCGGACAAGTCCGGTGACTACACGGACTAGTCCGATTTACCCTCTGTTCTAAATCGGACAAGTCCTCCAAGTGCGGACTTGTCGTTCAAAACACTTAGGGTTTCACAGGTCCGGACAAGTCCGATGTCAACCGGACAAGTCCGAAGATTTCCAGCAACGAAATCGGACAAGTCCGTTTTTCAATCGGACTAGTCCGATATTCCTGGACACTTAGGGTTTGCTTCACACAGCACACCGGACTAGTCCGGTCTCCACCACGGACTAGTCCGATCTTTCTAAACCCTAACGGTAATGTCTAGAAACCCCATATAAATAGAGGTGGATGGCCCACTTTTAAACTCTCTCGAACCCTAGCGCCGTCACACCTCCCAAGAGACTCAAAAACCATCTCTCTCCACGAAGTTGAGTGCAAAATCGATCAATCCTTTGAAGATCACTTGTAGATCATTGGAGAGGCACTTTGCACACGATTGAGCTCTTGGTTTGAATCTCTAACACACTCTTGCATCTCAATTTGTATATTTCGAAGTGTGTTATTGGTGGTTTTGAAACTTGTAATCAAGGGAGCTCTCAACTTGTGAGATCGCCCCTTCAACTTGGTGATTTACCCCTGTGTGATTAGTGGAAGAGGATTGGCCTTCGTGGCGATCCGACGAGGGAAGGGTTGGTAAAGACCCGGTCCTTTTGTGGGCTCCTCAACGTGGACGTAGGCTGCCTTCGTGGTAACCGAACCACGGGATAAATCTTGTGTCTTGTTCGTTTGTGTTCATCATTCTAGTTGATCAACATTATCTAGGGTTTGATTCATTTTGTTGAATTGAAGTTAAATAGTGAACAAGAATCATACTTGCAATAAAACTTAACATACAACTATTGAACTGTCATTATAGTTTATATTTCCGCTGCAAACGACAACGAAACAATCAAATTGACCTAACTTGATCAACCTAGCCCGTGAAATCCGGACTAGTCCGCACTTTACCGGACTAGTCCGATATATCTGGATTTGACCTTTTTGTTGAAGTGCTACAGGAACCGAGAAATTCAAGAAGGCCTATTCACCCCCCCCCTCTAGGCCTACATTCAATTGGTATCAGAGCAGGTTCTTCAAGAAAGAGTGCAACCACTCGAAGAGATCATGTCGGACATGAAGGAAGTCCAGAAAATCAACACCCAGGAAGAAATGAACAATGACAAGCACCAAAAGATAGAAAGGTATCTCGAAGCCATCCAAGACTTCGATGATGATGATGAGGAGACATTGGAGCTGAAAGCACTGCTCCGAAAGAAAGCACTTTCCAAAGGGAAAGCTAAAGTTGAAGAAAAGAAGAAGGGGAGTAGTCACACCGACTACTCCCGATATCCTTTTAATTATGACCGTTTAAATTCTAACAGCAGTCATTATCTATCTATCCCTCTCGGGAAAGCCCCACACTTCGATGGGAGTGATTACTCCATGTGGAGGCAAAACATGAAGATGCACTTGATTTCCCTTAACCCAAGTTTATGGCATATTGTGTGCACAGGAATAAACATCCCTGATGACGATGAAGAACTCACGCCAAGTCAAGAGCAAGCCATCCACAGGAATGCCCAAGCCGCAGCCGTTATCACCTCATCTCTAAGTAGAGATGAATTCACAAAGGTGGACGGATTGGAAATTGCCAAAGAAATCTGGGACACGCTACAGACAGCACATGAAGGTGACCGGCATGTGCGGGAGGCAAAGATTGAAATGATTGAAGGCGAACTAGGAAGGTTCGCGATTGAGGAAGATGAATCTCCCCAGGACATGTACAACAGACTAAAGACTCTTGTGAACAAGGTTCGATCGTATGGTAGCAAAAAGTGGAATGACCACGAGGTTGTGAAGCTCATCCTTAGAGCCTTTATGCCTCGCAACGTCACACTCTGTTCTATGATCCGAGAAAGTCCTGGATACAAGAAAATGACTCCGGATGAACTGCTTGGCAAAATCATCAACTTTGAGATGATGGAGAAGCAAGCCAAGCATGTCAAAGAAATAGCTGACCTCACATCGGCCAAGAAGAAGGGAGTTGCCTTAAAATCCACACTCAAACCTCTATCCAAAGAAGCAAAAGAAGCTCAGTTTGAGGAGGACAGCGATGATGAAAGCAGCGAGCTGGACGAAGAAGATATGATTCTGTTCATGAAGAAATTCAAAAGAATTATGAAGAAAAGACAAGGAGCAAAATCGAGTGAAGGAAAATACAAGGAGAAGACAAAACCGAAGATGAGGCGGGCATGCTATAATTGTGGTGAGTACAATCACTTCATAGTTGATTGCCCATATGAGGACAACAAGAAGAAGAGTAAAGAATCCAAGCCTCAACCGAAAAAGTTCTTCAAGAAGAAGAAACAAGCTGAACAAGCACACATCGGAAAGGAGTGGGACTCAAACGATGAGTCCTCATCGTCCGATGAAGAAGAAATGGCTAGCATAGCCATTGAAAGCATGCCCAAGAAACTCACACTCTTCCCCACGCTCGGTGCAAAGAAGGCAAATGGAACTTGCCTCATGGCTAAGGAAGGTAAACGCAAGGTAAACATCAAAACTCCTTCCTCGCATTCTTACTCAAGTGATGATGATCTAGATAGTGATGATGAAGACATGCTAATTGGTTTAGATAGAAAAACTGCTGCAAAAATGAAATTCTTGCTTAACCAACTTGTTGAGAAGGAAGAGCTGATTGATCGTCAAGAAGACATGATTATCTCCCAAAAGGAGAAGCATGTCGAACTTGACAATCTTCTAGTTCTTGAAAAGGAGAAAAATCACACACTAGAGCTTGAGCTAGCTTCAAGCAAGAAAACTTGCTTGGAGTTAACCAACTCAAATGTTGCAATCAAGAATCAACTTGATGACCAAATCAAGGTCAACAAGATCCTTGAAGTGCAGGTTGAGTCACTCAAGCTTAGTGAACCTTCCTCCTCTTCAACCCTACCTTCTCAACCCACTTTAACTAATATCGCTCATGTTTGCAAATGTGATAAAACTAACATCAGGTTGAAGGAAAACCCTACCTCCACGAAGGACAAAAATCCTACCCAATGTGTAATATTTGACAAGGAGAGGATCAACTATGCACGTAGTGCATATTTGGTCCAAAGACCTCCAAATGTCAAGTATGGAATTGGTTACTCTTGTGATGGAAAGCAAAAAGCTGGAAATCATAAGAATAACAAGGGAAGGATCACCTTTGTGAAGGGAGGACCCTCACAACCTGGTAACTCGAAAACTGAAAATCTGAACTCTCATGAAAATCGGACTAGTCCGGTTGTGTTCCGGACAAGTCCGGTCATCCGGACAAGTCCGGTCACACAGACTAGTCCGACCCATAATCAACAGCAACTTCTGTTTAAAACATTTGATGCATCCTATGTTTTAATGAAAAATAATGTTGGTAAAGTGTATGCTTATTATGCTGGGCCACGCCATGGGAACACAAAATCCCATGTGTGGGTGCCCAAATGTATTGTCACTAACCTCCAAGGACCCAAGCAAGCTTGGGTACCTAAAACCAAGGCGTAATTTGTTTTTGCAGGCCTACTCCTCCGGTGGATCCAAATGGGTGCTAGACAGTGGATGCACCAACCACATGACCGGAGAAAGGAGGATGTTTGTGGAGTATGAAGTGAACCAGGACCCAAACGAAGGCATCTACTTTGGGGATAACAGTCAAGGAAGGGTCCTCGGTACCGAAACACAAGGAACACTCAAGAAATTCTTCAAGCGAGCGCAAAACGAGTTCTCACTATCAATCAAGAGTATTCGGAGCGACAATGGCACGGAGTTCAAAAACATACAAGTGGAGGAGTACCTTGATGAGGAAGGAATCAAGCACGAATTCTCAGCGCCATACTCTCCACAACAAAACGGAGTTGCCGAAAGGAAGAATCGAACGCTCATAGAGATGGCAAGAACAATGCTCGATGAATACAAGACTTCGGATCGATTTTGGGCGGAAGCAATCAACACCGCCTGCCATGCCACAAATCGACTCTATCTTCATCGACTACTAAAGAAGACCCCCTATGAGCTACTCACCGGTAACAAACCGAACATTTCATATTTTCGAGTTTTCGGTTCTCCTTGCTATATTTTGAACAAGAAGCCCAGGACCTCAAAGTTCGCTTCGAAGTCCGATGAAGGTTTCTTGCTTGGTTATGATTCGAACACTTACGCCTATCGTGTTTTCAACAAGGCCTCCGGACTTGTTGAAGTGGCACGTGACGTAGTGTTCGATGAAACTAATGGCTCCCAAAAGGAGCAAGTTGATCAATGTGAATTAGGTAATGAGGAAGCCCCCTATCAAGCAATAAAGAGGATGGCCCTAGGCGAAGTACGACCACAAGAGTCATCGACACAAATACAAGAGGAAAGTGAACCACAAGAGGAGATCAACAATCAAGGGGGAGCCTCGATACAAGATCAATCACAAGAATATGAACATGATCAACAAATAATTGAGGACAACAACTCAGGGGGAGAAGAAGATGATCACCAACATACGACCCCCCAAGTGCCACACCCAAGATTACACCAATGCATTCAAAGGGATCATCCAATCGACAACATCATCGGCGACATCCAAAAAGGAGTAACCACTAGATCTCGTATAGCAAATTTTTGTGAACATTACTCGTTTGTCTCCTTTTTGGAACCCCGCAGGACTGAGGATGCATTAAAGGATCCGAACTGGGTGGTGGCAATGCAAGAAGAGTTGAACAATTTCAAGAGAAACGAGGTTTGGGAACTTGTGGAAAGACCCAATGCAAACATAGTCGGCACAAAGTGGGTCTTCCGCAACAAACAAGATGAACACGGGGTGGTGACAAGAAACAAGGCACGACTTGTGGCCAAAGGTTACTCACAAGTCGAAGGTTTGGATTTTGATGAGACCTTTGCTCCAGTAGCTAGGCTTGAATCAATTAGAATATTACTTGCATATGCTACTCACCATGATTTCAAGCTGTACCAAATGGACGTAAAAAGCGCCTTCCTCAACGGACCGATCAAGGAAGAGGTGTACGTGGAGCAACCACCCGGATTTGAAGACGAAGAGTTCCCCGACCACGTGTATAAACTGCGTAAGGCTCTCTATGGCCTCAAACAAGCTCCTAGAGCTTGGTATGAGTGTCTTAGAGATTTTTTAATTGATAATGGCTTTCAAATTGGCAAAGTAGATTATACACTATTCACGAAAAATCTGAATAATGATCTTTTCATTTGCCAAATCTATGTTGATGATATAATTTTTGGATCAACTAATCAATCTTTCTGTGAAGAGTTTAGTAAAATTATGACAGACAGATTTGAAATGTCAATGATGGGAGAATTAAAGTACTTCTTGGGATTCCAAGTGCGGCAACAAAGGGAAGGAACGTTCATAAGCCAAACCAAGTACACACAGGACATCCTCAAGAAGTTTGGCATGGACAAGGCAAAGCCCATTAAGACTCCCATGGCAACGAATGGTCACTTGGATCTCAATGAAGATGGACCGAGCGTCGACCAAAAGGTATATCGCTCTATGATTGGATCTTTACTTTACTTATGTGCATCTAGGCCAGACATTATGTTGAGTGTATGTTTGTGTGCAAGATTTCAAGCCAACCCTAAGGAATGTCATTTGACAGCCGTAAAGAGAATCCTAAGATATTTAGTTCATACACCCAACCTTGGTCTTTGGTACCCAAAAGGTTCAAAATTCAATCTCATTGGGTATTCCGATGCAGATTATGCCGGGTGCAAAGTTGATAGAAAAAGCACTTCTGGCACTTGCCAATTCCTAGGAAGATCCTTAGTTTCTTGGTCATCCAAGAAACAGAATTCCATTGCATTATCCACAGCCGAAGCGGAGTATGTTGCAGCCGGGAGTTGTTGTGCACAACTCCTTTGGATGCGACAAACTCTAAGGGATTACGGTTACAATATGAACCGTATTCCTCTTCTTTGTGACAATGAGAGTGCCATTAAAATAGCCCATAATCCAGTTGAGCACTCTAGAACTAAACACATTGACATAAGACACCATTTCTTGAGAGACCATTCCATGAAAGGAGACATATCCATCTCTCATGTCAACACCCAAAAACAATTGGCCGACATATTCACCAAGCCACTTGATGAAAAACGTTTTTGCGAACTCCGAAATGAGCTAAACATCCTTGATTCTCGGAGTGTGGCTTGAAAAGTTGCATACCTGTATGATTGCTTCAAAATATTGATTGAATTGTGAAAATTTTTCCTCCCCATTTTTCTCTCGAAAAACTATGTCAATTATTAGATCTTGATGAATTTTTGATCATAGTATGATTGTTGTTTGCTTACTGATCAAATTCATCAGGATTATTTGAATTGTTTTGCCTCTCTACCCTCAATTATTGGACCTTCAAATATATATGAATGGGCTATGCATTCTCTCCTGGTGACCACGGACAAGTCCGTGGTTACCCGGACTAGTCCGCCCTTGCAGACTAGTCCGCCGTGTGCCGGTTAGGCCGGACTAGTCCGACAGACCACGGACTAGTCCGATTTAGGTTTCTGGAGGACTTCGGACTAGTCCGGTCATGTCCGGACTTGTCCGATTTTTCGTGTCCATAACCCTAGCCGCCACCAAACCCTAATCTCTTCACCCCACACTCTCCTCCAAGCTTTCTCTCTCTTGCGCTCGAGCTCCCAAGGTGAATCCTTGATTCCTCCGTCGAAAAGCCTCAAACTTGGGCGGAGATTAAGCTTGAAGACTCGGGGATTGAAGTTAGCGGACAAGTCCGGCCTCCAACCCCCACATTTTCAAGCTTCCTTGGATTTCTTGGTAAATTTTCCTCAAACCCTAAGAAATCTCAAATTTCTTCATTGCTTATCGTTTGGCCTAGCATTCTTCACTAGTTGCATGTCCAGTTGATGTACTATGTGTATGCTAGACTAGCTATCTCATTAGGGATCAATTTTTATCCAGTTTGTTAGGTTTTTGCTGATGAACACCGGACTAGTCCGGTCCAGGTACGGACAAGTCCGGTCCCCCGGACTAGTCCGTGTCTGAGCACCGGACAAGTCCGATGCTTCTGAACCAAAGCCTAATTCTTTAATTCCCTATTGCCTTCCATTGCCATCTTACCTCACAAATACCTTGTATAACTTGTCTTTTCTCTTGATCACTCATTCTCAGATCATGTCGAGCTCCGACAATGAAATCTCCGATTTCGAGGCCGAGTTGGACCACGAGGTGGCACCTCGGCCCTCGACGGGTCTTGGCAAGAAACGCCAAGAGAGACCCTCCGAGCCTGCTCCCTCACCTCCTCAGGTTCGGAGGAAGGTGTGTGTCAAGAAGGCCGCCTCCAAGGCTGCTCCTCAGTCCAGTGGCCCTCGCCAAGCTAAAGGGAAGGGCAAGGGGGTTGCCACAGGGCCTGTTGGGCCCCTAAAGCTGCATACTCCCAGAGAAGGGGTCCGGGACCCCAATGAGGAGAGATTCAATGGCAAGGGCAGTGATGTGGCCATGAAGCTGAGAAGTGTGGATTACTATGCAAGGCCCAAGCAAGCAGCAGATGGCAGATTTTGGTCAAACTTCCATGCTGACTTCTACAAGCTTGTCTACTTGCCGATGAAGACCCCAGTGGTGCGCAGTCAATGGATTGACTGGGCCCACCTTGAGAAGAGGAAATGTGCAGCTTTTGATGAAGTGATACAAGCTGCAGAGAGACATGGGCTGAAGGATTTGCTTGCCTTCAGATATAATTGGAATGATGAAGTGATTGCACAATTCTATGCAACGTGCCACTTCTCAGGTGAAGACGAAGAAAGTGTGACTTGGATGACTCATGGATCCAAGTATTCCATCACTCAAGAAGAATTTGCCCGCCTGCTGCATCTTGACTCTGAGGGAGATGACCACCTCATTATCCACAACATTGGAGTCATTGAGAGGGATGGAATGCAATTCATGTATGAGCCCTCCTCCAAGTTTGTCCCCCCCTCCACAAAGAACATGAAGCCTTTCTTTGTGGTCCTCAACAGAGTCCTCAGGAAGACTATTGCTCCCAAGGATGGTGATGCAGGGAGTGTGCAAGGCTACCTCCGGACCCTGATGAAGGTCATCAGCAAGAAAAGACAATTTGATGTTGCAGACTATATCTGGAATGATATGGTCAATATCTCAAGTACCCCCAACCGATCCTGTGGCTATGCCCCTTACTTGATGTTCATGATTGAGAAGGTCACAGGAATCGAGTTTGTGAAGGATGTGGAGCACACTCCACTGAGGCCTCAGAAGCCTCAGTCCGTGAGTGTCCAGGCTGCTCCATCGCCGGCCTCAAGCCCCGAGGTGCCGGCAAGGCAAGGAGAAGCTGCTAGGGCTACTCCTCCCTCCAGGGAAGCCCCTCAGAAAGGATCCGCCAGTGGGATCCTCAAGTACTTGGCTGCAATCTTCTCCTCCTGCAAGAAAACTGAAGTGAAGCTTCACAAGCTAAATCAGAAGAGGAAGGAGGACATGAGATACATAAAAGCAAATGTGAAGCAGCTGAGTGAGAAGCTGGAGATCAATCCAATTGGATCTCCAGTACTTTCTGAAGATTCTGATCCAAACATCACCGAGCTTAGCCCCTTGACTCCTTCCGAGCTTGCCTATTTTGGCATTGGGGGCTCGAGCAGCTCCGCTCCTCCTCCTACCTCTCAACCTCGTCAAGCCGAAAGCGATGAAGATGATGAAGACGACGAGAGGACCGACAGCGAAGAGTGAAGCCCTAGGATCTTCCTCTCTCTCTCTTTTTGGTGTCTTGATGCCAAAGGGGGAGAGATTGAGGGGGAGCCTCTAGTCTAAGCTTTAGCTGAATAGGATGCGAGGAGAGAGCTCTTCATGTTTTTATTGTGATTGCATTTGCTTAACTCTCTTTTCATATCATGTTTGGTCCTGTGATGAATTGCTCAATTAATTTGTAAGTGTGTGATGAAATCTGAGCTTTTGCTCCTGAAGTGCCATATTCACTTGATATTAGTTGGTAAATGAAAATTCTGTCATTCTTAATGCAATCATGCTCTTAGTATGCATCCCACCATAAAGAATGCACATATGAATAATTACCTCGTTGCCTGATGCATTTTTGAGTCATATGTGCATACTTTATGAAAATCTCATTTTATACCTCATTTTGTGAAATCTCAATTGGTTGTCATCAATAACCAAAAAGGGGGAGATTGAAAGTGCATCTAGGACTCCCTTGTGGGTTCTGGATGATTTATGACAAGCAATTGGGATCCTAATCCGTTTGTTGAGATGAATGCAGGAAAATGATGGAAAATGAGTAAAATGCCAAAAAGTGGGAAATTAAGAAGGAGAATGAATTTGAGCTCAAGAAGAAGAAATTAGTAGATTAGTATGTATGGAGTGTGTTAAGGAAACACACCCAAGAGCTCAATCTCACTTTATCACACACACACAATGCACAAAACCATACAGGACCGGACTGGTCCGATATCAACCGGACTAGTCCGATATCACATTCTGCACAAGATCGGACAAGTCCGGTCCCATCCGGACTAGTCCGATATCTTTCTGTTCCACTTCGGACTAGTCCTCCCTAGTGCGGACTAGTCCTCAACACAATGCACAAGTCACTAGATCGGACAAGTCCGGTCACTACCGGACTAGTCCGATTCCCTTTCTGATCCACTTCGGACAAGTCCGGTGACTACACGGACTAGTCCGATTTACCCTCTGTTCTAAATCGGACAAGTCCTCCAAGTGCGGACTTGTCGTTCAAAACACTTAGGGTTTCACAGGTCCGGAAAAGTCCGATGTCAACCGGACAAGTCCGAAGATTTCCAGCAACGAAATCGGACAAGTCCGTTTTTCAATCGGACTAGTCCGATATTCCTGGACACTTAGGGTTTGCTTCACACAGCACACCGGACTAGTCCGGTCTCCACCACGGACTAGTCCGATCTTTCTAAACCCTAACGGTAATGTCTAGAAACCCCATATAAATAGAGGTGGATGGCCCACTTTTAAACTCTCTCGAACCCTAGCGCCGTCACACCTCCCAAGAGACTCAAAAACCATCTCTCTCCACGAAGTTGAGTGCAAAATCGATCAATCCTTTGAAGATCACTTGTAGATCATTGGAGAGGCACTTTGCACACGATTGAGCTCTTGGTTTGAATCTCTAACACACTCTTGCATCTCAATTTGTATATTTCGAAGTGTGTTATTGGTGGTTTTGAAACTTGTAATCAAGGGAGCTCTCAACTTGTGAGATCGCCCCTTCAACTTGGTGATTTACCCCTGTGTGATTAGTGGAAGAGGATTGGCCTTCGTGGCGATCCGACGAGGGAAGGGTTGGTAAAGACCCGGTCCTTTTGTGGGCTCCTCAACGTGGACGTAGGCTGCCTTCGTGGTAACCGAACCACGGGATAAATCTTGTGTCTTGTTCGTTTGTGTTCATCATTCTAGTTGATCAACATTATCTAGGGTTTGATTCATTTTGTTGAATTGAAGTTAAATAGTGAACAAGAATCATACTTGCAATAAAACTTAACATACAACTATTGAACTGTCATTATAGTTTATATTTCCGCTGCAAACGACAACGAAACAATCAAATTGACCTAACTTGATCAACCTAGCCCGTGAAATCCGGACTAGTCCGCACTTTACCGGACTAGTCCGATATATCTGGATTTGACCTTTTTGTTGAAGTGCTACAGGAACCGAGAAATTCAAGAAGGCCTATTCACCCCCCCCCCTCTAGGCCTACATTCAGCACTCCTTTTCTTCTTGTTGGAGAACAGCTTCCTAGTAGCGTCCTCCTACACGATCGCGACACTGACCATGTTGTTGAAGTTGCCGCTGTTGAACAAGGCAAGCTTGTCCTTCATCTTGGGGTTCAAACCCTGATAGAAGCATTCCCGCTTCCGATCTTCAGTACTCACTTGGTCATGAGCATATTGGGCCAAGTGGTTGAATATCTTGGAGTACTTGTAAGCACTCCTTACCCCTTGCTTCAGCTCCAAGAACTCTTGAAGCTTCCTTCTCATCACACCGGGAGGTATGTGATAGGCGTGAAGCACCTCTCGGAACTCCTCCCAGCTCGCGGCGTAGCCGGCTGGTTGTGCGGCAAGGTAATTTGCCCACCACGCACCAGCAAACACTTGTAATTGTTGGGCCGCGAATAGGGTCTTCTAATGTTCGGTCACTCGTAGTAAACCGAACTTCCCTTCAATGGAGCGGAGCCAGTTGTCCGCCTCCAATGGTTCGTCGGCCTCCATGAAGATCGGCGGGTGTGTTGACATGAAAGCTGAGTACGAACTCAGAGAAGGTTGTCATGGACCCGCATCTGGTCGCCCTCCTTGACGGGGCGAATGCTGGACCAGAGTCCGTAGTAACTCCGTTTGCTCGTAGCGTGAGCCAAGCACTGCGGCGAGAACCTCCGCTAGACTCCTTGGAATGTCAGGAGGTGGTGGTGGAGGAACTTGTTGCTGCGGCGTTGCAGCTGTCTCCTGGGTCGGAGATTCGTCCTCACGACCACGACTGGATCCTCCCATTTCAGGTGTCGAGCGAGTACGCACCATTCTGCATCCAAATGACTTAAAATCAGCACATATTTTCTTTTCCTTTATCCATTTCATTTTTTTAGTAGCACTACTATTGACAAGAGAATAACTGCATAACATTCATATATATTGATAAAGTACAAACTTTATACAAGATATATTATCTCATGACCAAGTTTACAGTAGTGAACTCCAAAATGATGGACTCCCACTATGGAAATACATCTCTACCATACTTGGTTCCCATTAGATGTCATACACATCCTATCAGCTTAGACATAACCACTACTATTCTTAATATGACACAAACATGGCCACAAAAGAAAAACACAAGCAACTATTAAACTATAGGTTGCCCCGTCACAACAGAAGTGCTGCCACATCCCACTCCGATACGTCCTACTCGACGTACTCGAGTTCCTCGGGATCTTATTCTTCTTCTATGTTATTCGAAGGCGATGCCACAGGTGCGGTTGCGGGAGCAAGAGTTGCTACCCCACCCACCATTGATAACGTCACGGCAACTAAAGATTTCACATCAGCCTGCAGAAGAAACATCCTCAAGTCTTCCAGTTCCTTCTGTGCATCTTTGCAACCGGCCTTCCAATCCTGAGTTTCCCCTTTGGATTGATCCCTTTCTTGAGTAACCTCGCGCAGCTGTTCATCCAACAGTTGCACCTCGACTTGACTTGCTTCCAATGCGCTATCTGCGTGTTGTGTTTTCACGCGAGCCTCCGATCGAGCTTGAACATCCTGGTGCCACTGCTTCCCCCTTAAGTTTAAACAGTGATTTAGAGGAGCAACCGTGGCCCTAAGTGAGTTGTTGGCACCTTCAAAGTGATCCCCTCGAATCAAGGCCTGCTTCAGGTCACTCATCATTTTTTCCCAGGCTAACATGCTGATCAAGGCTCTCCTGACAAGCTGATGCCGCATATGATGCTAAAGTCATCTTGGGTACCTCTTCAGTATGCCCATATGCTGCAACCATCCAACTTGCCCACTCGTCACCGGCCCTACCGTCGACCGGAAAGAGCTCGAATGGAGTGCCAGCCATAGCATGGTAATGAAGTTTGCAAAACCTCATGATGGCCAACATGCAGCATAAAACCACGTGTCTTCCAATTGAATCCCTTGCACTTGGATGGAAAAAAGGGGCCCATCAAATATTCAATGGAGCAGCAGGCACATAGACATAAATGGTGCACCTCGTTACCCCTCCATCATCGATCTCCTTGCGCCAATGGTCCGGTATTTCACGATACCAGAACCGTTGAAGCATTGCGATCAACAAATCCGGAAAACCCTTCAGAAGCGTACACTTCGTGAACACCCATCCTTTTGGTAAGTATACTATAGAATCAGCCATCTGTGAAAAAGATACTGGAACAATGAGAAAGTTTCCAACTCTCCATAGTTTAAGAAAATCTAAAACTGGAGTTTTAATCACAGTCTGTTCCAGCTGACCTTCCTTTATAAATTCAAAATTTTCATACAGGAAACTTCCGAACCAGATGTTGGTTTGAATACAAAACTCGTAGTACACTTTCCAACCTTTCCAGGTTGTACTCATACAGCTCTAGGTGAGCTAGGAAATAGAATCTATACAGGTTTTAAGTTAACCCATATTTTCTGGAAATTTTGACAGAACCCCTCCTGTATATGTGGTGATTCCCACAAGTTATACAGATATACCATTTCAATATATGGAGGTAATGATAAAATAAACATTATATAACATCAAGTTAACAATCCATAGGTAAAAGATTTAGGCCATGAAACATTTGTTACTTAGGTATAGTGTGTTAATTTGAAACTATGTGCCAACTCTTCCAAGTTCTGATCCGCCAGAACCAAGTCCGCCACCATAGTAATTTAACATGGCTATACCAAGATCTAGGCCACGAGTACAACACGAAGTTGATAGAGGACTTGCTAAGCTTTCCAGAAAGGTATATATATGACCATGTCACTATTCTGGATCAAAAGCTAAATCTATCTAAACTTAACAGATGAACTGACTGTTGTTCAACAGCAGCCCTGCAGTTCACTGTTTTGAGCTCGGAATTTGAATTGCCTTCAACTTGAATCAAGAGGAACATTAAATAAATAAACTGTAGATCTGCTTCTCCCCTTTTCGTAAATATATCACAACAAGGCAGAAGATTTTTCTACAGTGATTTATAGCAAAATTACTGAGACTCGTACAACGGTAGGGTTATCTGGAGCAGTTTAAGCATCCCCAATTTCAACAGATTATCAAGCTTTTCTGCCTTGATGATCAACAGAAAATTTGTAGAGGACTTCGAGAGATTTCCATCCATATAGCATACCCCTATGTTTATTTCTAACTAACCAAGATTACAACCTGGCGAAGTTGAGCAAACTTTGGCCAGAAATCAAGAATCTTGGTGCTACCCCAAGGTTGAATCGAATTTTTATCTTTGCAGAGTCCAAACCTACCAGCACCTGATAGTGGGACTTTCCAACATATAATGCATCCAATTTTTGTCGTTGTTGGGGGTGGTCAAGTATCAAATTTGATACCGACGGTACTACGTGCCTCACCAAAGAAAATTCTAACCGGTTATTTCCGGATACGTTTATAGGTGGTCCTAGCATCGTTCACTCACAAACGTGTGCTACATGGGTCGCTACCGTAGTTAATGCTGCAAAAGACAAACAATCCCCTTTCACACCTTCACACCTCAAGGGCGGCACGGGGAAACACGACAGGCAGTCACAATAATACATATGAAAATAATTGCATACGACTCTGGTGTGAGTCGCCCTCGAGCAAGGTCATGTCTCGAGGTACATGGCTGTAAATACGTCTGTAAAGCAAAGAATCCCGTACGAACAGGCTTATACACGCTCGGGCATACGTGTTTCGCATGCTCCCATAGAATATGAATGATTCCAGAGAGGCATACTATCGGGTTATACACCACCCGACGGGGGCTCCCACTAACTTTGAAGCATGCTGGGGTACCGCGTGTCATAGGTTCTTAGAAACATTGAAAGCTTCAGAGACTCCTATTAATATTTTGGTGCCAAGCCACGGAAAACATCCATGCTACCTCTCGCATGGTCAGCTTACCGCAATTGATCCGCTTACGGTGGAGTACCTTACTTCTTACCTAACGTTGGAGCGTTGTTATAGAATTAATAACATATAAGTTAGTTTACCACCTTTATATCTTGTACTAATAATACTCCTTATAAGTGCATATAGCTAATTCCTCACTCATAAATCCTAAGTTTTGAAAATATGCTCTTTTCAAGTACACTGTTCCCAATGATGCTCTGATACCATGTCTGTGGGGACCGGAATCCCGACCTCCAAGGATCTCATTGGGTGGTGTCGTGCGATGCGACACCCAACAGTATACAAGAATAGAACGAGAACAAATGTACAATACCAAGTCTTTATTGACATGCACAGCGGAAGTTTAAAAGTACTAGCGGAAGGAAAGAGAACTATACATCATAGCTACGCTCTCAATACTAGCTATGCAAAATCAAAGTCATCCATGCCCTGGATACTTTGCACTAGCAACACACAATTCACGGCGGCGTGCAGGGTTACCACTCGGCTGTAAACCCTGGAGGGGGTGCAGCCTCATCATTAAACCCGTCATCAGTCGTATAACCTGTAAAAACTCATTAACTGCAAATGTGAGCATAAGGCTCAACAAGACTAACCCGTCTCACTAGACATATGCAAGGATAAATACTAAGTATAGGTAAGGAATAGCATAAAGGACTCGCCTACAAGTGGATCCTTATATTAATTAGCACATGACATTCCTCCGGCACGGCACATCATAGACTCCACAATCAAACAAGTTTGGGTAATTTTCTAGAAATTGATTTTTCTATTTTTCTCAATTTATAGCTACATAGAGGTTTGAAATATTGATCAACCAAGTATTTTAGTCCAAAGAGCTCGAAACTTTTACTGAAGATCAAGGGTATTAACAATAGTGTTCTGACCAAATATGGAATTTTTCCAACTAGCAGGACTATGGAAATAAATTCTTTAAGAATCTTGCTTATATGAATTATGGAGAAATTTCTATGGCTTTTCATACAAATCCAAGTGAAACACTGGACAATATTCTTCATGCTGGTTCTAACAAAATTTATTTGGGAATTTTTAAATAATTCTACTCGAAGTTATGGATTTTCTAAGTTTGGATTGAATTTGGATTTATTTTCCTATTGGAAATTTCAAATAAAAGGGGCCGGTCCCACTTTATTTGATTGGGCCAATCGCATTTGGACAACACTGGGGGCCACGGGGTTCAATCGTGCAGCCACACCGGATCCAGTGCCGCAGCTGATCCCGCGGCGTTCGAATAGGCGCTGACAAGTGGGGCCCATAGGCCTTCGTCTACCTCGCAACGCGATGGCGCTTCTCACCAGAACCGCGGCAGTGCTTTGCAGGACTTAGGTGTGTCGACCTCCGTTCGGCCTCGTCGTGACCGCTCAACCCTAAAGTCGACCGCACAAGCCAATGATGGTGTCCAATCACGCCGGCGATGGCCAGAGACGGCGGCACGACGGTGACGGCGGAGCTAGGGTTTCGGCCTTCGTCGGAAATGCTCGGGAATGGCTCAATAGGCTCGGGAAAAGGTCAGGGAGGTTCCTGGGAGTACCAGGAGCATGATTTGGGGGTCAGTTTGGGGTGAAATCGCTGGCAAGGATGAGTTTGATGGTGAAGTGCGGTTTTTCAACCAGCGGCCTCGCAAACTTGAAATCTAAGATGCTCGGTTGAAATCTTTCTGGTTTTTTTTGGCATCGAGCTTCCTTAGGACACATAGAAACTATCTGCTAACCAGATTTAAGGATGATTGCAAGAATGAAATGAATTTAAGCGCGAAGCTTTGCTGTTCTTTTGAGAAACCATTCGGTTCTCGAACAAGAACTCAAGTTACACTTCATGTCATAAACTTAGATTCTGTGAGCATGAACTAGAGAGGATCGCGAACCTTTTTGCTTAAAGGATCGAGGCTGGAGATGGTCTAGAACTGGTGTTCAATGGCGAGACAGAGAAGGTTCTCGGCGGCTTCCTCGGCGACGACTGGGAAACTTCAAAATAGGCCAAGCAGAAGCTATGTCACGATCAATGATCAAATGGAATACGTAGAGGAGTTTGTGACAAGCCTTTTATCCACTTACAGCTCAAGATGAAACGACTGCAATCGTCAGCGAGGGCTCGATCGAACAGGGGCGGCGAAAATGGCGTGAACTGGGATGGAGTCCAACGGCGACGGCCAAGGGGGTATTTATAGGGACGGAGGGGAGAGGGGAGCGCGCCACGACGTCAAGCAGGCAAGCAGCTTGCTGGATTGCATGCGCGTCGTGGTGTCGTGCGCTGCAGGCATCGAATGGCGGGGCGAGCTGGAGACAGGGCAGCCCCCGTGGGTTTCACTCGAGTGCTTTAGCTGACAGTGGGCCCCACCTTCTCTTATCTACTTCCCTTCTCTGTAACTTCAATTCTCCTACCAAATTTTGTCCAAAAATTCTAGATTTTCTTGGGGAGTCTCAAATAAATATCTAGAATTTGATTCCGCAATTGGATTTTGAATTGAAGCAAGTTTCAATTGAATTTCAAATTCAAATTTGAATTTGGATGAAATTCAATGGTGCCACTGATTTAGATAGCAATTGAGTTCCAAAAATTGTGAAACTATGGGGATAAGTCAAGAAAGTTATGCTGACCATGAGTGTGTGTTCAAATCTTGATGTTCAAACTAGTTGTACAGAATTCAAAATTTGAATTCAAAACATGGTTTGAATTTGCTAAGCGTCTCAATTAAAATAGCAAATGGAGTTCAAAATTTATGAAACTTTGCAGGAAGTCCATTTGGAATATTAGAAAACCATAGAAAAATTTATGGCCTCTGAGTTGAATATTAACATGGCCAAATATACAGTAGTATATATTCAATTTATATTGATTTGAATATCTATTTGGTACTGCATATTAAATTGGCCTAGCAATCTTTCTTCAAATAATTCCAAACTTTGAAGAGAGGTCAAAAGAATTAATCTAAGTTTATTGGTGAAGTTCATTCCTCATGTTAATAAATTTAAACATGAGTAGAAGAAAAGATTTGATGAGATCAAGTTTATAAGCATGGCTATAAATGGTCTCCATTAGGGTTAACAACCAATTTACAACTGAACCTCATATGAAGGAAAATGTGGGATTTTACACCTTAGCCATCGGATGTGGAACCGCATACTTGAAAAGAATAAGAATGCAAAAATGAGAATGTAAAAATTTTTAGTTGAATTAGAAATTTAAAACTCAAATGAACTATGTTAGGCAAAAAATAATTTTGAAAATGTGAACTTCTAAAAACTTTAGATGTACAACAACAACAACAACAACAACAACAACAACAACAACAACAATAATAATAATAATAATAATAATAATAATAATAATAATAATAATATTAATTAAAGTGTAGGTGTGAACTTAAGCAAATACCTGCAAAAGCAAGGAAAGCCCAAGGATTAAATAAAAAATCAAAGTCAAGTTTATATTAAAAATTCAGTTAAAAGAAAAATACAATGGTAGTAGAATGCTAATGCAATTGTATGGTATAGTGAATTTATTAAAAAGAGATTAGAGAAATGTATTTCAAATTAATATATAAAAATAGTGAAATCAAAAATCCATTGTTACAATGTTGAATATAATTAACATCATGAAGTCTAAATACTGTGAGACCTATGTGTGCTGAATACATTGGCTATGGCGATAATAGTTTTGAATCCTACCAAAACACCTTTATCGTCAATGTTCCACTCTAGGTCCGAGCTCTGGCAAGGTCCGACGTAAGGTCTGACTTGCTTTGGCTAGGTCTAACTTCTTGGTCTAGGTCCGACTAGCTTTGGTAAGCTCCGGCTCAAGGTCCGATTAGCTTTAGCTAGGTTCGGAGCTTGATCGCAGTAGTTCCTGTTTTTATCTTGCAAGGTTTCAAACTTGCTTTATATTCTTGGAAAGATTGCTTAGTATTCATTTTCTAAGTTTTTGGTGCGTTTTGGTTGATATGGCTGATATTGTTTTGATATTCTTTGCAACATGCTTATGTGAGGTGCTCACGTAAGGTGTTGTGTTCGGAACTAACTTGAGTCAAGTCGCGGACTTGGGCTCGTACGGATTGGTTGTTTATTCATGTGCAGGTGTTGCTTGAGTTCAAATCATGGCTGGTGATAGGATCATTTGGACTAGTCTTAGGGAGGAGATGAGTTCCAACAACCAAATTCAGGAGGAATTGTGGTTGAGCGGGTCAGGAGGTCGCGTAGGATGATTGAATCATGGCAGTACATATGAAGGTTACTGGACGTCGAAGGAAGGTGTATGCACATATGCATGTGGTGCATGAAGTGGAAACATGGTTCCGAAGATGGTTTATGGATTGGAAGATCTGGTTGGAAGGATCAGATCGTATCGGTTGATGACTTTGGCTGCGGCGGAGTCGGTTATGGCTCGGTATGGAATGTATCGAGTTGGTTATGATAGGATTTCGTGTGGGTCACGAATTTGAGTTGTTTAGGAATGTGGGATACGTTCCTAAGGTGTTTGGAAGTATTAAGATTGCTTCTATCTGCGTATAGAAGAGTCCTAAGCAGTTATGGAAAGTCTTGATTCGTGATCTGAGTAGGATTAGAGTCCTAGTTGAGATTGGGATGGCCTAAGGGCTGGTTATATAAGCAAGGGAAGGCCAGAGATTGTGGTAGACGACTTTGGGGCTGTTCCTCTTGTGTTCTACTGAATAAAATTTTTATTTTGAAGGAACTTTTGTGCCTTGTTCGTCCGACTTGTTCCAGACAAGTTTTACTCGTCGAGTTTCTGAACAGCACTACCTTTCGTCGGTGGTTTTATCATAACTCGAGTTTTACAGATCCAATTGACGTGATTCTTTTTGGGTTATCTTCAAAACTTGATTATCTATCATATATCAAAATTTCACGGTCATTGGATTTGTGGTTTCTGATCTACACGAGTTTCTTTGCAGCATTCCAGAACTGTTTTTCTCGGGTAGGACAGATTGACTTTTGTTTGATCTTTCAATCATAACTTGAGTTTCTCTCGACGGATTTGAGTGATTCTCCTTGTGTTTTCTTTGTGACTTGATTATCTCTTATATATATCACTTTGGTCCCGGTGAAACACGTTTAGATTAGTCTCACACACGATTTCTATAACAGATCATTTTTCTGCTGAAGGGGTTGGGATTTAATTGTTTCCGTTGCGTAAGATTTTTAAATCTACCATTCACCCCCCCCCCCTCTGGTAGCTTTTCACGTGCTCTTCGATCTTACAGAAAGAAGAAGCGGCGGGGAAGGAAAAGAACAGGCTCGCGGGTATAGGTTAAATTTTGTAACTTACGTCGGCTAAATTAAACTAATTACGTCGGCCCGTGTTACTTACATCGGCCATGATCAAGGCCAACGTAAGTTACGCTTAAATTACGTCGCCCAACTTATTTACGTCGGCTGCGGGTCCTGGCCGACATAAGTTTTTGTTTATTGTTGTCGTACCTGTAACTTACGTCGGCCGCCGACGAAACTTTAGTTGGACGACATAAGTGTTCGTGTTTCCTGTAGTGCTTCATGTAATAGTTGTACACTTCGACTCCTTTTCACAATATTTTCAATTCTTCGATCAACAGTTCAAAACTCACTTTGAGACGTGATGCAGGATGATCCGGCCCAGGTACAATGAGACTAAGAAACATGAATTCATACTTCATGCAAAAAGTTGATGGTAGGTTGTTTGAAATGACAAAGACAGGCCAACATGAGTATGGTGTGGTGTTTATGCTGAATGGCAAGAATGCATTTGTCGCCAACCCGACGCGAACATTTCTCACTTCACGGCCAAAATCTGAATTGAACCGGTCCAGCGCTTTCCATGACTCACCGTTGGACCGGTGCGTCATGACTCCATTGTTCTGGCGTACACCTTCTTTGTGCCATCTCATGTGTCTGGCAGTTTTTTTTTTTGAAAGAACAAACGATTCAACCTGGGTGTCACAGGTAAGCAACGAAGCTGCAAACATGCGACTTTTGTCATCACAATATCACCATCATTATTAACAATTTCGACAAACTTTAGTTGACCACATTTTAAACATTTGTTATAGTTGACATGCTCTCTCCAGAAAATCATGTAGTTGTCTAGACAAACATCAATCTTCTTGTATTTCATACCGAGATCGAAAAGAATTTTCTTCGCCTGATACATATGTTTAGGCACTTTGCTGGGCTGTGGAATGACATCACTGGACAATTTGATGAGGTCGTTATAGCAGTTATTAGAAAAGAAGTACATAGACTTAATTGCCATAAGTCTAGTCAGGAAAGTGAGGAGAGTCATTTCAGTGTGTCCATGCAGTGGCTCTTCTGAAGCTTTCAGAAGCTCGAAGAACTTTTCAACCTCCGCTGTAGGAGGATCCTCTATAAGATTTGGTTGTATAGCTTTCAGCATCTCATTCGTCATATAACCCCCCTTTCATCATCATTGTTCGCTTCTACTTCTTGTACAGCTTGAGAAACCGTCTCGCCGTGGAAGGTCCACGACTTATAATATGACACGTAACCATTTCAACACAAGTGTATCAAAAGTTCCACTTTGTCCAATAACTTCTCGTTCCGACAATTCGTACATGGGACAACACCTTATCGATATTTGACAATGAAAAAGCTCGTTCTACAAAATCTCTTGTCTTAGCGTACCACTCATCTTAGTGACTATCAGTTCCGCTCTTTCATCCAGTATACATCCAACTGCGGTCTTCACCCATGTTTGACTCTGCAGTTTAAAGCCAGGGAGATTATGGTTACTTTATACTTTGGTTAATGTCACGACCCTACATGTATTGGAAAGGATAGGTCCTAAACCCATTCAAGAGTGACCGAGGGGGTGTGCTTAAGACGAGACGCGTGGTCTGGATCTGAACGAAATTTCGGCAGCATAACCCCGCTGTTTACTAACTGCACACCCGCAAATGGTGCAGCAGAGAACAACATAGTTATGTAGTGGATATCTCATCCAGATCAAGACACGTGCCTCATCACAAGCCACACCCCCAGTCACTCCCAAGCTGTTGAAAAAAGGGACAATTCCGAACCGACACGCCTCACATGCATAACGTATGTGAGACGGGCTAGTTCGAAATAGGTTCGCGTATTGTACAGATTACGTCAATCTTTTATTTTTGAGTCATTTCCGAGAGAGAAGGAAAGAACAAGAGAGACAGAAAACTGGGTCCGCCATTCTAAGTTATACCCATCTGGGCAGTTTGGCTTGCGGCGCGCGTGCGCGAGAGCAGAGTCCGAGCGGCAGCTTGGCCGAAGCAGTGTTGACGGAAGGCAAAAGGGGTGGCGTCCTCGCTCAGCTGCTGGCATTTGGTGCTGGTCGCGTGGCGTGCTGCAGGAGATGAACAGAGGAGCGTGGAGGCTGCTAGGTGGGGTCCGGTGAGCAGAGCCAATGACAGGTGGGGCCTGCTTCGAAGTGAGACACGGCAGCATACATTCCAGAGAGCAAGCTCAGTGCATAGGCAAGTTTCGAAAATGGAACACAAATAGCTAATGAGCTCCAAAAATTCTGAAATTTTGGAGGCGACTTCCTGCCATCTTAAAATACATTATGAAATATCAAAATTCAAATTTTAGTGAAATTAACAGGGGTTTTTGGATTTTTCAAATGCATACAAGCATATGAGCTATTTTTACCATGATCAAGCCTGTTTTTCGTGCAAATCAAATATGGTATCGCTTCTAGTGCACATGTGGCAATGCCAAAGAGTGAGCCATGCTTGCTGACGCAAAAATCCATTGATGCACATATGCCAAATGTGAAGTGTTAACATAATTACCAATGTTGTTTTTTGAGCCTAACTTGACCAATGCTAAAGGAAATGATTTGTAAATAACTTGGAGAGCTTAGGTGGAAAATGTGGTATATCACAGACACTTCCCAGCTAGGAATCCCAGTTATTGTCAACAAACACACAGCCTGGGCTACTGGAGTATCATGACACTGGAGTAAGTAGTCCTAGCTAGAGCAACAACACAAAAATGAATCACTGGATCAGTTCATCTCTAGAGACAGTGATGAGGAACTTTTCTGCACCTGTCCTGTTCATGAGCACACCATATGCTACTAGTTTGCACGTACTATAACCAGCTAATAACAGCATGCATACTGTCAGTCTCAAGCAAGTTAGAGTGGGCCAATAGTAACAGCGGCATACAAGATTTGGAAGAATAATTGGCCGGCAATAAGAGACCCAAAATCAATACAGCACTAGTAAGCATTCAGGATATACGTGGTTTACTGCATGCAGAGGGAGCTGGGAGTCATACCTGCGTGCTCCCGGCGGCGGTGGCAGCGGCTCCGGGCGGCGCGAGGAGAAACGGTGGAGGTAGCGGCCCCGGCCGGCACGAGGAGGAGCGACGACGGCACGGTTTCCGGCGGCACGACGTCGGGGCAGCTCCGGCATCGGCTAGAAGGGACAGCGGCTCGGTCGCAGCGGTGGCGGCAGCTCGACGCAAGGAGGACCAAGGCGGCGGCGTAAGTCGGCAGCGTGGAATGGGCCGCGTGCGGCCCGCGCAGGGTAGGTTAAAGACCCTAATGTACGTCGGTTTCTAAACTTTCGTCGGCTAAGGTTGGACCGATGTAAGTTGTGCATTGAACGCCGCCGTACGTCAGCCCACTTACGTCGGTCTGGGCGTGGGCTGACGTAAGTAGTGCGCTAGATACAGTTGGTCCACATACTTACGTTGGATACAGTCACGTATGGCCTACGTAAATAAGATAACGTACGTCAGCTTCTGCCGACCCATGTAAAATTACGGACTTACGTTGGCCGGCCGACGTAATTTATGTTGGCCGACGTAACGTTGCAAGTTTCCTGTAGTGGACCATTTCCTGTTCCACCCAACCGGCTCAAGGTTCGCCACAGTCCCTTGTTCATGTCCCTTAATTTGTTTATCTCCTTGTTGTTCCAGCTAACGGTAATTTGGGATCTTGCGCCGGCAAACAAAAAGAACCACAGCCAGGTTTGGCCATAATTCGTCGTTTCTGTTTCTTTATCCCTTACATCTTTTAGATATTACTTCCTATGCACGCTCACGAGCTCAACCGTGCAAAAATGTTTCATCACTTATTCATGCCGGGAGCCCAATTCTCCTAACCGTCGACGTGAAACCATAGCACCATAGTTGAACATCCTTCTTCCGCGTATTCCTCCCCGATTTGCATCAATAATTAAGTTCCTGAGGTCTCCAGGAAACTTTTGGTAAAAACCATGAGTCGAATGAACCATTGCCGAGTGGATTCCATCGTGCCGCCGCCTTTATTGCCGCCGCAGCCGTCGGCATCCACTTTCCAACCACTGCCAGCTTAATCCGATGCAACCAACGTGTTCTTCGTGGTTGATTACCTCCAGGCGGCGACTGGAAGCCCCCTGGCGCACGGGAACCGTCACCGGCGAGGGGCGCCGGAACCCTAGCCGCCGGTGCCGCCTGTGTCTGAAGGTTGAAGACAACCTCAGCGGGCCCCATCGGGCAGTTAGGGAAGCATGGCTGCTCGGATCTGTTACGGCCAATGGATCACATGTGGCTGTGCTTTCATATATGTGTGGCCCCGTGTGTCTTTCATTTTCATAAGACGATTAAGAACTAGGTCCCTCTGTCAGCCAGCGGTGTTTTATGTCACTGGGCCCACTGGTTTGTGATTCAATAGTTTCCCTTTGGAAAAATAAATCCAAATTTAGCCACATCTTTGAAAAATCATAGCTCTCTCTAGAGAACTCCAAAATGCCCAAAGAAATTTTGTTGGACTCCTCATTACATGTCCTTTGCAATGGTGCAATTAGTATGGTATGAAAATCCATTATTTTCTTAATAATTCCTTTTCAAAAAACGATTGGGGAATTATTTCAGGAGATCCTCTTATTAGAAAACTCTTAAACATTGCCAGAATATTCTTTATGATATAGTTGTGTCCCAATAAAAATTTGAGCTCCATTAACATTGGTTAAGTTAGGTTAATTAATGAAGTTCGCTCAACTTAATTTAAATGTCCAGGAAATAACAGCAAACTTTTCAGAAAATGACCAAAACATTGTAAATTTCATATCTCCTTGTACGAAGCTTAGAAAAATGTGAAACCAATTTTTCTGACTCCATGTTATTTGCCCTTCGTGAAAGACATACTTCCATGTATGACAAACCTCATATTTTGCTCCGTAAATTAAGAGAATGGAAAACACACATGGAATTATTGTGACCACCCCAGTTCATAGAAAAATCTCAAACTTTGTATACAGTCTACATATCGTCTCTAGGAGCCACAGTTAATTTCTCAACCTTATTGGACCTTTTTAATCCTCAGAAAACACTATTGTTATCCCTATGTCCATATGAAAACCTAAATCACATTGTGCTTAAATCATACTTCATTGCCACTTCTTTTTCTCTCTGTTACTGTGGACAGCAGAGTCTACAACTTCCTTCTTAGTCAGGCCTTGGCCCTTATTAACTTAATTACAACAGAATTAAGCCTTAAGAATCTGGATTGTTTCCATATGTCCATCACCAAGCCTAATTGACATGACGCTTAATCTTACTCCATTTCCACTTCGTTTTTCTCTGTGTTGCTGTAGACCACAAAGACAGCAGCTTCCATCTTTGTCATGCCTTGATCCTTCTCAAGTATTTAAAACTTATTAGGTTTGAGCTTCATCAGTTTATATCATTAGAACCTTTCCTTTAAATGAATGTCATATTGGGTTCATGATTCCACGGCTTCCATTTTAACTTTGTTAGACTCCACCTCCCCACTAGAATTTAAACACAGCAGCGACCCTTCTCTATTTTCTGTACAGCATGTGAATTGCTCATGTGCTTAATAAGTGTTCTCTCTTTGCTAAGTTCCATTTTAAAATTGTGCATGTCATACGATAGATTGTGAAGGTGAAGATCGACGAGACGTACCATATAGATGAGATGAAACAAGCATGAATCTGCTGCAAACAAAGTTAATTGGAGCAGCAGCAAGAAAAGAAAGAATTGGATGACAAGTTTATTTTGAAGCTCAAGCACTCACTATATTGACATTTACTTAGTGCAACTCAAGGCAATCCCTAGTTTGCATATAAGAGCCTTTATAAAGTTTTGCTTTTGGATACACTATGCATGAGCTATGTATTGTGCATTAGATCAAGTTTTGATGATACTCCACATGCATGACCAAATAATCCTTGCAATGGTTGGGTAGGATATTACTCCATCGTATTATATTGCTAGAATTAATTGTGTAGGTGATAGGTCGGTAGAAGTCGAGTAGTTGGAATCTACTCGCGAGAATGGTCACATTTTATAGTCCACAAGTCAAGTAGTTGAATTCTACTTGCAAAAGAAGTGATGTCACCACAATAATCACTCTTAAAGATGAGATATGGATGGGGATTTTTGTAGGATGGGACACACAAGGTTGATCTCGACCCGAAGGGTGGGACAACGCTTGAGACCACATCTTGCCTGGGTCGATAATGGCTAGACAGATGTTGGAGGTTGGTTTGGTAGCCCTGTCTTTGTCGGTTAAGGACCGTGCCGTGTGCAGTCTTGCTGGGCAAGTTTGAGCTATACTGGATGCATACTTGTATGTGGGACCCAGGAAACTGATGTAACTCGGCCACCCTCGCGTTGAAACTTATACCGTGGTCACTTGGGGGAAGGAGGATAGAAGGTGGAAATCTGCTAGTGGACAACTCGAACGTGTCCGTATAGTGGACCTTTTGCGAGGATCATAGAACTGGTTCGGTATTGGGATGACGGTTGAAAAGTGTCTGTGTGCAACATAGAGACAAGGTCACTGACGTATCTTCATTGCGGACGTACGTGTCGTGCATTCCTGGTTGTTATTCAATTGAATCACAGTCACTAGTGGTTATGGACTGAGCATACTTGTTACTGCACCGTGATGTAGTAACAAAGAGTATTTGGATTATTATGAATCTACTGCAATGATTATAATATTGTATTGCAACTTGTATAGCTTAACGGTAGCACAATTAATTTTACTATTCCTAAATATTTATCTTGTATGCAGCTTGTGCAACTTTGGACATGTAACATCATAGACGAAACATTTCTTATTTGATTGTGGAGTTCATGACGTCCATGCCCATAGAATGTCATTTGCTACTTAAAGTTGGAAAATAAGTATTTACTATTAGGCAAGTCCTTTATGCAATTCAACTTTCCTATATTACCAATCCCTGCCTATAGAGTTTCATGATTAGGTAAGATGGTTAAGTCTTGCTGATCCATCATGCTCACAGTCGCTGCATATGTAGTTTTGCAGTAATAGTGTTATTGCTTTTGTTAGAGTTATCCGTGAGACCTCGAATTGTCGAGATGTATCTCTCATGTGAAACCACACTGCTGCCACATCTTCCTCGTGTTGCTAGTGAGAAGCGTCCGCGGGCATGGATGTCTTCTCTCATGCATAGATAGGCTGAGAGTATGAGTATGTATCTTCTGCTGGTTTTGTACACTTATGTACATTATGTTGTAAACAATATTATCTTATGAAATAAAGATTTTTTATGCTTCATTTATGCTTTTCAAGTGTGTTGTCGGGTGTCGCATTGCACGACACCACCCAATGCAATTCCTGGGATGTCGGGATCCCGGTCCTCGCACCGGACAACAATATGTCTTTCCCACCTGGGAGCCGTCGTTGTTGGAACCATAGGTGTTGATTTCATGAGCACAAGTATGTTTCATCAAACTTAGCCAAATTTGGTCCAATTTGATCAAATTTAGTCAAAATGATACAAACTTACCCAAACGTAGACAAACACAACCAAATTTGATCAAATTTATCCAAACAGTAAAATTTGACTAAACATTGCCAAACTTAGTATAATTTGATCAAATTTGTCTAACTGCACTTGTAAATCACATGGATTGACGATGGAGGCTTAGACTCCATCGCCAGAGCTACCGGCACCTGAACCACGGTTTGAGGACAACTTCTTGAGCTACAGATGTAAAAGCCCTAGTTTTCATACCTTGAATTCAGCTTTGAGTTAGTAAAAATAAAAAGGAGAAAAGAAATAAAAAGGGAAAATAAATTGAGAGGAATTAAAACCCTAAAAGGAAGGGTTTAAAAGTTCAAAATAGATCCTTTTCAAACTGGGTCAGAATGAAAATCTGAGTTCACCAATTGATTCCAAATAGTACCTCTGGCAAAATTCAAAATTATTGGAGCCCCTTTGCTATTTAATTCAATGCCTTCATTGAACCGCAATTGAATTCAAATTCAAATTTGAACTCGAATGAAACATGGTCAAATGTGGAATTAAACTTCAGAATCGAAGTCTACACATTTGATTTGGTATCCCAGAAAAGATCTAGCAGTTTTGGAGTGAGATTGCTGGGAGAATTGATTGAGCAGAGGAAAGTAGAAAATTAAGCTTAGGTGGGTCCCATAGTCAGTGACTAAAAATTGTGAACCGCCTTTGTTCTACTGCACGTGCTTTAAAGACGCCATGATATGCGCCCCAGCTCATGAAGCAGGCAGCCAAGACATCCCTCTACCTTCTCAAGCTTTTAGTTCTCTATTTTATCCGCAAAATATTGGTATTTTGCAGTTTCACGAACGCGGCCAATCACCTTGAGGACGCCCTCTGCTCCCCCACTACTACAAAAATCTTTATCTCAGGAGGCTCTGACTATATTATCACAAGCGGATTTAAAAATCAGCTGAAACAAAGAGCATGTGAAAATCGGCCATTTTCACAGGCGGCTCTAGAAACCGCATGTGGTAATGATTTTCAATAGGCGGTTGTTCACGTACAACGTGCCGCCTGTGATGATGCATTATCTCAGGCGGGTCCTAACGTACCACTCCGCCTGTGATAAAGCATTAGGACAGAACTAATTAAACCCTATTATTTCTATATTGCATATCAAATTTAAATAACAACAATTACAAATATAATCAATGCAATTTATATTTTATACATTGTAATTCTTAGTTCACACATTGCAAATCATAGCTTCATACATTGCAATTTATAGTATCTATATTGCAATTATACATAGCAATTCATAGTTTCTCTTAGCTTACATCTAAAATTCTTAGTTCATATATTGCATGTCATAGCTTGCTCTCCCTAACATTGGTTGTGTCTCCTTCGATGTCTTCTCCATTTCTATCTTGGTGCCTAATGAAGACAAAAAGGGAATGCACTACTTCTTCACTATCATAACCATCAAGGACGACTGATAAATTCTCCATAATCTTCTGAGATGAATAGTAGATTCTTCGCAATTGCGTCCTGCAACCTGATACATACAATATATACATATTAATATCCAGAACAAACAAATAATATTGTTAAAGGGGACAAAAGGCATGGCTGTCGAATGCACTAACATTCACATTGATTTTAAGGGTAACATTGGTTGTCTATACTGGTTGAGCATACCATGTATAGTGTCGCACAACCTCTTAATTTTTCCTACAAAATGAATTGTGCAACATATCTTACTACAATACAAAGAATGGTAATAATACAAAAAATAACAGTAACAATACATTTATAAAGGCAAACATGATCATATATAGAAAATCTACACAAGGTAACAATACAAAGAGTAGAAAATCTACAAACATGAGGACGGCGCTCAGCGTCTATGACGACGGCGAGGGTGAGGACGACACTCAGAGTTGACGGCGACGGTGAGGGTGAGGACAGCGCTCGGTGGCGACGACGTGGGTGAGGACAGCGCTCTGCGGTGATGCCTATGGTGAGGATGGTGCTCGGCGTTGACGGCAATGCCGAGGGTGAGGACAATGCTCGGCCTTGACGGCAACAGCGAGGGTGAGGATGGCGCTCAGTGTTGACAACGACGGCGAGGGTGAGGACGGAGCCCGGCGTCAATGACGACGGTGGTGACAGCGCTCTGTGGCGACACTGAGGGTGAGGGCTTGGTGGCGGCGGGGGAGGGCTTGCATTGGTAGAAAAATAAAAATGTTACGTTTGCGGGACGCGGCCGATGCTTCATTTATAGAGAAAATATTTTCCACTGGTGTCGGCTTCTTAAAGACCGCGTGGGAAAGCATTTTAAATAAATTATAAGACTAATTTTCTCAGGCATAAAGTCTTAATCACCACTTGGGAAGGTGAGTAGTCGCTCCTGAAGATACTATTTGCATAGGCGTCTTTTGGTTAAGGACCGCTTGTGAAAAATTACGACACTTATTTTATAATGATTTTCTACATCAACAATGTGTAACACATCCATTAAAGCGACATTAGTTTATGTTTTTATAATACATCTCTATAAATATTTTATTTATTGTTAGGTCACACTTTATTAGTTCAATTTTAGTAGTTCACTAAAATGATGATCGATGCTCGATCGGCGATTAGAACTATTTTTGCACAGATAGCACACCAATGTACACCAACATAAAGTTCATTAACTTAAATACAATATATTACAAACACAACTAAAAACAAGAAAAGAAAAAAACAACACAACTAAAAACAATAAAAGAAAAAACTACTTATTCTTCTTCTTCTTCTCTTCCTCCTCCTCCTCCTCCTCCTCCTCCACCTTGGGCTCCGGGCCTGAGGCACCGGAAGCGGGAAACCCAGTTTCCTAGACATCACTATCACCAGGTTTTCACGACCCGACGCAGAACTCCGCCGCTACTGTCTCCCACAAAGCGTCCAGGCGACTAGCCAAGTGCGTGAGGCCAAAGACGTAGTGGCCCCCAGTGCCCATTCCAGTGTACTCTGGAAGAGGACTGAGCCCGAGGAGCCGCATGGAGCGCGATGTATCGCGGTTTCTTTCCCTTCGGGTCCTCTTGTGGGCATGGCGGCATCATGTTCTTGTCAGCTATTGTGCTGTTCTTGGCACAAGCGGAGATGAGACGAAGAGTGGTTGTGCGGAGAAGATGATGGCGCACGCGGGTGATCTTATAGCACCACAGCAACCCGGTGGTTCATCTCTCGACGCGCACCATGGTGATGGGACGCAGAGCGGTTCAAATTGAATTCAAAGGACGCGCATGCACTGCGCACTGTCGACTGTTGGAGTCGGCAGATCTCCTGACACTGCTAAAGTGTTGAAGGAGTTTGTGGTTCGGTGTGGGCGCGCGGAGACTCAAGAAGGTGAATTGCATTTTAACACAGGAGACACAAGGATTTACGTGGTTCGGGCCACCTGAGCGTAATACCCTACTCCACGGGTGTGTTGGTGTTGTATTAGCTTGTCACGTATGATCGCTTGTCCACGTCTGTCCACGTCTGTCTACGTCTGTCTCCCCCCGCGTGTATCGTCGGCCTGTCCTTTTATAGTACAAGGACAGACCGTTACAAGCTAGCCTGGCCCGACATGTGGCCCTGGCGGTTACTAGTATTGATACACGATTAATTGCTGTTAATGATTCTGTAACGGGCTCCGACAGTGCCGTTACTGGTGTTAAGATCGTCCGTTTAAGCGTCATTAATATGGCATTAATGACGCTTAATCGGGTCTTGAAGTCCTTGGATCTCCTTTGAAGATCCAGAGCCGTTACAAGGTCTTCCGGAGGTTAGAGGCTGCCAGCTCCGACGTTTGGACACGTGGCAGCTCCGGAGCTTGCTGTGGGAAGCAAGTAGCTCCGGGGCTATCTGACACGTGTCAGGTCCGGAGCTTCTCTCGGTCAGGGGTTAAGTCCGGAGGTGCCATTTCGGTACCTGGCCCGGAGCTTCCCCCTTGTGGGCGGTAGCTCCGGTTTGGCAGTACACGTGGCGACCTAGGGATTAACCATGTTGGAGAAACAGGTCCGGTCATGTCTGACAAGTGGGCCTCCGAGGGTCTTCAATCCAAGTAGACGGCCTTCCCTCGAGATCTTTGTAACCTCAGGGGGTGTATGGTTTTTAGGGTACCGACAGTGGCCCCCTGGACCTACCTCCGAGGAAGGTCACTCGGGTGAAGTCGTTCCGTCGGAGGTGGGTCCATCCTTGCGACTCTTGAACTGGGTCTTCAAGGGTCTTCGGAGGTGCCGTTGGCAGGGTTTTACAGTTAGATCCCGCCGCGTGGCGCACCTCAGGCGGCAGATGAGATCTTTGATGTGCGGATCTCACGCAATTGAAGGTCGCCGGTTCTCGATACGAAAACCGTATCGGTTCCGCGCGCCTTGTCAGGCCGCCGCCTTTGGGTTTCCTGCCTCGTGATGACAACCGTTGGCCCGGGTAAGAGCTTCGACTTGATCGTCGGGGTGGTCCCGGGCCCTCTTGTCATCGGCTAGGTTGAATTCTTGAGTAGTATCTTCGACTTCCCTGCAATTTCCACCCATGCGTTGCGAGGGCTTACTTAAGAAGGAAAGCGCGCACCATCGGGAGTTCTTTACGCCTCTCATCTGATCTTGCGCTCAAACTCCCGACTCGTACTTCACTCCTCTTCTCTTGCCTAGCTGTGCCGCGATGGAGTTGGGTCTGCGTGAGAGTCGCCTGAAGACTGACAACGATTTGAAGAAGGTCCGGGCCCTCATGGGGTGGTCCTCGGACTTCTTCAACCGCTCGGTCCGTGCCGGCGGAGAGCTCCCCTTTGAGAAGGAGCGCGCTGGCGAGATGGTGTACTTTTCTTCGTACGCCATGGTGGGGCTGATCCCACCTTTTTCTTCTTTCTTCTTGATGCTGCTAGACTACTATGGTCTGCAGCTATACCACCTTGGCCCTCACTCCATTCTCCTCGTGTCCATCTTTGTCCACTTCTGCGAGATGTGGGTGGGCATCCCCCCCTGCGTCGAGCTCTTCCGAACCTTCTTCACTGTTCACACCACCGGCCGGAGCAATGAGTACCTTGGCTTCTACTACTTCGTGAAGCGCAAGAAGTGCCCATTCAAGTACCTCCGGTTGTTCCCTTCCGGGAAGTGGGATGACTGGAAGAAAGATTGGATAGTCGTCAGGGTGGAGGAGCATGAGCGGTTGGAGCTGCCAGACGGTCTGCCCGGCATCGACACGTCGATATGGAGTGAAGTTCCGGTGCTGGCGGAAGCTTTCGACCTTGCCGTGACCAGGATCCGCCGATGCGTGGAGGGAGGATTGACTCCCTAGGCGGTGTTCTGCAACTTCCTGACCAACAGGTGGGCGCCGCTGAAGAGGAGGGAGAAGCTCGCCTGGGCCCTCAATAGCGTGATGGACGAGGACCGGGTTGAGACCGGGTTGAAGTCCAACATGGTGGGGAAGACCTTGGAGTTCCACCTCAAGAAATTCCAGCACGACATCGACATCGACAGTGATGACTTGACTCCACCGTCGGCCTTTCTCCCCCTAAACATGGAAGTGGAGTTCAGCAGGGAGCTCCGGCGGACGATGCCCGCGCTTGACGACCTTGGTGTCGTCGAGAGAAGACGAACCACCAGGGTGGCAATCCCCGGGGTGCCCGAAGACGGCTGCGTACCTGCTCCACAGCCGAGGGTCAAGGTCATCGGCAAGGGCAAGGAGCTGGCGGAGGAGCCGAAGAGTCGGAAGAGGAAGCTATGACATGACGACGGAAGGTCTGTCAGGCCCGCTACTTCCGCCTCGGTTCCTTCTCCCTAGGGGGGAAGATCTTCTGCCGCCGTGGCGACTGTCCCCGTAGTGGGGTCCTCCCGGAACGATACTTTTCCTGCAGTGGGATCCTCCCGGAGCGCGTCTGTCCCCGTGGTGGAGCCCTCCTGGGGTGCTAGCTCCGGGTGCACGACTCCGGCACCTGGGGCGGTGGGAGCCTCCAGGTCCAGGGGTTCCTCCCGATCGAGGAGAGCCTCGACCCGGGAAATGCCCGTGGCTGCGACAAGTTCTGGGGGGCCTCCCGGAGCTCCTACGCCGACCATGGCCAGCCTGGAACGTCCGGGAAAAAGGTTCCGCGCAAGCTGGTGCGGAAGCCTTCCAAGGTAATTTTTGATCTTTACCTTGGTTAACTTTTTAACTGTAGCGATTGTTTGTTAATTTTCTTTATCCATCCTCTGCAGCGTCCCCAAGAAAGGGAGTGAAGCTCCACCCTCGGCCACGATGTCTGAGGCCGTGGGAGCTTCTGCTCCTGTCCCAGTGCCGCCCCAGGTGGTGGCTGAGGCTGCGACAGCTCCAGCGCCGGCTGTCGTGGTCATGAACCTCGACTCGTGCCCAGAATTTCCCGTGGTAGCGCCGGACCACGGGAGTGAAGACACGCCAGCGGCACTTGTCTCGGAGGTTGAAGCTCCGGGTCCTGGTGCTGCAGTAGTGGAAGCTCCGGCTGTAGAGCCGGAGGAAGTAGTAGTCCCGGCTTCGGAGCCGGAACTTGTCGAAGCCCCGGCGATTGAGCCGGAGGTGATTGAAGCTCCGGCATGCGAGCCGGAAGTCGAGGTAGTTCCGGCAGTTGAGCCGGTTACCTCCGAAGTACCGGTCGCTGAGCCGGTTATTGTTGGAGCGCTGGTCATAGAGCCGGCGGTTGAAGAGGCGAGAGAGCTCGAGCCTCCCTCGGAAGAGGTGTCCCGGCCGGAGCCAGTAGTAGCTCCTGCTCCGGAGGCGACGACGTCGATGGTACCTGCGGCCGAGCCGGAGTGCCTAAACGAAGTCGCTGGCCCCCTGCCCGAGGAGGCGAATGAAGACTTGGTGGCGGGGCCTTCTTCGATGGCAACTGAGGCCATCCCAGATGATGGCCCTAGTGCCTTGGAAGCTCAGGGTTCCACTCTCGTAGAGTGCGACCCAATTTTTGTATGTGAAGACCCGCTGGAACCAGCGGAGGAGACCCCAGCAGGTCCGGAGCCCATCCCGCTGTCGATGTCTATCGACAACGCCTGCTCCAGTCTACGTCAGGTCCAACTGGCCTTCTTCCACGACAGCAAGGCTCTTGAAGAGGAGCGCCAAACCCTTAGGCGGTGGCGTAATTGGCTCCACTTCGAGACTAAGCTCGCGCAGTCGAGGCTAGCGGACGACAAGGAGTGGATCAAGCGGGAGAAGATCCGCCTGGAGTACTGGGATAAGCTGCTGGATGAAAGGGAGAGCATGACTCATGCCCTCGACGGTCAATCCCGATAGATCCACGATCAGGCCAAGGCTGCCAACGACGCGGCCAATGCTCGGTACGAACAGCTTGAGGCCATCAACGCCACACTCATCAAGCGCCGAGAGGCACTCGAAGGGAGGGAGAGACGGCTCGAGGACGAAGAGCAGAAACTCCTGGAGCTGCGGGATGACGTCCTGAGGAGGGAAGAGGAGCTCGCCGAGAAAGTAGCTCTGGCTGACAAGGGCCTCGAGGAGCGCACTAAGAAGTTGGAAGAGCGCTGCCTCGAGGAAGAGGAGAAGACCTGGGTGCGGGGGCAGGAACTCTACGAATACGAGTGTGCCCTTGTTGCCCGGGAGAAGAAAGTGGAGGCTAGGGAGAAGGACCTGGTCGATCGTCGGAACAAGATCCACCTCCGAGAGGAGGAGCTCGGAAGACTTGAGAGGCGGGTTGCTGCAAAGATTCAGCAAAACGCCAAAGAAGTTGAGCGCCTCGCCCGTGAGAATTCCGAACTGACGGCGGCCAAGAGATCCCTGGAAGAGGTGAAGAGCCTGAGGACGGCGGACTCCCTACAGATTTGGGAGTTCCTGGGCAAGGCCAATGAAGCGCTGACGCTGATGGGTTTCAGCCCCGTGCTCCCGGATGATCTGGAGCCGGAGCCGGACCTTGCGCTGCAGGCGTTGAGCGCAGCAGGTAGCAAGCTCTCCAAGGTGGGCGACGTCATCGCGGACCAACTGGAGGTCGAGGGGCAATCCCTGGCGAGGAACGTCACAGAATATGTGCTGACGTGCTACACCAGCCGGAACCCTCAATTTCCTCTGGACCCGGTGCTTGAAGGCCCCGTCGAAGGAGAAGGCGAAGCTACCCGAGCCAGCGTGTCAGAGGTCGCCCAGAAGGTCGCCGAGTTCTTCCATAGGGTCTAGGACCATCTCTTTAGATCTCACTTGTATTTTCTCTTCTTCTTCCTCAATTTTGTAATCCCTTGTCTCCAGATGTAATCTCCTATCTCCAGATGAATGAAATTCCCAAATTTTTGCGAATTTCATTTTTTGTCTTCAACATCTTTATCTTCACTTGGCCCCCTGGTAGATGTACACAATTTGATTGTGAACATGTACCAAAAGGATATTGAGTTTTGTTGAAGACGAATTTGCTCCGAACTTGTAGAATTTAGGTCCAAAGTCTTTGATAGTGAAGGTCCCCTGGAGTTGTCGGAGCTTAGAAGCTCCGGCATTGTCCATCGCTGGAGCTTGGTAGCTCCGGCAACAGCCTCTATCAACACGTAGAGCGTCGATAGTTAGTCCTCCGAGGTGTTGGAGCTTAGTAGCTCCGGCAGTGACCTTTGCCAACACTTGGTTTGTTGGCAACAGACTCCATTTACGGGGTCTTCTCACCATCTTTTACTCAGCGTCGACGGTTGACCCCCTTGGGTGAATCGGAGCTTGGTTAGCTCCAACTTTTCTCCATCAACGTAGAGTTTATTTTTCCTGCACACTTAAGCCAAGAAAAATAGTAAAATTCGTTCCTTGTTTATAATTTCGTCGCGGCTTACGATTCTCAAGAAAATTTTAAGTTGAACGCGATTAAATACAACCGGATGCGTTGTCTTTTCTCTTAGATCCAATTGTCCATGGAGCCGTCTTACTTCGGCCTGCCGGGGTGTAGGTAGAGTGGCGTACTTAGGGTGCTTGACCAGGCTAAGTCGATAGCACACTGCGGCCCTAGATTGGCTTGGCGGCTTTCAGGCGAGTTGGCCACAAACGATATTTAAATCCAAAAGATCTGACAATGCAACTCGAATCGTATATAAACCGGTCAAACTAAAATTTCTTAAGAATTGCACGTCTCTGTTATAGACAAGAAAGAGAAAAATAAAAATATCGAGCCTGCACAAAATGAATGCATGTGGAGTCTATTTCACATGAAGATGTCTTTCATTATAGGTCCGGGTTACAGGGGAAACAAGTACACTCTTAGGGTACGGAACCAAGCTAAGTGTGTTTGGTTTCTCGTTTGACCCAGGGTAGTTAGCCACACTTTTAGTCCGGAGACTGTGACAAGTGCTGCATGAGCTTTGCAAACCTTTCGGGAAAGGTCCGGCTGCTCTCCCGGAGGAACTACCCGACTCTGTACAATGACTCTATAACATACATCTCAAGTTACTCAAGACTCACCTCCGTGGTATTAAGTGTAGAACTTACGGAGGTGCTCGATGTTCCAAGGATTTGGGAGAGGTGTCCCATCCTCGGTAGCCAAGCGAACGCTTCCGGGACGGGATACTTTGATCACTCGAAAGGGCCCCTCCCAGCCGGGGGAGAGTTTGTTTAACCCTTCTCTGGATAGTATTCTCCATAGCACCAGATCGCCTTCCTCGAGCTGTCGGTTGTGTACATGCCGCTGGTGATAACGCCGTAGAGCTTGGCGATATCGGGCATTCCGAACAGCTGCTTGGCACCTTCCCTCCTCGAGGAGGTCTAGGTCTTCACGCCGGAGCTGGTCCTGCGCGGCTTCATCGAAGGTCCGGACCCGGAGCGAATCCAAGGTGATTTCCGGAGGAAGGATTGCTTCAGCTCCGTACACCAGAAAGAAGGGTGTTTCTCCGGTTGACCGGTTTGGAGAAGTCCTGTTGGCCCATAGAGTGGGCGGAAGCTCTTCGATCCAGTTGGCTCCGTGCTTTTTCAAGCGCTCATAAGTGCGTGTTTTGAGTCCTTTAAGGATTTTTGCATTTGCTCTCTCGGCTTGGCCATTGCTGGCTGGATGAGCTACGGAGGCGTAGCAAACTTGTATGCCGAGGTCTTCGCAATATCCTTGGAATGCGGAGCTTGTAAATTGAGTCCCATTATCAGTGATGATCTTGTTTAGGACTCCAAATCTGCTCACAATGGATTGCAGAAAGTTGATAGCAGATTGCTTGTTGATCGTCACAATTGGAGTTGCTTCCGGCCACTTGGTGAACTTGTCAATGGCGACGTACAGGAACTTGTAACCTCCGACGGCTCTTGGGAAGGGTCCCAAGATATCCATCCCCCACACAGCGAAGGGCCATGTAGGAGGTATCATTTGTAAGGGCTGAGCCGGTGTATGAATTTGCTTTGCATGAAATTGGCATGCTTCGCATTTCTTCACCAGCTCAGTGGCATCTTGGAGCACTGTAGGCCAGTAGAAGCCATGCCGAAAGGCTTTTTCGACCAGCGTGCGGGAAGATGCGTGGTTCCCACACTCGCCTCCATGGATTTCTGCGAGGAGCTCGCAGCCTTCTTCCCTTGTGATGCACCGTATTAGGATGTCGTTGGCACCGCGCCGGTAGAGATCCCCTTCTACCAACGTGTATCTTTTAGCCAATCTGACTACCCAGTCAGTGGATACATCATTGTCAGGAAGGATGTTGTCTTTCAAGTAGTTCCGGATCTCCGAGATCCATGCATCGGAACTGACTTGAGCATTTGAGTCTTGTGTGCTGGGTTGCTCGGAGCGTCCGGCAGCACCTACGACCCTTGATGGCTGCCATGGTAACAGGGCCATCGGGACCGTCAGCTTCGGGATGCTAATCTCGCCCCCTTCGTTCAGTTCGGCAGGCTGAACTGTGGGTTTCGACAATCTCCGGACAAAAGTTCCTTCAGGAGCTGGAGCTCCGGTTGACACTTTCGTCGAGAGTTTGTCGGCTTCAGCGTTGTGGGCACGCTGAACATAGTGGAGGTCTAGGACTTCAAAGTCCTTCTGAAGCCTCTGGACTTCAAGGAGGTAAGCAGCTAGCTGGAGATTATTGCAGGAGCATTCACCCTTCACCTGTTTGATGATGAGCTGTGAATCTCCTTTGACCAGCAGTTGCTTGACACCGTATGATAGTGCCACCTTTAGTCCATAGATGAGTGCTTCATACTCCGCCATGTTGTTGGTCGCCTTGAAGTCAAGGTGTACCATGTATTTTACCTTCTCCCCAGTCGGTGCAAGGACAAGGATTCCAGCTCCGCCCCCCTGCTTCTGCATGGAGCCATCGAAGTAGAGGGTCCAGTGAGGCTCGGTGAAGGTTAGAGCTTGATGCTCTGTCTTCTGCTCGCTGGGGCCCCCAGGGTTTGATGGAGAGGGAGTCCATTCCGCCACGAAATCTGCCAACGCTTGACTCTTGATTGCTTGCCTCGGAATGAATTCGAGATCGAATTCAGCCAATTCCGCTGCCCACTTTGCAATATTCCCAGTTGAATTGGGATTATGCAAGATCGCTCGAAGTGGATAGGAGGTCACCACCGAGACTTTGTGAGCTTGGAAGTTGTGTCGAAGCTTCCTGGAGGCAATAAGAACTGCATAAAGCAGCTTATGCACCTCTAGATATCGAGTCTTGGCATCATGTAATACTTCACTGATGAAGTATATCGGGTGTTGAATGGTCCGGACCTTCTCGAAGGGGTCCGGGGTTTCCTCTTCATTGATCCGGACCCTGTCGGAGGAGTCCAGATTCTCTTCGGGGACTTCCGGGTTCTGGCTGGAGGAACCCGGAGTTTCATCAGAAATGACCTGGACCCTCTTAGAGGAGTCTGGGTCTTCTGAAGTGACTTCTTGTGGATGTGAGTCTGGGAGCTGGGACCCAGACTCACTTTCAGGAACCTCCGGACCCTTCTGAAGGGGTCTGGATTCCTGAGTATGGGGTAGTTCCGGTCTCTCCGCAACCAGAACCATACTGACGACTTCATTAGTAGCTGAAATGTAAAGCAACAAAGGCTCACCAGGGTTCGGAGCTACCAGAATTGGTAGGGTGGTGAGGAACTGTTTCAGCTCCTGGAATGCCTTCTCTGCTTCTTCGGACCATTGGAATGGTCCGGACTTCCTCAACAACTTGAAGAAGGGAAGTGCCCGTCCCTCCAGTCTTGATATGAACCGGCTGAGGGCCGCTAGACACCCAGTTAACTTTTGGACGTCTTTGATGCGGGTTGGTGGCCGCATGTCTTCAATGGCTTTTATCTTCGCCGGATTAGCCTCTATGCCCCGGTGACTTACCAGGAAACCAAGAAGTTTTCCGGAGCTAACCCCGAAGACACACTTGTCTGGGTTTAGCTTCGTGTGGGTGGCCCGCAGCTTGTCGAAGACAGCCTGCAAGGTGTCCAAAAGGGACTTCTTGTTCTTGACCTTCACCACGTTGTCATCGACGTACACTTCCACTATGTCTCTGATGAGTTCTTCAAAAGTTTTGTACATAGCTCGTACAAAAGTTGAAGCTGCATTCTTGAGACCAAATGGCATGGCTGTGTAACAATACAATCCATCTACTGTGATGAATGAAGTATGCTCTTCATCCTCCCTAGACATCCTGATTTGATGATACCCAAAATATGCGTCTAGGAAACACAGTAACTCACACCCGGAGGTGGAATCCACTATCTGATCTATTCTAGGTAGTGGAAATGGATCTTTTGGACATGCCTTATTCAGTGTGGTGTAGTCGATGCACATCCGAAGCTTCCCGCCGGCCTTGGGCACAACGGCTGGGTTCGCCAGCCATTTTGGATGGAAGACTTCTCGGATGAATCCGGCTTCGAGCAACTTCTTCACTTCTTGTCGGATGAAGTTCTGCCGCTCTACGGATTGCTTCCGAGGCTTCTGATGCACAGGCTGAGCATCGGGATAAATCTTCAGATTGTGCTCAATCACTTCCCTGGGGATCCCAGGCATTTGTGACGGTTGCCAGGCAAACACGTCAACATTAGCCCGGAGGAAAGTGATGAGCGCGAGTTCCTATTTGTCGTTCAACCCTCCCGATATACGGGTGGTTTGAGCGGCATCGGAACCAATTTTGACGACTTTGACGGGAATGTTGGTGTCGCCGCTTGGCTGCACACGGGGTGCAGAGGTTCAGCCTCGTTGACGAATGCTCGGGGGTTTCGGAGCTTGCTCCTATCTGGAGTCCTCCTCTTGCGCCGTGGTGAGTGCATGGAGCTCCTACAGAGCAGTTACTCCGGCGGTGCGATCCCCGCGGATCCGGAGAACGCCTACTGGTGTTGGCATCTTCAACACTTGGTATCCATAATGAGCAGCTGCCGTAAATTTGTATAGGGCAGGTCTACCCAAGATGGAGTTGAATGGTAAGTTGATCTGAGCAACGTCGAAGACCAACTTCTCGGTGCGATACTTCTCCCGTGTCCCGAAGGTAACGGGGAGAGTTATAGCTCCGAGTGGGGTAATGGCCCCCGGACCTACTCCGGAGAAAGGTCAAGAGGGCTAGAGATCCGAAGGTCGGAGCTGAAGCTTGGTAAAAGCTTCAAAGCTTATGAGGTTCAGCCCCGAACCTCCGTCCACCATAACATGATGGAGCTGGATGTTATTGATGGTGGGAGATACCATCAAAGGTAACTGTCCAGCTCCGACCATGCTTCGAGGACAGTCCGAAGCATCAAAAGTGATGGATGTGTCCATCCACTTTCGATGTGGCTCCGGTCTAGCTGTAGGAGCTACAGCGGCCATATCCCGCCGCATAGTCTTGATGACGCGACGGGAGGTGATGTCCCATGATCCACCAAAAATGGTGTTCATGGTCTTCTGACGCTCGTTGTCAGAGACGTCAGAGTCATCATTGACGGAGGTGTAGACGGCCTTCAGGACCTTTTTGGGGTCCTGAAACCCTAACTCCTCTTCAGCCGGAGCTTCGTTGACCTTCTGTTTCCTTCCCTCTGTAGGAAAGGGGACCCTTCCCGGCGCTTGCTGTAGCGCTCGGCAAGGTTTTGGACCTCCCGGCAGTCTTCCAAACCGTGGCTGCCCGTTTTGTGAATGGGACACCACACTTTGGGTTTGCCACCGTCTTCGGAAGACGGTCGAGGTCGCTTCTCGGGGCGTGGCCCCTGGCCACCCGGAGTTGCAGCAGCTGCAACGTTGGATGTGCCGGCCGACGGCTTCTTCTTGCCGTTGGTCTTCTTTTTCTTCTTGCCACCCCCGGAGGTAGCGGCTTCTTCTTTGGAGGATTTCTTGTGATCCTCCGAGGCTGGTTTGTAGTGCATTTCACGGCCCTCCGCAGCTCTGGCACATTTGTCTACCAGGCTGAAGAGTTCCGTGATGCTGGTGATCTCTTTGATCGCCAGCTTCTCCAACATCTTCTTGTCCCGTACGCCCTGTCTGAATGCCACAATGACAGAAGCGCTTGAGATAGAGGGGATTGTGTTGCGTACCTGAGAGAACCTCTTGATGAAGGACCGCAAAGATTCTCCCCCTTTTTGCACGACCGCAAAAAGGTCCAGTTCAGTGCCTGGTCGGGTGTATGAACTCCCGAAATTGGCAGTGAACTGACGACACAGCTCCTCCCAACTGTTGATAGAGTTGGGTGGAAGGCTCATAAACCAGGACCTGACAGTCCCAGTTAAGGACACTGGAAAGTAATTCGCCATTACAACCTCGTTTCCTCCAGCCGCCAAGATTGCAGTGGAGTATATCTGAAGGAATTCGGCGGGGTTGACAGTCCCGTCGAATTTTTCCGGCAGGTGTGGCCGGAACTTCTGTGGCCATCTAACCATGCGCAGGTGCATGGCTAGGGCTGAACAGCCTCCTCCTACTCCTTCCAGAGTAGAAAGGTCCTGAGCTTCCCGTCTTTCATGAGCGCGCTCGATATGGACACGGCCATCCTGTTGGCGGTATCGGCGATCAAGCTCCGCCCGGAGGTCATGAGTCAAAAGCCTGGATACCGTATGAGTGCGTCGTGCCCCAGAGGGCAACGACGTCACCTGTTGTGACGCAGATCGTCTCCTGTTGTTGGAGACGTGCGGACCAAGTCTACCTGACAAAGTCCGCCGCTGCGACGGGGCCTGTCCTGAAGGAGGAGGACCCTGGTTGTTAAGGCGTTCGGCCGCTGCTGCGACCAAATGCTCCACATCGGCCCTCCACTGCTCCATTGCATCTCGAGATGCATCGGGAGGTGGTGGACGTTGAAGAAGAGCACGCGCTGCATGGAGCGCGTGTTCCCGGTTGTCATGACTTGCCGACACAGTAAGTGACGCCGGCGCACCATCACGTTGCCCAGCATGATTTGCTGTAGAAGATGGTGGTGGTGGGAGTGTGGCTCCTGCTGGTGCTGAGGCTCCTGCTGGTGGCTGCCTATTGGAGGGATTGCCCCCAACAGCCTGAGCAGCAGGTTGGCCGTTGGATGATCCAGCTGCGGAGTTCACCATTCTCGAAAATCTCAGGTGCCCCTACCTGGCGCGCCAACTGTCGACTGTTGGAGTCGGTAGATGTCCTGACACTGCTAAAGTGTTGAAGGAGTTTGTGGTTCGGTGTGGGCGCGCGGAGACTCAAGAAGGTGAATTGCAGTTTAACACAGGAGACACAAGGATTTACGTGGTTCGGGCCGCCTGAGCGTAATACCCTACTCCACGGGTGTGTTGGTGTTGTATTAGCTTGTCACGTATGATCGCTTGTCCATGTCTGTCAACGTCTGTGAACGTCTGTCCACGTCTGTCTACATCTGTCTCCCCCCGCGTGTATCGTCAGCCTGTCCTTTTATAGTACAAGGACAGACCGTTACAAGCTAGCCTGGCCCGACATGTGGCCCTGGCGGTTAATAGTATTGATACACGATTAATTGCTGTTAATGATTCTGTAACGGGCTCCGACAGTGCCGTTACTAGTGTTAAGATCATCCGTTTAAGCGTCATTAATATGGCATTAATGACGCTTAATCGGGTCTTGAAGTCCTTGGCTCTCCTTTGAAGATCCGGAGCCGTTACAAGGTCTTTCAGAGGTTAGAGGCTGCCAGCTCCGACGTTTGGACACGTGGCAGCTCCAGAGCTTGCTGTGGGAAGCAGGTAGCTCCGGGGCTATCTGACACGTGTCAGGTCCGGAGCTTCTCTCGGTCAGGGGTTAAGTCTGGAGGTGCCATTTCGGTACCTGGCCCGGAGCTTCCCCCTTGTGGGCGGTAGCTCCGGTTTGGCAGTACACGTGGCGACCTAGGGATTAACCATGTTGGAGAAGCAGGTCCGGTCATGTCTGACAAGTGGGCCTCCGAGGGTCTTCAATCCAAGTAGACGGCCTTCCCTCGAGATCTTTGTAACCTCAGGGGGTGTACGGTTTTTAGGGTACCGACACGCACGTTTAAGGTGCCTTGGTAACTGGCGCGCACGCCGTATGCGCCCGTTCGCATCAGCCACCTATATTAATGGATACTATGCAGACGGCTCGTCCTTCAAAGACCGTCTGTACAAATAGGTTTGTTTACACCAATGGATCATTTATGTGAGCCGCCTGAGATGCATTTATCTCAGGTGGATATTAACCAACCCAACAACACATGCGGAATCTGTAACGGCCTGCCGGTGTAAAAAAAATCAAGGCGCCAGTGAAAATGCTTTTTGTATTGGTGGTAGATTCTTCACAATTGTGTCCTCCAACCTGATACATACAATATATACATGTTAATATCCAGAACAAACAAATAACATTACTAAAGGGGATAACAGCATGGCTGTCGAATGCAATGACCTTCACATTGATTTGAAGGGCAACAATTGTTGTCTATACTGGTTGTCTATACCAAGTTCAGTCTCGCACAACCTCTTAATTTTTCATTCAAAATGAATTGTGCAACATATCTTACTGTAATAGAAAGAACAGTAACATTACAAAAAATAACAGTAACAATACATGGGATAAAGGCAAACATGACCGTATATAGAAAATCTACACAAAGTAACAATATAAAGAGCATAAAATCTAAAAACATGGGGACGACACTCGGCGTCAACGGCGACGGTGAGGGTGAGGATGACACTCAGTGTGGACAGCGACAAAAAGGGTGAGGATGGCACTCGGCGGCGACAGCGAGGGTGAGGACGGCAATTGGCGTTGACTGCGATGGCAAGGGTGAGGACGGCACTCGATGGCGACGCCAAGGGTGAGGTCTTGTCGGCAGCAGGAGAGGGCTTGCATTGGCGGCAAAATGAAAATGTTAGAGTTGCGGGGCACGGTCGATGCTTTATTTATAGAGAAAATATTTTCCACATGCTCCGGCTTCTTAGACACAGCTAGGGAAAACATTTTAAATAAATTATAAAACTAATTTTCTCAGGTGGTGTAGTCTTAATCATCGCCTGAGAAGCTGAGTAATCGCTCCTGAAGATACTATTGTCACAAGCGTCTTTTGGTTAAGGACCGCCTATGAAAAATTACTATACTTTTTCTATATTGATTTTCTACATCGACAATGTGTAACACATCCATTAAAGCGATAAATAGTCTATCAATTTATTTTTTCTAATACATATCTATAAAGATTTTATTTACCGTTAGGACAGCAGGTTATTAGTTCATTTTTAATAGTTCACTAAAATGATTAGGTTATGGATCATTAGATGATCGATGATGGATCAGCGATTAGAACTATTTTGCACAAATAGCACACCAATGAACACCAACATAAAATTCATTAACATAAAAACAATATATTACAAACACAACTAAAAACAAGAAAAGAAAAAGACAACACAACTAAAAATAAGATAAGTAAAAAACTACTTCTCCTCCTCCTTGGGCTCCAGGCAGGCCTAGGGCACGTGGAGCGTCGGAGGCGGGAAACCCAGTTTCTTAGACATCACCGCCACCAGGTTGTCACGGCCCCCAACGCTGAGTTCAACCGCCATTATCTCCCATAGAGCGTAGAGGTGACCGGCCAAGTGCGTGAGGCCGAAGAGGTAGTCGTCCGTTGTAAAGTCCCAAATTTCACAGCATGAAGTTCAGTTAGGAGAAAAAAATGAGCATGAGGAGAAGAAATCAAAATGACAAAGGAAAAATCAAATAAGCTCAAACCCTAAATGAGGGATTTAAAAATTCAAATGTATCTCCTGCTCATATATTGTCAAATTTCAAAATGGAGTTGTCCACTAAATTTTAAATATTCCAAATAGCCAACTTGCGAATTTCATAATTTTTGAAGGCCATTGATATCTATTTCAATAAGTGCATTGAAATCCCTTGGAATTCAAATTCAAATTTGAATTTGAATGAAACTTTATCAAATGACGAATTGGATTTCAAACTCGAATTCTATACAATTGATTTAGTCTACCCACAAATATCTAGCATTTTTGGAGCAATATTGGTAATGGAATTGATTGACCAGAAGTGGGGAAGAGTGGGTCGCACCTGTCAGCTTCAGGAGAGGGGACCCGCCTCTGTTCTTTTGTTCACAAAGTGCCACGGCATTTTCGCATGTTGCCAGCGAGTGCTTTTATTCTCCACGGCAACCAGGGATATTTGCTCCTCCTTATCCCTGCCTGGTGCGTGCTCCCTAGTCACTGTGAAATTTCTACTCTTTTCCTCAGTACTGAACAGCACAGGGCTCTGTTTTTCTTTGGCGCCGGTGCTGGACTTGGTTGAATGGCGGAGCTCCACTGTTGGGCCGTGATTCACCCCGGTGCAGGCCACTGAGCAAGGTGCAGTGCTCTCCTCTTCGTTCCCGACGCAAGAAATCGACGGTTCTGGCGTTGTGCCACGACACCATGCGAAATCATCCATGCAGCCTCTGTTCCGAGCGGCCACCTCGAGTCTTTGCTGCCCAGACGCCTCAAGCTCTTTTCCCTTGGGAAAAACTTGCTGCAAAGTTCGCCATAGCACTTTCTCCATGCTCCCCGAGCCTCCCGTCCTTTATTATCGCCGGTGAAACGGATTTTGAGTTTTTGCAACGGCCGGTTTAGTAAAATGTGGGTAGAAAACGTCGCAATTTGATTTTCATGTTTAATCAATCTTCAATACTCTCGTTTTGAATAAACCAGAACCATTTGAGAACCTGTAGAATCAAAAAGATAGAAAAGCAATAAAGGAACCACATCAGAATCGAAGTTTTTCCGCCCGCCGCCATTTTCGACCTAGGTCGCCGTCGATTCCTACCTTGCAGCCACGTTCCGGCCGATTTGAACTCGTATTCGGGTTCCTCATCGCCAAATAGTGCTTTGGGTTCCAATACCGAGTCGAACTGATATCCTCGGCACTGTTCTCACTATGGCCGACGAAGCTCGCCGCCGTCTTGCTGTCGTCCGCTGTATTCCGTCCATTTGGGTGCGTGTGATGCTGCCGGGCGTGTTGGCCATGGACTGAAGGTTTGAATGCCCTTTTCCCTCTGCCTATTGGCACCATCTGGCTTGGGGCACGGCAGGCCCCACCGGTGGCCGGCCGCCCGTGGAGATCTGGCGAGAGGAAGGTGATGACAGTGCGGGCCCACCTGTCAGTGTAGCGTTGCCCATTCGCGGATCTACTGTGGCTTTGGGATCCATTGTGATGAAGCAACCGCAACCCTGTGGCCCAGTGATGCCGTGTGCTGACTGGCTGAGTCAGCTCGGGGCCCCACGCACAGGCAATTAATCTTTTCCGTTTTGCTTTTAAATTTCCAAATTTTGTCAAAAGCTTAAAAATTCATATTTACAAGTAGAAGTGTCCAAAAATTATGAAACAAATTTTCTTGGACTCCTTTTAACTAGTACATTGCAGTGGTGCAAATGTATTGGTACGAAAATCCATGTATTTTGCTCCCAAATTCCTTAAATCAGAAATTTGCGAATTAATTACAGGAGATCCACTTTATAGAAAATTCCCAATTTTGGCCATAAAGTCCTCCATAAATGTATTGATCTTGAATCAAAATTTCAGCTTCATTGGACTTCATTAGTTCGGTCAAACTGTGTTGATTTTTCATATGTTCATGAAAATTTTAAAAACAACAGAAACTTTTTGAGAATATTGTAAGAACTTGTAAAATTCATATTTCCCTATAGGAAGCTTAGAAAAATGTGAAACCAATTTTGATAGGTTTCATTTGACCATATATACATGAAAACCATAATTTTCTGTATGACAAACTCCAGTTCTTCCATGGAAATTCTGTGAATATTAAAGCTTTGTAGATTTTTGTAGACCACATTCTGACATTGCTTTAGCTGAAATTTGGCTAACACCTTTATTATGACATATGTGGATATCTGCAAAAATCCCAGATTTATTACACTTTGTATTCACCAGATTATGACAGTAGTATGCTTCCTATACTTCTATGTCATAATGAAGTTCACAATTTCCTTACTCCCCAAATCAACTTTGGTAAACCCTTCCTCTCCACCAGAATTAAAAAGCAACCTAGACCCTTTCTGTAGTACTTATACAGCAAACTTAGTCATATTAATATTCATCAAGTTTTCTCTCTTTGCTAAGTCCTAATTCTTATATGTGCATTTCATATCGATAGTTATCGAGACGAGGAACTTGGAGGACTTGGAGGAGGGATTTCTTGTGGACGGACCAGCAACTGATGACTTACATACCCTCGCTGACTTTGACTAACTGTTAAGCAAGGCAAGCCCCGGTTTGCATTTAAAAGCTTTTATAAAATTTTGCTTTGTATCACATTACGTCTTGAAGATGAATTGTGCTTGAAGTCTAGATGATTTTGATACTCCACTTGGATAACCAGAACGCCCATGGAGTATTTGGGTAGCTGTTAAGCTCTCGTGTAGTTGCTGCTATGCTAAATATTGTATAGAAATCCGGTAGAAGTTGTGTAGTTGGAATCTACTCGCAAGATAGGTTTCACCTCACACAGGATTGGTTTATTGTAGAGAATGACTTATGGAAATGAATATGAGACAGCGCAGCGGGGTAGGATGTGTAGTCCTGCCTGTGTCGATTGAGGACTGATCCGTGTGCAACTCTATTGGGCAAGTTTGAGCTGTACCGGATGCATACTAGTATATGGGACTCAGGAAACTAATGTAACTCGTTGACCTTGGTGTGGAAACTTCTCTGCTGTCTTTGAATGGAGTTGAGAAGGCATAAATGTGTATATCTTCTAGTGGGCAATTTTGACGTGTCTGTGTAGGGGACCTTTTGCTCGGGATGGGGAGTTGATTCCATATTAGGGCCTCTTGTGGAAAGTGGCTGCATATGGCATAGAGTGAAGTGCACCGACGTGGCTTCCTTGCAGGCGTATGTTTCGTGCATTCCGGGTTGTTATTGACTGCAATCACCGTCGCTCGCGGTTATCAACTGAGCATACTTGTTCGCTGAGTCATGGCGTAGTAAATTAAGAATAATGGAATCGTATGAATTATGCTCTATGCTTAATCATTGTTTAATACTTGTATGCTATAGTTATATTGCTAACAGAATTTATTTTTATGGAACCGTAAACTGCTGCTAAAATCTGAAAATAAAGGACATACTTTAGGCGAGTTTTTTCTATGCAAATTCAGCCACCTATGTACTAGAGTTTCCAACATGTAGAGTTGCATGTTTAGGTGAGACGATTAAGTCTTGCTGATCGTTTTGCTCACGGTTTGTGGATTAATATGTTTTGCAGGTATCATCACATATGATGGGTTCTGTAGTGCGGCATCACCCCTCTCAGGATGTATTGCCGAACAGAAACCTCACGATCCACTGCTTGGTTTTGTGTTGCTAGTGTGACGTATTCCCAGCTGAATACTCTCACCTGTGCAGTAGCTAGGTTCGAGTGAGTGTATTATGTATCTTCTGTTGCTTATGTACTCCTCATGTACATTATTTTGTAAACTCGCATATCTTACGAAATAAAACTTTGATATGTTTCACGTATTCGTTTCGTGCGTGCTGTTGGGTGCCGCATCGCACGACACAACCCAATGCGATTCCTGGAATGTCGGGGCCCTGGTCCTCACAACCTGGTATCAGAGCTGCATTGGGAATAGCAAGCTCGAAAAGAGCCTATTTTTGAAAACTTCTAAGTAGTCGAGTGAGAATTAGTCACTATGCCCACATAAGGTCTATTATAGTATTAGTTACTTAAGGTAGCAAGCTAACATACTTGTTATTATATTCTGTATCGACGCTCCGACGTCAGGTAAGAGGTAAGGTACGCCACCGCAAGTAGATCAAATGGGTAAACTCTTTCATACAAGATGTCGTATGTGATTGTTTTCGTGGCATGGTATGGAAGGTCAATATGAGTTTCTGAAACTCTACATGTTTCTAAGAACATATGACACGCAGTACCCCATCGTGCTTCAAAATTAGTGGGAGCCCTTGTCGGGTGGTGTATAACCCGATAGTGTGCTTTCCAGAATGTATGGAAGCATGCGAACACATATGCCCGGTCGTGTATAAGCCGGTTCGTACGGGAGCCCTTGCCATGCAGGTGTTAGTACGACCATGTACCTCGAGACATGACTTCGCTCGGGGGCGACTCATGCATGAGTCGTATGCATTTACTTTCATATATATATCTGTATATTGTGACCACCTATCGTGTTTCCGAGAGCCACCCTTGTGGTGTGAAGGTGTGAAATGGGATTGATTGTCTTCTGCAGGTATACTAACCTTGGTAGCGACCCGTGTAGAACACATTTGCGAGTGAACGATACTAGGGCCACCTATAGACGTATCCGGATATACCAGTTAGATTTTCATTGGTGAGGCACGTAGTACCGCCGTATCACATTTGATACATTGACCACCCCCCACGACAGAATGTATGCATTGTGTTTTGAAGTCCGACTGCCGGTTGCTGGTGGGTTTTGGAAATTGCAAAGTGAATTTCATTCATAACTAGTGAAGAATCAAGGTTCTTTATTTCTCGCAGAAGTTTGCTCAACTTTGCCAGGTTGAAAACTTGTAGTTTACAGAAAACATTGGATTATGCTATATGGATGTAAAGATCATCAAGTCCACTAAAAATTTTCTTTTTGTCAATAGGACTGAAAATGATCCTACCTTGGTGTAAACTGAACTCCACAAAAACAACTACAAATGTCTTACCAAACTACACAGTCTCTGTATTTTCACGGTAACTTACTGTAGAAAAATTTTCTGCCCTATTGTGATACATATCTGGATAGGGTAGAAGCAGAACTACAACTTTTTAAATTGAAATGTTTTCTAGTTCGACAATGAACCAATTCAAATTCCAGGTTGAAACTGGTACACTGCAGAGCTGCTAGCAGAAACCAGTCAGCTCATCTGTCAACTTTAGACAGTCATATCTCCTAATATTAAAACTTTACATAGGAATAACTATACATTTTCGGAATCTTAAGAATTTCTATATCAACTTATTATTCAACTCCTAAGCTGAAAATGGCAGAAACATGGTCTAATTGCATTTGTCGCAAAGACCTGTGCTAGCTGTCCAGAACCAGAACCCAATGGGGCAGAGTTTGGTAATTGCGCGCTATAACCTGTATAACACTTTTGTAAGGTTGAATCATTTAATTTCTGGGATGTTAAATTCATATTGTACAATGTTGTAATTGACATTACCTCAATATATTGTACTTGTTTATCTGTATGATCTGTGGAAATAAAACCACATATATCGGGGAGGTTCTGTCAAAATTCCCAGGAATGTCTATAAATTTAAAACCTGTATAACTTTTATTACAGAGCTCACCTGGTAGTCGCGAGTACAATCTGGAAAGGGTTGAAAATGATCTAAAACTTTTGTATTCAAATCATATCCTATTCCTGCCATTTACTGGGAGCAAATTTCGAGTATATACAGGATGGTCAGCTGGAACAGAACTGAAGTTCATATTCCTGATCTGAACTGTCTTGTAACCTTTAATCAAACTTCCATATCTTCCACTCCAGAAATTCTATGGGGGCAAATTAATACACTCTGTAATTCTTTTTAGTGTACTACAACTTTGTAGTTGAACTCTAGACCAAATTTTGCATTTAACTGTGAGAAATAATTACATTTCAACAGACTGGCCTGATGGACCAGAAACTGGACAGCAAACCTGTGTGCGATGTTATCGACTCAAATCGTTTTAGTTTCACCTTCTTGTGTCACTCATCATGTCTAGAGGTGATTACTCGACATGATAGTTAACATAAAGTTGAAACACCATGTTAAGTAATTGGTGAGCGATATCACTTATTTGAGTCTATTTCGATGTTCTAATCTTTATTTACACCTTGCCTATTTCATTGTTAAGTGGTGCGTATTACGGTCTTTATCATGATTCCAGTTGATATTGCAACTTTGGATTTTAACCGTAATGCTCACTCTTGCAGCATGGATCACACTCATTCTGAGGATGAACCGTGTACTTCTGCTCATGGTGGAGATGACTGAACTCTACCACAAGTGCCATCATCAACTGGATTGGCAAAAGTTTTATCGAGGATGGCCGAGTCTCTGCATACGTTGGTACAGCGGAGTGTACAACCTGAGGCTCGGCCACTTTATCAACCTCAAGTCACATATCTGGATTTTTTGGCGATTCGAACGCCGGTTTTCACATAAGCCTTGGAACCATTGGAGTCGGGTCATTGGCTCCGGGTGATTGAAGCCAAGTTTGAGTTACTCAGTTGTGACGAATATCAGAAGGCTCTATTTGCCGCTCAACAATTTTACGGATTCGCAGGAGCTTGGTGGTCTGAATATCTCACCACTCTCCCTGATGGTCATCATGTGACCCGGCCGGAGTTCCGTGATGCTTTCCGTGCACATCACATATCTTATGGGATGATTAAAACAAAGTTGGAGGAGTTTGTGGAGTTGAAGCAAGGAGATATGAGTGCCTATGAATACTCCAAGGCATTCAATCATTTGGCTCAATATGCGCCTGAGTATGTAAATACCGAGGCGTTGAAGTGTGGTTGCTTCTTTCGAGGGCTGAACGTCAAGCTTCGAGCTCGACTGGTGTTATTCAATAACGGCAACTACAATGACTTGGTTGATGCCGCTATTGTTCAGGAGGATGCAACTCTTCGCTATTAGGCGGATAAGAGGAAGAGGAAGACGTCATTGGAGGTTATTAGTGATGTTCCTCAAGAGGATCGGGAAAATGATCCTACCTTGGTGTAAACTGAACTCCACAAAAACAACTACAAATGTCTAACCAAACTACACAGTCTCTGTATTTTCACGACAACTTACTGTAGAAAAATCTTCTGCCCTATTGTGATACATATCTGGATAGGGTAGAAGCAGAACTTCAACTTTTTAAATTCAAATGTTTTCTAGTTCGACACTGAACCAATTCAAATTCCAGGTTGAAACAGGTACACTGCAGAGCTGCTGGCAGAAACCAGTCAGCTCATCTGTCAACTTTAGACAGTCATATCTCCTAATATTAAAACTTTACATAGGCATAACTATACATTTTTGGAAAGCTTAAGAATTCCTATATCAACTTATTATTCAACACCTACGCTGAAACTGGCAGAAACATGGTCTAATTGCATTTGTCGCAAAAACCTGTGCTGGCTGTCCAGAACAAGAACCCAATGGGCAGAGTTTGGTAATTGCGCGCTATAACCTGTATAACACTTTTGTAAGGTTGAACCATTTAATTTCTGGGATGTTAAATTCATATTGGACAATGTTTTAATTGACATTACCTCAATATATTGTACTTGTTTATCTGTATAATCTGTGGAAAAAACCTACATATACCGGGGAGGTTCTGTAAAAATTCCCAGAAATGTCTATAAATTTAAAACCTGTATAACTTTTATTCCAGAGCTCACCTGGTAGTGTGCAAGTACAATATGGAAAGGGTTGAAAATTCTCTAAAACTTTGTATTCAACTCAAATCCTATTCCTGCCATTTACTGGGAGCAAATTTCGAGTTTATACAGGATGGTCAGCTGAAACAGAACTGAAGTTCATATTCCAGATCTGAACTGTCTTGTAACCTTTAATCAAACTTCCATATCTTCCACTCCAGAAATTCTATGGGGCAAATGAATACACTTTGTAATGTTTTTTTAGTGTACTACAACTTTGTAGTTGATCTCCAGAACAAATTTTGCATTTAACTGTGAGAAATAATTATATTTCCACAGACTGGTCTGATGGACCAAAAAGTGGACTGCAAACCAGTGTGCGATGTTATCGACTCAAATTGTTTTAGTTTCACCTTGTTGTGTTACTCATCATGTCTAGAGGTGATTACTCAACGTGATAGATTAACATAAAGTTGAAACACCATGTTAAGTAATTGGTGAGCGATATCACTTATTTGAGTCTAGTTCGATGTTCTTATCTTATTTACACCTTGCCTATTGCATTATTAAGTGGTGCATATTACGGTCTTTATCATGATTCCAGTTGATATTGCAACTTTGGATTTTAACCGTAATGCTCACTCTTGCAGCATGGATCACATTCATTCTGAGGAAGAACCGTGTACTTCTACTCATGGTGGAGGTGACTGAACTCTACCACAAGTGCCATCATCAACTGGATTGGCAAAAATCTTATCGACGTTGGCCGAGTCTCTGCCTATGTTGGTACAGTGAAGTGTACAACCTGAGGCTCGGCCACTTGATCAACCTCAAGTCACATATCTGGATTTCTTGGTGATTCAACCACTGGTTTTCACAGAAGCCTTACCATTGGAGTCGGGTCATTGGCTCTGGGTGATTGAAGCCAAGTTTGAGTTACTCAGTTGTGACGAATATCAGAAGGCTTTTTTTGCCGCTCAACAACTTCACGGATTCACAGGAGCTTGGTGGTCTGAATATCTCACCACTAAATTCTAAATATTCCAAATAGCCAACTTGCAAATTTTCATAATTTTTGAAGGCCATTGACTATCTATTTCAATAAGTGCATTGAAATCCCTTGGAATTCAAATTCAAATTTGAATTTGAATGAAACTTTATCAAATGAGGAATTGTATTTCAAAATCGAACTCTATACAATTGATTTAGTCTACCCAAAAATATCTAGCATTTTTGGAGCAATATTGATAGAGGAATTAATTGACCAGAGGGGGGGGGGGGGGAAGAGTGGGACCCACCTGTCAGCTTCACAAGAGGAGAACCGCCTCTGTTCTTTTGTTCAGAAAGCGCCACAGCATTCTTTCATGTTGCCAGCGAGTGCTTCTATTCTCCACGGCAACCAGGGATATTTCCTCCTCCTTATCCCTGCCTGTTGCGTGCTCCCTGATCACAGTGAAGTTTCTACTCTTTTCCTCAGTACAGAACAGCACAGGGCTCTGTTTTTCTCTGGTGCCGGCGCTGGACTCGGTTGAAAGGCGGAACTCCACTGTTGGGCCGTGATTCACCCCGGTGCAGGACACTGAGCAAGGCACAGCGCTCTCCTCTTCCACCCCGATGCAAGAAATTGACGGTTCTGGCGTTGTGCCATGACACCAAGCGAAATCATCATTGCAGCCTCTGTTCTGAGCGGCCACCACGAGTCTTTCCCGCCCGGACGCCTCGAGCTCTTTTTCCTTTGGAAAAAACTCGCTCCAAGGTTCGCCATAGCTCTTTCTCCATGCTCTCCGAGCTTCCTGTCCTTTACTATCGCCGGTGAGACGGATTTTGAGTTTTTGCAACGGCCGGTTTAGTAAAATGTGGGTAGAAAATGTCGCAATTTGATTTTCATGTTTAATCGATCTTAAATCCTCTTGTTTAGAATAAGCCAGAACCATTTGACAACCTGTAGAATCAAAAAGATCGAAAAGCAATAAAGGAACCACATCGGAATCGAAGTTTTTCCAGCCACCGCCATTTTTCGACCTAGGTCGCCGTCGATTCGTACCTTGCAGCCACGTTCCGGCTGATTAGAGCTCGTATTCGGGTTCCTCATCGCCGAATATTGCTTTGGGATCCAATCCCAAGTCGAATTGACCTCCTCGGCGCTGTTCTCACCATGGCCGACGAAGCTCGCCGCCGTCTTGCCGTCGCCCGCCGTATTCCGGCCATTTGGGTGCGTGTGAGGTTGCCAGGGGTGTCGACCATGGACTGAAGGTTTGAATGCCCTATTTCCCTCTGCCTATTGGCACCTTCCGGCTTGGGGAACGGCAGGCCCCGCCAGTGGCCGGCCGCCCGTGGAGATCTAGCGAGAGGAAGGTGATGACAGTGCGGGCGCACCTGTCAGTGAAGCATTGCCCATTCGTGGATCTACTGTGGCTTCAGGATCCTTTGTGATGAGGCAACCCAACCCTGTGGCCCCAGTAATGCCGTGTGCTGACTGGCCGAGTCAGCTCTGGGCCCTAAGCGCGGGCATTTAAACTTTTCCCTTTTCCTTTTAAATTTCCAGATCTTGTCCAAAGTTTGAAAATTCATATCTCCTAGTAGAAGTTTCCAACAATTATGAAACAAATTTTGATGGATTCCTTTTAACTAGTAAATTCCAGTGGTGCAAATTTATTTGTATGAAAATCTCTGTATTTTGCTCCAAAATTCCTTAAATTCAGAACTTTGGGAATTAATTACAGGAGATCCACTTGATGGAAAATTCCCAATTTTGGCCAGAAAGTCCTCCATAAATGTATTGATCTTCAATCAAAATTTCAGCTACATTGGACTTTATTCGTTCAGTCAAACTGTGTTGCTTTATCATATGTTCATGAAAATTTTAAAAACAACAGAAACTTTTTCAGAATATTGTAAGAACTTGTAAAATTCATATATCCCTATAGGAAAAATAGAAAAATGTGAAACCAATTTTGCTAGACTTCGTTTGACCATATCTACATGAAAATCATAATTTCCTTTATGAAAAAACTCCAGTTCTTCCAGTGAAATTCTGTGAAGCTTAAATCTTTGTAGATTTTTGTAGACCACATTCTGTCATTGCTTTAGCTGAAATTTGGATAATGCCTTTCTTATGAAATATGTGGAAATCAGAAAAATCCCAGATTTATTACACATTGTATTCACAAGATTATTACAGTAGTATGCTTCATATACTTCTATGTCATAATGAAGTTAACAATTTCCTTACTCCCCAAATCAACTTTGGTAAACCCATCCTTTCCACCAGAATTAAAATGCAACCTAGACCCTTTCTGTAGTACTTATACAGCATACTTAGTCATATTAAGATTAATCAAGCTTTCTCTCTTTGCTAAGTCCTAATTCTTATATGTGCATTTCATATCGATAGTTATCGAGACGAGGAACTTGGAGGACTTGGAGGAGGGATTTCTTCTGGATGGACCAGCAACTGATAACTTATATACTCTCGCTGACTTTGACTAACTGTTAAGCAAGGCGAGCCCTAGTTTGCATTTAAAAGCATTTATAAAATTTTGTTTTGTATCACATTATGTCTTGGAGATGAATTGTGCATTAAGTCTAGATTATTTTGATACTCCACTTGCATGATCAGAACACCCATGGAGTATTTGGGTAGCTGTTAAGCCTTGGTGTAGTTGCTGCTATGCTAAATATTGTATAGAAATCCGGTATAAGTCGAGTAGATGGAATCTACTCGTGAGATAGGTTGCACCTCACACGGGATTGGTTTATGGTAGAGAATGACTTATGGAAATGAATATGAGACCGGCAAGCGGGGACTGATCCGTGTGTGGTCCAGTTGGGCATGTTTGAGTTGTAGTGGATGCAAACTGGTATATGGGACCCAGGAAACTGATGTAACTCGTACACCTTGGTGTGAAAACTTCTCTGCTATCTTTGAATTGAGTTGAGAAGGCTTAACGTGTAAATCTTCTAGAGGGCAACTTAGACGTGTCCGTGTAGGGGACCTTTTGCTCGGGATGGAGAGGTGATTCCATATTAGGACCTCTTGTGAAAAGAGGCTGCATATGGCGTAGAGTGAAGCGCACCGACGTGGCTTCCTTGCGGGCGCATGTGTCATGCATTCCGGTTTTTTATTGATTGCAATCACCGTCGCTCGCGGTTATGGACTGAGCATACTTGTTCGTTGAGTCATGATGTAGTAAATTAAGAATAATGGAATCATATGAATTATGCTCTATGCTTAATCATTGTTTACTACTTGTATGCTATAGTTATATTGCTAACTAAATTTATATTTATGGAACTGTAAACTGCTAAAATCTGAAAATAAAGGACATACTTTAGGCAAGTTTCTACTATGCAAATTCAGCCACCTATGTACTAGAGTTTCCAGCATGTAGAGTTGCGTGTTTAGGTGAGACGGTTAAGTCGTGCTGAGTGTTTTGCTCATGGTTTGCTGATTAATATGTTTTGCAGGTAACATGGCATATGACGGGTTCCGAAGTGCGGCATCACCCCTCTCGGGTTGTATTGCCAAGCAGAAACCCCACGAGCCACTGCTTTGCTTCGTGTTGCTAGTGTGATGTATTCCGGTCTGAATACTCTCACTTGTGCAGTAGCTAGGTTCAAGTGAGTGTATTATGTATCTTTCGTTGCTTATGTACTCCTCATGTACATTATTTTGAAAACTCGCATATATTATGAAATAAAACTTTGGTATCTTACACGTATTCTTTTCGCGTGTGCTGTTGGGTGCCGCATCGCATAGCACCACCCAATGCGATTTCTGGAATGTTGGGACCCCGGTCCTCACACCCATGGTGCCAATTCCAATATACTCTGGAAGGGGACCTAGCTCATAGTGTCGCATGGAGCACGATGAATTGTCAAATACATCGCGCCTATTTTCCGCAGAGTGCACTCCATGTCTGGTGGGGGAGTCCGGTCGTGGTCACTTCCCATTCGGGTCCTTCGACGGGCTTGGTGGTGGTGTGTTCTTGTAAGCATTATGGTGTTCTTGGTGTGCGTGTAGAAGGGTGGAAGAGTGGTTGTGCGGAGAAGACGATGGCGCGAGCGGGTTATCTTATAGCATCATAGCCGTCTGGTGGTTCGTATCCCCACTCGCACAGTGGTGATGGGATGCGGAGCAGTTTGGATTTAATTTAAAGGACGTGCATGTGCTCCAGGCATTTAAGTCACCATGGCAACTGGCACACACGCTTGGTGCGCCCAGTCGCATCAGCCGTCTATATTAATGGCTACTATGCAGACAGCTCGTTCTTCAAAAACCGCCTGTACAAATAGGTACATTTACACAGGAGGATCGTTTATGTGATCCACTTGTGAAATTCCATTATCACATACAGCTATTAAATCATTCGACAACAAAGGCTGATTTTTTAATGGCCCACCTGTGTAAAAAAATTGTGGCGCCTGTGAAAATGCTTTTTGTAGTAGTGCCAATCGCGCTGGTGCCACAGGGCTTTGCACGAGCTGCTTTCAGTAGAGAAAAGGATCGCCATCTCACTCTCTTGATCACGGTGAAAACCACTCTCTTTTCCATCCCTTATCGATTACATATTTCAGATTATATTCTCGGCCTGATTCAAGTCTTGATGCTAGGTCATCCATGCAATTATGTTTCTATGTATAAATAAATCCTAATCCAGTTAGAAATAAGCTAACAAACTCACACGCGCATCCTCTCAATGCATCAGAATTAAGAACCATCGACCATAGGTGATGTTCAGCGAGTTTTGCCGTTGGCGAACCAAAAACTGGCTAGGTCACCAACTACTGTGGTGTTGAAGTCTGTTTCACCTCCTTTTCAATCCAGTTCTGAGTTATTTAGATTCCCAAGAAGCTTCTACTCCTTTTCCCAAGCCTTTTAGTGGAGAGAAGAGGAAATTTGAACTCATCGGAGTATGTCGAGTCGCCGCTGCCGTTGCAAGAGGCTTTCTGGTTGTCATCAGGTCAAACCAGCAGCACCATCATGCTCAACACCTCGGATTATGGGTAGGCGGCAAGTTTGGGCAGTTTTGGTGCATGGGAGAGCCACGCCAGTGAGCTTGCCGATGGAGCGCCGCCGGGTGCTGCTCGCACGCCGCCCAGGGCGCAAGGTGGAAGAAAGGCTGGCTAGGCTCGCTTGTCGGTGTCTCTGTCTAGTGCGGGGATCATGTGTGGCCAACAGATCTTGTGTGGCTGCGCACGTTACCCTATGGCCAGCTGTGGCCTAAATATAATTGTTCAATTCCAAACAGAGGGCCCGCATTTGAATTAAGTCAAACTTTCTTATTTAGAAATAGTTACATATGTCAATGAAACTTATAAATTCAATTGCTTCAAGTATATTTGCTCCAAAATTTCCAAATAAATTCTGGTAGACTTATCTTGATCCACACTTTGGTGTGATTTTTTGGACATGAAAGTCCCAGGGTTTTTATAATTAATTCATTTGAGCCACATGCTTGGGATATTAAGTAATCCTATTCTGTTAATTCGAAAATTCCCAATTTTGGTCCGAATACTCACTCAAGTACACTTGGTGTCCAGTAAAAAATTTAAGTTCATTGGACTTCATTGACTGGGTCAAATAGTGTTCCAATTTTTTTAAAAATTCAAAAAAATTAACAGAACTATTTCCAGAATCTACCGCAAACTTGTAAATTCAATATCTCCTTGTAGGAAGCTCAGATAATTATGAAACAAATTTTGCTAGAACCAGCGGGACCTCCTACAACCAGATCATCCACTGTCAGCCATGTTAAAGCTCCAGAGTTAGTACCGAAATTCAAAGAAGCCATTTACTTGTTGGAATTTTAGAGATAACAAGCTTCCATGAAAAATCCCCATTCTTGGCCTAGATCTTCATCTTAGAAACTAGTCTCCTCTGTAAGAATCCCAAAACAGATTAAAATAATTTAGCAACAGAAACTGTGTTTTGTGTTTAGTAGTTCATATGCATAGTTTCAATGTCACTTATGCACTCTATGCTTTACATATCATATAGTGACCGAGCTCGAGATGGCCCCTGAAGCACTTGACAACATCTTTCCCAGAGGCTGACTTTGAGTTTGAGTTGCAACCAGGCAATCCGATTTTTGCATTTAAGATTCATTGCGAAGTTTTGAATTTGTATCACTCTTAAGTCAATATTTTGAATTCCATTTTGTCTAAGGTGTATTGATACTCCAAATGCATGACACAAAATCCCATGCAGAATTTTATGTAGGCTTTTATCTTGAAGTGGAGAATTTCCGTGCTAATGTTTTATGGAATCCGGTAGAAGTCGAGTAGTTGGAATCTACTCGTGAGATAGGTTCTACCTCAGGCGGGTTGGTTTATTTAGGAATGGAACATGAGTATGAATCTGAGACCAGGCAGCAGGCTAGGGACAGTGAGACATGGTATCACGAGCATAGCCCTGCCTATGTCGATTGAGGACAGTGAGACATGATATCATATAGTTTCAATTGTACATGCGACATACTGGATATATGGGTACAAGTAAACCGATGTAATTTGTTAACCTTGGTGTCGAGGCATACCCTACCATTTTATAGGAGTGGGCTGAGGGTAGCAAGGTGTAAATCTGCCGGCGGGCGATGACGTTACTGTTTGCTCCGCACGGGGAACTCCTAGCCATTACAAAAGCACCGGCTCGACATTTGGGTGTCGTGTGAAAGGTTGCCACATACGGCAAAGAATTGAAGTGTCACTCGCTCCACTTTCTAAAGCGCGTATGTGTCGTGTTGTTTGGGTGTATACTGATGGCAATCACCGTCCCTCGCGGTTATTTAGGCACTGCTTGTTCACTATGTCATGACATAGTAAATCTGGAAGAAGCCAGAAGAATATGATGTATTGAACTATAATTGCTTTGCAACTATGCTTGTTGTATATTATGCTCACTAAAGTTACATTTTTGAACCATTAACTTGCTGCTAATAAGAAGAATGTAGGGATCAACTTCTAGGCGAGTCGATTATGCAATGTATGCTTCATTTGTTATATGTCCTCCTGCATGTAGAGTTTCGTTCTTAGGCAAGTCGGTTAAGTCTTACTGAGCCATCGTGCTCACGGTTGCTATATTAAGTTATTGTAGGTGAGACGTATGAGGAAGGGCCCTAAGATGATGATATGCCCCCATCTGGATATATCGCCGAGTAGGAGCCCTGCACGCCACTATGATCGTCGACTTGGGTGTTGCTAGTGTGTAGCATCCCTGGGCTGGACGGCTGCACTTTTGCATAGCTAGGATGAGAGTTTAGCTATATGTCTTATCTTCCACTGTATATTAAGTATTGTAAAAGACTAGTGCTGTTTATATCAATAAAACTTTGTATTTTATCATATTCTTTTTGAAAGTGCATCTAGGCACACCCTTGTGGTCTTTGAACGATTGATGACAAACAAGCGATATCCTAAGAAATCTATTGAGTTAAGAGCAGTTTTTGAAGAATGGAACTAATAGTGCAAAAAGGTAAAAATTAGAATCAGGAAGGGAAGAGCACAAGTGGAGAATAGAAGTAAAAAGTAGTTCAAATTGTATAGGGTGTGTGTTGGAGAAACATCCCAAGAGCTCAAGTATTTGCCAAGAAAGTAAGGGCTAAAACTTAATTGAAACCTAGCCAAGCATCGGACTAGTTCAAAAATGTGCGGACTAGTCCGATTCCTCTCTGGGTAGAAAACGAACTAGTCCGATATTGTCTGGACTAGTCCAATATCTCTCTGGTCCCTAAGCGGACAAGTCCTCAAATATGGAGTAGCCTTTCCCTTAACACTTCACATGCACCGGACTAGTCCGATATGTCTCTAGGCACAAACAGAGAAGTTCCTAGCCCCGGACTAGTCCTTTACCCTTCAATTTTCACCAGCAGCGAACTAGTCCGATATTGGCCAGAATAGGTTGATTTCTCTTAGGACACAAAATGGACTAGTCTGGTATCCTTAGTCATATTAGGGTTTCTAGTGTGCTGCACAACTTCACACATATTTCACACATCACACCTGAATAGTCTGGTGTTCCATAGCCGACTAGTCCGGGCATCGAGACCCAAACATTAACTTTTCAAAATGTCTATAAATATGTGATCCATGAGCCCATAGCAACTAAGTAAGAACCCTAGCACCGTGAAACCTCCCAAGAGCACGAAAGCACTACTCTCCAGACATCAAAGGCCCTAAAAAGTTCAATCTAATGGGATTTGAGATTTGGGAAGGGGAGAGCGACGTCTACATGATCTTGAGATGTTGGGGTGATCTCTCTCACACTCTTGCTGTTCTTGTACATCATTTGAGTGGTTTGATCAGTTCTTTCATTTTATCTCGTGGGAGCCTTCAACTTGTAAGTTGCCCCACTAACTTAGTGATTACCCCGTTGATAGTGGTGATCAAGTCAGCCTTCATGGTGACTTGATGATGGAAGGGTTGGTTGAGACCCCACTCTGTGTGAGCTCTTCAACCAGGATGTAGATCCCATGTGTGGGATTGAACCTCGGTAAAAATCACCGTGTCTCATGCCTTTTTTATCTCTTTCATACTAGCAACTAGCTAGGGCACAAAGCGATCGATCTCCTACTTGGCATTAAATTTGTGATCATTGTGTAACTTGGTTACAATATACTCTTGCTAATTTATATAAAGTAGTTTTACAAATTCCACTGCATTGCATCTTTGAGAAAATAGAAAAAAAGTTAAGTGTTTGTCAGTTTGCGTTTACACTAGACAAGCCTGCACCTAACATCGGACTAGTCCAACCTTCCTGGATTTGATCAATTTTTCTAAGTGTTTCAGGAAAATTTCAAAAGCCTATTCATCCCCTCTAGGCAACATTCAATTGGTGTTAGAGCTAGACTCCTCATCAAGTGACTAACCGCTTGGAGAGACTAATGGCCGATGACAAGCAGAAAGAAGTTACAAAAATGCCCATCAACGGAGATGCTCAAAAAGATAAGGTGTTCGATGTACTCAAAGAATATGAGCACGATGATGAATAAGTCCGTCAGCTCAATGCACTTCTAAGGAAGAAGCCATTGAGCCAAAAGGGCAAGAAGGAAGACGGGAAGCCAAACGGGGATAGTCATCAAGACAACTCTTGTTATCCTTTTACTTATGATCTTCTAAATGATAATAAACATTATCTTTCCATACCCTTGGGAAAACCTCCTCACTTCGATGGAAGTGACTACACTATGTGGAAATACAACATGAAAATGCATCTTATCTCACTTAATCCAAGTATTTTGCATACAGTGTGCACAGGCCTAGATATCCCTAATAACGATGAAGAACTCACCTCGGAGCAAGAACAAGCAATTCATTGCAATGCGCAAGCTGTTGCGGTTATCACTTTATCCTTGAGCCAAGAGCAGTTCACTAAGGTGGATGGACTGGAAAGTGCCAAGAACATATGGGACACACTCAAGACCGCACATGAAGGAAATCTCTCCGTCCGCGAAGCGAAGATTGATATGCTTGAGGGAGAATTGGGGAGGTTAACCATCGATGATGGTGAAACTCCTCAAGAAATGTACAATTGAATGAAGACACTTATGATCAAGATTCGCGCCTATTAAAGCAAGAAGTGGACTTATCATGATGTTGTCAAGAGGATGATAAGGACATTCATGCCTCGTAATGTGACTTTGTGCTCAATGATAAGAGAAAGCCCAGGGTTCCACTAAATGACCAACAATGAGGATCTTGGAAAAATTATAAACCATGAAAAGATGGAAAAATAAGCTCAATACGTAAAACAACTTGCAGACCTTACCTCATCCAAGAAGAATGAGGTTGCCCTCAAGGCAATATGCAAACCCAAGGGAAAGGAATCTCGTGAGACACAAGAAGAAGAAGATAGTGACAGTGTAAGCACCGATATGGACGACGAAGAAATGGTGCTCTTCAACAAAACTTCAAGAACATGATGAGAAGAAGAAAAGGTGATAACTCAAGTGAAGGAAAGAATAAAGACAAAGGAAAGTCCAACGCTCTGCATACTTGCTACAACTATGGGGAATATGGGCACTTCATGGTTGACTGTCGATATGAAGACAACAACAAGAAGAAGAAAGAACCAAAGCCAAAAGAAAAGAAAATGTTCAAGAAGAACAAGCAAGCACACCAAGCACACATCGGCAAGGAGTGGGGCTCAAACGACGAGTCCTCCTTTTAAGATGAAGAAGAAAAGGGAACAATTGCCATCAAGAATCCTACAATGAAGTCCACACTCTTCCCAAACGTAGGAAGATGCAAGGACTCCAACCACATTTGCCTCACGGCCAAGGAGGGCAAGAAAAAGGCATATTCATTTATTGGATCAAAATGGGTGCTAGATAGTAGATGCACCAATCACATGATCGGAGAAAGAAGAATGTTCATGGAGTACGAGCAAAATGAAGATCCAAGCGAAGGTATTTAATTTGGGGACAATAGCCAAGTAAAAGTACATGGTAGCTGTAAAATTGCGATATCATCTCAACACTCTCTCTCATGTTCTACATGTTGATTATTTAAATTACAATCTTTGTCCATATCTCAGTTATGTGACAAAGGATATAACTGCTTGTTCACTAATGAGGGTGTGACAATTTTTAAGATAAGGATAACTCAATTGCATTCAAGAGTATGTTGAAGGGAAAACTATATCTTGTTGCCTTCAACAATGATAAATCCGAACTCGACACATGCTTGATTGCAAAGACTAACATGGGATGGTTGTGGCATAGACGGCTAGCCATGTTGGTATGAGGAATCTGTAGAAACTTCTAAAAGTGGTCACATCCGAGGCTTGAAAGATGTTTTCTTTGAGAAAGGCATACCATGTAGCGCATGTCAAGCAAGGAAGCAAGTTGGAGTGCCACAACCAACAAAGAACGTGATGACAATGTCAAGATCGCTAGAACTCCTACATGTGGACCTTTTTGGTCCAATTTCCTAAATAAGCATAGGCGGCAACAAATACAATTTGGTTATAGTTGATGATTATTCATGATTGTATGTTAAATCAGAAATCCAAGGTATCCTCAAGAAGTTCTTGAAGAGAGAGCACAAAATGAATTCTCTTCAACAATCAAGAACATAAGGAGTGAAAATGGAACAGAGTTCACGAATACTAAGGTTGGGGAGTACCTATATGAAGAAGGAACAAAACATGAGTTCTCAGCACCCTATTCTCCTCAACAAAATGGGGTGGCCGAGGGAGAGAGAGAGTCGAACTCTAATTGAGATTGTGAGAACAATGCTAGATGAATACAAGACTTCAGACCGGTTTTGGGCGGAAGCGGTGAAAACAACTTGTCATGCCATGAACGGACTATATCTTCATTGACTTCTAAAGAAGACGCCATATGAACTCCCGATTGGTAACAAACCGAATATTATATATTTCATAGTTTTTGGTAGTAAATGTTACATATTGAGCAAGAAGCCTTGAATTTCAAAGTTTGCTTTGAAATCTGATGAAGGTTTCGAGCTTGGTTATGATTCAAACGCCTACACTTACCATGTCTTTAACAAAACCTCTGATATTGTTCAAGTAGGGCGTGATGTAGTGTTCGATGAGACTAACGGTGCCCAATTGGATCAAGTTGATAAGTGTGTGCTAGGTCAAGAAGAAGCCTCATGTCAAGCATTGAGGAGGAATGCACTTTGTGATATTCGACCACGAGAACAATCACAAGACTCAAGTGCACTAAATGTACCACAACCGGAGAGCAATGATCATGGGGGAGCTTCTACGTAAGACCAACTTCAACAAGATCGAGATTATCAACATAATAATGGAGGCAATGATCTAGGTGGGATGGCAAAAATGAAGAGGAAACAAGACCACAAGTGCCTCACCTAAGAGTACATCAGAGTGTACAAAGTGATCACCCCGTCGACAAAATCATTGGATATATTGCAAAGGGAGTAACAACTTGATCTCATATTACCAGTTATTACGAACATTAGTCTTCTGTTTCTTCTTTGGAACCTTATAGGGTTGATGAAGCATCAGAAAATCCAGATTAGGTGATGGCTATGCAAGAAAAGCAAAAAAACTTCAAAAAGAACGAGGGGTGGGAGCTTGTAGAAATACCAAAAGCAAACATTATAGGCACCAAATGGGTCTTTCAAAAATCGCAAGATGAATACGAAGTGGTGACAAGGAACAAGGCACGACTTGTGGTAAAAGGTTATTGTTGATAGCTGTTAAATTCCAATTTCATCCATCAATATATATCAATTATGTGAAGGAAAAATCATTTCTTGCACACATCACCTTTCGACTTAACCTATTCAACTTCTCCTTGGAAGAATAGTGCATGCAGGCATTTTATGCAGGAAATGAGATAAAAAAGGGGGAGCAAACCTATAAATTATAATCCTAGCCAATCAAGCGCCAACACGTGGCATCACATGGATCAAATAGCCCACATACAGTCATATCCGAGGAGATCCAACATTGTATCACCAATATCAGTCAATGGGACCCAACTAGAAGTCACCCCTAGAAAGCACACTGGAATTCGTCAGAATTCCAGTGCGTCCGAAGTGGTGGTTTGATCGAAGCCTTTCTTGCGCCAAACTCAGTCAACTTCCACGTGTCGACTCTCTATGGTGCCCTGATCATGATGAAGACTGATTCACACGCTTTTGATGACGAGAACTGACCCTTCCCCAGATATAAATAGGACCCCTACCCCTCACTTCTCACACACACCACTTGAGCTTGATTCTATTGTATCCACTATCTTCCATAGTCTTAGAGGATTTTAGTATGTAGAGGGGAAAGCCTCTAGTTACTACAATATATGATAAATAGACCGCCGGGGAAATACATAGATGTTAGGGCCATCAAATATAATTACACTAAAGCTGTCAGTTTTTTCTACTCGACAGATATAAGTCTATAGCCGTCGGTTGAACCGATTATGCTGACGGTCATAATTAAATGTGTTGATCAACAGCGTAGAACCGAGGATCACAATAAAATCTATTGGTGCTCCTACAAAAAATGATATTTAAAAGTTAAACCGTCAGCTCCCAATGCCCGAGTGGGATCCGTTTCCGCGTCTTTGGACCGGATTCCCATCGCTCGACTATTCTCTTTCTTTATTCAAAATTGTGAGTGGGCCTGCTTCCGTGTCCTTATGTCAGCTTGAATTCTCGTCCCGCGACTCCCGCGATGCTTTATTTATTTATTTTCCTCGATCTGTTCTTTTTTCTCGGCTCCCTATTTCTTCCCCGCCGTTGCCCAGCACCTTCGGCAGTGAGCCGCCAGTCACGCCCACTTCTCCCCAGCACCTCTAGTGGTTCAACAACATCTCGCGAGGCCCACCGGTGGCTGCACACGCCCTCCCGGTGCGCCCACCGGCTGCAGCTCGCGACCTCCCGGTGTGGGCCCACGGCGGCTCAAGTGGCCTCCGGGTCAGGCACCGATGGCTCCCGCGGCCACCCAACGTCGACTCCTTCAGCATGCTAGGATTGGCGGTCCTCTATGCGGTCTTTGGTGAGGCGCGCACGCGCTTGGACTTGAAGTCCGAGATGGACTCTGGTTTGAGCTTGGATCCGAGATGCTTCGTCTTTGAGGCCGTGAGGTAGAGCAAGTCCTTATTGGTAGCGTAGGACATGGACACCTATATCCGACGACTTGAAGAGGAGAAGGCAAGATCGAGGTGAAGCGTGAGATCCCACTCTGCACACACCTCCTCGCCGATGTTTAGAAAACCTCCTCCCTTTTTTCCTCCTTTTGGTGTGTGCCTTACCCTTGTGAGGCGGTTGTTCATTTGGCGATGTGGTGGATCTGTTGTGATTGATGTCATGATGGAAGAAACTAAGAAGAAGAAGAAGAAGAAGAACAATCCACCTCCACACCGCAGAGGACGATGGCGTCAAGGACCCGAGGAGGCCAAGAAATGCGGCCTGTTCTTGTGTGAGAGATGTTTATTGTGTAAAATGTGGCCTGTTCTCGAGAGATGTTCATTGTGTGAAATACGGTTCTTGTGTGGAATCTGTTGTTCATTTGTACTAAAATGTACATTGGGTTTGGTGCTCTGCATGAACTAAAAAAAGCAAGTGGGGTGTAAAAGCGCATGGTGCGAAAACAATAAAAAAGCAGTAAAGGTGTCGGGTTGCAGCACGGCCGACAGACTTAAACCAGTAAAAGCATCGGTGCATCGATCGACAGCTTGAATCCAATAAAGACATTGGGTGTCAAAACCGACACTTTTACTCTATAAAGACGTCGGAACCGACGGTTTTAACAGTTAAAAATGTCGATTAAAGAATGTCGGCTAAAGCCGTCGGTACACCGACGACTATAAAATATGACCGTCAGCTACAATAGCTAACCAACAGTTTTAAGGTTGTCATTCTTTTACTCATTTCTTGTAGTGCGTCCCTAGTCCCAATTTGGAAAAGAGTAGGAGTCTCTCTTCCCAATTCAAAATTAGGAAAGGTATGGGTCATGTATTCCTTTTTATATTTGTAACTTTATGCATAATAGAGATGTTATTTTTAGTGTCTTCTTTTATTCATATGCTTGAATGAAGTGTTTCTTATTTGATTGTGGAGTCCATGTATGTGGTAGGAGTAGTCTTTATTATTATGCCATAATAGTCTTATTCTATCATCAAAACACTTCAAACCTCCACTATAGTCTAATTAGTTATGATATGATCATGTAAATATGAATAACTTATGCTATGTCTCAACATTGGTTTAGCAATGTTTAGGTTTGTTATTACCTTAAGATGGCTCGTGCCTAGGCTCTTAAGTTATTTACTTAATATGCTAGCATGGTGCTAGGATAGTTAAGTAGTGTTTGATGTCTCGTAGACCCACAGATTGAAGAGGTAGGCGGTAGGTGGCGACAACCCTATCTGACCTTTATAATCCTCCACGTTCGGCTATGACACATGCTCTTGGCGGGAGTAGCTCTAGTATTGCTAGGAGTAAGCCCGCGCCCGATTTGTTGAACAACTTAGCATAATGATCCACCATTGAAATGCTCATTAGTATCTAACCTAGGCTATATACATATGTATTAGAGGTATTGTAGGAGCAACTCCCTAACTCTAAGTCTAATCTCCCTTGGACCCATTTACCCCCCTTAGAATAGAATGCTCTTGTGGGTGTCACACTACCTCCACTTATCTATTATCCATCCTTACTAGAACTTTACCTAGAGCATTCTACCTGTAACATTTGATGATTTCTACACTTCTACCTAGCCTTACTTTGAGATAAAATAAATGACACCCTTGGAATACTCTTTTAAGGAGATATGCTACACCGATAGTTTCCGTGCGCTTGCTGAATTTATTGTACGTAAGAAACGTCAACATGCATTTCTGACGCTATTGGCGGGGAAGGCAACTGAAGTATTGCATGATTGAGTGAATAAGATAGGACACTGGGTAGGTTTTTAGTATGATAACCCTTGTTTTTGCATTTATGTGTAAATAGGGTAGTGTATGTCTGGTTTTTGCTTGCTAGAAAACATTATTCAAGATCTCAAATCCCTTCTGAGATATCGACCTCGTGTCATTACTCCTCAAAAGCTTCGTGTGGCAAAGCAACCCAGCTCTTTTGCATCAACAATAGATAGGCCAATGGCCCAGAAGACCTTCTTCAGTTTTTTGCTCCCTCTGCTAACAATGTGTCTGTTGGGCCCACTGTTAACACGGGAGACATGGACTTCGAAATCAAGATCAGCCTGATCACTATGCTGGAAGCCTTTATTTTGTGGGAAGGCTAACGAGGATGCAAGTGCTCACCTGCAATAGTTCCTTGAGATCTATAGCACTTTCAAGATCAAGGATGTCTCTCCTGATGCTGTCTGTATTAGGCTGTTTCCGTTCTTCTTTCTTGGGAGAGGGAAACAATGTTTCTATGCGACCAGAAGTGTTGTAGACACTTGGGAGAAGTGTTCTAAAATATTCCTCGCCATGTTCTTTCCATTGGTCAGGACCAATGCCCTACATGGAAGAATTTACAACTTCTAGCAAGATGATAAGGAGTCTATTCTGAGGCATGGGAAAGGTTGCAAGAGTACATGCTATCCTGTGGTGAAGTGTGTGGCAATACCTGTGCCTTAGACTCCCACATCACCTGTGAAGTCTGTGGTGTCACGGGTCACATGGGCAGTAACTGCTAAGAAACTTGTGAGGATGCCCTATACGTAGCCAACAACGGGAACTTCAACAACAATGGCTATCATTCAGGAGGTCAAGGGTGGGACCAACCATGCCCTTTCTTTCAATGAGGGTGCAACAACAACAATGGTAACAATGGCAATCAACCAAACTTGAGAGAGCTTGCCATTAGCCAATTGAAGATCAATGATGCATTATCTATGAAGCTATCGACTAATAACAAGACCCTAGAAAGCATCGACGCCAATATTGAAGGACTATCCTCAGCCTTTAAGAATCAACTGAGTTTCAACAAGATGTTGCAAACTCAGTTGGCTCAACTGGCAGCTGCTGTTCTGCCATTAGAAAATAGCAAGATGCCAGGGCAGCCTGTTGACATTTCCTACGCACTACTAACAATTCATTCCTAGCAGTGGTGCCAAAAATGCCTGTTAATAGATTCTAGATTACACATGTAAATTCGCAAGTGCATGAAATCTATTTATGTAGCATTTGCCCTCTAAGAGTATTCTCATAGGGTGTCATTTATATTCTCCCAAAGGAAGGCTAGATGGAAGTAAAGCAATCATCAAATGGAGAGGATTGGTTGGTCTAGGTAGGGTTCTAGCAAGGATGGATAAATGATAATGTGGAGGTAGTGTGACACACACAAGAGCATTCTATCCTAAGGGTGGGTAAATGAGGTAAAGAGGGACTAGGCTAAGAGTTAGGTAGATACTGCTACTATGCTTCTAATGTACATATACATTGCCTAAGTTAGATACTAATGATCATATTAATTATAAATTCTCATGCTATGTGGATTAACACATCGGACATGTGTTTACTACTAGCAACACTAGGACGACTCCTGCCAAGAGCCTGTGGCATAGCCGAACGTGGAGGATTGCAAAGGACAAATAGGGATGTCACCACCTACTGCCTACCTCTTAAATCCGTGGGTCTACAAGACATTTAACGTTACTTTCTATCCTAGCACCATGCTAGCATATTAAGTAATTATCTTAAGAGCCTAGGCCAAGCCATTTTAAGGCAATGAACTAAATCATCATTGAACCAATGTTAATTCAACACATAAGTGATTCATATTAACATAATCATGTCATAGCTAATTAGACTATAGTGGGGGTTTGTAGTGTTTATGATGATATAATGAGAATGGTATATCATAATCATAAATACTACTCCTACCACATATATGGAATCTACAATCAAACAAGAAATGCTTCATCCAAGTATATGAACAATAGAAGACTAAAGATAACATCTTTATTAATAGTAAAGTCACAAATACAAATAGGAATATGAGAGCCATACCTCTTCCAATTAGGAATTGGTAAGAGACTCCTTCTACTCCTCTCCTACTTGGACTATGGACTAGAGACTCTCCTCTCTACAGCTTATACTCCTCTAAACCTATGGAGAGTAGTAGATACAATGTATGAATACTAAAGTGGTGTGTGTTCAAGTGATGGGTGAGGGGTCATATTTATAGCTTGGAGAAGGGTCGGTTCCCGCCACCAAAAGCGAGTGAATCAGTCACCACTGACTTCTTGAACCCGGGAGGAGCCGACACGTGGAAGTTGACCGGGTTTGGCTCCAGGAAGGGGTCGGCCGAACCACCAAGTTGGCCGACCTGGTCCTGGCTCCAAACAACCTGTGCTTTCTCTAGGTAGCTTCCAGATGGGTCTCATTCACTGATATTGGTGCTACACCATTGGATGGCCTCAAATACTTCTATTTGTGAGTCATTTGGTCCATGTGATGCCACATGTCGGTGCTCAATTGGCTAGAATGATATTTTATAGGATCCATCACCTTGTTTCACTTCAATTCTGTGTAAAATACTTGCATGCACTAATTTATCCAAGGATAAGTGGAAATAGGTTAAATAGAAAGGTGATGTGTGCAAGAAATGATATTTCCTTCACATAATTGAGTTATATTGACAGGTGAAATTGGTATATAACAGCCGTCAACAAACTCTCCAAGCTTATCCTTTGCTCACCCCGAGCAAAATCAAGACTTTAGGTTGATGATCAGGAGTTGCTTCAATATTCTACTTTTCAAAAGTACCATGTGCACAACAAAATACTCTAACTAGTATTGCAAAAATTGGCATGGTACTTCACCCATCTAAAGTCATTATGGGACTTATGCCATATCCTATTCATGGGTGGTTGAAAGATAGAACAGCAAATGGAGCACACATACCCTAGAAATCAAGTTCCACTCAAATTCTAGAGAGTTCAGTTTAAATTATAAGTATCTCAATTTGATTCTCTCGGTCTCTCCTTTATGTGTGGTGGAAATATATCCTCACCAAGGCATTTTGCCAAAATTCATCCTACCTCTACATAAGGTTTGTATGTGGAGCTTGGTAGGGAATATTGTAGTCATATTTGCAACACATAATATTGCTCAGTCGAAAGAGCAACCCTTAGGAGAAATTGATTCAAAACAATTTGATTCAAGAGTTGTGCATGTGTGACGAAATGGAGTGGATGTGGATATTGAGATGACTCCTTTTTGAGTGGACTCTCTTATTTTGTAGGGATGAAACATTGCTACTTTTCTTCTCCTTTTTTTCTCTCATGCTTATGATGTATGCATGCAGTTTCTTTTTTCTTTTCTTGTAGCCTTGTTTTCTACTCCCTTTTAATGCAATAAATTTCGGAGAGAGTACTAGCATGAATGGTATGGTGTTTCTCTTTTTATTGTAGGATTATTGTATGATGGGATTTTGCTTACTTCTAGTGTAGAAGTAGAGCATGTGCAAGTGAAATCTTGAATTCAAAAATTAATGAATAAAATCTCACATAGGTCTATACTAGTTTGACAAAGCTCAATGTGAAGGCAAATAGCGTATGAATAAGGTGTATCATTGTAATATATCACATGGCTTTGGTAGGTATTTCCGATCAAATGAGAGTAACCTAAATATTTTTAAAATTTTATCCGTAAATCCAAGTTTCACTTTCAAACTAGAAATAGCAGCCCAATCACTATATCATATCTCACAACAACATAAAATGGATTAAGATTTTGCTACCCACAATTTACAAATCAAGGCAAAAGAAATTTTAGCCAACGAGAGCAATATGTTGGAGTGTAGCGAGTTGTAAACTAGGGACTTAGGAAAATTAAAACAGAGCAACTATTTATCATTTCATCTATGTGAATTCCAAGTCATTCTTACCGCACATCATTTATTTTATTTGAAAAAAATCTATCCTACTTTTTTTATATGCAAGGTGGATGATGGTTGAATGGAAAATAAATATGCAAAGGGGTTGATACAATTTACCTCAAGTGGGGGTCCTCCCCCAAGCTTGTTCTTCACTCACCTCCGTGATGAGGGTTGAACCCTTGATGATGGAAGTATGCCGCGAGATCAGCTTGTTGTTGTCGTAGCGTGGTGTTTAAGTTGGTGAATTGATCGTCTATGTGTTTTTGCCAGTCTTGGGTACCTTGGACATGTCCTTGGAGAGTGTTTTAGATGTCACCCGTTCTCACTTCAAGCTATTCCATACGTCTAGTGAGATCTGTCATTCCTTGGCTATAGTCACGATGACTTCTAGCCGAAGAGGAGCGACATCTTCTCATGGACGTTGGAGCCAAGCTGCTAGAGCTTGAAGTGGATAGGGGTGGCTCCCTTGTGACCTGGCCATTCATGCAAATATGGAACTTCTGTCTCATACGATGGAGGTTGAGTCCATCTGGGTGCATCACCCGTTGGGTTCTCTTCCTCTTCGTACTCATAGACTGTAGAGGTTGTCGGGGGCATGTCCGCTCTCATTGCACGACTTCTAGTTACCCTGCGAGAGACATTACTTCTTAGTACTTCCTTGATGGGAAGAAGGTCAATGGTTAGCTTTCGGCATTTGTACAAATGATAATCTGGGCTAGGTAACCGAATTTCATTGACAAAGCCAGGATAATAAAATAACAAAGAGCCATCTTGATCATGCTTAATGGTATATCCTTGTGCTAAATAATCTTCATCAATTAATTCTCTTTCATTTTCAATAATGAAGAATATTCAAGTGCTCCTACCCTAGTAGCAATACGAGTAATCAATGAAGTGCATTCAATTGGCCATGCTCTTGGAATGTAATATAACCATTGTGTCATCATGGCAATAACTGGAGCAACTTTTATCTTTTAATCATGGTAAATAAAATTTTCAGCTCATCATCACGCACTACCCTTACGTCTCCTCTAGAGAACATAGTCATAGCCACACATCTATGCATGAAGCGTAAAGTAGGGTTGTGTAAGTGGCTTCTCCTAGGTGCACTACATCTGACCTCACGTTAAATCTTGTCAAAAACTATGTTTGTTAAACTTAGGCAAAACATCTAAAATCTAGCAAACAATGTCTATGGAAGCATATGATTTCACTTAATTCTTTACATAGGATGATGTACTCTTTTTGAAATAATCTAAAAGTGATACCATCAAATCATATTTTGAGTGTGCAATGGAATTGTATGGAGAGAAGGCATGAACCTCTCTCTTCTATGTGAGGAATGTTTTCCCATCCTAGTGGATGCCAAATGGAAATGAATTCAGAATCCATACCTATTTTTCAGATCAAATACGGATCATAAGCTTTCGTATGAGAAAACCCACGATCTTGGAGGAGCTTGCGTGCTTGATCTTCAAGTTCACTTTGTATGTCGAGGTCATCATCGTGAAGAAGTTGATGAGGGTTGCTTCTCTCACCCATAGGAGTGTCTTCACCTATACTGCTCCTCCATGAACTTGGTGTAGCAACAGAAGAGGGGCGTGCACTTGAGTCTCCACCATGGCTTGAGCTTGCAGCCTCCTTCCTCTTTCCAAACAACCTCTTCATCCCTTTCATGGCCACAACAAACGAGAACACCACAAGGCAAAAACTCAAAAGTGGTGATGTTAGTAGAACCAAATTCCACAACAAATTTTTCCTTGAAGAGCTTGAGAGCAAATTTAAAATGCAAACAAAAACAAATTCTTTTTGACTTGGGAATTGATCAAGAGTACTTAAATGAAGAGCAAGAAAAACAATGTGAGCAAGAGTGGCCTTGGGGAGGTATGAAATGAGGTGATGCGTGAGGAGAAGTTGTGAGGGTCGGGGTCTCGACATTCCTGGAATCGCATTGGGTGGTGCCGTGTGATGCGGCACCCAACAGCACATACGAAATGAATACGTGAAACATACCAAAGTTTTATTTCATAAGATATACGAGTTTACAAAATAATGTACATGAGGAGTACATAAGCAACGGAAGATACATAATACACTCATTCGAACCAAGCTACTGCATAAGTGGCAGTATTCAGCCCAGAATACCCCACACTAGCAATACGAAGCAAAGCTGCGACTCGTGGGGTTTCCGCCTGGCAATACAACCCGAGAGAGGTGATGCCGCACTACGGAACCCATCTTATGCGATGTTACCTGCAAAATATATTAATCCACAAACCGTGAGCATAACGCTCAGCGAGACTTAGCCGTCTCACCTAAACATGCAACTCTACATGCTGGAAACTCTATTACATAGGAAGCTGAATTTGCATAAAGGAAACTCGCCTAAAGTATGTCCTTTATTTTCAGATTTTAGCAGCAGTTTATAGTTCCATAAAAATAAATTTAGTTAGCAATATAACTATAACATACAAGTAGTAAACAATGATTAAACATAGAGCATAATTCATATCATTCTATTATTCTTAATTTACTACGTCATGACTCAGCGGACAAGTATGCTCAATCCATAACCGCGAGCGACGGTGATTGCAATCAATGACAACCCGGAATGCATGACACATACGCCCGTAAGGAAGCCACGTTGGTGTGCTTCACTCTATGCCATATGCAACCACTTTTCACAAGAGGCCCTAATATGGAATCAACTCTCCATCCCGAGCAAAAGGTCCCCTACACGGACACGTCGAAGTTGCCGGTAGAAGATTTACACCTTTATGCCTTCTCAACTCCACTGAAAGACAGTGGAGAAGTTTCCACACATAGGTCTATGAGTTACACGAGTTTTCTGGGTCCCATATACCAATATGCATCTGGTGCAGCTCAAACTTGCCCAACTGGACCGCACACGGATCGGTCCTCAATCAACACGGGCAGGACTACACATCCTACCCCGCTGCCCAGTCTCATATTCATTTTCATAAGTCATTCTCTACCAAAAACCAATCCCATGTGAGGTGAAACCTATCTCGCGAGTAGATTCCAACTACTCGAGTTCTACCAGATTTCAATACAATATTTAGCACAGCAGCAACTACACCAAGGCTTAACAGCTACCCAAATACTCCATGGGTGTTCTGGTTCTGCAAGTGGAGTATCAAAATCATCTAGACTTAATGCACAATTCATCTCCAAGACATATTGTGATACAAAGCAAAATTTTATAAAAGCTCTTAAATGCAAACTAGGTCTTGCCTTGAGTTGTGACTAAGTAAATGTCAGTCTATTAGCAAATTGATCCTCCGAGTAGAGTTTCTGGTCAATCCTTTTCATCTCATCCTTGCTGCGGCTCCAGAACCTCCTTGCTCGCAGCAGTCAATGTGGATTCCCGTCTCCTCCATATGGTGCTCCTCATCGAACTCCTTCGTCCTGATCACTATTCGATATGAAATGCATATAAGTAGAACACAACTAGTAATGTAATTAGTTAAGATGTTTATACTTGATAAGGATTAAACTTAGACAAGAATGAGTAGTATGTCTCTGCTGTACAAGGGAAAACAGAGGAGAAATAACTGGACACTTATGGATTATGATATCAAGTGAGATATGCTTCATATGAAAGAATATAGCTTAGTAAGGAGGCAAACCATATGGTTCTTAAGAGAGAAACTAATCTGCTGTACAAAGAGTACAGAGTGGATTACAACAGTAATCAGGTTGTGCTGGGAAGGATTGATTCCACAAAGTTGATTGGGAAGAATAGTGAATATGAATTTCAAATGGGACACTCATGTAGTGGAGAAACCAAAATAGGTGATTCTGTTGATGATCAGGCCTAATGAATTCGGGATTTTTACAGTAGCCAATACTGGTCTAATGGAAAATGTTTGCAAAGTTTCAGCTCAAGCAAAGGAATGAAGTAATCTCTAGAATCCAAACAAGGTTTTGATTTATCTGAATTTTTATCCTAAATCTGGAGATTTATCACTGACAAAAGTTGGTTTTCTGCTTATAGTGGGTCAATAAGAGTCTAACAGAATTTGTTTCACATTTTTCTAAGCTTCCTAGAGGGAGATATTGATTTTTGAAGTTTCTACCAATTGCTGAAATTGTTTCTGATATTTTCTAGTATTTTTGTGGACATAGAGGAAAACCTGATATTTAAACTACCTTAAGCATAGTTTATGGGAATGAAATTTTACTGGAAGTCAGTGATTACTTAAGGAGTAATTTGGCCAAGTTTGAGAATTGTTTAATAATTGGATCTTCTGTAATTATTTTACAAAGGTGTAAGGCTAAATGGAATTTTACAGAAATCCCTGTTGCTTTTCAAATCAATTAAACTAGACCATAGCAAACTAATGGCAATATAAGAATAACAAAATTTATTTGACTATTTTTGGTGTTCCCGACAAGGAGTAGTGATTTTTCCAAGATCTTCTATTTTCTGCAATTATTTTTCTTTTGCAAAAGGACTTGGCTGTTGACAGTGGGTCCTAGGGTCTGAATTGGGCCAGTAGCAGTGAAGCAACATGATAGGCTACATTCCTAACTGCACAGCCGCATAGGATCCACGCCACAAATCGATCCGGGATGAAAAACACTGTCTGACAGATGGGGCCTACGGGCGGCTTCTTCTACCTCAAGTCGAAGGGGCTCAGGCGGTGGTGCCTGGCAACACGCAATGGAGGCCCCTCGCCGGACTCCACTAAGATGTTCAGATCTTGCTGAAACTAGCCGCAATAGGGTAATGACGTGTGGGAAACACTAAGGACAGGTTGCCTTGGGCTGGCAGTGGCCGGAACCCAACCTGCGACGGCGTGGTGGTTTGGACTCAACTCCGGTGACCTCTCATCTCCTCGGAAGTGGCTTAAACAACACGGAGCTTGCCCCAAAATAACCAGAGTGACATGGAAAATCCTAAACCGATAAAAAATTGAGATGTAAAGGCTGGAAACCACAAGTTCGTCGATAACCTAGGTCATAGACTTCGGCGGATAGGAAAACTTAGAATTTTGCATGCTCGGTGGATAAAATTTCATAAAGTTTGATCTGGGAGGTCAGTGGGGACATGAGGAATATATTTTTTTTAATTCAATCAAAGAATAATTAGATGTGGAAACGGAATTGCGTGGCCGAAGTTCCTCTGTTCTTGAGAATGCTCAAAGCAAGAACTTTCAATAGGGCTAACCGGTGCTAAGACTGGACTAGGACCCGTTACAGAAGTGAACTGGGGTGTTAGCACACCTTTTAATGAGCTTGGTTGCCTGGGAGATGGGTCGAGACGGCCAGACGCCGTGGAAGAAAACGGCGGCCGGTTTAAACTTCGAGAAGAAAAATGTCGGGCGCCGTGGCAGATGAAGGAGGACGCCGTGGCCTTGCCTCGGGGATGGAGATGGAAGTCTTGCGCGCACGCCTGCAGCTCGAGCTTCATCGATGACACTTCACAGCAGAGGGCGGTGGAAAATAAATGGCCACCGCCGAAGCCTCTGTTTCAGTGTTATAGGGAACCGAGAGAGAGAGGGTGAGAGAAGTGGAGTACGTAGTCTTGGCATGGATGAGGGCAAGCTCTGGTGCGCTGTGACTAAGCTGTTTGGATTGGGGAGGTGGCGCATGCAATGCAATCGGTGGCAAGCTGAGGTTGAACAGATCACGTGCATATTGTCGGTAAGTCTTTTGTTCCATAGACATGTGGGATCCACTGCTCAAGCAATTCACTTCCTCTGTTAAATCCAAATGCTGTTCAAGTATTCTTCAAAAAATTTGAAACTTGGTAGCCAAGTCAATTCAGGTGTGGACAGTTCAAATATGAAATCATATTTGACATTTGACAAAGTGGTCAGTGGAAATTGAATTCAGATTTTAATTTGAATGGTCTCATTTGAACAAATTGAACTAATGGCAAATGTGGTTCAAAATTCACCAAACCTGGCAGACTAGGTAATTTAGTCATGAGAAACACTTTAGTGAATTAAAATTTGGAGTTTGAATGTTGGACTTGGATATTTTAATTTGATTTTTAAATTCCCATTTATAGTTTACACACCTAGCCTTCATGAGCACTATGGACCAATTAAAATGTTTTCCCTCTCTCTAAATGGATCCTTGAACTGAGGTTTACACACTAAAGTTTCTAGGAGTCCTATTTTGCCCTCATTTGTTAGTTAACCTAGCTCATTTGAATAGAACTTCTATTATTTTTTAATATTTGTTATTTTCATTGTGGGCTTTTACAATCCTCCCCCTTAAAGGAATCTCGCCCCAAGATTCTAAGGAAGGAAAAAAATGAATGGAATAGGTAATGATTGCTAAGTGGATATGCTAATAACTTGGACTTATAGGAATGGATAATAATCTTCTCATCTCCATGTAGTGTCTTCGAAGATGCTGTTACTTGAGTACGACGGGGTTCTCGAACATTGTATTTGATTGCTACAGCTTTGAATCTCTATTTTGATAAACTTGACGGGGTGCTCGAGCTTCCATTAGCATCTTGCAATGCTTTCTTTAACCTTGAACAGAGATACTTTACTGTCCTAATCTGGACTTGAATAATCAACCTTTGCTCTTTGCTTCTTTTGATCATCTTGATACCTTTAAACTAGACATACAATTGTTCTTGTGTTCCTTGCCTTGTTTCACACTAATCCATACATAGTTCATGTAGTATATTTCCCAAACAAGAATCAAGGTATTCCATGAGAATAGCCATGGATCACTAAACTTGCAAGGGATTAGTATCCCAACATGTAATGAAGAACTGAACTCTTTGCAGCATCATAAGAGAATATAAATGCAATTTCTCTTATGTCTTCAAAGTGCGAAGACACCCTACATAAAGCTCAAGATCACTCTAACTGACTTATCTATTTCTTCGTTGTACTTCTTTCAAAGCTCTTCTCAGGTTGTAGTAGTGGAGCTAAAGATCTTCACTTGGAATAAACGAGCTTGTCGTTGAGGTTGATCGAATACATCTGTTCAACTTGGGTGCATGCCTTCCCCATTAAGTTTTGAGCTAGGAGGTCAAGAAACTTGCTCCAATTAATAGGCATTGGAAGGTGATATGCAACTCAAGGAAGTGAAACTAAACTTGAAAGAATTGGAAATTTCAAACTGATTCTGCTGACTAACTCACTGTCTAGATTGACCAGTTTGCACATAATCGAGCTTTTGAGCTAGCTAACAGTAGACTCAGCCCTAAAGATGATAAAAAAAAGTTGTAGTTAACATCAATACGTTTCCAAAAAGTATTGGTGTTCCACCATATCCGTTCTGGTTTAGGATATCTGGATTTCCACAATCGATAAACTTTCTGGAGACTTGCAACAGCATCCCATTTGTAGGTACCCACTTTGATTCAATTGTTTCATACATTTCTCTTTTAAATTCGACAAAACTCAAAACTAAAAAGTTGTAGTATAACTTGTAATATTCTCAGAAATGTAACATTTGACTCTTAGTGATTTTTATTCTGAAGGTTATGGGCAAATTACAGAAAAGTACAGAAACAGTTCCCAGATTTGGGGTTTCTGTACAGTTGGTGGTGTTCTGGACTTTTAACCACTTTAGAATGGGATTCTGGCCTTGGAGTGAATATAAAGATCGTAGAGGACTTCCATATATTTACATTTTGTATTATGTTTCCTTCATAGCATTTCTGGTTGGAGAGATATAGATTTTTAAAGTTGGACAAAGTTCCCAGATTTTTGGAGAAATTTTGACAGCACCTCCTTTTTTTATGGTTGTTTTGTCCACAGGTTTTCATACAGATATATTCAAAATTTAACAGAAATTTAAATTAAAACATTGTTATAAATGTCGTATGGTTTCCGGGAATGTATCATGTGAATCCATTCGATGTTGCTACTAAGAGATATGACAAAAATAGCAAACAGTCCAAAAACTGTCACAGTTTCTGTCTAGATTTGACGGAGTTTCGAATTTCGAATTTTGAAATTTTGAACAAGTAATAGATGGATTATGCTCTCAAGATGGAGATACAAGTTTTAGTGGACTCTATTATCTTTTTAAACATGTATGGTACATCTTCATTGGAGATTTCTACTGGGAGTTATGGCTTTTCAAAATTAGGTCTTTTCTGGCAGAAAACCGGGCTCTCTGTTTTTTTGAATCATGTGAGTTCAAAACCTACTCCAATTTTGAAACTTAGTTCAAAATCAGAGATAAATAGATAATAAATGTAATATTACACCTTCTTGAATTCATTTTACAGTGATCTTCATAATGCATTGATGGGATACATGTCGGTACTACGTGCCTCACAAAAGTGAAAATACAAACCCGATTATGTCCACCTCCTTCAAGGTGTGCATGCCTCGCTGGCGGGTATGGAGACGCTCGTCTCTCCAAACCATGTTTGACACCATATTTTAAATCAAATCTTTAGCTTTGGGCACCATCAATGAGAAGAAGGCTCCTCCAGCAGCATCATCAACATGGTCACGGGCAGAAGGGATCAGCCTGTTGTAGGAGTTTTGGATAATTAGCCAATCATCCATCCCATGGTGGGGCAGGCTAGGACATACTCCTGAAGCCTCTCCCAAGCCTCGGGAATAGACTCCTTGGCATCTTGCTGGAAGCTGGAAATTCTTCCAAGTAGGATATTGGTCTTACTCAATGGTAAAAACTTGGTGAGGAATGTCGTAGAACACTTCTCCCAAGTGTCTTCAGCACATCAGCTCGCATAGAATCCATGTTTCGCTCTCTCAATAAGAGAGAATGGAAACAGCCTAAGACGGACAACATCAGAAGATACGTCCTTGATCTTAAAAGTGCTACAGATCTCAAAGAACTATTGCAGGTGAGCACTTGCATCATCGTTAGCTTTTCCACAAAATGGGTTGGCTTGCACCATAGTGATTAGACCAGTCTTCATTTAGAAGTTCACGTCTCCCGAGTTAACAGTGGGCCTAAAATACACATTGTTACCAGAGGGAGCAAAAAACTCAAGAACGGTGTTCTGGGCCATTGGCGTTCCAGTCGTTGGTGCAGTTGCGCTAGCTTGCTTTGCTGCTCGAAGCTTTTGAGGAGTAACGACACGAGGTTGATCTCTCAGAAGGGATTCAGGATCTTCAACAAAGTTTTTTGCCAAGCGAAAACCAAACATACTCTACCCTGTTTTCACATAAAATGCAAAAATAAAAAGAGTTATCCTACAAAAACATACCAGGGTCCTATCCTATTCACTCAATCATGCAATACTTCGGCTGCCTTCCCCAGCAATAGCCAGAAATGCTTGTTACCATTTGCTACGCACTACAAACAATTCGTTCCTAGGAGTGGTGCCAAAAATGTCTGTTAATAGATTTTAGATTACACATGTAAATCTGCAAGCGCACAAAATCTATCGATGTAGCATTTACCCTCTAAGAGTATTCCTAAAGGGTGTCATTTATATACTCTCAAAGGAAGGCTAGATGGAAGTAAAGCAATCATCAAATGGAGAGGCTAGGTTGGTCTAGGTAGGGTTCTAGCAAGGATGGATAAATGATAATGTGGAGGTAGTGTGACACACACAAGAGCATTCTATCCTAAGGGTGGTAAATGAGGTAATGAAGAACTGGGCTAAGATTTAGGTAGATACACCTACTATGCTTCTAATGTACATATACATAGCCTAATTAGATACTAATTATTATATTAATTTTGAATTCTCATGCTAAGTGGATTAATACATCGTGCACGGCTTTACCCCAAGCAACACTAGGACGACTCCTGCCAAGAGCTTGTGGCATAGCCGAACGTGGAGGATTACAAGGGACAGATACACTACCAGGATTCCAGGTTATTGCAACGAAAAAAATCGTTGCAATAGGTTGAAATTCATCGCGATAGGTTGTTGTTGCAACGAAATATAACGTCCCAATAGTTTTTCTGACTCGTGGCGATAACAACCGTGGCAATAGGTTATTGCGACGACTTGACATCTGTGGCAAATAGTATGGTATTTCGACGACTCCACGTTAGTGGCGAATAGTATGGTATTGCAACAGTTTAACGTATTGCAACGATTTAACGTATTAAGACGAAAATATCGGTGTTGCAATGATGTCACATTCGTGGCAAATAGTATGGTATTGCGACGACTCCACGTTGGTGGCAAATAGTATGGTATTGCAACGGTTTAACGTATTGTGACGATTTAATGTATTGCAATGAAAATAACGGTGTTGCAACGATGCCACATTCGTGGCAAAAAGTATGGTATTGCAACGACTCCACGTTCGTGGCAAATAGTATGGTATTGCAATGTTTTAACGTATTGCGACGATTTAACGTATTGCAACAAAAATAACGGTGTTGCAACGATGCCACATTCGTGGCAAAAGTATGGTATTGCAACGTCTCCACGTTCGTGGCAAATAGTATAGTATTGCAACGATTTAACGTATTGCGACGATTTAACGTATTGCAACAAATAATATGTTATCTGCAACGATTTCACATCTTTGGCGATAAGTACGGTATCACGATGATTTCATACTCGTGGCGAATAGTATGGTATCGCGACGTTTTCACATTCGTGGTGAATAGTACGGTGTTGCAACGATTTCACATCCGTAGCGAATAGTACGGTATGGCAACATTTTTACATTCGCGGCGAATAGTATGTTGTTGCAACGATTTCACATCCGTGGTGAATAGTACGGTATCGCGACGATTTCACATGCATGGCGAATAATATGGTATCGCGACGTTTTCACATCCGTGGCGAATAGTACGGTATCGCGACAATTTTACACTCGTGGCGAATAATATCGTATTGCGACGTTTTCACATTCGTGGCGAATACTATGGTGTTGCAACGATTTCACTTCCGTGGCGAATAGTACGGTATCGCGACGATTTCACACTCGTGGCGAATAATATGGTATCACGACGATTTCACAGCCGTGGCCAATAATACGGTAATGCAACGATTTCACGTTCATGGCGTATAGTACGGTATTGCAACGATTTCAAAACCGTGACAACACTATTGTATTGCAACAATTTCTGATGTGTGGCAATAGGTTCGTAATGCAACATATTCAAATCTGTTGTAACAGAGTCGTAATACGACGTTCTCTGGGTGGTGGCAATAGCAGTCTAGTGCAATGCTTTTTTGGTCGTAGCCAAATGTTTGTAGTGCAACGTTTTATAATTTGTGGCAATAGCTAGCTTGCTATTGCAACAGTTTATTTTCGTCGCAATAATCTGTTAATGCCACGTTTTATAATTAGCAGCACTAGAATCCTAATGCACCAGGTTTGAAAATTAGTGGCAACAGAATCAATTTATTCGCACACGATACGTTTGTCGACTTAACAACAAACATCCAACAATTGATGCAACACTCAAGGACCCTTGTGTCGTTGCGAGACGATGTTATTTACAGTTTTTTCAGGTTGCAACATTGTACCCAGTAAAAGAGCACCGCGACGAGTTGTAGTATTAGGAATAGTTTCTCGAACATCCAACTTTGACTTGGTGCGAGCAGAAGCCTTTTGTGGAGTTGCTGCTAGCCGTTGTTGATTTTACAAGCTCTCCATCATTCTGCGGATGTCTGCTAGCTCCTTTTCTTGCCGTGCAGAATTGGCTGCCATCTGATCATGTAAAGCCTGGACTTCCTGGTTGAGCTGTTCATTTGCCTGGACGAAGCCATCCATTTGGGAGGTCATATAATCATTTCTTCCTTCCAACTCTTGCACCTGAGAGCTGAGCTCTTCATTTCTATTTTGCAAGGATCGAACTTGCTGGCCGAGCTGGTCAGACATCTGGATACGCAGTCTTTCAGAAACATTAGGTTTAGCCATAAAACCACGCCCCCGAAACTGTGATCCTTCAGAACCGGTTGCTAAGTAAGCTGGAAGATGTTGTTTCTTTCCTCATCTGGGATTGGGACTCCCAGCTCAACTTCCTTGACGTTGATTTGGGCATGTGCCTGGGTCTATATACAAAAAGAAAAGTCACATGTACATTGCAAATATTTATTTAAATGGGGACTGTGTGAAGTGTTTCTCACATGTACAGCTTCTGCCTGCTCGTTTGCCCATTGACCGTTCTTCACATGGCTTGCCTCCCATAGTTCTATGTCATCGGGTTCTTTTCCGGTCTCTAGGTCTCGCTACATCAAATACAAGTAAAATTTGATTGAATGATTGCAGTGCAAAGTAAAAGCATGATTTAGTTTTATACCTTCTCGTAACTAAGTTGGGCGTAGGATTTCGAGCCAAGCAAGTGTTTTGTCTTTTGAGTACTTCGATTTCGTGAATTGGTTCTGCTTATTGACTGCAAATTTAAGAATTAATTTCACGAATGGGTGTTATCAAATAGTTTTTGTAGGATATGAAGGTATTAGAAAGCTAGCTGATCTTGAATCGCTCGGACCCAAAATAGTCCATAAGTGCCAACCAATCGGAATCTCCTACGTCAACAGGCTTGTTTTGTATACGTTCCTCATCGATCGAATACTTCTTATAGGTGGCATGCAATGTTGATTGCCACCCCTTGTAGCGCTCACCAGCAATCTTCAATATTTTTCTTCTGGTATCATCTATGTCCTCCAAGTGCTAGGCCTTCTGTACATTGTATATCACACTGTTATAAACGTACAAGATGGAGGCCGCTAGAAAAAAATACTTATGTGGGGTGTCACAACACTAACCAGAATGTCTCTCACTATATCGCTCTTCGAAGTATCGCCAACCTCTGCCCACTTCCTTACACCAGCGAGGGGTGCATTTTTTTTTGTTGTAATAACCACATCATCGACAAAGCGCCGCTGATTAGGACCAACCGCAACACCCAACCTATCAGACCACTGAATTTGTAGCTTTCGATTCTGATCATTCGTTCTATTTGTAGATGCTAGATAGCGCAATTTACCAACCTTAAGTCCTTTAGCAACCCCTCTTCCAAACTTCTTTCCTTCTGTTAGTGTCATTTAAACGGTAAATGTTTAAAGCAAATTAGCAACTGACCAGGCCTAGTATCATGTACAAATAGTGTGAAAGAAGAAGAAGTCTGATGTTTTACCATCTTCAGGACGAGTGCGGCAAATACGAGCATGGGAACATCGCGTCGCAACAGCATTTTGCTCCATATTGGGCGATGCATCGACTTGTTGACTTCTTTGTTGCTTTTCATACCCTACAATCAGGCATCAGGCAGTAGACAGTGGCGCTACAGCACCCGTAGTACTGCAGAGGATTTTCAGTCCAGCTGCGAAGCAGACAAGATAGTAGCTGGCGATGCTAGAGAAAGAGAGGGTTCGCCGGGTGCAAATCCTCTGCAGTACTACCGGTTCGGTCTGACCGACATCAGCAGGAGCGCGTCTCGAGGCGAATTGGTGGCAGGGTGAGTCATGGACGTCAGCGGTATTAGAAGGTAGAGGATGCAAGACAGATGAGGCGGGCGGCTTGCGATGTTTAACAAAGCTAGGGTTTGGTCTGGCAGTGCAGTGACCACATTTAAGTCAGAGGATCGACGTCCAGATCACACGGTGATCTCACGTGACTTACGTTTTTACTGCAGGCGATGTAGTAAAGATCCAATGGTGTGATTCCGTTGGATCTTTACTGCATCGCGTGCAGTAAAAACGTATAAGTCAGGTGATCTGCGTCCATTTATATCACCCCGGAGCAAGTATCGAGGCTAGGACAGTGTGGGCGGATCTAGGAATTAAATTTAGGTGGATTGCATACTGATATTTTGCTCTGTATGTTAGCATCTCGCCCTAAAGTGCTACTAGAACGGATACATGAATATAATCTTGCGTTAATTACCAGACATCAGCAACACATTTGGCAGTGTAAAAAACGGAATTGAGATCATATAAGCAGCAATGAACCCTCATGTACATGCATCTCTAAACTATATGATGCTAACATTTATTAGTGGATAGGGGTTAATGATATTGGACTATTTTTTCCAGGGTATGCCATGTCATATGGGGCATAGCATGTAGGTATGCCGTAATGGCCAGGGGTTTGCGGGCGGCGGGGTCATCATGGCACGCGAAGGATGGGACGTGGAGATGGAGGGAGACGCGTCGGGGAGGACAGTGAAGTGACCACCAGCAGGGCGTGGGCGCCGGCCGGTGCCGAAGTGACTGGGGGCGACATGGGTTTGCAAGCGGTGGGGTCATTATGACACGCGAAGGATGGGACGTAGCGATGGTCGAGGGAGACGCATTTCTAAGGATAGTGAAGTGAGCAGCAGAAGGGCGTGGTCGCCGGTGCTGGAGTGGCGGCGGCGAGAGAGCCCAGCGTGCGCGTGTAGGCATCAATAAATCACGCCATCACATATACTCACCAGCAGGGCGTGGGCACCAGCCGGTGCCTGAGTGACCGGCGGCGACAGTGGTTTGCGGGCGGCGGGGTCATCATGACACGCAAAGGATGGGACGTGGCGATGGTGGAGGGAGGCGCGTCGGGGAGGAAACTGAAGTGAGCAGCAGCAGGGTGTGGTCGCCGTTGCCGGAGTGGCCGGCGGCGAGAGAGCACATCGTGCGTGTGTAGGCATCAATAAATCACGCCATCACATATACAGATTAACTGTTAACTAGGACTAGGAAACTACAATCGCAATGCTAAAATATTTAGTAGAGCGTGGTACATATTTATACTCGTAGTACCAGCATGGGATGACGAATCTCGGGGTTCCTGAGCATCAGGTGCTGCAATATTCTCTGCATACGATGCAAAGGAATTAACGTGTTATAAATATGTGTATTTTGATAGTAAACACATTTATAGTTATACCAGGTGCTTGTTGCCCATCACGATTACTTGTAGACGACATGACGGTTTGGTGTCTTGTTCCTAAAGTAAAGAGTATATATAGTAAGTAACAGTGATAACGTCAGATTACATGAGGATGTGTATTTTAGATCGGGCGGTGTGGTTGCTATGAACTTAAAATGTTTCTTTTGAATGGAGGAATTAGAAATGAAGGAGTAGGAAATAAAACCGTACAATCCGAGAAAGAAAAACAAGAAAAACGTGTATAAACCGTGGGAACTGAAAATCTTAGGAATACAAGTTTGGAACACAGGAATGAGAGTACAACATTGGGAGTGGTTGATAAGATAACCCTGGCGTTATTTATTTCTAAATCAAGAAATTACATAGTACATGCGGTTTTTAATAGTTATCATTCCTGACATGGAAATGTACTAGAAATACACTATCATAAACTGTCGGAGCGACATTTATTTCAGGGCAGAGGTGTAGTGTATTTTATATATGGAAAAAAGTATAATGCAATCAGATGCAAGGGTAAAATAAAATGATGAATCAACAGTAGGATGCAGATCTAACTATTGAGGATAGTTGATTGCACGATTGCACCATTAATCAGATTTTATACTAGACATTCATGAAACATAAGAGCATATAAGAAGGAGTTGGGACGACAACTAGGAATGAACTGGCTGCAGCTGTTGGGACAACAACTAAAGCGATAAGGAGGGAGTAGCTCTATAAAAAGACGGCATGGATCATGTAGAACTTACGTAGCACAAAACTGGAGTCCGGGATGTCGCAGGGCGGGGTCAGCGATGAAGAGGTTCGGTAGAGCCCGTCAAACTTGGTCGCTCGACGTTGTACCCACAGTCACCACCACCACTCACACGGGAATTTCTTAGGAATGCAAGTTTGGAACACAGCACTAAGAGGAGAACATGTGTGCCGGGAACGGAAGCCACTGCGGGATTAGAGGAAGATGCACATTTATATTCGTCGTGGCTAGCTACAAATGGGCGGGACTGGAATTTTGGATGGACGGAGTGAAGTTTCAATTGTGAAAATCTCAATTGTGCGCGCCAAGAAGAACGAAAAAAATTTCGAGGGACCACTACCTGCCGTTCATCTATGTTTTCATGGAGATGTAAAAGCAGTCATGTGGTAGTGGGACATTCCGAAAAAAATACGAACAAAAATATGAATCGCCAAATGTATCATTGTGCTAATGCAAACAAAATGCAAATACAGAGAACACCCAAGTCCACGAAAGGAGGACGGCAAATCCATGGTATAGTAAAAGGTAAACAATCAGCATTTTATATATAACATTCGTTGCAATGAAATGATAACATATACAGAGTATATACTACTACTACAAAAAAAACATTTTCCCCTGTGATGTCTAATCTTTAGGCCGTCGATCCAAAGCCCCCTGTGATACGAGTATCACAGGTACATACGATATATATATATCAACAATGTCATCGGATATTAGTTACAACAGATAAAGTACTTTTCATGCACCTGTTGCATCAGGCGATGGAATAGTTAGCAATTTAGATGACGTAATTTCCTTATTAAGTTAATTATGCATCATGTCTGTTGTTAGTTCTATTACTTGTAAGGATAATGTTTATCGGATTTCATTCATTCAGCCACAAGAAATATAGGCGGTCCCAAGTTACAAACATATAGGAGATGTTTTCGATAAAAGAACTTTTTCGATACTGCATATATAGAACACATTGTTCATGAACATAAAGACATATTTCATTAACAAATAAGTAATAGGAAAACACGTAGTAGACAACAAGAACAAGATAAACTACACCTAATACTACTCTACTCAGAGATCACGAAATAGATAAACCACTCCTAATACTACTTTACTGGGAGAAAACCACGTCCTCCTCCTCCGCTGCTGCCGCCTCCTCCGCCTCCGCCGCTGGTGCCACCTCCTCCTCCTCCTCCGCTGCTGCCGCCTCCGCCTCCGCCTCCGTCGCCGCTGCCGCCTCCTCCTGCTCCTCCTCCGCCGCTGCCGCCGCCTCCATATCCACATCCACCTCCGCCTCAAGAGACGCCTCCTGCTCCACCTCCTCCGCTGCCGCCGCTGCCCAAGCTGCCTCATATGCCTCAACGTCCGTCACAGTCCGATGCTTCCCGGTGACGCGATGCTTAATCTTCAGGAGGCCCTCTACCCCAGCAACCTCCGCGATCGTCTCATGGAGGGCGTCGAGACATCCGGCCACAGTCATCAACCCGTAGCAGTAGTTTCCCGCGGTGTCCATGCTCGTGTGGAGTGGAAGGGTCCCAAGACCCAGACGGCGACTCGAGCGATCTGTGTCGAAAAAGACCTTCCGCGCCACTGCTTTGAGCACTAGTGCGTTATGAGCGGCGGTGGACTTGGCGTCGGTGGCCACCTTAAGGCGCCAATCGACTTCGTCGATGCGGTCGATGAGGAGTCTCAGAGTCTGCTCAACCCAACCGGGATGAGGAAGTGCAGGCACCGCGAGCGGAGATGCGGGCGCCGCCATCAGTTCCACCGTCATTGCCGGCGGCGATGGAAACGGAGAAGGTGGTTCGGAGGACGTCGATGGCCTAGAGCGCTTCGGTGCGGTGCTACCCATTTGTGTGGCGATAGGGGTGCAGAGAAAGAGCGAGAGTTGGTCGACGGTGGCAGGGGGAGAAGTTTAGAGGCTAGGATCTAAGGAGTGGTGCGGCAGAGAAGCAAGAGGACGGTGAGCCTTTATAGCGGGTCGTCGTCTAAGCGGGCGTGTCGAGATGATCGGACGCTAGAGGAAACCGCGCTTAATTATGAACCGGTCGGTGGCCCCGGTTTCCTCAAAACCGAGGTTTGCATCCTCTCAGTCCCAAGGGCTCAACGCGTCCCATTAGGAGTAAATTTACACGCGGGAAAAACAATTTTTTCGTTATATAAAAAAATCCATCCGTACACGCCTAAGCCCACTTCGTGACCGCGCGTCCGTGCCAGGGGATGCCTTGCAGCGAACATGGGCCTAGTCCTACACGCATTACCGAGGTTTGAGGTATATATATATGCATGCATGTTAGTGTTGTTAAACATGACCGAGGTGTTTTAATTCTAGCTATGTCTAACATGCACGGACCGCAAACATGATCAACCAATTACACTACGTAAGAAACCAAAATAGGAGACAACGATGGGCGATAAATTGGATGTCCATCAATCACAAAGTGATGCGAGATGCTCTTAAAGTCATTTTTTGTCTCCTTTAGCTTTGCAATTACAAATCGAGATGAGCTTCAAACCCTAAGATATTTTGTTTTTGTCCAATTTGCTCGGTTCACTTGTGACAGATTAACACATCACTAAACTTAGAGCATTTTCACTTGATTGAAATCCAGAAATTCTAACACACCAGTATTCATTGACACGAATGAACACATATATTACAAAACACAATAAACATGTACAAGAACAGAATTGAAGCTAAACATGTACAAGAACTCCTAAAACTACAAAAGAAATATGTACAAGAACTCCTAAAACTACTATGCCGGCCCTGCCACCTTCGCCCTCTCCCCCAACTTCTCAAACCACGACAAGCGGTCCTCCTCATCCTCGTCGTCGTCGTCGTTGTCGTCGTGGTGGTGGTGGTCGCCATCGTCATTGCCGTCATCATCATCGTCATCGTCGTCGTCGTCGTCATCATCGTCGTCGTCGTCATCGTCGTTGTCCTCCTCCTCCTCCTCCTCCTCCTCCTCCTCCTCCTCCTCCGGTGATGATGCAACAGGAGAGTGGGCCGGCTGCTCCGGCTGAGCCGATTGCTCCGGCTGCACTGGTGGCTCCGGCTGCACCGGCGGTGGAACCCCGCCGCGATGGAAGTTCCTCTTCGTCGCCGCCATGAAAGTGCATCTAGGACTCCCTTGTGGGTTTTGGATGATTTATGACAAGCAATTGGGATCCTAATCCTTTTGTTGAGATGAATGCAGGAAAATGATGAAAAATGAGCAAAGTACCAAAAAGAGGGAAATTGAGAAGGAAAATGAATTTGAGCTCAAGGAGAAGAAATTAGTAGTTTAGTATGCATGGAGTGTGTTAAGGAAACACACCAAAGAGCTCAATCTCATTTAATCACACACACACAATGCACAAAGCTATACAGGACCGGACTAGTCCGATATCAGCCGGACTAGTCTGATATCCCATTCTGCACCAGATCGGACAAGTCCGATCATCACCGGACTAGTCCGATATCTTTCTGTTCCACTTCGGACTAGTCCTCCCCAGTGCGGACTAGTCCTCAAAACAATGCACAAGTCTCACAAAATCGGACAAGTCCGTTGTGACCCGGACTAGTCCGATATACTTTCTGATCCACTTCGGACAAGTCCGGTGTTTACACGGACTAGTCCGATATACACCCTGATCTAAATCGGGCAAGTCCTCCAAGTGCGGACTTGTCATCCTAAACACTTAGGGTTTCATGTGTCCGGACAAGTCCGATGACAATTGGACTAGTCCGAAGCTTTCCAGTAGCAAAATCGGACAAGTCCGTTTTGAACCAGACTAGTCCGAGATTCCTGGACACTTAGGGTTTGCTTCACACAGCACATCGGACTAGTCCGGTCACCACCACGACTAGTCCGATCTTTCTGAACCCTAACGGTATCTTCTAGAAACCCCATATAAATAGAGGTGCACGGCCCACTTTCACAATCTCTCGAACCCTAGCGCCGTCACACCTCCCAAGAGACTCAAAAACCATCTCTCTCCACGAAATTAAGTGCAAGATCAATCAATCCATTGAAGATCACTTGTAGATCATTGGAGAGGAACTTGGCACACGATTGAGCTCTTGGTTTGAATCTCTAACACACTCTTGCATCTCAATTTGTATATTTCGAAGTGTGTTATTGGTGGTCTTGAAACTTGTAATCAAGGGAGCTCTCAACTTGTGAGATCGCCCCTTCAACTTGGTGATTTACCCCTGTGTGTTTAGTGGAAGAGGATTGGCCTTCGTGGCGATCCGACGAGGGAAGGGTTGGTGAAGACCCGGTCCTTTTGTGGGCTCCTCAACGTGGACGTAGGTTGCCTTCATGGTAACCGAACCACGGGATAAATCTTGTGTCTTGTTCGTTTGTGTTCATCATTCTAGTTGATCAACATTATCTAGGGTTTGATTCATCTTGTTAAATTTAAGTTAAATAGTTGAACAAGAATCATACTTGCAATAGAACTTGAAATACAATCATTGAACTGTTGTTGAAGTTTATATTTCCGCTGCAAACGTCAACGAAACAATCAAATTGACCTAACTTGATCAACCTAGTCCGTGAAATCCGGACTAGTCCGCACTTTACCAGACTAGTCCAATATATCTGGTTTTGAACTTGTTGTTGAAGTGCTACAGGAACCGAGAAAATTCAAGAAGGCCTATTCACCCCCCCTCTAGGCCTACATTCAATTGGTATCAAAGCCAGGTTCTTCAGGAAAGAGTGCAACCACTCGAAGAGATCATGTCGGACACGAAGGAAGTCCAGAAAATCAACAACCAGGAAGGAATGAACAATGACAAGCACCAAAAGCTTGAAAAGTATCTCGAAGCCATTCAAGACTTCGATGATGATGATGAGGAGACATTGGAGCTGAAAGCACTGCTCCAAAAGAAAGCACTTTCCAAAGGGAAAGCTAAAGTTGAAGAAAAGAAGAAGGGGAGTAGTCACACCGACTACTCCCGATATCCTTTTAATTATGACTGTTTAAATTCTAACAGCAGTCATTATCTATCTATTCCTCTTGGAAAAGCCCCACACTTCGATGGGAGTGATTACTCCATGTGGAGGCAAAAATGAAGATGCACTTGATTTCCCTTAACCCAAGTTTATGGCATATTGTATGCACAGGAATAAACATCCCTGATGACGATGAAGAACTCACACCAAGTCAAGAGCAAGCCATCCACAGGAATGCCCAAGCCGCAGCCGTTATCACCTCATCTCTAAGTAGAGATGAATTCACAAAGGTGGACGGATTGGAGATTGCCAAAGAAATCTGGGACACACTACAGACAGCACATGAAGGTGACAGGCATGTGCGGGAGGCAAAGATTGAGATGATTGAAGGCGAACTGGGAAGGTTCGCAATTGAGGAAGATGAGTCTCCCCAGGACATGTACAACAGACTGAAGACTCTTGTGAACAAGGTTCGATCATATGGTAGCAAAAAGTGGAATGACCACGAGGTTGTAAAGCTCATCCTTAGAGCCTTTATGCCTCGCAACGTCACACTTTGCTCTATGATCCGAGAAAGTCCTGGGTACAAGAAAATGACTCCGGATGAACTGCTTGGCAAAATCATCAACTTTGAGATGATGGAGAAGCAAGCCAAGCACGTCAAAGAAATAGCCGACCTCACATCGGCCAAGAAGAAGGGAGTTGCCTTAAAGTCCTCACTCAAGCCTCTATCCAAAGAAGCAAAAGAAGCACAGCTTGAGGAGGACAGCGATGATGAAAGCAGCGAGCTGGACGAAGAAGATATGATTTTGTTCATGAAGAAGTTCAAAAGAATTATGAAGAAAAGACAAGGAACAAAATCGAGTGAAGGAAAATACAAGGAGAAGACAAAGCCGAAGATGAGGCGGGCATGCTATAATTGTGGTGAGTACAATCACTTTATAGTTGATTGCCCATATGAGGACAACAAGAAGAAGAGTAAAGAGTCCAAGCCTCAACCGAAAAAATTCTTCAAGAAGAAAAAACAAGCTGAACAAGCACACATCGGAAAGGAGTGGGACTCAAACGATGAGTCCTCATCGTCCGATGAAGAAGAAATGGCTAGCATAGCCATTGAAAGCATGTCCAAGAAACCCACACTCTTCCCCACGATCGTTGCAAAGAAAGCAAGTGGAACTTGCCTCATGGCTAAGGAAGGTAAACGCAAGGACTACTCCTCCGGTGGATCCAAATGGGTGCTAGACAGTGGATGCACCAACCACATGACCGGAGAAAGGAGGATGTTTGTGGAGTATGAAGTGAACCAGGACCCAAACGAAGGCATCTACTTTGGGGATAACAGTCAAGGAAGGGTCCTCGGTACCGGTAAAATAGCAATATCCTCTGAACATACTCTTTCGCATGTTCTACACGTTGAATCTTTAGATTATAACCTGCTGTCCATATCTCAGTTATGTGACAAAGGTTATAATTGCCTGTTTACTAACGAGGGTGTGACCGTCTCAAGGAGAAGTGATGGTTCCGTTGCATTCAAGGGTATGTTAAAGGGAAAGCTTTACCTTGTTGACTTCAACAAGGATAAAGCCGAACTCAACACATGCTTGATTGCAAAAACCAACATGGGTTGGCTGTGGCATAGACGGCTAGCACATGTTGGTATGAGGAACCTTCAAAAACTCCTCAAGGGCGATCACATCCGAGGTTTGAAAGATGTTGTGTTTGAGAAAGACAGGCCTTGTAGCGCGTGCCAAGCAGGAAAGCCAATTGGAGCACAACATCCTGCGAAGAACATCATGACCACGACAAGACCGCTCGAACTACTTCATATGGACTTGTTTGGTCCAATTGCTTACATAAGCATTGGCGGTAACAAATACGGTTTAGTTATTATTGATGATTTTTCCCGGTTCACTTGGGTGTTCTTTTTACATGACAAGTCAGAAACACAAGGAACACTCAAGAAATTCTTCAAGCGAGCGCAAAACGAGTTCTCACTATCAATCAAGAGTATTCGGAGCGACAACAGCACGGAGTTCAAGAACATATAAGTGGAGGAATACCTTGATGAGGAAGGAATCAAGCATGAATTCTCAGCACCATACTCTCCACAACAAAACGGAGTTGCCGAAAGGAAGAACCGAACGCTCATAGAGATGGCAAGAACAATGCTCGATGAATACAAGACTTCGGATCGATTTTGGGCAGAAGCAATCAACACTGCTTGCCATGCCACAAATCGACTCTACCTTCATCGACTACTAAAGAAGACTCCCTATGAGCTACTCACCGGTAACAAACTGAACATTTCATATTTTCGAGTTTTCGGTTCTCCTTGCTATATTTTGAACAAGAAGCCCAGGACTTCAAAGTTCACTTCGAAGTACGATGAAGGTTTCTTGCTTGGTTATGATTCGAACACTTACGCCTATCGTGTGTTCAACAAGGCCTCCGGACTTGTTGAAGTGGCACGTGACGTAGTGTTTGATGAAACTAATGGCTCCCAAAAGGAGCAAGTTGATCAATGTGAATTAGGAAAAGAGGAAGCTCCCTATCAAGCATTGAAGAGGATGGCTCTAGGCGAAGTACGACCACAAGAGTCATCGTCACAAATACAAGAGGAAAGTGAACCACAAGTGGAGATCAACAATTCAGGGGGAGCCTCGATACAAGACAAATCACAGGAATATGAACATGATCAACAAATCAACGAGGACAACAACTCAGGGGGAGAAGAAGATGATCACCAACATACGACCCCCCAAGTGCCACACCCAAGAGTACACCAATGCATTCAAAGGGATCATCCGATCGACAACATCATCGGCGACATCCAAAAGGGAGTAACCACTAGATCTCGTATAGCAAATTTTTGTGAACATTACTCATTTGTCTCCTTTTTGGAACCCCGCAGGACTGAGGATGCATTGAAGGATCCAGACTGGGTGGTGGCAATACAAGAAGAGTTGAACAATTTCAAGAGAAACGAGGTTTGGGAACTTGTGGAAAGACCCAATGCAAATATTGTGGGCACCAAGTGGGTCTTCCGCAACAAGCAAGACGAACACGGAGTGGTGACAAGAAATAAGGCACGACTTGTGGCTAAAGGTTACTCACAAGTCGAAGGTTTGGATTTCGATGAAACCTTTGCTCCAGTAGCTAGGCTTGAATCAATTAGAATATTACTTGCATATGCTACTCACCATGATTTCAAGCTGTATCAAATGGACGTGAAAAGCGCCTTCCTCAACGGACCGATCAAGGAAGAGGTGTACGTGGAGCAACCACCCGGATTTGAAGACGAAGAGTTCCCTGACCACGTGTATAAACTGCGTAAGGCTCTCTATGGCCTCAAACAAGCTCCTAGAGCTTGGTATGAGTGTCTTAGAGATTTTTTAATTGATAATGGCTTTCAAATTGGCAAAGTAGATTAAACACTATTCACGAAAAATCTGGATAATGATCTTTTTATTTGCCAAATCTATGTTGATGATATAATTTTTGGATCAACTAACCAATCTTTCTGTGAAGAGTTTAGTAAAATTATGACAGACAGATTTGAAATGTCAATGATGGGAGAATTGAAGTACTTCTTGGGATTCCAAGTGCGGCAACAAAGGGAAGGAACATTCATAAGCCAAACCAAGTACACACAGGACATCCTCAAGAAGTTTGGCATGGACAAGGCAAAGCCCATAAAGACTCCCATGGCAACGAATGGTCACTTGGATCTCAATGAAGATGGACCGAGCGTCGACCAAAAGGTATATCGCTCCATGATTGGATCTTTACTTTACTTATGTGCATCTAGGCCAGATATTATGTTGAGTGTATGTTTGTGTGCAAGATTTCAAGCCAACCCTAAGGAATGTCATTTGACAGCCGTAAAGAGAATCCTAAGATATTTAGTTCATACACCCAATCTTGGTCTTTGGTACCCAAAAGGCTCAAAATTCAATCTCATTGGGTATTCCGATGCAGATTATGCCGGGTGCAAAGTTGATAGAAAAAGCACTTCCGGCACTTGCCAATTCCTAGGAAGATCCTTAGTTTCTTGGTCATCCAAGAAACAGAATTCCATTGCATTATCCACAGCCGAAGCGGAGTATGTTGCAGCCAGGAGTTGTTGTGCACAACTCCTTTGGATGCGACAAACTCTAAGGGATTACGGTTACAATATGAACCGTATTCCTCTTCTTTGTGATAATGAGAGTGCCATTAAAATAGCCCACAATCCAGTTGAGCACTCTAGAACTAAACACATTGACATAAGACACCATTTCTTGAGAGACCATTCCATGAAAGGAGACTTATCCATCTCTCATGTCAACACCCAAAAACAATTGGCCGACATATTCACCAAGCCACTTGATGAAAAACGTTTTTGCGAACTCCGAAATGAGCTAAACATTCTTGATTCTCGGAGTGTGGCTTGAAAAGTTGCATACCTGTATGATTGCTTCGAAATATTGATTGAATTGTGAAAATTAACCCTCCCCATTTTTCTCTCGAAAAACTATGTCAATTATTAGATCTTGCTGAATTTTTGATCATAGTATGATTGTTGTTTGCTTCCTGGTCAAATTCATCAAGATTATTTGAATTGTTTTGCCTCTCTACTCTCAATTATTGGACCTTCAAATATATATGAATGGGCTATGCATTTCTCTCCTGGTGACCACGGACAAGTCCGTGGTTCCCCGGACTAGTCCGCCATTGCAGACTAGTCCGCAGTGTGCCGGTTAGGCCGGACTAGTCCGACAGACCACGGACTAGTCCGACTTAGGTCTCTGGAGGACTTCGGACTAGTCCGGTCATGTCCGGACTTGTCTGATTTTTCGTGTCCATAACCCTAGCCGCCACTAAACCCTAATCCCTTCACCCCACACTCGCCCCCAAGCTTTCTCTCTCTTGCGCTCGAGCTCCCAAGGCGAATCCTTGATTCCTCCGTCGAAAAGCCTCAATCTTGGGCGGAGATCAAGCTTGAAGACTCGGGGATTGAAGTTAGCGGACAAGTCCGGCCTCCAACCCCCAAAATCTCAAGCTTCCTTTGATTTCTTAGTAAATACTCTTCAAAACCCTAAGAAATCACAAATTTCTCTATTGCTTATCGTTTGGCCTAGCATTCTTCACTAGTTACATGTCTAGTTGATGTACTATGTGTATGCTAGACTAGTCTTACCTTAGGGATCAATTTTTGTCCAGTCTGTTAGGTTTTTGCGGATGAACACCGGACTAGTCCAGTCCAGGTACGGACAAGTCCGTTGTTTCTGAACCAAAACCTAATTCTTTAATTCCCTAATGCATTCCATTGCCGTCTTACCTCACCAATACCTTGTATAACTTGTCCTTTCTCTTGATCACTCATTCTCAGATCATGTCGAGCTCCGACAACGAAATCTCCGATTTCGAGGCCGAGTTGGACCACGAGGTGGCACCTCGGTCCTCGGCGGGTCTTGGCAAGAAACGCCAAGAGAGACCCTCCGAGCCTGCTCCCTCACCTCCCCAGGTTCGTAGGAAGGTTTGTGCCAAGAAGCCCGCCTCGAAGGCTGCTCCTCCTTCAAGTGGCCTTCGCCAAGCTAAAGGGAAGGGCAAGGGGGTTGCCACAGGGCCTGTTGAGCCCCTAAAGCTGCATACTCCCAGAGAAGGGGCCCGAGACCCCAATGAGGAAAGATTCAATGGCAAGGGCAGCGATGTGGCTATGAAGTTGAGAAGTGTTGATTGCTATGCAAGGCCCAAGCAAGCAGCTGATGGCAGGTTTTGGTCAAATTTCCATGCCGATTTCTACAAGCTGGTCTATTTGCCGATGAAGACCCCGGTGGTACGCAGTCAATGGATTGACTGGGCTCACCTTGAGAAGAGGAAATGTGCAGCTTTTGATGAAGTGATAGCAGCTGCAGAGAGACATGGGCTGAAGGATCTGTTTGCCTTCAGATATAATTGGAATGATGAAGTGATTGCACAATTCTATGCAACGTGCCACTTCTCAAGTGAAGACGAAGAGAGTGTGACTTGGATGACTCATGGAGCCAAGTATTCTATTACCCAGGAAGAGTTTGCCCGCCTGCTGCACCTTGACTCTGAAGGACATGACCAACTCATTATCCACAACATTGGGGTCATTGAGAGGGATGGAATGAAGTTCATGTATGAGCCCACCTCCAAGTATGTCCCTCCCTCCACAAAGAATATGAAGCCTTTCTTTGTGGTCCTCAACAGAGTCCTCAGGAAGACGATTGCCCCCAAGGATGGGGATGCAGGGAGTGTGCAAGGCTACCTCCGGACCCTGATGAGGGTCATTAGCAAGAAAAGGCAATTCGATGTTGCAGACTATATTTGGAATGATATGGTCAATATCTCAAGTACCCCCAACCGATCCTGTGGCTATGCCCCTTACTTGATGTTCATGATTGAGAAAGTCACAGGAATCGAGTTTGTGAAGGATGTGGAGCACACTCCACTGAGGCCTCAGAAGCCTCAGTCAGTGAGTGTCCAGGCTGCTCCATCGCCGGCCTCAAGCCCCGAGGCACCGGCAAGGCAAGAAGAAGCTGCTAGGGCTACTCCCCCCTCCAGGGAAGCCCCTCGGAAAGGATCCGCCAGTGGGATCCTCAAGTACTTGGCTGCAATTTTCTCCTCATGCAAGAAAATTGAAGTGAAGCTTCACAAGCTAAATCAGAAGAGGAAGGAGAACATGAGATACATAAAAGCCAATGTGAAGCAGCTGAGTGAGAAGCTGGAGATCAACCCAATTGGATCTCCAGTACTTTCTGAAGATTCTGATCCGGACATCACCGAGCTCAGCCCCTTGACTCCCTCCGAGCTTGCCTATTTTGGCATTGGGGGCTCGAGCAGCTCCGCTCCTCCTCCTACCTCTCAACCTCGTCAAGCGGAAAGTGAGGAAGACGATGAAGACGACGAGAGGACTGACAGCGAAGAGTGAAGCCCTAGGACCTTCCTCTCTCTCTTTTTGGTGTCTTGATGCCAAAGGGGGAGAGATTGAGGGGGAGTCTCTAGTCTTAGCTTTAGCTGCATAGGATGCGAGGAGAGAGCTCTCTTTTTTTTTAATTGTAATTGCATTTGCTTAACTCTATTTTCATATCATGTTTGGTCCTGTTATGAATTGCTCAAATAATTTGCAAGTGTGTGATGAAATCTGAATTTTTGTCCCTGAAATGCCATATTCACTTGATATTAGTTGATCAATGCAAATTCTGTCATTCTTAATGCATTCATGCTGTTAGTATGCATCCCACCATAAAGAATGCACATATGAATAATTATCTTGTTGCTTGATGAATTTTTGAGTCATATGTGCATACTTTATGAGAATCTCATTTTATACCTCATTTTGTGAAATCTCAATTGGTTGTCATCAATCACCAAAAAGGGGGAGATTGAAAGTGCATCTAGGACTCCCTTGTGGGTTTTGGATGATTTATGACAAGCAATTGGGATCCTAATCCTTTTGTTGAGATGAATGCAGGAAAATGATGAAAAATGAGCAAAGTACCAAAAAGAGGGAAATTGAGAAGGAAAATGAATTTGAGCTCAAGGAGAAGAAATTAGTAGTTTAGTATGCATGGAGTGTGTTAAGGAAACACACTCAAGAGCTCAATCTCATTTAATCACACACACACAATGCACAAAGCTATACAGGACCGGACTAGTCCGATATCAGCCGGACTAGTCCGATATCCCATTCTGCACCAGATCGGACAAGTCCGATCATCACCGGACTAGTCCGATATCTTTCTGTTCCACTTCGGACTAGTCCTCCCCAGTGCGGACTAGTCCTCAAAACAATGCACAAGTCTCACAAAATCGGATAAGTCCGTTGTGACCCGGACTAATCCGATATACTTTCTGATCCACTTCGGACAAGTCCGGTGTTTACACGGACTAGTCCGATATACACCCTGATCTAAATCGGACAAGTCCTCCAAGTGCGGACTTGTCATCCTAAACACTTAGGGTTTCATGTGTCCGGACAAGTCCGATGACAATCGGACTAGTCCGAAGCTTTCCAGTAGCGAAATCGGACAAGTCCGTTTTGAACCGGACTAGTCCGAGATTCCTGGACACTTAGGGTTTGCTTCACACAGCACACCGGACTAGTCCGGTCACCACCACGGACTAGTCCGATCTTTTTGAACCCTAACGGTAACTTCTAGAAACCCCATATAAATAGAGGTGCACGGCCCACTTTCACAATCTCTCGAACCCTAGCGCCGTCACACCTCCCAAGAGACTCAAAAACCATCTCTCTCCACGAAATTAAGTGCAAGATCAATCAATCCATTGAAGATCACATGTAGATCATTGGAGAGGCACTTGGCACACGATTGAGCTCTTGGTTTGAATCTCTAACACACTCTTGCATCTCAATTTGTATATTTCGAAGTGTGTTATTGGTGGTCTTGAAACTTGTAATCAAGGGAGCTCTCAACTTGTGAGATCGCCCCTTCAACTTGGTGATTTACCCCTGTGTGTTTAGTGGAAGAGGATTGGCCTTCGTGGCGATCCGACGAGGGAAGGGTTGGTGAAGACCCGGTCCTTTTGTGGGCTCCTCAACGTGGACGTAGGTTGCCTTCATGGTAACCGAACCACGGGATAAATCTTGTGTCTTGTTCGTTTGTGTTCATCATTCTAGTTGATCAACATTATCTAGGGTTTGATTCATCTTGTTGAATTTAAGTTAAATAGTTGAACAAGAATCATACTTGCAATAGAACTTGACATACAATCATTGAACTGTTATTGAAGTTTATATTTCCGCTGCAAACGTCAACGAAACAATCAAATTGACCTAACTTGATCAACCTAGTCCGTGAAATCCGGACTAGTCCGCACTTTACCGGACTAGTCCGATATATCTGGTTTTGACCTTGTTGTTGAAGTGCTACAGGAACTGAGAAAATTCAAGAAGGCCTATTCACCCCCCCCCCCCTCTAGGCCTACATTCACGCCACCATGGCACTATGGCCCTCGACGCTGAGCTCCTAGGCCATCGTCCTGGACAAGATGTCCAGGCGATCGGCCACACCCGTGAGGGCGTAGAGGTAGCGGCCGGTGGTATCCATTCCCGGAAACTCGCGAAGGGTACCAAGACCCAAGGCGTCCAAGGCTCGAGACGTACTGTTGTACGCCTCTCGCGCCATAATGAGGCGCTGGTCGTCGTTCACCCTCTCGGGGGAGCTGCAGCATATTCACTTGCAGGGTGGCTGCCTCGGCGGGCTAGGAGGCGGAAGGTTGGCCATGGCTGTGGTGGTTCATCAGCGCCGGGCTAGGAGGTGGAACGATGGAAGAAGAAGAAAGGAGTGCAAAAGTTCTGTGCTGGTACATAACCGACGACGCGCCTATATGGTCTGTGCGGAGTAGATGAGGGAGCAGTTCGTTTCCCGCACATTGAACTCTTTGCAGATCTCGTGCAGCGCAATTAAACAACTATGGAAGACGATCTTCAGAGATCCATCTGTCTCTCTTGTGGAACCGAATCCCCTGCAGTACTACAGGTGCATTAGAGGTCACTGACATGTGGGCCCTATGCTCTGTGTGACCCACATGTCATTGACTTCTAATGATCCTGCAATACTGCAGGGGATTTTAGTATCCATGTGGAACGTTGCGCACGCGTCCCTGCACCACAGCTTCTTAACTTCTCCGCAGACCTCATGCGGCGCGTCAGTTAGATGGCGCACTGGAAAGGCCAGTGGTGAGATCTCTGGGCCCAGCGAGTCCCGCCACGGAGGAGCCGCGCGCGTGCCCTCGGCGCAAGGAAGAAAGGGTCTGTGATGTTGGTTTTCTTGTTTCATGATGTTGTTTTTCTTGTTTTGTAGTAGTATTGTTTTATGTTAATGAACTCAATGTCATTGTTCCTCTGTGAAGACCTTTTACCGTAGCCGGTTTCTACCATAACAGTAACCGCCTGAGATAATTAGGTTATCACAGATGGTTCTTTATTTGTATCGAGCCGTCTTTCATAATTGTTTTTCATAGACATGCCTAGCTGTTGGTTAATAACCGCCTATAATAAGGTATAACCTATGCAGTACTACTGCTGTTATTTCTAATTTCCAGGTCAATTCAATATAAGCACAGAACAAAAATCAATAATATCATCACAGAACAAAAGTCAACAATATTATCATCACAGAAGTCAATTTCACTAAAACAATATACATATGTACAAGTTACAGATACAATTCATCTCAAAGTTTACAAGTTTTCACTAAAAACTATTTCTATTGGCATAGTCGAAAAGTTCTGGCACATCCGCTGCTGCACCATCCTCATCAAAGAACTCCCCTCTTTTGTGCAAAATTTTGTGAATAATGAATTGACAGAGTTCAACAGCAATCCTGTCGGCTCCTCCACTAGGAATACTTCTACAAACCGGCCATTCTTCGTTCAAATTCTTCATGTGCTGCAATATAACACATAAGAAGGTTTAGAATGTATTGGTTTGAACAATCTCAAAGTATAGATCAAAGTGAGAGTATAGAGGAATTTATTTGGTATTTTTGGAGCAGTTGTACTATGAGCAATTTAATTTTGAAGTTGGAATCAAAAAATTAAAATAATGTTTCTAGTAATATTGAACAGTAGAGAATATAAGTATTAAACTATGCTAGTTACAATGAAAATGAAACACAAAAGTAAGAAAATAAGGTATCGACATTAAGGATAACTTACATCATCATGATTCACTCTATATACGCCGGCGGTCCGAAGATGCTCGCATACATAATACCCGCATGAGACACTCCCAGCAGGCTGCTTCGGACAAGCATAATACGTTTTAATGTCCAATGCATTCGTATTGGAAGGTCTCTCATCGCCAAGTCGTTCCGCGTAAGACCACCAAGCGCTGTAATACAAGAAATGTCAAATGAAACTTGTCAACACATTCTAAATGTTCGTAAATTAAAATTATTTAATAAATGTACGATTTCAAAATGGAAAGGAAATCTTTGTAACGATCTGGTGAGAAATTGGCCGAGTCCAAGACTGTTGCCATTCCCTGCATTGGCTTGATGAAGATCATTATGTAGTGATTACTGCAAACATACAAATACACGTGTTAACAATTACCAATAATTGCTATTTCAATGTCATGTGTCGAACTTACTAGAAGTGGTATGGAGCCTTTACGAGGTCCTTGTCGTCTCTGACAAAGTTAAACATCGCATGTCCTATGTAAGCTGCAACTTCTGTCCTTTTATCCTTCTTAAGTTTTGCGATTGCTTTTTCAAAATCTTTTCTTTTCATGTGTTTGAACTGTGCTGAGTCTTGATCCGCCTGGACGTTGAATAGCACCTTTGCAATCCTAGTAGGGTCAAGGATACCTGTCTTGCGCTTCAACTTTTCATTATCCATGTATTGCATCCTATTGAAGAAGTCCAAAATTGTTATAATCTCATGAAATGCGTATGCGTGTAGTAAGAAAAGCAAATACAAAATATTAGAGCACTTACAAGCACCAGACGAGTAGCATGTTGATTTCGAGCATGCCTCGATGGAAAAGGGCATGCAGCTCTTCAAATAAAATGACTCGTCTATCCACTCCAGTGCTCCAGAATGCTTCTTTTGGAATACGAAATGTGATGCAATTAAGACCATATTTTGTCCTGGCAAGGATGTACCACTAATGCATTCTTCTGAGCTGGACGGGTTGTTTGCTAAGTTGTACGGATGTCATGAACGGCTTCCCATTCTTAAATTCAGGAGGAACATCCTCAAGCTTGTATATTGGAACTCCTGGTTTAACTAAAGCCGTCCGCCGATTATACATGACACCGTCTTCTTCCACTCCTCGATATCTTCTAATGATGGCTCATGAGAAGAATGAGATGCACTTGATTTTATAATATTTTCCTTCATAGTTTCCAAATATTTTGACACTTCTGATGAAGGTTTCTTATGTTCGTATGAGGTAACTTTGATAGGCACTGATGATCGAGGAGTAGTCGTCGGAAGTTGGACACTGGCTTGTTGTTGAACCTGTTGTTCAACTGATTGCTCTTTACTCCCAGCAGTTGGCTCTAGTACTACTTCAAGCTATTGCTCAACTGGTTGCTCTTTACTAGCAACAGCTTGCTCTGGTACTGCTTGAAGCTGTTGTCCAACTTGTTGCTCTTGGATATGATCCTTGCTGAGACATAGGGGGAGTGGATCTTCCTGGACTGGGAGTGAATCTTCACGCACTTTCGCCTTAGAAGATGGGGTTGCAGTATTTGGAGATGCGACGGGGCTAGAAATTAGCTCATCGTCCAACACGATATCGCGTCGGTGCCAAAGGATTAATTGGTTGACAGCCTGCCCCAGAGTCGCGATCCCCTCAGGTGTGACATGGTATATTTCATAATCTTCATAATCATTATCAATGATCTGAAGAACTTGCACCACAGCATAATACAACAGAAGTGGATTCCCGTTGAAGTCACGATCAGGCTTTGCCATAGCAGTGGCAACCTGTTTGGTTTTGTTCCCTGCTCTGCCTATCAGGACAAGAAGATGACAAGATTTGTCGTTAGCAATATCATCGACAGGGAACTTATGGGTTGACCCTGAGCCTGGCACGAAACCAACGCTGCTAGGGTAGGCAGTTGGAGATACTAATTGCTCCTTTTGCATCGGAACCATCACTGTACTTGGTGCCACTAATTGTCCCGATTGTCTAAGTTGTTCCATTATTTCTTGCATATTTTCTTTGACCTTTTGAGCAATCGTTTCATCAAGTGTTTTCTTAAACTTCTCACGTATTCTATATGTGTCTTTATCTTTAGGGAAACCATCTAGCCAAGACATTTGAGAAGAGATCGCTTGAACCCGTCCGCTGTGTTCATGGTTTCCTAAGATAGCGGTAAGTTGGTCATTCTCCCTCTTCGGCTTGAAGAGACCCTTCTGTTGCTTTTCAATTATTCTTTCATTTTATCTTCTACTTCATTGAGAGAGTCGGGCTTTTCAAGTTTGCCCTCGCTGGTCAAACCTGACCGAGCAAAGACCCAGCATTGAGTTCGCTCATCGCACCCTTCTAATGGGTGAGGATTGCCCTTACTAGTAATTTCGTCTAATATCTTATTCCATTTCTGGACTTTGGGGGCATATCCGGCAGACCCCAAGCGATGATGGTATTTGTTCTTTTTTTATGCTCTGACCTAGTTGCACTTGGAGCTTTAGCATCAGGTGTGCTCTTTTGACGAACAAACTCTTGCCACTGAGCTTGTGTGATTTTTCCCATCTTCCATGGGCTAGGGACCTTATCGGCCTTAACATAAGCATTCATTTCACTCTTCCAGCATCGAAACTTCTTGTCGCAAGAGACCAATGTTGCTTTGTTTACAGCTTCTTCTGTGCCTTTCAGGAACTTGAATTGTTTCTTTAACCTTTCCCACAACTCATTCTTGGTCTGCTTGGGTAATATCCTCCAATTCTCGGTTGTGATCGACACAACCTCCCTAACAAGAAAACCGCATGCATTACGGTACTTGGTAACTGAATCCAGTGGTTCTTGGGGAAGCTCACCTGGACCGACCCTTGTTATGTACATGATGCGGTCCAATGGACCCTTATTGGGACCTCGTTGTCCTCGTTTCCGCTTGAGTGAAGTTGAGGATTCATCCATTGGAGAACCTTCTGCGGTTTTAGGAGCCGATGTCACCTCATTGTCTTCGCGATTAATCTAGGTAGAAAAAAATTATAAGACTTCATATACTTGACAACGAACATTAACTTGAACTGCTGAAGTTAAGATTCGTGATCCATACCTCGTCGGCAGGATCATATTCTGGGTCTAGATCCACTGAAGTCTTTTTAATTTTTATATTCGGAAAAGGATCCGATGGACAGTGATAGGAGTCTGAACTGCTAGAGTCAGTAAACTCCATATTGTCTTCTTTATTGTTACTACCAGGACCAGTCTTCTTAGGGCTTTCCATGCTAGAACTAATAAGACAAAAAATCTAATAAATGGCATATTAACTCTACATGAAGTGTTGCCTGAAGAAAAAGATGGAAGCATTCTCGGGTTTAAGGCGACTGACCAAAAGGTTCCTATACAATACGAGGGTGACAAGCATGTTAAAGTTGTTCACTAGCAATGTCAATTTTATCTTCTTATTCTAAATAGGCTAGCTTCGTTTAGAGTGGCGACCACGTTCTAGAGGTTTACTAGGCGGCGCCTAGCTCCGGACCTATAACTAATCAAGCAAGGGACAAAAAGCAAATCCTCCAGCCTTTTTCTAGTATCAAGAATCGCAAAGTGTGGCACTTGGATTTGGATGGTGAGGTGAGGCGAGGTGAGGTAGCTGTAGGCGAGAAGGGACACTCTTTTTCAACAATGAGGGCGTACCTGGAAGTGACTAGAGCGAAGCTCGACAGCGACAGCGAAGCTCGGCGGCCTACCTGGAAGTGATGAGGGCGAACACTTGGCTGCCGAGGGTATATATAAACTCCAATTTTCTCAGGCGGATTTTAAGTACCGACCGTCTCAGAAGATGGTTACCTCAGGCGGGTTTTACTTACCAACCGCCTGAGAAGATAAACATCTTAGGCGGTTGGTTAGTAACATTGGAGATAAACATCTTCTCATGCGGTTATGAAGTACCAACCGTCTATGAAGATATTTACTTCTTCTTAATTAATATTCTTGATAAATGTGGGTCCTTTAAAAAGGCAAAATTCCACAGTCTTGTAATATTATTGATATGTAAAGGTTACCATTAAATTTCACTTCATAAATCATTTGAAATTGGTCAGAACATAAAAAACATAAAACAAATGCTATTTTTCATGTTTCTACCTTGATGAACATAATGCTTTTTTCATTTATTTTTTCAGTGGACATTTTTACTCATCATACCAACCTCTATTAATTTTTTCAGATTTTTTTAAATTTTTTTGAATAAATGTGTGTTCATAATTTGATGAACGCCTACATAAAGACCCCTCACCAACCTCCTGTGAAGACGTGTCGACGACCGTGCGCGACCTTTCTTTTCCCCGAGGCGCGACCTTTCAATGCGCGGTAAACCAACTGCTCCATCTTCCACTCTGCGCGGCCTTAAAGACGCGCTATCAGCCGTTAGTTCTCCACAAGCGCGTCGCTCACTTTGAATCCTCTTATTTTCTTCGTCTTCCTCCGCTCCGACGACCCAACACCACTATGGCCGACCTTCCGTCCCCAAGCCCTCTGAAGGAGCCACCTTGCAAGAAACTATGTTGCAGCTCCCCCGAGAGGTTCAACACCCAACAGCGCCTCCACATGGCACGAGAGGCGTACAACAATACGTCTCGCGCCATGAGTGCCTTGGGGATGGGTACCCTTCCAGAGTATACTGGAATGGGTACCATAGGCCACTACCTCTACGCCCTCACGGGGGTGGCTGATCGTCTCAACATTCTGTCCGCGACGATGGCCTAGGTTCTTGGTCCCGAGGGCCGCAGAACGCTGGTGGAGGCGACAGCTAGCAACCTCGGGGTTGCACCGCCGGTGCAGTCGGTGCAGCCGGTGCAACCAGCCCCTATTGCACCGGCGTCGGAGGACGAGGAGGAGGAAGAGTAGGAGTAGGAGTAGGATTTAAATAGTTTTTCTTTGTTGTTTTTAGTTGCTTCTGTTTTGTAAATATTGTTAATGAATGAAATCCATCTTTGTTCATCTATGTGACTGAATATTACTTGTGTATCTTGTGTTCTTTTGTGAGATGCGTGATTGAATATTGTTAATGAATGAGTATCTTTTGTGTTCTTTAACTGTGTGAATGAATGAATGTGTAGTGTGTTCATCGTGTTCCTCAGACTTGGGTATCATAAGGTAATTATCTTAGGCGGTTGGTAATTCAACTCTTCTTAGAAGAAGATTATCTCAGGCGGTTGGTAAGTTATACCCAACTGAGATAAACATCTCAGAAGGTTATTAAGTACCAACCGCCTACAAAGATATTTACTTCTTCTTAATTAATATTCTTGATTAAATATGGGTCCTTTAAAAAGGCAAAATTTCACTTTCTTGTAATATTATTGATAAGTAAAGGTTACCATTAAATTTCACTTCATAAATCTTTTAAAATCGGTCAGAACATAAAAAACATACAACAAATGATATTTTTCATTTTTCTATCTTGATGAATATAATGCCTTTTTCATTTATTTTTTAGTGGACATTTTTACTCATCATACCAACCTCTATGATTTTTTCAAATTTTTTTTGAATCAATGTGTGTTCATAATTTGATGAATGCGTCATATGTATATGAGCATTTAGTTAGAATGATGGATAATTCGAAGTTTGACATGTTGGAATGCTTTTAAAAAAATTAACAAAATTCATAAATGTATAAATGATACAAATATGTTCATACAAACAAATTTGAGTGAAGGATCTTTTTTTTACGAGATACACAAATGTGAATAATATGTGAGTAGAAATTAATTTGATATTTACCAAAACATTACAATGTCAGCTATACAAGCTTTAAAATTTTTTGTTCAGGTGGTAGATGTTAATTTTATACAAATGTAGAAGAAAGAATCATATAATTTGGACACAATTTGCAGAATCTAAACATATTTGAGTATTTATATTGGAATCTAAATAAAAAAGAAGCAAGGGATAAGGAAATTGAAGAACAGTATCGGGCATTATCTTAGACGGTTGGTAAGTAATACCCGACTGAGATAAAAATCTTCCTTGACGGTTATTAAGTACCAACCATCTGTGAAGATATTTACTTCCTTTTAATTAATATTCTTGATTAAATGTGGGTCCTTTAAAAAGGCAAAATTCCACTTTCTTGTAATATTATTGATAAGTAAAGGTTACCATTAAATTTCACTTCATAAATCTTTTGAAATCGGTCAGAACATAAAAAACATACAACAAATTATATTTTTCATTTTTCTATCTTGATAAATATAATGTCTTTTTATTTATTTTTTCAGTGGACAATTTTACTAATCATACCAACCTCTATGAATTTTTTCAGATTTTTTTAAATTTTTTTGAATCAATGTGTGTTCATAATTTGATGAATGCCTCATATGTATATGAGCATTTAGTTAGAATGATGGATAATTTGAAGTTTGACATGTTGGAATGCTTTTAAAAAAATTAACAAAATTCATACATGTATAAATGATACAAATATGTTCATACAAAGAAATTTTAGTGAAGGATGTTTTTTTACGAGATACACAAATGTGAATAATATGTGAGTAGAAATTAATTTGATATTTACCAAAACATTACAATGTCAGCTATACAAGTTTTAAAATTTTTTGTTCAGGTGGTAGATGTTAATTTTATATAAATGAAGAAGAAAGAATCATATAATTTGGACACAATTTGCAGTATCTAAACATGTTTGAGTATTTATATTGGAATCTACATAAAAAAGAAGCAAGGGATAAGGAAACTGAAGGACAGTATCGGGCATTATCTCAGACGGTTGGTAAGTAATACCCGACTGAGATAAAAATCTTCCTTGACGGTTATTAAGTACCAACCGCCTGTGAAGATATTTACTTCTTCTTAATTAATATTCTTGATTAAATGTGGGTCCTTTAAAAAGGCAAAATTCCACTTTCTTGTAATATTATTGAAAAGTAAAGGTTACCATTAAATTTCACTTCATAAATCTTTTGAAATCTGTCAGAACATAAAAAAACATACAACAAATGATATTTTTCATTTTTCTATCTTGATGAATATAATGCCTTTTTCATTTATTTTTTAAGTGGACATTTTTACTCATTATACCAACCTCTATGAATTTTTTCAGATTTTTTTAAATTTTTTTGAATCAATGTGTGTTCATAATTTGATGAATGCCTCATATGTATATGAGCATTTAGTTAGAATGATGGATAATTTGAAGTTTGACATGTTGGAATGCTTTAAAAAAATTAACAAAATTCATACATGTATAAATGATACAAATATGTTCATACAAATAAATTTGAGTGAAGGATCTTTTTTTTACGAGATACACAAATGTGAATAATATGTGAGTAGAAATTAATTTGATATTTACCAAAACATTACAATGTCAGCTATACAAGTTTTAAAATTTTTTGTTCAGGTAGTAGATGTTAATTTTATACAAATGTAGAAGAAAGAATCATATAATTTGGACACAATTTGCAGAATCTAAACATGTTTGAGTTTTTATATTGGAATCTAAATAAAAAAGAAGCAAGGGATAAGGAAATTGAAGAACAGTATCGGGCATTATCTCAGGCGGTTGGTAAGTAATAACCGACGGAGATAAAAATCTTCTCGGAAGGTTATTCAGTACCAACCGCCTGTGAAGATATTTACTTGGGACGGAGGGAGTATAAGATGGTCACCCGCGCCATCGTCTTTTCCGCACAACCATTCCAACATCCTCTCTTCTCTCCACAAAACCTAGCCGCGGCTAGTATACAGCAAATGCTTTCGAGCTCGAGCAACCCTCCGCCACGGAGCCCGCCGAGGGACCCGGCCGCCGGTAAGCGTCTGCGGCTGGACCCCGCCTCGCCGCCGCACGTGAAGGATACCCTCCTGTTCAACATGGCCCGAGATGTATTTACAGATACATCTCACTCCATGGAACGCCTTGGGCTCAGTACCCTTCCACAAAGTGCTGGAATGGACACCACGGCCACTACGTCTTCGGCCTCTCGCACGTGGCCTCTCGTCTCGACTCCCTCTGGGAGACGATGGCGGCCGAGCTCGGCGTCGCGGGTCGTCGCAACCTCATCGTGGCGGCGGCCTTGAGACTGGGTCACTTTCCGCCGCCGGAGCCCGAGGCGCTAGAGGAGGGTCAGGAGCCCGAGGACCCACCCGAGGAGGAGGAGGTGGAGGCTGAGTAGAGTAGTATTTAGGTGTTTTCTTTTCATGTTTTTAGTTGTAGTTTTTCATTTCATGTTTTTAGTTGTAGTTTTTCGTTTTCATGGTTTTAGTTGTAGTTTATCTTTTCTTTTGTTTATAATATACTCCCTCCATCCAAAGCGACAAGTATTTTGGGACGGAGATACTACCTCCGGCGAAAGGGACAAGTAGTATTTTGCGACGGAGGGAGTAATGTTTTTAAGTTAAATGTACTTGGTGTTCTTGTTCATGGATGTACTATCTATGCAAAATTAGTTCGAATTTTCCGATCGCCAAACCATCCTTGCCCCTAAACCGAGGGAGTTGCCAGGAGATCGCCTGCAGCAGGGCCCACAAAGCGGTCTGTAAAGTAGTAGTAACAGGAAAATGCAACAGGCCGGTAGCTAGGAATGGAAAGAAAAAAGTGACGGTTATTAAGTACCAACCGCCTGTGAAGATATTTATTTCTTCTTAATTAATATTCTTGATTAAATGTGGGTCCTTTAAAAGGTCAAAATTCCACTTTCTTGTAATATTATTGATAAGTAAAGGTTACCATTAAATTTCACTTCATAAATCTTTTGAAATTGGTCAGAACATAAAAAACATACAACAAATGCTATTTTTTATTTTTCTATCTTGATGAATATAATGCCTTTATCATTTATTTTTCAGTGGACATTTTTACTCATCATACCAACCTCTATGAATGTTTTTAGATTTTTTTAAATTTTTTTGAATCAATGTGTGTTCATAATTTGATGAATGCCTCATATGTATATGAGCATTTAGTTAGAATAATGGATAATTTGAAGTTTGACATGTTGGAATGCTTTAAAAAAATTAACAAAATTCATACATGTATAAATGATACAAATATGTTCATACAAACAAATTTGAGTGAAGGATTTTTTTATGCGATACACAAATGTGAATAATATGTGAGTAGTAATTAATTTGATATTTACCAAAACATTACAATGTCAGCTATACAAATTAAAATTATTTGTTCATGCGGTAGATGTTGATTTTATACAAATGTAGAAGAAAGAATCATCGAATTCGGACATAATTTGCAGAATCTAAACATGTTTGAGTATTTATATTGGAATCTAAATAAAAAACAAGCAAGGGATAAGGAAACTGAAGAACAGTATCGGGCATTATCTCAGGCGGTTGGTAAGTAATACACGTATGAGATAAAAATCTTCTTTGACAGTTATTAAGTACCAAACGTCTTGGAAGATATTTACTTCTTATTAATTAATATTCTTGATTAAATATCTTATCAGGCGGTTGGTAAGTAAAACCCACCTGAGATAAACTTAAAAACCGCCTGTGAAAAAACCGACGCCGAGACGGGGACCCCTCTCCACACTCCCGCTATTAGACGACGACCCATATAAAGGCTCACCGTTCTCTTGCTTCTCCGCCGCACCACCCCTTAGATCCTAGTCTCCAAACTTCTCCCGCCGCCACCGTCAACCACCTCCCGTTCTTTCTCTGCACCTTCGTCGCCACACAAATGGGTAGCCCCCCGCCGAAGCGCTCTAGGCCACCGACGTCCTCCGAACCTCCTTCTCCGTTTCCATCGACGCCGGCAATGCCAGTGGAACTGATGGCGGCGCCCGCATTTCCTCAGCCCGACTGGTTACAGCAGACTGTCCTCCTCTTTACCGCCCACATCGACGAATTAACGCGCCGAATTAAAGATGTCGAAGACGACGTGTCCTCCGCCGTCGAACATGCAAGAGCGCTGGACATAATGTCGCGGGATGTATTTAACAATACATCTATCATCTGTCGCCGTCTGGGTCTTGGGAGGCTTCCCCAGCTCCCCAGCATGGAATGCACCGACTACTACTTGTTCGGGTTAAGCTTTGTGGCCGCTCGTCCCGACGCCCTCCACGAGACGATCGCGGAGGTTGCTGGGGTACAGGGCCGCTGGAAGATTCTGCACAGCGTCACCTGTAACCTCGGTGTGGAGATGGAAGAGGAGTCGCCGCTGCCGTCAGAGGCGGAGGCGGAGCCGCCGGAGGATGCATCGGCCGCGGCGCGCGCGGCGGCGGAGGTGGACGAGGCCTCCGAGTAGAATAGGATTAGGAGTAGTTTTGTTCTTGTTTCTACATGTTTTTCGTCCATGTTTTCTTTACTCTTGTTTGTAATATATGTGTTGGTAGTATGTTAATGTAATATGTCTTTTATGTTCATGAACAATGTGTCTGATGTATTATCGAAAAATTCTCCTTTTATCGAAAAACATCTCCTTTAACGACGCCAAGTTTTAACCTTTAACCCACTTCGTGTGTGAATCGAAAAACATCTCCAGTCGTGATGTTGTGTTTCTCTTGTTTTTTTTTGATATTTTTTCTTTTCACATTTTGTCATGTTGTTTTCTTTGATGCAAACGGGGATAAACAAAAGACGAGCGCGCATAGGGGAAACACAACAAGTGCAACATTCATCAGAGACGAGCATGCATATATAGGAGAAACACATCAACATGCCTTATACAAGTCTATTTTATATACAGTACTCCCTTTGTTTACTTTTCATTGGTGTTGGGAGAACTAGGGGTAGTGCATCCAAAAGGGAATGGAGGGAATATAACCCATAGAGTACAACACGTTATGGCGGAACAGGTCATACTCGCGCTCAATCCTACAGTTCTCAGTACAGAAGACGGTCCACTCGTATGTAACACCCACATTTTCATGCATCATGCCTTGCATACACTCATATACATGTTTAACATTAACCCACATAAAGAGAAACGAGTTTAAAATTGATTTGGAACAAAACCGCACTTAAAACACAGAAAAGTGTGGACTAGTCTGATTTTACTGAGGACTAGTCCGATTTCTCTCTGACTAAAAACGGACTTGTCCGTTTTTGCTGCGGACTAGTCCGATTTTGGCTCTGGAAACTTTCGGATTTGTCCGATTTTGTGCGTACTAGTCCGATATTCCATGAATCCTTGAAAATTTGCTAAGTCCCTGGACTTTTCTGGACTAGTCCGGTGTTCCAGCGGACTTGTCCGTTTTTCCTCTCTGTTCAAATTCGGACTTGTCCGATTTTTGTCCGGACTTGTCCGATTTTCTCTCTGGACGACTTCGGACTAGTCCGGTCCTGTCCGGACTTGTCCGATATTTCGCGACTTCGAGGTGATCTTTTGTTTTACGACTTGTTTATTGGCTTTCACGTTAAGTGGGCCTAGGGACATCGTGCCCAACTATTTTAGAGCCCATGTGGGACTCTAAACCGGCCTCTACTCATCCCAACCTCGAAATCCATCTAACCCTACCTCCACCTCGATATAAACAGCCCCACCCCTTGGTTTGACATCTATTTGCCACTTTTCCACCAACCCAAACCCTAGTTCGTGGGGAGCCACCATCAAGGAGGGAGGAGAAGATCCCAAGCAAGAAGAAGAAGAGGAGGAAACGAAAAGGGATCAAGATCTCCACCAAGTTTCGCCCTTCACCACCAATTCATCTCCAAGTTCATCACCAACCCTATATCATCAAGATCCAAGTGTTACCTCCAAGTTTCTTGGTTCATTTGAATTCTAAACACCTGGTATACCTTCTATTCTCTTTTCCTTACGTGAATTCAACCCCTAATCTCCGAATTTACATCGATCTAGAAAACCCTAATCTGCAGATCTCGCGGAGTGCGGACTTGTCCGGTCCCTAGCGGACTAGTCCGATCTTTCTAGTTAAATTGTGTTGAATTAATTCTAAAATTTGATCTAATCGACCCCAAACATGTATAAACTTGTTAAAATCTATTAGAACTAGTTAGTGATCATTAAAAGCAATCTAGTAACAAGTTCTACCTTGCATTTGCATCAATCATGCATGTCATGTCATATTGAGTAATATTTGTGCACTCTTTGATTGTGTTTCTTGTCTTGTATGTTTATTGTGTGGATTAGACGGATTTGCGCTAGAAAGTGCCACGCAGGATCTACAGCACCAGGAGTTTGAAGGCTTTGACCCTAATCAACAGCAAGAGCAAGGCATGTGTCCTTGAAGCATATTGATCCTGGTTTTTAAACAAATGTTTTGTTTGTAAAACTGCATGCTGCGTCAATTTGATGGGAATCCTATGGTAGGAAGTTTACTAGACTTGCTAAACCACCCTTGTCACCTGGAATTTATGGTAGAGCGTCGGGATGGACTTTTTACCTTTTGCTTCGCTTAATCAACTGGGATGGGAATAACTATACCACTCAATTTAATTATGCATGGATGAGATTATGGTTAACATGAACTGGTTAAATATGTTATGGTAATGGATGATCTAAGCAAGCCTGGTATGTGGATGGGTTGGATGTTATGGTGGTTTGCTTGCTTTAGATCTAAGGACCGTTTCATGCGAGAATAAGCCAGGACTACAGTGCCACCACGAGGCCAAGTATGGGTGCAGCGTAGCTGATTAATTAGGGCTTTGCTAGTGCTGTTTGGACCATTGTGGATTCTCGGGGAAGGGGTAGTCGGATTGGGTTTGTTGAGGATTGGTGGGACTACCCTGGGATCCGAATGGCTCGAGAGGGGGCCCTTGGTTGAAGATGTGCTCTGCGGGAGACATCGCCACCGGTGAAACCTCAGTGGGGTCTAAATAGGCTAGTAATCCCTTTGTAAAGGCTATTTTGTGATCTCTTGGCCACACACCGACGGAAGTGTGTAATGTGACTGACGGGTCATGAGCATAAGGGAGGTTCTTAGTCGCTGAAAGGTGATGAAATCACGAACACATGGGTAAAGAGGTACAAACTCTGCAGAGTTAAATAAAACTATCATGATAGCCGTGCTCCCGGTTATGAGCACCTGGACAACTTCCATGATTAGAGGGTATTTGGTATTGGTAATGGTTATGGTGATGGTTATGGATGGTTATGGATTTATTTCTGGTATTGAATATGGTTATTGGCAATGGTGAAATCTGGAATTATTGATGAGGATGGTGAATTATGGACTGGTATTATGATATTATTTATGACTATGATGGGTTTACTTCACATACATATAATATATTGCTTTTCAAATGTTTTACTGTACTTTTCAGCACTTTGCCATTATTATTGTCGTCATTTGAATCAGCCACATGTCATACTTTCCACACTTGCTGAGTACGACATGTACTCACTCTTGCAATCCCCCCCCAACAGTTGCAGGTCAGAATTATGAGTTTAATGGCGATAATGCAGAGTTCTAGGCCGTGTCTACCGTCAGCTTTGCCTGTGGTGTTATTGGAGCTGCGTTATACCCTATTGCTTATGCTACCTAGCTGTTTAGTTTGCTTAATTAGTTTATTTCCGCTGCATTAGTTGAACTTGTCATTAATATTCATTAGAGCTTGTATTCTAGGATAATCTGGTTTGTGTAATAAAATTTGGTTAATTAATCTTGTTCTGTGGTAATTTTCTGTATACTCTTTTTTGATTGCACTCGTGTATGTGTGATGAACATCCTGGGCACACATATACGTTAGCTTGGTTCATTTTTTGGAACCGGGCATCACAGATTGGTATCAGAGCTACAGGTTGACCGTAGGACGCAGCCTAGATAGAATGGACACTTTAGAGCACATAGGAGCACTCAGGAATTGATGTGTTTTTGCTTGAAGTGTTTTTTGCTATATATATATTGTTTGCTTGTGTGCTTAATAGAGGATTTTGGGATGCTTTAGCATTGCCATGTCCACCTAGGCTAGTATAGCTAGTTGGTTAGCTTCATATCCCTTGATGCATATAGTTGGGGACGTTTCTAAATCCTTACCTACTGCTTTTCTTCAGATGGTGAGGACTCACAACCAGAGGGATGACAATGATGAGGAGGAGAACAATGGAGTACCTCAGAACAACATCGGACAAGGATCTACTCAGGGAGCTATCAACATCGAGCAGCTATTGGCCATGCAAAACCAGCTCATGCAGACCATGATACAGACTATGGGACAGCTGCAGGCTGGCAATATCAACAATCATCCCCACATGCCTCCACCGCCACCCCCACCTCCTCATAACCGATTGGGAGAGTTTATGAGGACTAGGCCGCCAACCTTTGCTCAAGCCGCAGACCCTATGGATGCGGATGATTGGCTCAAGTCCGTGGAGAAGAAGCTAGCCATTGTCCAATGCAGTGACCGGGAGAAGGTGCTATTTGCTTCTCATCAACTCGTTGGAGCAGCTGTAGATTGGTAGGATTCTTATTGCAATGCTCATGAGAACCAAGAGAGAATTACCTTGGCGGAATTCAAGGAGAGTTTCCGTTCTCATTATGTGCCAGAAGGTGTTATGATCTTGAAGAGGCAAGAATTTGAGAACTTGAGACAAGGAAAATCAAGCGTGAGTGAATATCTCAATAAGTTCACTCAACTCTCAAGATATGCGCCTGAGTATGTTAGCCGGGACAGCCGGAAGCAATACTTGTTCATGAGGGGATTGAACAATACGATCCAAGTGCAATTGCTCAACTGTGATTATGTCAATTTCCAGAAGCTTGTGGACAAAGAAATTGTGGTTGAGAACAAGATCCGTGAGATGGAGCAAGAAATCAAGAGGAAGGAACCATATCAAGGACAGCAACAAGGAAGTAATGTGCGCCCTCGGATTGCGCCGCCCAATGTGCCTCATTACAGCTCCTCTATTCCTGCTCAGCGCCCTGGTTATGCACCACGCCCAACTCAGTTTGTGCAGCAGCGCCCTGTTATGCAAGCACCTAGGCCTCCAATGCCTTATGCACCTCGTGCTGATTTTCCTGGAGCCAATGCTCAAAACCAAGCTCGTCCCAGTAATTCTGGTGGAGTTAAGAAGTGTTATACTTGTGGAGAAGCTGGACACTTTGCGCATCAATGTCCTTAGTCGGGCCTTGGTCAAGGAAGCAATGCACCGAGGCAAAACCCAAGACCCAATGGAGGACAGCCACAAGGGAACCGTGGACAGCAGAATTTTGCTCGTGGCAACGTGAACCATGTCTCTACGGAGGATGCTCAACAAGCGGATGACGTGGTCATTGGTATGTTTCTCGCCAACTCCAATCCCGCGACTATGTTATTTGATTCTGGAGCATCACATTCATTCATTGCATCGAAGTATGTTGCCAAGTATAGTTTACCTATTTCTCATATGAAGTTTACTCTATTGGTTAAGTCTCCTGGAGGAGAGATGAGGACAAATATAGTATGTCCAAAAGTAAGCCTTAGAATAAGGGGGGTAGACTTCTCCGCCAACCCCATTGTTTTAGATTCTCAAGGATTGGACATTATACTTGGTATGGACTGGTTGAGGAAGCACAATGGAGTTATTGAGTGTGCCACATAGATGGTGAAGTTGACTAATGAGGAAGGGATCACCGTAGAATTTGAAGCATCTCAAACCGCACCGAGGCAATTGGAATTGAATCATATGGACGGTGCCGCAATTGAGGAGATTCCGGTGGTGTGCGAATTTTTGGATGTTTTTTCGGACGAGTTGCCAGGTATGCCACCCGATCGAGACATTGAGTTTGTTATTGATTTAATACCTGGAACTGCTCCTATAGCTAAGAGGCCGTATAGGATGCCTCCAATGGAATTAGCGGAGCTCAAGAAACAGATTCAAGAGCAATTAGATAAGGGTTTTATTCGCCCAAGCTCTTCACCTTGGGGAGCGCCCGTTCTATTCATGGACAAGAAGGATGGATCCCAAAGGATGTGTGTGGATTACCGAGCTCTCAACGAGGTGACCATAAAGAACAAGTACACCTTGCCCCGTATAGAGGATTTATTTGATCAGATGAAAGGTGCCTGTGTATTTTCCAAGATTGATTTGAGGTCAGGATACTTTCAAATGAAGATTAGACCATCGGACATACCCAAGACAGCTTTTAGGACACGGTATGGATCTCATGAGTACACCGTGATGTCTTTTGGATTAACAAATGCACCTGCCTACCTTATGTACCTCATGAATAAGGTCTTCATGGAGTACTTAGATAAGTTCGTTGTGGTGTTTATTGATGATATTATGATCTACTCAAAGGATGAGAAGGAACATAAGGAACACTTGAGGCTTACGTTGCAGAAATTGAGGGAGCATCAATTGTATGCCAAGTTCAACAAGTGTCAGTTTTGGTTGAAAGAGGTGCCATTTTTGGGTCATATCATCTCAGGAGGAGGAGTATCGGTTGACCCCGGAAAAGTAAGAGACGTGTTGAAATGGGAACCACAGCAAAATGTCAAGGAAATAAGGAGTTTTCTTGGGAGGGCTGGATATTACCGTCGGTTTATCAAGGATTTTTCCAAGATAGCCAAGCCTATGACGGAGTTGCTAATGAAGGGAAAGGTGTTCCAATGGACTAAAGCTTGTCAAAACAGTTTTGAGGAGTTGAAGAAGAGGTTAACAATAGCCCCAATTTTGGTATTGCCGGATGTAAGCAAGAGTTTTGATATTTATTGTGACGCATCAAGACAAGGACTCAGATGCGTGCTTATGCAAGAAGGTCAAGTGGTCGCCTATGCGTCAAGGCAATTGAAGAAACATGAGCAGAATTACCCAACACATGATTTAGAACTTGTAGCCGTGGTACATGCATTGAAGATTTGGAGACACTATATTCTGGGACATAGGTGTGAAATTTACACGGATCATAAGAGTTTGAAGTATATTTTCACACAAACGGATCTGAACTTAAGGCAACGAAGATGGTTGGAGATCATCAAGGATTATGATTTGGGGATCAACTATCATCCAAGAAAAGCCAATGTAGTGGCCGATGCTTTGAGTAGAAAAGGAGTAAGTCATCAACTCACGATTCAAGAGTTACCATTCGAGTTATGTAAGGAGTTTGAACGGTTGAACCTCGGATTTGTAAATGAGATGGAGATGATGGAGTTAAACCCAACCTTGGAGCAAGAAATTCGAGAAGCACAAACCACGGATGAGGAGATGAAGGAAATCAAGGAAAGGATCGAGGAAGGGAGAGAATTCAGATTCGATGAAGACGAACATAATATCTTATGGCTTGGAAAGAGGATCGTTGTGCCTAATGTAAAGCATATTCGGGAGACAATATTAAAGGAGGCACATGACTCGCCTTACTCGATTCACCCCGGATGTACGAAGATGTACAAGGACTTGAAGGCTTGCTATTGGTGGGATAGCAGGAAAAAGGACATAGCTGAATATGTAGCATTGTGTGATGTGTGCAAATGAGTCAAGGCGGAACATCAAAGGCCAGCCGGATTATTGCAACCGTTAAAGATTCCGGAATGGAAGTCGGAAGAAATTGGAATGGACTTCATAGTTGGGTTACCACGTACTCAGTCCGGGTATGACTCAATTTGGGTAATTGTGGATCGCTTAACCAAGTCAGCTCATTTTGTCCCTGTGAAGACCAAGTATACAGCTGCACGATTGGCCGAAATATACATGGAGCATATTGTGTGTCGACATGGAGTCCCTAAGAAGATAGTCTCGGATAGAGGTTCTCAATTTACCTCCATATTTTGGCAAAAATTGCATGAAGCTTTCGGAACGAGGTTGAATTTTAGTTCAGCATATCATCCTCAAACGGACGGACAAACCGAGAGGACCAATCAGATTTTGGAGGACATGTTAAGAGCTTGTGCTTTAAAGCATGGGAAAAGTTGGGACAAAAGCTTGCCATATGCGGAATTTTCATACAACAATAGTTACCAAGCAAGCTTCAAAATGTCACCATATGAAGCGCTTTATGGGAGGAAGTGTAAGACGCCTTTATTCTCGAATGAGGCAGGAGAAACTCAAGTATTTGGTCCGGACGTGTTGCAAGAAGCCGAAAAGCAAGTCCAAATAATTCGTGAAAACTTGAGGGCTGCCCAATCAAGACAAAAAGGCTATGCGGATAATAGGAGAAGGGAATTAGCCTTTGAAGTGGGAGATTTTGTTTACCTCAAGGTGTCACCCATGAGGGGTCATAAGAGGTTTAACATAAGGGGCAAGCTCGCACCTCGCTATATTGGACCATTCAAGATTTTGGACAAAAGAGGAGAAGTAGCATATAAGTTGGAGATGCCAGCTCATCTTTCAGACGTACATGATGTGTTTCATGTTTCCCAGCCCAAGAAGTGCTTGAGAGTACCAGAAGAACAAGTACCAATAGAAGGATTGGAATTAGAGGAAGATTTGTCTTATGCCGAGCAACCGGTTAAGATCTTGGAAACTAAGGAGAGGGTCACAAGGAACAAGGTCATTAGATGGTGTAAAGTTCAATGGAAGCACCACACCGAAAAAGAAGCGACGTGGGAATTGGAGGATGATCTCAAGAAGGAATTTTCCTATCTCTTCTCTGCCGCGTCGAATCTCGAGGGCGAGATTCATTTTAAGGGGGGTTGGTTTGTAACACCCTCATTTTCATGCATCATGCCTTGCATACACTCATATACATGTTTAACATTAACCCACATAAAGAGGAACGAGTTTAAAATTGATTTGGAACAAAACCGCACTTAAAACGCAGAAAAGTGCGGACTAGTCCGATTTTACTGAGGACTAGTCCGATTTCTCTCTGACTAAAAACGGACTTGTCCGTTTTTGCTGCGGACTAGTCCGATTTTGGCTCTGGAAACTTTCGGACTTGTCCGATTTTGTGCGGACTAGTCCGATATTCCATGAATCCTTGAAAATTTGCTAAGTCCCTGGACTTTTCCAGACTAGTCCGGTGTTCCAGCGGACTTGTCCATTTTTCCTCTCTGTTCAAATTCGGACTTGTCCGATTTTTGGCCAGACTTGTCCGATTTTCTCTCTGGACGACTTCGGACTAGTCCGGTCCTGTCCAGACTTGTCCGATATTTCGCGAATTCGAGTTGATCTTTTGTTTTACGACTTGTTTATTGGGTTTCACGTTAAGTGGGCCTAGGGACATCGTTCCCAACTCTTTTAGAGCCCATGTGGGACTCTAAACCGGCCTCTACTCATCCCAATCTTGAAATCCATCTAACCCTACCTCCACCTCTATATAAATAGCCCCACCCCATGGTTTGACATCTATTTGCCACTTTTCCACCCACCCAAACCCTAGTTCGTGGGGAGCCACCATCAAGGAGGGAGGAGAAGATCCCAAGCAAGAAGAAGAAGAGGAGGAAACGAAAAGGGATCAAGATCTCCACCAAGTTTCGCCCTTCACCACCAATTCATCTCCAAGTTCATCACCAACCCTATATCATCAAGATCCAAGTGTTACCTCCAAGTTTCTTGGTTCATTTGAATTCTAAACACCTGGTATACCTTCTATTCTCTTTTCCTTACGTGAATTCAACCCCTAATCTCCGAATTTACATCGATCTAGAAAACCCTAATCTGCTGATCTCGCGGAGTGCGGACTTGTCTAGTCCCTAGCGGACTAGTCCGATCTTTCTGGTTAAATTGTGTTGAATTAATTCTAAAATATTGATGTAATCGACCCCAAACCTGTATAAACTTGTTAAAATCTATTAGAACTAGTTAGTGATCATTAAAAGCAATCTAGTAACAAGTTCTACCTTGCATTTGCATCAATCATGCATGTCATGTCATATTGAGTACTATTTATGCAACCTTTGATTGTGTTTCTTGTCTTCTATGTTTATTGTGTGGATTAGACGGATTTGCGCTAGAAAGTTCCACGGAGGATCTACAGCACCAGGAGTTTGAAGGCTTTGACCCTAATCAACAGCAAGAGCAAGGCAAGTGTCCTTGAAGCATATTGATCCTGGTTTTTAAATAAATGTTTTGTTTGTAAAACTGCATGCTGCGTCTATTTGATGGGAATCCTATGGTAGGAAGTTTACTAGACTTGCTAAACCACCCTTGTCACCTGGAATTTATGGTAGAGCGTCGGGATGGACTTTTTACCTTTTGCTTCGCTTAATCAACTGGGATGGGAATAACTATACCACCCAATTTAATTATGCATGGATGAGATTATGGTTAACATGAACTGGTTAAATATGGTATGGTAATGGGTGATCTAAGCAAGCCTGGCATGTGGATGGGTTGGACGTTATGGTGGTTTGCTTGCTTTAGATCTAAGGACCGGTTCATGCGAGAATAAGCCAGGACTACAGTGCCACCACGAGGCCAAATATGGGTGCGGCATAGCTGATTAATTAGGGCTTTGCTAGTGCTGTTTGGACCATTGTGGATGCTCGGGGAAGGGGTAGTCGGATTGGGTTTGTTGAGGATTGGTGGGACTACCCTGGGATCTGAATGGCTCAAGAGGGGGCCCTTGGTTGAAGATGTGCTCTGCGGGAGACATCGCCACTGGTGAAACCTCAGTGAGGTCTAAATAGGCTAGTAATCCCTTTGTAAAGGCTATTTTGTGATCTCTTGGCCACACACCAACGGAAGTGTGTAATGTGACTGACGGGTCATGGGCATAAGGGAGGTTCTTAGTCGCTGAAAGGTGATGAAATCACGAACACGTGGGTAAAGAGGTACAAACTCTGCAGAGTTAAATAAAACAATCATGATAGCCGTGCTCCCGGTTATGAGCACCTGGACAACTTCCATGATTAGAGGGTATTTGGTATTGGTAATGGTTATGGTGATGGTTATGGATGGTTATGGATTTATTTCTGGTATTGAATATGGTTATTGGCAATGGTGAAATCTGGAATTATTGATGAGGATGGTGAATTATGGACTGGTATTATGATATTATTTATGACTATGATGGGTTTACTTCACATGCATATAATATATTGCTTTTCAAACGTTTTACTGTACTTTTCAGCACTTTGCCATTATTATTGTCGTCATTTGAATCAGCCACATGTCATACTTTCCACACTTGCTGAGTACGACCTGTACTCACTCTTACAATCCCCCACAACAGTTGCAGGTCAGAATTATGAGTTTAATGGTGATAATGCGGAGTTCTAGGCCGTGTCTACCGTCAGCTTTGCCTGTGGTGTTATTGGAGCTGCGTTATACCCTATTGCTTATGCTGCCTAGCTGTTTAGTTTGCTTAATTAGTTTATTTCCTCTGCATTAGTTGAACTTGTCATTAATATTCATTAGAGCTTGTATTCGAGGATAAACTAGTTTGTGTAATAAAATTTGGTTAATTAATCTTGTTCTGTGGTAATTTTCTGTATGCTCTTTTGTGATTGCACTCGTGTATGTGTGATGAACATCCTGGGCACACATATACGTTAGCTTGGTTCATTTTTCGGAACCGGGCGTCACATCGTACCACTCTTGCTAGCCGCAGCGGGCAGGCCCCTGGTTCCCCCCTGTTGGGCAGCGGCAAAAGTAATCATCAATTTTGGGCAGCGCCACCAGCGGCGGTCCTGGAGGAGGCCTACGCAAAAACCTCCAGCTCACGAAAACGTCGAGCCTCTTCATGGCTTGATTCTGACACCGGCAGCACTCCGTGTTGGTCCTCTTCATCGCGACGGATTCGGCCGTGTTGTCGCCGACGTGGGCCTCGCCTTCGACCTGCCGGATATACTCAAGGGCGTCACGGTCCCCGCGGTCTGCATCGTAGCGGAGCATGGCGAGGACGTAGGCCTCCACCTTGTGGCCGTTCGCGGCCGCCCGGGTAGGGAACTGGGTGCCCCGCTGCGCCTGCGCGCGGCCGTAGTTGAAGACGAGGTTGAACCCGGTGACGTAGCATGCATGAGGGTTGCCCACGTTGGCCAGGCGCTCCATGAGGGCGTCGTAGCTCCCGTTCCCGTGCCGTTGGAACCACTCCCAACTGCTCTCTCGCTCCAGCGCCACACGCCTGCCCACGGCGGGATCACGGCATGCCGCGTGCATGGCCTTGCAGGTGGCGCACAGACTGGAGAGGTCGTCCATGGGCTGGGTGGAGGTTGCGGCGACCCACCCCGCAATCAGGACCGCAATATCGTGCGGCAAGGGGAACTCCATGGGCTTTGAAGGGAACCAATTAGGGCGTGCACGACGGAGAGGAAGAGTACGCGCGGAGAAGAGGATGGTGTGTGTGGCGGAGTAGAGATGGTGTGTCGTCTTACTACTCTTTATTAGTACGCGCGGAGAAGACGATGAGACGCCCAATGATTTTTAGTATGTGCGGAGAAGAGGGATGGTGGTGTGTGGGCAGTTATTTCCAGCCAATTTTTTTTGTCCCAACTCAAATTTACTTTCACTGTATGGTCATGTCAGCTGTGTCCTCTGCACATTTTTAGCTACTGTCCTTTGTTGCCGTAGCAACATGCTAGCATTGAATGGAAAGTGGGAGGATATGTATTGATGAAGGGTGTTAGGGTAAGTTTATGTGTTGACTAATGTGCGGTTTGAATCCTAAAAATTAGTTTTTCTTTGTTGTTTTTAGTTGCTTCTATTTTACAAATATTGCTAATGAATGAAATCTATCTTTGTTCATCTATGTATCTTGTGTGTTTTTCAACTGTGTGAATGAATGAATGTGTAGTGTGTTCATCGTGTTCCTCAGACTCGGGTATCAAAAGGTAATTATCTTTGGCGGTTGGTAATTCAAACTCGTCTATGAAGAAGATTATCTCAGGCGGTTGGTAAGTAATACCCGACTGAGATAAAAATCTTCCTTGACGGTTATTAAGTACCAACCGCCTGTGAAGATATTTACTTGTTCTTAATTAATATTCTTGATTAAATGTGGGTCCTTTAAAAAGGCAAAATTCCACTTTCCTGTAATATTATTGATAAGTAAAAGGTTACCATTAAATTTCACTTCATAAATCTTTTGAAATCGGTCATAACATAAAAAACATACAACAAATGATATTTTTCATTTTTCTATCTAGTTGAATATAATGCCTTTTTCATTTATTTTTTCAGTGGACATTTTTACTCATCATACCAACCTCTATGAATTTTTTTCAGATTTTTGTAAATTTTTTTGAATCAATGTGTGTTCATAATTTGATGAATGCCTCATATGTATATGAGCATTTAGTTAGAATGATAGATAATTTGAAGTTTGACATGTTGGAATGCTTTAAAAAAATTAACAAAATTCATACATGTATAAATGATACAAATATGTTCATACAAACAAATTTGAGTGAAGGATCATTTTTTTTTACGAGATACACAAATGTGAATAATATGTGAGTAGAAATTAATTTCATATTTACCAAAACATTACAATGTCAGCTATACAAGTTTTAAAATTTTTTGTTCAGGTGCTAGATGTTAATTTTATACAAATGTAGAAGAAAGAATCATATAATTTGGACACAATTTGCAAAATCTAAACATGTTTGAGTATTTATATTGGAATCAAAATAAAAAAGAAGCAAGGGATAAGAAAATTGAAGAACAGTATCCGGCATTATCTCAGACGGTTGGTAAGTAATACCCGACTGAGATAAAAATCTTCCTTGACGAATATTAAGTACCAACCGCCTGTGAAGATATTTACTTCTTCTTAATTAATATTCTTGATTAAATGTGGGTTCTTTAAAAAGGCAAAATTCCACTTTCTTGTAATATTATTGATAAGTAAAGGTTACCATTAAATTTCACTTCATAAATCTTTTGAAATCGGTCAGAACATAAAAAACATACAACAAATGATATTTTTCATATTTCTATCTTGATGAATATAGTGCCTTTTTCATTTATTTTTTCAGTGGACGTTTTTACTCATCATACCAACCTCTATGAGTTTTTCAGATTTTTTTAAATTTTTTTGAATCAATGTGTGTTCATAATTTGATGAATGCCTCATATGTATATGAGCATTTAGTTAGAATGATGGATAATTTGAAGTTTGACATGTTGGAATGCTTTTAAAAAATTAACAAAATTCATACATGTATAAATGATACAAATATGTTCATACAAACAAATTTGAGTGAAGGATCTTTTTTTACGAGATACACAAATGTGAATAATATGTGAGTAGAAATTAATTTGATATTTACCAAAACATTACAATGTCAGCTATACAAGTTTTAAAATTTTTTGTTCAGGTGGTAGATGTTAATTTTATACAAATGTAGAAGAAAGAATCATATAATTTAGACACAATTTGCAGAATATAAACATGCTTGAGTATTTATATTGGAATCTAAATAAAAAAGAAGCAAGGGATAAGGAAACTGAAGAACAGTATCGGGCATTATCTTAGACGGTTGGTAAGTAATACCAGACTGAGATAAAAATCTTCCTTGATGGTTATTAAGTACCAACCGTCTGTGAAGATATTTACTTCTTCTTAATTAATATTCTTGATTAAATGTGGGTCCTTTAAAAAGGCAAAATTCCTCCTTGTCCCCAAACCGGTGGAGTTGCCAGGAGATCGCCCGCAGCAGGGCCCGCAAAGCGATCTGTAGAGTAGTAGTAACAGGAAAATGCAACAGGCTGGTAGCTAGGACTGTAAAGAAAAAAGTGAAGACAATACGAGGAAAAAAATGTTTGAAAAAAAGGAAGGACAACCGAAATGTTAAATAGGAAATCTTTTCACGGAAATTAATCTAGTCGTAATCCTCTCAAACATAGGCTCCCTTTGAAGGATAGGATTTGTATAGGATTTTTAGTTTCCATAGGAAACGTAAGACATGAGCTAGGACACTTTGGTAGCCATACTAAAAGAGCTTCTTATCCGCCTCATCCACTTCCCCACGCCGCTAGTAGAATCTCTTCGGCCGCGGGAAGGTGTCCCCCGAAGAGTTCGAGGACACCGAGGAGTGTCCGTTAGAAGAGTCGCCTGATGAAGAGGAGGCCGGGGAGTTGGGGTGGACCGGTGGCGTATAGTCGAGGTAGTGATCCAGGTGGATGATGAGCTCCGTCGTGAGGCCGCCAGGCCGGACCACTGCGGCATAGTTGAAAGGTTCTGTTGGCAGCCCGCCGTCACTCCCAGTCCGGCCATCACTTCCTGCAAAGAAGGTGGCCATTTTGGCCCGAGGCAGGAGGCTTGGGTCTTTCATCCACCCAACGATCGTGCACAGGTCAGCACGCTCCCGTTGGTAAGTGGAAGCATCGAAGTGATCAAGGAGGAAGACATCACCCAGAAGCTGTCTGATGCCCTCCGCAGACCAGACATGGAGAGGGAGGTTCTCGATGACAACCTGCACCTGGAAGAACCACCCGACGATCGGCACACCGACGCCAAAGATCCATGGCCGAAAGTAGTGGTTATCATCCGGCATGGAGATGATTGCCGTATCGATGGCGAGCTCCCGATAGTCATCACGGGTGAACCGCACCAGGAACTCACCATCCCCAAACGTGGACACGGTGAAAGCCCAATGCGGGATTTCAAGTTGGTGATGGATGGCCAGGGTGATCTCCATGGGTGTCGCCTCGCTACGACCTCCTGTGGGTCCCAGAACAGCTGCTTGGCGGCACAAACAGATAAACTTCGTCGTCATGAGGCGGTTGTTGACCACTGTGCATTGCCCCTCACGATGGCGTAGGGACGGTGAGCCTGCAGGTACCTGATCGCGTCTAACATGGTTGCGAGGCATGGTGCTGCGACAACAGAGGCAAAGGACTTCTGAAAGTGCATCTAGGACTCCCTTGTGGGTTTTGGATGATTTATGACAAGCAATTGGGATCCTAATCCTTTTGTTGAGATGAATGCAGGAAAATGATGAAAAATGAGTAAAATGCCAAAAAGTGGGAAATTAAGAAGGAGAATGAATTTGAGCTCAAGAAGAAGAAATTAGTAGATTAGTATGTATGGAGTGTGTTAAGGAAACACACCCAAGAGCTCAATCTTACTTAATCACACACACACAATGCACAAAACCATACAGGACCGGACTAGTCCGATATCAACCGGACTAGTCCGATATCACATTCTGCACAAGATCGGACAAGTCCGGTCTCCACCGGACTAGTCCGATATCTTTCTGTTCCACTTCGGACTAGTCCTCCCCAGTGCGGACTAGTCCTCAACACAATGCACAAGTCACTAGATCGGACAAGTCCGGTCACCACCGGACTAGTCCGATTCCCTTTCTGATCCACTTCGGACAAGTCCGGTGACTACACGGACTAGTCCGATTTACACTCTGATCTAAATCGGACAAGTCCTCCAAGTGCGGACTTGTCATTCTAAACACTTAGGGTTTCACAGGTCCGGACAAGTCCGATGTCAACCGGACAAGTCCGAAGATTTCCAGCAGCGAAATCGGACAAGTCCGTTTTTCAATCGGACTAGTCCGATATTCCTGGACACTTAGGGTTTGCTTCACACAGCACACCGGACTAGTCCGGTCTCCACCACGGACTAGTCCGATCTTTCTAAACCCTAACGGTAATTTCTAGAAACCCCATATAAATAGAGGTGCATGGCCCACTTTTACCCTCTCTCGAACCCTAGCGCCGTCACACCTCCCAAGAGACTCAAAAACCATCTCTCTCCACGAAGTTGAGTACAAAATCGATCAATCCATTGAAGATCACTTGTAGATCATTGGAGAGGCACTTTGCACACGATTGAGCTCTTGGTTTGAATCCCTAACACACTCGTGCATCTCAATTTGTATATTTCAAAGTGTGTTATTGGTGGTTTTGAAACTTGTAATCAAGGGAGCTCTCAACTTGTGAGATCGCCCCTTCAACTTGGTGATTTACCCCTGTGTGATTAGTGGAAGAGGATTGGCCTTCGTGGCGATCCGACGAGGGAAGGGTTGGTGAAGACCCGGTCCTTTTGTGGGCTCCTCAACGTGGACGTAGGCTGCCTTCGTGGTAACCGAACCACGGGATAAATCTTGTGTCTTGTTCGTTTGTGTTCATCATTCTAGTTGATCAACATCATCTAGGGTTTGATTCATATTGTTGAATTGAAGTTAAATAGTGAACAAGAATCATACTTGCAATAAAACTTAACATACGACTATTGAACTGTCATTATAGTTTATATTTCCGCTGCAAACGACAACGAAACAATCAAATTGACCTAACTTGATCAACCTAGCCCGTGAAATCCGGACTAGTCCGCACTTTACCGGACTAGTCCGATATATCTGGATTTGACCTTTTTGTTGAAGTGCTACAGGAACCGAGAAATTCAAGAAGGCCTATTCACCCCCCCCTCTAGGCCTACATTCAATTGGTATCAGAGCGAGGTTCTTCAAGAAAGAGTGCAACCACTCGAAGAGATCATGTCGGACATGAAGGAAGTCCAGAAAATCAACAACCAGGAAGAAATGAACAATGACAAGCACCAAAAGCTCGAAAGGTATCTCGAAGCCATTCAAGACTTCGATGATGATGATGAGGAGACATTGGAGCTGAAAGCACTGCTCCGAAAGAAAGCACTTTCCAAAGGGAAAGCTAAAGTTGAAGAAAAGAAGAGGGGGAGTAGTCACACCGACTACTCCCGATATCCTTTTAATTATGACCGTTTAAATTCTAACAGCAGTCATTATCTATCCATTCCTCTCGGAAAAGCCCCACACTTCGATGGGAGTGATTACTCCATGTGGAGGCAAAACATGAAGATGCACTTGATTTCCCTTAACCCAAGTTTATGGCATATTGTGTGCACAGGAATAAACATCCCTGATGACGATGAAGAACTCACGCCAAGTCAAGAGCAAGCCATCCACAGGAATGCCCAAGCCGCAGCAGTTATCACCTCATCCCTAAGTAGAGATGAATTCACAAAGGTGGACGGATTGGAAATTGCCAAAGAAATCTGGGACACGCTACAGACAGCACATGAAGGTGACCGGCATGTGCGGGAGGCAAAGATTGAAATGATTGAAGGCGAACTAGGAAGGTTCGCGATTGAGGAAGATGAATCTCCCCAGGACATGTACAACAGACTAAAGACTCTTGTGAACAAGGTTCGATCGTATGGTAGCAAAAAGTGGAATGACCACGAGGTTGTAAAGCTCATCCTTAGAGCCTTTATGCCTCGCAACGTCACACTCTGTTCTATGATCCGAGAAAGTCCCGGGTACAAGAAAATGACTCCGGATGAACTGCTTGGCAAAATCATCAACTTTGAGATGATGGAGAAGCAAGCCAAGCACGTCAAAGAAATAGCTGACCTCACATCGGCCAAGAAGAAGGGAGTTGCCTTAAAATCCACACTCAAACCTCTATCCAAAGAAGCAAGAGAAGCTCAGTTTGAGGAGGACAGCGATGATGAAAGCAGCGAGCTGGACGAAGAAGATATGATTCTGTTCATGAAGAAATTCAAAAGAATTATGAAGAAAAGACAAGGAGCAAAATCGAGTGAAGGAAAATACAAGGAGAAGACAAAACCGAAGATGAGGCGGGCATGCTATAATTGTGGTGAGTACAATCACTTCATAGTTGATTGCCCATATGAGGACAACAAGAAGAAGAGTAAAGAATCCAAGCCTCAACCGAAAAAGTTCTTCAAGAAGAAGAAACAAGCTGAACAAGCACACATCGGAAAGGAGTGGGATTCAAACGATGAGTCCTCATCGTCCGATGAAGAAGAAATGGCTAGCATAGCCATTGAAAGCATGCCCAAGAAACTCACACTCTTCCCCACGATCGGTGCAAAGAAGGCAAATGGAACTTGCCTCATGGCTAAGGAAGGTAAACGCAAGGTAAACATCAAAACCCCTTCCTTGCATTCTTACTCAAGTGATGATGATCTAGATAGTAATGATGAAGACATGCTAATTGGTTTAGATAGAAAAACTGCTGCAAAAATGAAATTCTTGCTTAACCAACTTATTGAGAAGGAAGAGCTAATTGATCGTCAAGAAGACATGATTATCTCCCAAAAGGAGAAGCATGTCGAACTTGACAATCTTCTAGTTCTTGAAAAGGAGAAAAATCACACACTAGAGCTTGAGCTAGCTTCAAGCAAGAAAACTTGCTTGGAGTTAACCAACTCAAATGCTGCAATCAAGAATCAACTTGATGACCAAATCAAGGTCAACAAGATCCTTGAAGTGCAGATTGAGTCACTCAAGCTTAGTGAACCTTCCTCCTCTTCAACCCTACCTTCTCAACCCACTTTAACTAATATCGCTCATGTTTGCAAATGTGATAAAACTAACACCAGGTTGAAGGAAAACCCTACCTCCACGAAGGACAAAAATCCTACCCAATGTGTAATATTTGACAAGGAGAGGATCAACTATGCACGTAGTGCATATTTGGTCCAAAGACCTCCAAATGTCAAGTATGGCATTGGTTACTCTTGTGATGGAAAGCAAAGAGCTGGAAATCATAAGAATAACAAGGGAAGGATCACCTTTGTGAAGGGAGGACCCTCACAACCTGGTAACTCGAAAACAAAAAATCTGAATTCTCATGAACATCGGACTAGTCCGGTTGTGGTCCGGACAAGTCCGATCATCCGGACAAGTCCGGTCACACAGACTAGTCCGACCCATAATCAACAGCAACTTCTGTTTAAAACATTTGATGCCTCCTATGTTTTAATGAAAAATAATGTTGGTAAAGTGTATGCTTATTATGCTGGGCCACGCCATGGGAACACAAAATCCCATGTGTGGGTGCCCAAATGTATTGTTACTAACCTCCAAGGACCCAAGCAAGCTTGGGTACCTAAAACCAAGGCGTAATTTGTTTTTGCAGGCCTACTCCTCCGGTGGATCCAAATGGGTGCTAGACAGTGGATGCACCAACCACATGACCGGAGAAAGGAGGATGTTTGTGGAGTATGAAGTGAACCAGGACCCAAACGAAGGCATCTACTTTGGGGATAACAGTCAAGGAAGGGTCCTCTGTACCGGTAAAATTGCAATATCCTCTGAACATACTCTTTCGCATGTTTTACACGTTGAATCTTTAGATTATAACCTGCTGTCCATATCTCAGTTATGTGACAAAGGTTATAATTGTCTGTTTACTAACGAGGGTGTGACCGTCTCAAGGAGAAGTAATGGTTCCATTGCATTCAAGGGTATGTTAAAGGGAAAGCTTTATCTTGTTGACTTCAACAAGGATAAAGCCGAACTCGACACATGCTTGATTGCAAAAACCAACATGGGTTGGCTGTGGCATAGACGGCTAGCACATGTTGGTATGAGGAACCTTCAAAAATTCCTCAAGGGCGATCACATCCGAGGTTTGAAAGATGTTGTGTTTGAGAAGGACAGGCCTTGTAGCGCATGCCAAGCAGGAAAGCAAGTTGGAGCACAACATCCCGCAAAGAACATCATGACCACGACAAGACCGCTCGAACTACTTCATATGGACCTCTTCGGTCCAATTTCTTACATAAGCATAGGCGGTAACAAATACGGTTTAGTCATTATTGATGATTTTTCCCGCTTCACTTGGGTGTTCTTTTTGCATGACAAGTCAGAAACACAAGGAACACTCAAGAAATTCTTCAAGCGAGCGCAAAACGAGTTCTCACTATCAATCAAGAGTATTCGGAGCGACAATGGCACGGAGTTCAAGAACATACAAGTGGAGGAGCACCTTGATGAGGAAGGAATCAAGCACGAATTCTCAGCGCCATACTCCCCACAACAAAACGGAGTTGCCGAAAGGAAGAACCGAACGCTCATAGAGATGGCAAGAACAATGCTCGATGAATACAAGACTTCGGATCGATTTTGGGCGGAAGCAATCAACACCGCCTGCCATGCCACAAATCGACTCTATCTTCATCGACTACTAAAGAAGACCCCCTACGAGCTACTCACCGGTAACAAACCGAACATTTCATATTTTCGAGTTTTCGGTTCTCCTTGCTATATTTTGAACAAGAAGCCCAGGACTTCAAAGTTCGCTTCGAAGTCCGATGAAGGTTTCTTGCTTGGTTATGATTCGAACACTTACGCCTATCGTGTTTTCAACAAGGCCTCCGGACTTGTTGAAGTGGCACGTGACGTAGTGTTCGATGAAACTAATGGCTCCCAAAAGGAGCAAGTTGATCAATGTGAATTAGGTAATGAGGAAGCCCCCTATCAAGCAATAAAGAGGATGGCTCTAGGCGAAGTACGACCACAAGAGTCATCGGCACAAATACAAGAGGAAAGTGAACCACAAGAGGAGATCAACAACCAAGGGGGAGCCTCGATACAAGATCAATCACAAGAATCTGAACATGATCAACAAATCAATGAGGAGAACAACTCAGGGGGAGAAGAAGATGATCACCAACATACGACCCCCCAAGTGCCACACCCAAGAGTACACCAATGCACTCAAAGGGATCATCCAATCGACAACATCATCGGCGACATTCAAAAAGGAGTAACCACTAGATCTCGTATAGCAAATTTTTGTGAACATTACTCGTTTGTCTCTTTTTTTGGAACCTCGCAGGACTGAGGATGCATTAAAGGATCCGGACTGGGTGGTGGCAATGCAAGAAGAGTTGAACAATTTCAAGAGAAACGAGGTTTGGGAACTTGTGGAAAGACCCAATACAAACATAGTCGGCACCAAGTGGGTCTTCCGCAACAAACAAGATGAACACGGGGTGGTGACAAGAAACAAGGCACGACTTGTGGCCAAAGGTTACTCACAAGTCGAAGGTTTGGATTTTGATGAGACCTTTGCTCCAGTAGCTAGGCTTGAATCAATTAGAATATTACTTGCATATGCTACTCACCATGATTTCAAGCTGTACCAAATGGACGTAAAAAGCGCCTTCCTCAACGGACCGATCAAGGAAGAGGTGTACGTGGAGCAACCACCCGGATTTGAAGACGAAGAGTTCCCCGACCACGTGTATAAACTGCGTAAGGCTCTCTATGGCCTCAAACAAGCTCCTAGAGCTTGGTATGAGTGTCTTAGAGATTTTTTAATTGATAATGGCTTTCAAATTGGCAAAGTAGATTATACACTATTCACGAAAAATCTGAATAATGATCTTTTCATTTGCCAAATCTATGTTGATGATATAATTTTTGGATCAACTAATCAATCTTTCTGTGAAGAGTTTAGTAAAATCATGACAGACAGATTTGAAATGTCAATGATGGGAGAATTGAAGTACTTCTTGGGATTCCAAGTGCGGCAACAAAGGGAAGGAACATTCATAAGCCAAACCAAGTATACACAGGACATCCTCAAGAAGTTTGGCATGGACAAAGCAAAGCCCATTAAGACTCCCATGGCAACGAATGGTCACTTGGATCTCAATGAAGATGGACCGAGCGTCGACCAAAAGGTATATCGCTCCATGATTGGATCTTTACTTTACTTATGTGCATCTAGGCCAGATATTATGTTGAGTGTATGTTTGTGTGCAAGATTTCAAGCCAACCCTAAGGAATGTCATTTGACAGCCGTAAAGAGAATCCTAAGATATTTAGTTCATACACCCAACCTTGGTCTTTGGTACCCAAAAGGTTCAAAATTTAATCTCATTGGGTATTCCGATGCAGATTATGCCGGGTGCAAAGTTGATAGAAAAAGCACTTCTGGCACCTGCCAATTCCTAGGAAGATCCTTAGTTTCTTGGTCATCCAAGAAACAGAATTCCATTGCATTATCCACAGCCGAAGCGGAGTATGTTGCAGCCGGGAGTTGTTGTGCACAACTCCTTTGGATGCGACAAACTCTAAGGGATTACGGTTACAATATGAACCGTATTCCTCTTCTTTGTGACAATGAGAGTGCCATTAAAATAGCCCACAATCCAGTTGAGCACTCTAGAACTAAACACATTGACATAAGACACCATTTCTTGAGAGACCATTCCATGAAAGGAGACATATCCATCTCTCATGTCAACACCCAAAAACAATTGGCCGACATATTCACCAAGCCACTTGATGAAAAACGTTTTTGCGAACTCCGAAATGAGCTAAACATCCTTGATTCTCGGAGTGTGGCTTGAAAAGTTGCATACCTGTATGATTGCTTCAAAATATTGATTGAATTGTGAATATTTTTCCTCCCCATTTTTTTTCTCTCGAAAAACTATGTCAATTATTAGATCTTGATGAATTTTTGATCATAGTATGATTGTTGTTTGCTTACTGATCAAATTCATCAGGATTATTTGAATTGTTTTGCCTCTCTACCCTCAATTATTGGACCTTCAAATATATATGAATGGGCTATGCAATTCTCTCCTGGTGACCACGGACAAGTCCGTGGTTACCCGGACTAGTCCGCCATTGCAGACTAGTCCGCAGTGTGCCGGTTAGGCCGGACTAGTCCGACAGACCACGGACTAGTCCGATTTAGGTTTCTGGAGGACTTCGGACTAGTCCGGTCATGTCCGGACTTGTCCGATTTTTCGTGTCCATAACCCTAGCCGCCACCAAACCCTAATCATGTCGAGGATTGACAGCGAAGAGTGAAGCCCTAGGATCTTCCTCTCTCTCTCTTTTTGGTGTCTTGATGCCAAAGGGGGAGAGATTGAGGGGGAGTCTCTAAGAGTCTCTAGTCTAAGCTTTAGCTGAATAGGATGCGAGGAGAGAGCTCTCTATGTTTTTTAATTGTGATTGTATTTGCTTAACTCTCTTTTCATATCATGTTTGGTCCTGTGATGAATTGCTCAATTAATTTGCAAGTGTGTGATGAAATCTGAGCTTTTGCTCCTGAAGTGCCATATTCACTTGATATTAGTTGGTAAATGAAAATTCTGTCATTCTTAATGCAATCATGCTCTTAGTGTGCATCCCACCATAAAGAATGCACATATGAATAATTATCTTGTTGCCTGATGCATTTTTGAGTCATATGTGCATACTTTATGAAAATCTCATTTTATACCTCATTCTGTGAAATCTCAATTGGTTGTCATCAATCACCAAAAAGGGGGAGATTGAAAGTGCATCTAGGACTCCCTTGTGGGTTTTGGATGATTTATGACAAGCAATTGGGATCCTAATCCTTTTGTTGAGATGAATGCAGGAAAATGATGAAAAATGAGTAAAATGCCAAAAAGTGGGAAATTAAGAAGGAGAATGAATTTGAGCTCAAGAAGAAGAAATTAGTAGATTAGTATGTATGGAGTGTGTTAAGGAAACACACCCAAGAGCTCAATCTTACTTAATCACACACACACAATGCACAAAACCATACAGGACCGGACTAGTCCGATATCAACCGGACTAGTCCGATATCACATTCTGCACAAGATCGGACAAGTCCGGTCTCCACCGGACTAGTCCGATATCTTTCTGTTCCACTTCGGACTAGTCCTCCCCAGTGCGGACTAGTCCTCAACACAATGCACAAGTCACTAGATCGGACAAGTCCGGTCACCACCGGACTAGTCCGATTCCCTTTCTGATCCACTTCGGACAAGTCCGATGACTACACGGACTAGTCCGATTTACACTCTGATCTAAATCGGACAAGTCCTCCAAGTGCGGACTTGTCATTCTAAACACTTAGGGTTTCACAGGTCCGGACAAGTCCGATGTCAACCGGACAAGTCCGAAGATTTCCAGCAGCGAAATCGGACAAGTCCGTTTTTCAATCGGACTAGTCCGATATTCCTAGACACTTAGGGTTTGCTTCACACAGCACACCGGACTAGTCCGGTCTCCACCACGGACTAGTCCGATCTTTCTAAACCCTAACGGTAATTTCTAGAAACCCCATATAAATAGAGGTGCATGGCCCACTTTTACCCTCTCTCGAACCCTAGCGCCGTCACACCTCCCAAGAGACTCAAAAACCATCTCTCTCCACGAAGTTGAGTACAAAATCGATCAATCCTTTGAAGATCACTTGTAGATCATTGGAGAGGCACTTTGCACACGATTGAGCTCTTGGTTTGAATCCCTAACACACTCGTGCATCTCAATTTGTATATTTCAAAGTGTGTTATTGGTGGTTTTGAAACTTGTAATCAAGGGAGCTCTCAACTTGTGAGATCGCCCCTTCAACTTGGTGATTTACCCCTGTGTGATTAGTGGAAGAGGATTGGCCTTCGTGGCGATCCGACGAGGGAAGGGTTGGTGAAGACCCGGTCCTTTTGTGGGCTCCTCAACGTGGACGTAGGCTGCCTTCGTGGTAACCGAACCACGGGATAAATCTTGTGTCTTGTTCGTTTGTGTTCATCATTCTAGTTGATCAACATCATCTAGGGTTTGATTCATATTGTTGAATTGAAGTTAAATAGTGAACAAGAATCATACTTGCAATAAAACTTAACATACGACTATTGAACTGTCATTATAGTTTATATTTCCGCTGCAAACGACAACGAAACAATCAAATTGACCTAACTTGATCAACCTAGCCCGTGAAATCCGGACTAGTCCGCACTTTACCGGACTAGTCCGATATATCTGGATTTGACCTTTTTGTTGAAGTGCTACAAGAACCGAGAAATTCAAGAAGGCCTATTCACCCCCCCCTCTAGGCCTACATTCAACTTCTCAGGCAACACACGGGAGCATGGATGGGAATCAGTCGGGAACTTGAGCCTGGAAGCAATAGGGGGGGGGGGTGGTTTAAGAAGGTGAGGATGAAGAGGCCAAACATCGGAAGCAGCATCCCTTGAGGATCTCACGAAAATCCGGTGATAGGACTGGACCTTTTGAGGCCTTTGGCTCTGTGCAAGCGTCATGAATGCGCGAAGTCCCAACTTGAATATAAAGTGAATCAGTGCAGTTTCAGCCCACAAATAACAAGCGGCCCAGCTTTTTCGTCTTGCCTGCTTGCCTGCCCGCGGCGGGAAATTTTTGTCACCCCGAATAAAGAAGGAAAATAAGAAACGAAAATAATATTTTATTACGGTACCCTTCGACCCGCAACGCTGGCCCCCTCTCCGCAACGCGCTTGTAGGAGCATCCGCCGGCCGCCACGATTGTAGGAGCATCCGCCGGCCGCCACGCTTGTAGGAGCATCCGCGGGCCGCCACGCTTGGAGGAGCATCCGTCGGCCACCATGCTTGGAGGAGCATCCGTCGGCCGCTACACTTGGAGGAGCATCCGCCAGCCGCCACGCTTGTAGGAGAATCTGCTGGCCGCCACTCTTGTAGGAGCATCCGCCAGCCGCCAAGCTTGGAGGACCAACCGCCGGCCGCCACGCTTGGAGGAGCATCCGCCGGCCGCCACGCTTCTAGGAGAATCCGGCAGCCGCAGCGCGTGGAGTAACAACAGCTAGGTACAATTGCTCACAAAATGTGTTCTTGTACATCTATCCTCTTACGGATAGGCTGATGGTTGATTGAATTGTAGGAAGCGATGTCAGAAGATAAGACATGGATGGGAAAAGACAAGCATACAAGGGAGTGGCAGGATGGAATGAAGTCATTTTTAAATTTTGCATTTCAGGGCACTCGTGAAGGAGGACCTATGCCTTGTCCTTGCACGAGATGTCGTAATATTTGCGACAAGACACACAAGGGAGTTCATTTACACCTACTCAGAAATGGGATGTTATTGGATTATACTTGTTGGATACACCATGGAGAAATACGAGTTCAGGAAAATATTGCTGAGGAATAAACAAATAATGAGGAGATAATTTCTGATGATGGTGCTATGCAAAATATGTTGTCCAGTCTACATAGAGGCACTGATCATGGTGGTACTTCAACAGATGTTGATGATCAAGAAAATGCTATAAACCAGCAGGAGCCAACTGGGATGCAAATAAATTCTATGACTTATTAACTCATGCCAAAAAGGAGTTGTATCTAGGTTGTTCGCAGCTGACCCAATTATCCTACATTGTCAGGTTCTACCAGATAAAGTGTTTAACTGGTATGAGCAAAGTAGCTTGTAAGATGTTTCTTGAACTATTCTCATTTGCGCTTCCAAAGGGCCACTACATTCCTAATACACTTGATAAACTTCAGAAGGTTTTTCGTGACCTCGGGCTGGACTACCAAAAGATCGTGCATGTGTCAATGACTGTGTGTTATTCCGGAAGGACTATTCATTGCTGAATAGTTGCCCAAAATGTGGTGAATTAAGATGGAAAAATAGTACTGCTGGGGATGCAAGAGAGGCTTTACCTTGTGGAAAATCCAAGAAGCTTGTAGCACGCATGGTTCTACGTTACTTCCCTCTTATTCCCCGTCTACAAAGGTTTTACATGGGAGAATCAACGGCATCAAACATGCGCTGGCACAAAGAAGGTCGTACTAATGATGGAATATTACTCCATCCCGCCGATTCGAAAGCATGGAAGCATTTTGATAGCATTCACCCAAATTTCTCATCTGATCCTCGCAACATAAGACTTGTGCTAGCATTTGATGGTTTCAATCCTTTTGGAGTAATGAATGTTTCTTACAGTACATGGCCTGTGATTCTAATCCCTTATAATCTACCACCTTGGTTGTGTATGAAGCAGTCTTATTGGGTGATGTCAATGATAATTCCTGGGCCAAAGTCACCTGGAAACAACATTGATGTGTATGTGCAGCCATTGATTGATGAGCTACTGAAATTATGGTCTGATGGTGTTAAAACATATGACAGATTAAAGAAAGAGACATTTGTCATGCGAGCTTCTTTATTGTGGACAATAAATGATTTTCCAGCATATGCAATGCTATGTGGATGGAGCACAAAAGGGAAGCTAGCATGTCCATACTTCCATATAAACACTGACGCCTTCTGGTTGAAATATGGACAAAAGCATTGTTACATGGGTCATCGTCGTTTCCTACCTCAGGATCACAGATGGCGTCGAAACAAAGGTTCTTTCAACAACAAGGCAGAGAATAGAGAGGCTCCAACATCACTCTCTAGTGAAGAAGTACTCCAACAATACGAGTGTTTTGATCAAGTGAGTTTTGGACCGACGAATAATAAGAGAAAGCACACCGAGGAAAATAGATGGCATAATTGGAAGAAGAAAAGTATATTTTTCAACCTCCCTTATTGGAAGACATTGCTAATAAGGCATAACTTGGATATCATGCACATTATGAAAAACATTTGTGATAGCATATTGGGGACATTGCTTGCTATGGATGGTAAAACAAAAGATAGTCTACAAGCTCGTCTTGATATGAAGGATATGGGTATACGGCCAGATCAACATCCGAAGTTCATAAAGAGCAAGTACACATTCCCACCAGCATTATATACTTTGGGCAAAGATGAGAAGACCACCTTGTGCAAGTTTTTGGGGAATGTGAAGGTGCCCGATGGTTATGCCTTAAACATCAAGAGATGTGTGGACATAAAAGCATGTAAGGTATCGGGTCTAAAAACTCATGACTGCCATATTATATTTCAGAAGCTCCTTCCTATTGCAATTCGTAACATATTGCCTGAAAAGCTTGTTGCACCTTTAATTGAGTTTAGCACATTCTTTTCTGGAATTTGTTCTAAAGAATTGGCGGAACCAGATTTGGACAAGATGAGCAAACAAATTCTTGAAACAATTTATAAGCTTGAGATGTTGTTTCCTCCCGCTTTCTTTGATATCATGGTACATCTTCCAACCCATCTTGCCGAAGAAGCACGGTTGGGTGGACTGTTTCTTACAGATGGATGTATCCAATTGAGAGGTACCTTGGTACATTGAAGAGGTATGTACGTAACAAAGCTCACCCGGAGGGTTCTATAGCTGAGGGATATATTGCCAAAGAGTGTATGACTTTTTGTAGTCAGTTTTCGGATAACATCAGCACCAAGCGTAATAGGCCAAAACGTCATGAAGCTGCAGCTACAAATGAACCTTCTGTTGACAATTCTAGCATATTTACAGAAGTTGATAATTCTAAAAAGGTATAAATGGGACCAACTTACTATGGTGGAACTACATAACATCAGGCATTACCTTATTACTAACGTTGAAGAGGCCGCTCCATGGATCAAGTAATAACGTATAACTCATATGTTGTATACTATATATATGGCTTATTGTAGATGGCTAATTTAATTTTGTACCCTTTTAAGTGAGCATATTGAAGAGCTGAAAAAGATTCATTCTCGTGATGTTGATAAACGCCATAGAGATGAGTTTGTTGATTGGTTTCAGAAACGAGTAAGTACATGCAAGTTTGCACTTTGATGAAATATTGAACAAATATGTGTTCTGAAATTGGTTTGTCGTCGATAATCCCTGTTATACTAATGTGTACAGATTACAACATTACACAAAGAAGGCAAAGCAACTGATCATCAGTATGCATTATCTAGAGGACCTGATCGTCGGGCACATTTTTTTAGTCGGTTATTCATCAATGGCTTCTTCTTTCGAACTGCAGATGTGGAAAAAGATTTACGGACCCAAAACAGTGGTATTGTTGTTCGGGGCACTAATCATGATTGGTTTGGAGTAATCAAGAAAATCATTGTTGTTGATTTTTAAAAAAATCAAGAGGTTCTGTTATTTTAGTGTGAATGGTTTGATCGGCCTTTTGGAAGCAGTCAGAATCAAAGCAGAGGCTACAAAAAGGATCAATACGGAATGATAGATGTTGATACTACTCTGTTCTGATTCCAGTATGAGCCTTACATTCTAGCCACCCAAGCAGAACAAGTTTTTTATGTTCCAAGTGTGAAGCATCCTAAATGGGCTACAGTTGTTAAAATGAAGCCACGAAACCTTTTTGCCATGCCCCCTGGAGACAGTGAAAATAATGTGATTGAGACGATGGAGGCCGAGACATTTCATGATGATCTGCTTACTGATGATATCAATAATGAGGATACGACCGCATGGGCTAGGAATGACATTGAGGGAGCCAGCGGCGATGCTTCCACTCTTATAATGACAACGTCAGGTGATCGGTTTGAGGTAGATGGAGTTGCATCAGAAAATGAAGACGACGACGACGACGATACATATACCAATGATGGTCATGTAGCTCCATTGTGGGGGACGACAGCGAAGATGATGATTTTTAGTATAATTAAGTATGTGACATGTAGCTCCACAATGAATTCATCCGTCCGAACCCAACATTTATTTTTCAGTTATTTATATTTGCTACCTAAAAAGTACCCGATACCCGATATTTCGGTCTTTTCAGTTCCGGTCTTGGTATTATCGGTTTCGGTTTTTCGGTCTCGGTTTATTTGCCCACCCCTAATTTACGTAGTAGTAGCATATATATGGGATATACAGTATAAAACTTTTTCAAAGGCAAGTTTTAGGTTTCGTCAAATCTATCTTTCAGATTTACGCAATTTTGATCTGTTTTAACAATACAAGAATTGTACTTTTAGATTCACCATGAAAAATATTTATATAATATACAATCCAGTACTACATGTTATTGAAGTTAATAAATTCCATATAAATCATTTGTCAAAGGTAATTAGTTCAACCAAAACAGAAATAGAGTTGAGTTGGGGCGGAGGAAGTATTATACGTTGCTGTTTGCCACATAAGGTTTCATCCTTCGTTCAAGCCGTAGCCATTTGTGCAGGCGGCTGATGCGACCGGGCACACCGAGCTTACGTGCGCGCCAGTCACCGAGGTGCCTTAGACGCGCGCAGCGCATGCGTTGAAATCACCTGCGGTACTTTTAAATCTGCGCATTGGTATTCTCCCCCTCATATTTGTTGATGCATTAATACCTGATGTTTTACATCATTGAGTATGTTATGCATCATCAGCGTCGTTAGTCCAGCACTGAGTCGTCAGGAGGCAAAAAGTAATGAACATCATTGATCAGCACTGCGCCGAGGAGAACGCGAAAATTGTTTGCTGATTCGTGGCAACAGATCCTAATGCCACGACTGTGTTTTATGGCAATAAAGCTGTAACGCCACGAACCAGTATTTCGTGGAAACACATCCTAATGCAACGATTCTGTTTTGTTGCATTACGGTCCAAATGCAACTGTTTGCTGATTCGTGGCAACAGATCCTAATGCAGCGACTGTGTTCCGTGGCAATAAAGCTATAACGCCACGAACCAGTAATTCATGGCAACAGATCCTAATGCATCGACTGTGTTCCGTGGCAATAAAGTTGTAACGCCACTAACCAGTAATTCGTGGCAACAGATCCTAATGCAACGACTGTGTTCCATGGCAATAAAGTTGTAACGCCACGAACCAGTATTTCGTGGCAACACATTGTAATGCAACAATTCTGTTTCGTTGCATTACGGTCCAAATGCAACTGTTTGCTGATTCGTGGCAACAGATCCTAATGCAACGACTGTGTTCCGTGGCAATAAAGCTGTAACGCCACAAATCAGTATTTTGTGGCAACAGATCCTAATGCAACGACTGTGTTCCGTGGCAATAAAGCTGTAATGCCATGAAACAGTAATTCGTGGCAACAGATCCTAATGCAACGATTGTGTTCCATGGCAATAAAGCTGTAACGCCACAAACAAATATTTCGTGGCAACACATCCTAATGCAACGATTCTGTTTCGTTGCATTACGGTTCAAATGCAACTGTTTGCTGACTCGTGGCAACAGATCCTAATGCAACAACTGTGTTCCGTGGCAATAAATCTGTAACGTCGCGAACCAGTATTTCGTGGCAACGGATCCTAATGCAACGACTGTGTTCCGTGGCAATAAAGTTGTAATGCCACGAACTAATAATTCGTGGCAACAGATCCTAATGCAACGACTGTTTTCTGTGGCAATAAAGCTATAACGCCACGAACCAGTATTTCGTGGCAACACATACTAATGCAACGATTCTGTTTCGTTGCATTACGGTCCAAATGCAACTGTTTGCTGACTCGTGGCAACAGATCCTAATGCAACGACTGTGTTCCGTGGCAATAAAGCTGTAACGCCACTAACCACTAATTCGTGGCAACAGATCCTAATGCAACGACTATGTTCCGTGGCAATAAAGCTGTAATGCCACGAATGGCAACAGATCCTAATGCAACGACTGTGTTCTGTGGAAATAAAGTTGTAACGCCATGAACCAGTAATTCGTGGCAACAGATCCTAATGCAACAACTGTTTTCCGTGGCAATAAAGCTGTAACGCCACAAACCAGTATTTCATGGCAACATATCCTAATGCAACGATTGTGATCCTTTGCATTAGCATCCTGACGCCACGAACTAGTGGATCGTGGCAACATATCCTAATGCAAATATTGTGTTCCGTGGCGATAGATCCTAGTGCCACGAACTAGTGAATCGTGGCAAAAAGCCAAGCTTACTGCAATGATTTAGTATTCGTTGCAGTACAATCGTTGCAACAGGTCGAAATCCTTGTAGTGATAGGGCTATCACCACCTACTGCCTATCTCTTCAGTCCGTGGGTCTACGAGACATTCAACATTACTTTCATCCAAGCACCATGCTAGCATATTAAGTAATTACCTTAAGAGCCTAGGCACAAGCCATCCTAAGGCAATGAACTAGATCATCGTTGAACTAATGTTAATTCATAGCATAAGTGATTCATATTAACATAATCTTGTTATAGATAATTAGACTATAGTGGGAGTTTGTAGTGTTTATGATCATATAATGAGAATGATATAGCATAATCATAAATACTACTCCTACCACATATATGGAAATTACAATCAACATTTCATCCAAGTATCTGAATAATAGAAGACTAAACATAACATATTTATTAAGATCAAATTCACAAATACAAATAGGAATATGAGAGCCATACCTTTCGCAATTAGTAATTAGGAAGAGACTCCTTTTACTCCTCTCCTACTTGGACTATGGACTAGACACTCTCCTCTGTACAGCCTATACTCCTCTAAACCTATGGAGAGTAGTGGATACAATGGATGAATACTCAGGTGGCATGTGTTGAAGTGAGGGGTCCTATTTATAGCTTTGTGAAGGGTCGGTTCCCACCAACAAAAGCACGTGAATAAGTCACCACTAATTTCTTCAAGCTGGGAGGAGCTGGCACATGAAAGATGATTGGGTTTGGCGCTATGAACCACCTGGTCGGCCGACCTGGTCTTGGCTCCAAACAGCCTGTGCTTTCTCCATGTGGCTTCCAAGTGGGCCCCATTGACTGATATTGGTGCTCCACTATTGGATGGCCTCTGATACATCTATTTGTGGGCCATTTGATCCATGTAGTGCCACATGTCGGCGCTAGATTGCCTGGAATGATATTTTATAGGACCCATCCCTTTGTTTCACTTCAATTCTGTGTAAAATACCTGTATGCACTAATTTCTCCAAGGACAAGTGGAAATAGGTTAAATAGAAATGTGATGTGTGCAAGAAATGATATTTCCTTCGCATTATTGAGTTATATTGATGGGTGAAATTTGTATATAACAGCCGTCAACACAGCCCGAGCCTCCCATGGAAAATGTCAACATGATTTCTCTACGGGAAGGCAACTAGCTGAAAGACCGTGGATATCCCTTCATATCTTGTTCAGTTGGGGCTCACTACATTTACAAGGCACTTTGCGACCTTGGAGAAATGTGAGTGTTATGCCCAAGGTGTCTTTCGACCTGCTGAACTTCGCGGAGCTCACTCCAACACCAATGCAACTCCAGCTAGCTGACTCTTCAGTCTGTTATCCAGCAGGTATTGCTAAAGACGTTGCGGTAAAAATCTTGAATTGCTTCATACCCGTGGATTTTATGGTGCTCTACGTGGATGTCGAGAGGTACACCGCTCATTCTTGGGCACCCGTTCCTTAGCACAACGAAGGCTCCCATAGATGTGGGAGCTGAAGAAATCCACTTCCATATCAATGGCAAGGAGAAGAAGTTTAACATTCGCCCAAAGTTGGAGAAATGATCCTTGATTCGTATCACGTATGGGACGAATGTTAAACACATTCAAGCTGTCGAAGTCACATCTCCAAAGGTGGAACTGCTCATTACATTCATGACACAACTAATCTATGCGGAAAACCCGTCTTATCGTCCACGGCAACTTTCCAAGAAAACGGAGAAGCCCGGACCTTCCCAAAGGCCCAAGTCCACCAAACCGCCGAAGAAGGAATGGCGAAAGAAGCAAGACAAGCCGTTCGAGCCTGTTCCTCCGGGCCTTTATGACAAGAAATGAAGACGGGGGAAAGTCCATCTCATAGCACCGTGGTGAGACCTAGCCAATAGGATAATTGGTAGTTATATTTATTTATTTTTTTCATTTGGTTTTCCCACTTAGTTTGATTTTTTCCATTGCATATTTGGTTTTTCCTAGCAAGTTGAGAATCTTATATTCTCAACCATCTTTTTTATTTCTTTGTTTTTCAAAAAGAAAAGTGTTGGGTTTAAAAAAAGGGTTTTATTCGAAAAACAATTTTTCTGAGTTGCAAATGTGGCAATTCACCAACTGGCTAAATTTTATAGCCTTTGGGAAGGCACCTGCCAAAAGAGGAAGGCCCACTTTTCAGTCGGCCGAAGCCCCTGTTCGGTCGAAGTGGAGCCGAAGTGGCTCTTTCTCCTCCAACGGCTACATCTGTATCTCTTATGACCATTGGGGAGTATACACTATAAATGGTTTTCGTGAGGAGCACCCCTCTTCACACTTCAACTCATTTTACACCTCCCCAAGTCACTCTTTGGTCACATTGCTTTTCCTGCTCTTCATTGAAGCATTCTTGCTCAAATCCAACTAAAAAAGATTTGCTTTCATTTGCATTTGCAATCCACTCTCAAGTTCTTCAAGGGAAACTTCATCTAGGGTTTTGTTTTCACTAACATCACATCTTTTCGAGTTTTTTCCTTGTCGTGTTCTCGCTTGTTGTGGCCATGAAAGGAATGAAGAGATTGTTTGGGAAGAGGAAGGGGGCTGCAAGCTCAAGCCATGATGGAGACTCAAGTGCACATCTCTCCTCCGTTGCTACACCAAGTCCACAGGGGAGGAGTGTGTATAAAGACAACCCCATGGATGAGAGGAGCAACCTGCATCAAGTTCTCGATGACAACAACCTCGACATACAAAGTGAAGTTGAAGATCAAGCACACGAGCTCCTCCAAGATCATGAGTTTTATCACGCTAAAGCTTATGATCCGGATTTGATCTCCAGAATGGGTATGGATTCCGAATTATTTTGCGTTTGGCATGCATTAGGATGGGTAATTTTTCCTCAAATAGAGGAGAAAGATTCATGCTTTCTCATTATACAATTCCTTTGCACCCTTAGAACAGGATTTTGATGGTATTACTTTTAGATTATTTCAGAAAGAATACAACATCCTATGGAAAGAATTATGTGAAATCCTAGGCTTCCATAAATGTTGTTTGCTAGATTTAGAAACTTTGCCTAAATTTAACAAACAAAGTTTTTGGCATGAATTGACTAGTGAGGTCACATGTTGTTCTCCGAAGAATAGCTACTTGCAAAAGCCTACTGTTTGTCTCATGCATAGATGGGTAGCTATGACTATGTTACGTAGAGGAGATATTAAAGTATTCCATGGTGATGAACTGGAAATTTTATTTGCCATGATTAAGAAGATAAAAGTTGCTCGAGTTATAACCATGATTACACAATGGCTAGATTATATTTTAATGACAGGGCCAATTTAATGCACTTCATTGATTACCCGCATTGCTACTAGGGTAGGATCATTATAAGATACTTCATTTGAGTACATTGAAACAGAACGAGAATTAATTAATGAAGATTATCTAGTGCAACGACATACCCTTAAGCATGATCACACTGGCTCTTTGGTAATTTACTATCACGGCTTTCTCAATGAAATTCAGTTTCCTAACCCACATGTTCATTTGTACAAATGCCGGAGGCCAACCATTGATCTTCTTCCCATAGAGGAAGCTTGATGAAGTAATGTCTCTGGCAAGGTAACTAGAAGCCATGCAAGGAGGGCGGCCATGGACATGCCTCCGACAAATTCCCTGGTCCATGAGTACCCAGAGGAAAAGAACCCAACTGGTGATGAACCCGGATGGACTCAACCTCAACCGTATGAGGTCGGAGAGCCTTCTTGGCATGGATGACCGAGTACCGCATGGGAGCCATCCCTATCCACTTCAAGCTCTAGCGGTTTGCCTCCAACATCCATGAGAGGGCATCATTACTTTTCGGCTAGAAGTCATCATGACTATAGCAAAGGATTAATAGATCTTACTAGACGTTTGGGACATCTTGAAGTGAGGTAGGGAGACATCTACAACACACTCCAAGAGCATGTCTGTTGGTATCCTGCATACGAGACTCGCACACAAGCTGTAAGTAACTGAGTACGTCCAATGGTGCCACGTGTCCAGAAGGCGTCGTCTTCATCCTTCCTCAAAGTACGAGATCCAGCACTACCACGTGGACCTCAAAGACGGGACCCAACTCCTCTGGTGATATGGGCTCCAAAGCTGCCACGTGTTTAGCTGGACGAGACCTAACTCCACTATGCAAGTGGGCTCCGGAGCAATACATGGCTCAAAGCACCTGGCCGGACACCTCCCGCAGAGAAGGGCTCCGGGGCTGCCACATGCCCTGAAGTACCGGACTTCGCCACCCCCATAGTAACCAGCCCCAATGCTACCACATGTCCCGCAACTTACCTGGACGGTGGGGTGCAGGAGTTAAGGAATGGTGCACCCTGTCTAAATCAAGCATTAAAGATATGCACCCATTTCCAGCAGATAACATGGAGCACGCCAACGGTCAGGGACCGCTGCACCCAATCACATCACAGTGAAGACGCCGCAGGCCTACCACGCTCCGCCAAGTGGGTAGATTACGATGATAAGACAGAGGAACGGGACATCCCTGTCACCGTCAGCGACTATACATGAGCCACTAGCATCTGAGGCGATAAGACGGCAAGTCTTTCAAGCCACGGCCAGTGGAAGCTTATGAGAGAAGCCTTAGACCTTTAGGATAAGATCGACTCGGGGCCACCTATGGAGCCCCGAACCCCAATTGTAAGGTGTCCGACCTTGTCTATAAAAGGACCAGACCACCACCATTACAAAATATCCCCAATCTAACGCATACACACGCCACACACATTCACACCAATAATAGAACCTCACTGTGGAGTAGGGTATTATGCTCTAACGGCCAGAACCACGTGAAACCACTATCTCACCACTCTCATATGCGCAATCCTTTTATTGAATACTAAGCCCTGTCGATCAAGAACCTCCGCAGGCTGCTCTCATAGCAAGTCCAAGGGAAGTGTTGCAAAAACACTTCGACAATGTCCAAGATACCCAAGACTGTCAACAACACATGGAAACTCAGTTCACCAACTTCAACTCCATGCTACAACAACAACAAGCCGATCTCGTGGAATACTTCCGTCATCAAGGGTTCATCCCTTATCATGGAGGTGATTGAAGAACAAGCTTGAGGGAGGACCCCCACTTGAGGTAACTTGTGTCACATCCATCGCGTATTTGTTTTCCATTCATTGTCCATTCACCTTACATATAAAAAACTTAAAAATAAATAGTGTATATTTGCTTTCCATCATATAAAGATGTGCTATAAGAATGATTTGGAATTCACGTAGATGAAATGATGAATAGTTGCTCTGTTTTAGTTTTCCTAAGTCCCTAGTTTACAACTTGCTACTCTCCAAATATTGCTTTCATTGGTTAATGTTAACTTTGTCTTGATTTAGAAATTGTGGGTAGCAATATCTTAATCTAATTCTTGGTTGTTGTGAGATATGATTAGTGATAGGACTGCTATTCCAAGTTTGAAAGTGAAACTTAGATTTCCACAGAAATTTGAAAAAGATTTAAGTTACTCTCATTTGTTTGGAAATACCTACCAAAGCCATATGATATTTTACATTGATAATCCTTATGAATATGCTATTTTCTTTCACATTGAGCCTAGTAAAACTAGTATAGTCCTATGTGAGAATTCATTCATTTCATTTTGAATTCAAGACTTCACTTGCACATTCTAAAACTTCTACCCCAGAAGTTAGCAAAATTCCATCATATCATCATTCCACAATCAAAAAGAGAAACTCCATGTTTTAATGCTTATTACTCTCTTTAAGTCTATTGCATAAAAGGGGAGTAGAAGACAAGACTACAAGAAAAAGAAAAAAAGGAAAATGCATGCTTACATCATAAGCATGAGAAAAAAATGCATGCTTACATCAAAAGCATGAGAAGAAAAGGAGCCATGTTTCATCCCTACAATAAAGAGAGTCTACATAAAAGAGTCATCTCAACATCCACTTCCACTTCCATCCGATCACATATGCACAAGTCTTGAATCAAATTGTTTTGAATTAATTTCTGCTAAGGCTTACTCTTGGCTTAGCAATATTATGTGTTGCAAATATGCCTACTACATTCCCTACCAAGCTCCACATACAAACCTCATTTAGTTTTAGGATTTGTATAGGCAAAATGCCTTGGTGAAGATATATTTCCAATACACAAAAGGAGTGATTGAGAGAATCAAATTGAGGTACTTAGAATCTAACTAAAACTATTTGGAATCTGAGTGGAACTTGATCTCTAGGCTATGCCTGCCCCATTTATTGTTCTATCTTTCAACTACCCGTGAATAGGAGAAGGCATAAGCCCCATAATGGCTTAAGATGGGTGAAGTACCATAGCCAATTTTTGCAATACTAGATAGAGTATTTTGTCGTGCACATGGTACCTTTGAAAAAAAATAGAACATTGTATCAACTCCTGATCATCAACCTAAAGTCTTGACTTTGCTCGGGACGAGGAAAGGATAAGCTTGGGGACTTTGTTGATGGCTTCTATATCACCAATTTCATCTGTCAATATAACTCAATTATGTGAAGGAAAAAACATTTCTTGCACACATCACCTTTCTACTTAACCTATTTCCACTTGTCCTTGGAAGAATAGTGCATGTAGGCATTTTATAAAGGAAATGAGATAAAAGAGGGGGAGCAATCCTATAAATTATCATCCTAGCCCATCAAGCACCGACACGTGGCACCACATGGATCAAAAGGCCCACAAATAGACGTATCCAAGGAGATCCAATGGTGTATCACCCATATCTGTCAATGGAACCCACCTTGAAGTCACCCTGAGAAAGCACACTGGAATTGGTCAAAACTCCAGTGTGGTCGAAGCGGTGGATCGGCCGAAGCCTTTCTGGTGCCAAACTTGGTCAACTTCCACGTGTCGACTCCCTGTGGTCCCCTATCATGATGAAGACATATTCGCATGCTTTTGTTGGCGGGAACCTACCCTTCTCGAGCTATAAATAAGACCCCCTACCCCTCACTTCTCACACACACCACTTGAGCTTCATTCTATTGTATCCACTATCTTCCATAGTCTTAGAGGAGTTTAGGCTGTAGAGTGGAGAGCCTCTAGTCCCTAGTACAAATTAGGAAAGAAGTAGAAGGAGTCTCTCTTCCCAATTTCAAATTGGGAAAGGTATGGCTCATGTATTCTGTTTCGTATTTGTGACTTTATGCATAATAAAGTTGTTATCTTTAGTCTTCTTTTATACATATGCTTGGATGAAGCGTTTCTTGTTTGATTATGGAGTCCATGTATGTGGTAGGAGTAATCTTTATGATTATGCCATAACAATCTTATTCTATCATAATAAACACTACAGACATCCACTATAGTCTAATTAGTTATGATATGATCATGTTAAAATGAATAACTTATGCTCTGTCTCAACATTGGTTCAACGATGTTTAGGTTAGTCATTGCCTTAAGATGGCTTGTGCCTAGGCTCTTAAGGTATTGCCTTAAGATGGCGCCAGGATAGTTAAGTAGCATTGGATGTCTCGTAGACCCACGGATTGAAGAGGTAGGCAGTAGGTGGTGACAACCCTATTTGTCCTTCGTAATCCTCCATATTTGGCTATGTCGCACGATCTTGGCGCGAGTCGCCCTAGTATTGCTAGGGGTAAGACCGCGCCCGATGTGTTGAACTACTTATTATAAGGATTCATCATTGACATGCCATTAGTATCTAACCTAGGCTATGTATATGTGTATTAGAGGCATTGTAGGATCAACTCCCTAACTCTTAGTTTAATCTCCCTTAGACCCATTTATCCCCCTTAGAATAGAATGCCCTTGTGTGTGTCACACTACCTCTACTTATCTATGATCCATCACACTAGAACCATACCTAGACAATTCTACCCTTTCCATTTGATGATTGCTACACTTCTACCTAGCCTTCGTTTGGGACAAAATAAATGACACCCTTGGAATACTCTTTTAAGGGGAAATGCTACATTGATAGTTTCTGTGTGCTTGCGGAATTTATTCTGTATGTAAGAAACATCACCAAGCATTTCTGGCGCCATTGCCTAGGAAGGTAGCTGAAGTATTGCATGATTGAGCGAATAGGATAGGACCATGGGTAGGTTTATAATCATCTCTTCATTTGTCAATTTATGTTGATGATATCATTTTTGGTTCTACTAATGAATCGTCCTGTGAAGAATTTAGTAAGATCATGATGGACAGGTTCTAGATGTCTATGGTGGTCGAATTGAAGTTCTTTTCGGCATTCAAAGTGAAGCAACTTAAAGAGGGCACTTTCATTTGCCAAACCAAGTACACACACGACATCCTTAAACAGTTCAACATGGACAAAGCCAAGCCCATCAAGACTTCCATGGCAACAAATGGGCATCTCGACCTCAATGAAGAGGGTCCAAGTGTGGACCAATAGGTATACTGTTCTATGATAAGTTCTTTACTTTTCTTGTCTGCATCTAGGCCAGCTATTATGTTAAGTGTTTGTATGTGTGCAAGGTTTCAAGCTGCACCTAAAGAGTGTCATTTAATTGCAGTAAAAAGAATCTTAAGATACCTAGTTCATGCACCCAACCTAGGTCTTTGGTACCTAAAAGGCTCTAAATTCAACCTCATAGGATATTCAGATGCCGGTTATGCAGGTTGTAAGCAAATAAAAAAAGCACATCTGGAACATGTCAACTTTTACGTAGATCCTTAGTGTCATGGTCCTCAATGAAACAAAACTCCATTGCCCTTTCCACAGCCAAAGCGGTGTAAGTTGCAGCCGGTAGTTGTTGTGTGCAACTCCTATGGATGTGACAAACTCTTAGGGATTATGTGACAATCTGAACCGTATTCCACACCTATGTGATAATGAGAGTGCTATAAATTTTACAAAATCCTGAAGAGCATCTAATACCAAACACATTGACACACGACATCACTTCCTAAGAGATCACTCAGTGAAAGGAGACATAGTAATTTAATATGTTAGAACTGAGAAAAAACAATCCGATACTTTTACCAAGCCTTTAGTTGAAAAATGCTTTTGTGAGCTTAGAAATGCACTAAATATTGTCGACGTCTGAAATGTGGCTTTAAAAGTTGCATACCTTTTTGTTTCATCAAAATTCACTTGTTTAGCTAAAATTTGTCTCCTCTCTCTATTTGCTCTAGAAATCTATTATAATTATTGAATCTTGGTGAGTTATGACCATTGCTTGTTTGTTGATTGCTTAATGGTCATACTCATCAAGATTATTTGTGAAAATATGTCCTAAAGATCAATATTAGTCGAATTCTCTATTATATATAGATTTCTAATTCGATCTTTCCTGTTGACCCCAGACTAGTCCATGGTCAACATCAGACTAGTCCACTCCTGCAGACTAGTCCGGCCTTGATTCGTTAGACTGAAATTGTTAAGCCCCCTGTGGACTAATCCGTTATTATCGAATTTAAACCCTGCCCGACCGCAAAAATCCCCTTCTTCTTGCTCACAACTTCTCTCACATTCTCTCTCTTCACCCATGGGCTCTCAAGGAGATTTTTTGATTCCTACACCAAATCGTTGCTTTTCTCCGTGGGAATAAATCTCCATCGATGGGAGGTCTTCCTCTCCGGACTAATCCGGACCAAAGACTCCGTATCACCTCTGATTCATTGGATTTGGTAAGCTTTGCTCCAAACCCTGGTTCCTCTCTTTTCAAAGTTCTTATTCAATACTTCTCTCTTAGGGTTACTTTACCTATAATTGGTGTATTCCTATCATTTCCCATTTCATTACACCATCATTTTTGAGACTTGTCTCGATTTTGAAGCTAGGGTTTTGAAGTTTTCATACCGGACTAGTCCGACCCTTGGTGCGGACAAGTCTGGTGCACCGGACAAGTCCACACTCTAAAAACGGATAAGTCTGATCTTTGACTTGTTGTACTAACTTGCTTCTAGTCCCGACAAGTCCTTGAATCGTCCCTCACCATTCTACCTTGCATCTCTTTTGTCAGGAATCATGTCAAGCTCATCGGACGAAAGCATGCTCGATTATGAGGCTGAGCGCAACAGGGAGAGGATGGCTTGGGCTCAAGAAAAGGGGAGCTAGAAATGACATGATTGCGATGCCTTTGCTCCTCCGCGAGCTGCTGATCTTGTGAAGCACATAAAACATGTCGCCAAGAAACCACACTTGCACAAATCCAGATCAAAAGTATGATTTGTTTTCTCCTAAGGCTTACTCTTTTTACTTAGCAATAGACATGTTAAAAATATGCCTACTCTAGATCCCTACCAAGCTCCACATATAAGCCTTATTTAAATGTAGGACAAGAAAGGCATTGGCCTTGTGAGGATATAAATACCACTTACCACATAGGAGTGATTGAGAGCATCATTTGAGGAACCTGAACTTAAAAACATTTGAAACTCTCCGCAATTCGAGTGGAACTTAAACATTATGTGGTGGATGCTCACTTTGATGTTCTATCCCTCCACCGCTCCAGAAAAGGATGAGGCATAAGCACCATAATGACTAAGAAAAAGGGTGAGGTACCATAGCAAATTTATTCAATGCAAGGTAGAAATTTTGTTGTACACTTGGTACTCTTGAAAGATGGGACATTGTAGCAACTCCTGATCAACTACCTAAGTCGTCATCTTTGCTTTGGGACGAGCAACGGGTAACCTCGGAGGAGTTTGTTGATGGTTGTTATATACCAATTTTGACCGTTAATATAACTCAATTATGTGAAGAAATAAATATTTATTACACACATTATCTTTAGATTTAACATAATTCCACTTGTACTTGGAGAAATAGTGCATGCAGTTATTTTTATGCACAAATGTGGAAGAATGAGGGGAGCAATCCTAAAAAGTGCCACCTCAACCAATCACACGATGACATGTGCCATCACATGGATTCATGGACCATTTCCAACTCTATCTAAGGGGATCCAACATCGATTCACACGCGATGGGAACTAGGGCCCACAATTTTTCACAAGGATAAAGCACAGTCGGGAAGGGGCCAGGACCAGGTTGGCTGACCCTAGGCTCGAACAACTTTGTCTGTGAGCCAAACTCGGTCAGCCAATGCGTGGTACCCTCCTGTGGTTCCCTGAGAACGGTGGTCACTGATTCACTCGCTTCTGGAGGCGGGAACCGCATCTACTCTGTGTATAAATAGGGGGGAGATGCCTCACTTCACAGACACACCACTCAAACATTTTCTCATTGTATAGATTAGTCTCTCTAGTCCTTAGTGGAGGTTAAGGTGTAGAGAGGAGCCTCTAGTCCCAAGACAAAATTGGGAAAGGTATGGCTCATGTATCTTTCTTTCCCTTTTTGACTTTATGCTTTATAATAATAATATTATTATTCTCTTTTTATTTATATACTTTGGCAAAGCGTTTCCTGTTTGATTGTGGAGTCCATGTATGTGCTAGCTGTAGATGTCATTATGGTATGATCATAATGTCCATATCATGTTATAATAAACATCATACACTAAAACTATAGTCTAATAAGGTAATTATATGATTATGTTAATATGAATATGTTAGTGCTTGGTCCCAACATTGGTTCAACAATGTTGAGGTTAGTCATGGCCTTAGGAAGGTACTCATATTGCAGCTCATAAGGCATTTACTTAACATGTAAGTGTGGTGCTTAGATAGTTAAGTAGCGTTGGATGTCTCGTAGACCCACAAGTTGTAAGGGTAGGCGGCAAGTGGTGACAACCCTGTCCGTCCTTCATACTCCACCACGTTCGGCCACACCAAAGGATCTTTGCGAAAATCAATTTGGTTTTTTCTAGGGGTAAACCCGTGCCCGATATGTTGGACCACTAAGCCCTAGTGGTCATTGTTAGCATATTCATGTGTACACTAATAGGCTATGTATATGAGTTATTAGAGCACAGTAGGAGTAGCTCCATCTCGTAACTTGACCTTCACTAGCACATCGTTACCCATTTGAGTAATTTGCTTAGATGTGTGTCACACTACTTCCACTACATCATTTACCCATCCTACTAGAATCCTCTCTAGAACACCCTACCCATCCTATGATCTTGCAACTCTTCACTTGGCTTCCTTTGGGATAAAAAAATATGATACTCTGGGGAATACTCTTGGGTGAAATGCTACAGTGGTACTTCCGTTCGCTTGTGGAACTCATCTTGCTTTGCCTTAGGTTAGCCTAGTGCTAACTGCATGTCTAGCACTTGTTGCTAGGATGAACTGTAGATGATACGAAATACCAACAACGACGGCCCAGGCCTAGGCCATCGTAAATAAGGATCCTGAGGCACCATGTGGCAGGCTCTCCTTATTTACAACGGGCTGGCATAGCCATCGTAAGTAAGCTTATTTACAATGGTAGCCATTGTAAATAACCTTATTTACGACCAATAATTAGTGACGGCCAGAAATCGTCGTAAATGAGCCTTTGCCATTGTAAAAAATCTATTTATGATGGTAAGTTGCTTGTTAACGACGATTTCTGGCTGTCGTTAGTTTTGTCATTTCGTGTAGTGGGTCCAATACTTCATGCTTTTCTTTATAACATCTGTATAATTCAAATTTTTTAGCCATACCATGATAAACAAAATAGTATATTGTCTGCATTACCCATGTGCTATAGTTTTAGCATTTTTGGCCGCATTTTCACTGGTGGATGTATTGCACAACTCCCATTGATTTATACAAATATTTAGAAGATAAAAACAAAAACATATGTGAAAAGACACCTTGACCTACTAGGAAGATCATTTATATAAACACAAAATGTATCCACCTCCTTTCTAACGATGACACATCCAATGTTACTTTCATGATATGACAATCCCGAGTTTTGGCATCCATCACTCCCCGAGGGCAGCGTACCGAGGGCAACTGTGAGTGTCGGTTTAGTCCAAACCGACACACATAACATATTTTTTTTAAAACAACCTATTTTCTCTCCCACCCCGGCTGGGGAGCCTTCATTTTACATAGACATCAAAGTAGTATTATACAGCCACAACAGTAATATACATTCAAAAACATTTCAAACATAGCAATGTAGACAAGTTTTCAAACGTTTCAAACACAAGCAAAATAGTATGAAAATGAGTAAACAAAATCCAAATGTCATTGTGGGATCCTCCACTCACACGTCCTGCACTCCCATCTGCTCCACTCGCACCTCTGTCGAAAAACACCGCAACCTTCGGGTGTTCCATGACCGTATCCTTGCGGTAAACAAATAAAAGAGAAACTTAATAACGTAACATGTTGACTTCGACTAACTTAATAACATAACTTAATAAAAGAGAAACATGTTGTCTTCGACTAAAACTTATAAAAGCTCTCTCATTTTCTATCACTCTCCCGATCTCTCCCTCGCCCTCACTCCCTCTCCCACTCTCTCTCTATCTCTTCCTCCTTGTTCCCTCACTATCTATCTCTTCTTTTATCTCTCCCTATCTCTCCCTCTCTCCCTCTCTATGTCTTCCTCTCCCTCTCTATCTATCACTTCTTTTCTCTCTCTATCTCTCCCTCTCCCTCTCCCTCTCTATGTCTTTCTCTCCCTCTCTATCTATCTCTTCCTCTCTCGCTCTCTCACTTGTTCCCTCTTTCACTTCATCTGTCCGCTCAGTCTTTCCCTTTCCTTTTTAATATTGTGCTAATTAATATGCGGTGTTATAATGCAAGTATTGTAACAAGTGTACAAGTCATGCATACCACTGCGTCTCCAACTTGTGATGGGTGAGTCCGCACCGTAGGGAAAGGACTCAGTGGGAAAACTGCATCAAGTTGTGATTTACTAATTAGAATCATTTTGAAATCGAATAAATTGGTCAAATGTGAAAATTACAATTTACCTAGATAATTTTACTGCAATCTAGAAGCCAACAGTGACATGAATCTGTAAGGTAGTGGAACACACGATTGACCACTCTCGGAACCCTACAACACAAATGGTTACCTTATTTCATTATATAACCCGAGTCATAGGATAAGCAGTTTTACCTGTGAGGAGGAGCCAATGTGTTGTGCTGGATGCATTGAACGAGACATCATGTCGAAGTTAGATTGCTGCGGCGGACCTGTCGGTACCCTGGATACCAGGTACCCGTTGTTACCATCAAGAAAACTACAGAGTTCCACCTATCCGAGTTGAAAACTTCCGAAGGCTCTGTATCTGCTTCACTTATTTGGGTAGCTCCAGCACTTCCACATGTTTCACAGGGCCAGACCAAACTCCCTTCATAGGGAGGCTCTGGTCATGCCACATGTCCAGTGACCCCAGACTTAACCCCCAGTAGAGGGAAGCTCCGGTGCCGCCACGTGTTTAGCAGCTCCGGACCTGCCTCCCCATAGAGGGAAGCTTCCGGGCTGCCACGTTTCAGGCCTCCGGATCTATGCCTGCAACGGGAAGACTGTTGGATATCCAATGACATGGACATTCAAGAGGCTACTAAAACAACTGTTACAAGACTTGGTTAACACGTCATTAATGGTATATTAATGACGCGCAATCAGAGGACCATCAATATCATTAACACTATCATTAAGACGTGTTATTACACTGTTAATCACCCATAATACCAGTAGATCGTGTATAGGGTGTTCAATACAGTCGGGGCCACTTGTCGGGCCAGGCAAACCATGTAACAGCCAATCCTTAGCATATAAAAGGGATGCACGGCATGGTAGAAGACAAGTCCATTCAAGCTGACACACGTACTATGCACACAAATTCATCAACAACCACCCTGTAGAGCAGAGTATTATGCTCAGGTGGCCCGAACCATATAAAAATCCTCTCTATCACCATCTCGCTCTTGATCTTACACCCACCCCAACCAAATACAAACCTATGTGGACTACACTTTAGTAATACCAGGGGAAGTGTCATAGCAACACTTCGACATTTGGCGTGCCAGGTAGGGGGGCGCTCTAGATTTCAAGATGTTGAATTCCGTCGCAGCATCATCCAACAGCCATGCTGGACAGCCTGATGGAGGGAATCCCTCCAATGTGCAACAACCAGCTGGTGTTGTTGTCCCAGTGGGTGTCATGCCACCACCACCACCTCGTGCTGGTTCCGCAACCAACGCTAGACATCAGGGCATAGAGCTTGCGTTGATCACAACATTGACAAATAATCCAGAGAACACACTCAATGTGGCGTGTACTTTGCTACAGCGTCCTCCAGCGCTTGGAGCACCTCCAGTAGCCATGGAAAAATTGCGTGCTGATGTGGAGCATATGGTTGCAGGCGCAACCGATGTCATCAGCAACCAAGGTTCGCCCCCTGTGGGGCAGGCCCCTTCAAGGAATAGGACCTTGTCTGGCAGACTGGGTCCTCCGGCGTTACGACATAGGAGACACACTCCTTCATAGCAGGTGACGTCGCTACCCTCTGGGTCACGCCTCACTCATACGGCGTTGAGGCTATCGATGCATGATCTTCGGTCGAAGCTCAACTGCCGCTATAGGCGACAGGACGGACATGTCCATATCGAGCGAGCTCACGAGAGGCATGCAGCTCGTGAAAACCCTTTTATTTTAGGAGTAGGGGCGGCTGTTCATCCCTGGCCATGCATCTTCGCACGATCGAATTTCCACCTATGTTCCAGCCTCATCTACCAGAGAAGTATGACAAGACTGTGAACCTCGTCGAGTTCCTTAAGATCTACTACACCGCTATCCTCGTGGCTCAAGGCAATGAGGCTTTTAATGGCCAATTACATCCCATTGGCTCTAACAGGGACAGTCAGGTCCTGGTTCATGAGTCTTCCGCTTGACTCCATCAACATTTGGTCGGAGCTTTGCCGCCAGTTCACCGCTAACTTCGGGAGCTCCTACACCTGACCTAGCAACAAAGCTGGATCTTTTTGTCGTACAACGGAAGACGGGAGAATCATTGCGATCATTCATCCAGCTGTTTTCTCAGGTACGGAATACTATTCCGTCAATCTCCAACGCTTCTGTCGTTGTAGCATTTCAACAAGGAGTTAGAGATAAGAAGATGTTGGAGAAGCTAGCAACAAAAGAAGTCAGCAACGTCACGGAGCTCTTCAGCCTAGCCAACAAATGTGCTACGGCTGTAGAGGGCCGGGAGATGCACTCCAAACCAGCTTTGAAGGCTAGTAAATCCTCCTCCAAGGCTGAAGCTACTACCTCTGACAGTGGAAAAAGAAGAAAAAGTCCAATGGCAAGAAGAAGTCGTCGGCTAGCACGCCTACTGCTGCTGCAGCTGCAGCACCATGTGGCCGCGGGCCACGCCCCAAAAAATGTCAACGACCATTATTTGAGGATGCTGACGGTGAAAAGATGTGGTGTCTTTCCACAAAATGAACACCCACAATCTTGATGACCGCCGCGAGGTCAAGCACATTGTCGAATGCAACAATAGGTGCCAGGAAGAAGCTCCTTTCCATCAACGGGAAGGAAAGCAGAAGGTTGACAATGCTCTGACCGATCATGAGCTAGATTTCCAAGACCCCAAGAAGGTTCTAAAGGCTGTCTACAATACTGTCAACGATGATTCTGAAATCTGTGACAACGAGCGTCAAAAAACTCTCCATATTATATATGGAGGGTCCTGGGATATTGCCTCTCGGCGCATCCTCAATACCATGCGTCAGGAGATGGCTACCATAGCTCCCACCGCCATGGCAGAACTCCATCGAATGTGGATGGACACTACCATCACTTTTGATGCTTCGGATTGCACGAGAAACATGATCAAAGCTGGTCAGCTACCATTGATCCTACCATCAACAACGTCCAGCTCTATCATGTCTTGGTGGATTGACGTGCGGCACTAAACCTCCTCAGCTACGCAGCGTTCGTGAAGATCTAGCCCTCTTGGACCTTCGCCCCTCACGTCTCTTCTCCGGAGTAGGTCCAGGAGCTATCACTCCTATCAGATTAATTACACTCCCAGTGACCTTTGGGACTCGGGACAACTATAGGTTCGAGAAGTTGGTTTTTGGTGTAGCACACGTCAGCCTTCCATTCAACGCCATCCTAGGCAGGCCAGCCCTATACAGGAATATGGCTGTAGCTCGTTACGGCTACTTGGTGTTGAAGATGCCAACTCCTTCAGGCGTCCTCTGGATCTGTGGGGATTGCACTACGGGAGTCACTGCGCTGGAAGAACTCCACGCGCTTGCAACAGCGCAGGAGGAAGGATCCGATAAGGAGCAAACTACTCAACCTCTGAGCTCTCATCATTGAGGCTCAAAAGACATGCCCACCTTGATTAAGACATGCCCAAAAGACCCATTTCCACTTTAGGATCAAAGAGCATGTAAAAATCTACTAGAGGGGGTGAATGGTAGATTTAAACTTTTTTATCGGAAGCAACGAAAACCCGTCGGTAGAAAATCAATCAGTTAAGGAGATAGTGTGTGCGACTAATCCAAATGTGATCAATAGTGAAAAAACAAGTATAGATTGTGGAGAATCAAGTAACGAAGACGTCACAACAAGAATCATGGAAATCCGTCAAGAAAAACTCAAGTTATGATTGAAAGATTGAACAACGATCAATCTGTTCTACCCGAGAAAAACCAGATCTGCAATACTGAAAGAAACTCGTGTCGATACAAAACCACACATCAAATTACTGTGAAATTTGTTCAGATGATATATAATCGATTTTTGAAGACAACCCAAAAAGAATCAAGTCAATTGGATCTGTAAAACTCGAGTTATGATAAAACCAATGAAGCAAGGTAGTGTTGTGCAGAAACTGGATGAGAAAAACTTGTCTAAAACAAGTCGGACGACCAAAGCACGAAAGCTCCTTTAGAATACTAGTTTTATTGATCAAAACACAAAAGGAACAGCCCCAAAGTCATGCACCAGGATGTCTGGCCTCCCTTGATTAGATAACAAGCCCTTAGGCCAACCCAATCCTAACTAGGAGTCAAATCCTACTCAGATTTAACCGAAACTTTCCATAAGACTCTTCCATACGCAGATAGAAGCAATGTTAAGACTTCCAAACACCTTAGAAACGCATCCTACACTCCTAAAACAACTCAAATTAGTGACCCACATGAAATCCTATCATAACCATCTCAAATCTTTCAATATTTGAGTCAAATCTGACTTAGCCGCAGCCTGAGTCCATAACCTAGTCAGTTGGACTTTTCCAACAAATTTTTTAAGTCCATTCTCTTAATCACGCCTCGGAACCATGTAGCCACGTACATGCACTCCTTGCACACGTGCAAACAGCTTACAACAACGTCCATGATACCTTCATATCCATTGTTCTTGATTCAAACATGTTGCGCGAACTCCCGATCAACTCAACCACAATTCATTCTGAACTTGGTTGTTGAACCTCATCTTATCCCTAAGACTAGTTTAATGGATCCCGTCACAAGCCATGTCTGGAGCTCAAGCAACACCTGCACATGAATAACAACCAATAATTCTGAGCACAAGTCTTCGACTTGACTCTCATTAGTTCTGAAACCACAACACCTTACGTGAGCACCTTACGTAAGCATGTTGCAAACCATAGCAAAATGATATCAGCGATAACCGCCAAAGCACACCAAAAACTTAGTAAAAGAATACTAAGCAAACTTTCCTTAGATGTAAAGCAAGTTCAAAACATTGCAAGTTAAATGCAGAACCACTGCGATCAACCACCGGACCTTGCCAAAGCTAACCGAACCTTGAACCAAAGCTTACCAAAGCTAGCGGGACCTAGCACCAGAGCTAACCAAAGCTAGTCGGACCTAGCGCTGGAGCTAGCCAAAGCTAGTCGGACCTAGCCAAAATAAGTCGAACCTAGACAAAGAAGTCGGACCTAGCCAAAGCAAGTCGGACCTAATGTCGGACCTTGCAGGAGCTACCCAAAACAAGCCAGACCTATTGTCAAACCATGCAAGAGCCCATACCTAGAGTCGGACCTTGTTAAAATGTGTTTTGGTGATATTCAAAACCTTTATCGCCATAGCTAATGTATTCAGCTGAATGTGGCCTAGAGGGGGGGTGAATAGGACTTTTTGAAATTTGTTAGAACCTGCAACACTTAACAACCAAATAAAAACCAGAGATATCGGACTAGTCTGGTAAAGTGCGGACTAGTCCGGTGTGTACCGACTAGGTTGATTAAGTTTGATCGATTAATTTGATTCTTCGATGTATGCAGTGGAAATATACAGTTAATTGAAGTGTTGCAAGATTATGGACTAGGATATATCGCAATTCAATCTTTCACTTAATGATTCAACGTAAATTAACAATATTGATTCAAACCCTAGATTATTATGATGAATAAGAACGATGAACACAAAGCAAAAACACAAACAATTTTTCCCGTGGTTCGACTCCCACAGAGGCAACCTACATCCACGTTTAGGAGTCCACAAAAGGACTGGGTCATCTCCATCCCTACCCTCATCGGATCGCCACGAAGGCCAATCCTCTTCTCTTATCACAAAGGATAAATAACAAAATTCAAGGGGCCTTCTCACACGTTGAGGGCTCCCCTAGATTACAATGACAACTCCACCAAGAACACACTCAAAAGATTACAATGAAAATCACAGGAGTGTGTTAGAGAATCAAACTAAGAGCTCAATGATTGTTGAACGTGTCTCTCCAATGATCTAGAGTATATCCTCAAAGGATTGATCTTTTTTGCACTTAATTTCGTGGAGAGATGTGTTTTTGAGGCTCTTCGGAGGTGTGACAGCGCTAGGGTTCGAGAGATGTTAAAGTTGGGTCATGCACCTATATTTATATGGGGTTTCTAAAAGTGACCGTTAGGGTTTAGAAAGATCGGACTAGTCCGTGGTTGACATCGGACTAGTTCGGTGTGCTGTGTGTAGCAAACCCTAAGTGTCCCGAAATATCGGACTAGTCCTGCTAGGAGCAGACTTGTCCGATTTCGCTTCTGGAAATCTTCGGACTAGTCCGATAGACATTGGACTCTTCCGGACAGTGAAACCCTAAGTGGTTATGAGGACAAGTCCGCACTTGGAAGACTTGTCCGATTTAGCTCAGAGAGGTTTTCGGACTAGTCCGTGCTAATATCGGACTTGTCCGATTGATATCAGAAAGATATCAGACTAATCTGGTGTGTGATCGGACTTGTCCGAGTTTGTATGACTTGTGAAGTGTCTTGAGGACTAGTCTGCACTGGGAGGACTAGTCTGATTCTAGTCAGAGAGATATCAGACTAGTCCGATGGATATCAGACTTGTCTGATCTTGTGCAGAAAGGATATCGGACTAGTCCGGTGTCTGTCGGACTAGTCCAGTCCTATATAAATTTGTGCAATGTGTGTCTTTATTTGTGATTGAGCTCTTGGGTTGTGTTTCCTTAACACACTCCACACACAATGATCTACTAATCTTGTTCCTTGAGCTCTTTTCCACATTGCTCCTCATTCTCCCTTCTTTTTTGCACTTTGCTTATTTTCAACTTAAAACCTGTGCTCATCTCAACAATGTGGTTAGGATCTCATTTGCTTGTCATAAATTATCCAAAACCCACAAGGGATTCCTAGACGCACTTTCAATCTCCCCCTTTTTGGTGATTGATGACAACCAATTGAGATTTCACACAATATGATAAAAGTTGAGATTTTCATAATGTATGCACATATGAGTTTAAAATACATCAAGCAATGAAAACATGATCCATATGTGCATTCTTTATGGTGGGATGCATAACTAAGTGCATTTAAACAATAATTATGAGGAGAATGACATAATTGACATTAACACACTAACAACAAGCATATATGTCATTTTAGGAGTAAAATCCCAAATTTCATAGATTAATCAACAAGTAGTTCAAAGCATTGCATAACAGGACCATTAATAAACATAGAGCATATTCAAAGTTTTACAACCCACAAAATCGACAAAAAAAGCACAAAGGAAGCTCTCTCCTCGCATCCTACAGCTAAGACCTTAGACCTAAGACTCCCCCTCAACTCTCCCCCTTTGGAATCAAGACACCAAAAAGAAGGAGAGAAGGGACCTAAAGTCTTCAAGCCTCGCTGTCGGTCCTCTCATCGTCGTCATCTTCGTCTTCGGGCTGATGATGAGAAGGAGGAGGTGCGGAGTCACTCGAGCCTCCAATGCCAAAGTAGGCAAGCTCGGAGGGGGTCATGGGCCTGAGCTCAGTGAAGTCGGAGTCGGAGTCATCGGAGATTACTGGAGATCCAATGGGATCGATCTCCAGTTTCTGGCAAATCTGGTTCACATTTGCCTTGACATACTTCATGTCTTCCTTTCTCTTCTTGTTCAGCTTGTGGGCCCTCACTTCGGCCTTTTTGCAGGAAGCAAAGGTTGCAGCCAAGTATTTGAAGATGCCACTAGCAGATCCTTTTTGAGGAGCTGCCCTAGTGGCAGGGGCAGCCCTGGCATCTTCACTTCTTCTTGCTGGAGCCAAAGGACTAGAGGCCGAAGAAGGAGCAGCCTGTATGCTTGGTTTCTGAGGCATCTGGGGCCTCAATGGAAGGTGCTCCACATCTTTCACAAACTCTATGCTAGTGACTTTCTCAATCATAAACATAAAATAGGGAGCATAGCCACATGACCTGTTGGGCGTGCAAGAAATGTTCACCATGTCATTCCAAATGTAGTCCGCCACATCAAACTGATGGTCCTTGCTTATGACCCTCATCAGGTTCTGGAGGTAGCCATGCACACTCCCAGCATCCCCATCCTTGGGGGCAATTGTCTTCCTCAAAACTCTGTTCAACACTACAAAGAATGGCTTCATGTTCTTGGTGGAGGGAGTGTTGAACTTGGAGTTTGGCTCATATAGGAACTTCATCCTATCCTTCTCAATGACACCTATGTTGTGGATGATTAAGGAGTCATGGCTTGAGGTGTCAAGGTGCAGCAGACTTGCAAACTCCTCATAGGTGATACTGTACTTGGATCCGTGAGTCATCCAAGTAACACTCTCTTCATCTTCACTAGAGAAATGTCAAGTTGCAAAGAACTGCGCAATCACTTCATCATTCCAATTGTTCCTGAAGGCAAAGAGATCCTTCAGGTCGTGCCTCTCGATTGCTTCCACCACTTCAACAAATGGTGAGCAGCCCTTCTTCTCAAAATGTGTCCAATCAATCCACTGGCTGTGCACTATAGGCGTCTTCATCTGGAGATATACAGACTTGTAGAAGTCTGCATGGAAGTTACTCCAAAATCTGCCATCCACAGCCTACTTCGGGCGGCCATACCAATCAACGTTTCTGAATTTTGCAGCCGAGTCACTGCCCTTCCCATTGCATCTTTCTTCAGTGGGGTCCTTGACCCCTTCCCTTGGAGCATGCAGCTTTAGGGGGCCAACCGGGCCCGTTGCTATTCCCTTGCTCTTGCCCTTAGCTTGGCGAGGAGCACTAGCTGCAGCTGCCTTGGATGCTGGCTTCTTTGCCAGCACCTTCCTCCGAGCTTGTGGAGGAGATGGAGCCGGCTCAGAAGGACGCTCTTGGCGTTTCTTGCCAAGGCTCGTCGAGGTCCGAGGTGCAACCTCATGGTCCATCTCGGCCTCGAAGTCGGAAATCTTGTTGTTTGAGCTCGACATGCCCTGAGGATGAATTGTGTATGTCATTGGTAAGGATGGATGAAAAGGAATTGAATGGATAACAATAGAATTTGCATTGAGGAATTAAGTTTAGGGTTCAGTCCAGAAAAATCGGACAAGTCCGGTGTACAGGCACGGACTAGTCCGGTATTCATCCTCAAAAACCTAACTTATGAGACAAATGGACTTATTCAATGCAAAATCAGCCTAGCAGCAATGTAATACATCAAAGACACTAGTATTACGTGAAAGAAGCTAGGCTATTCGGTCAACAATGAAGAAAATAGGGATTTCTAGGGTTTGGGCGAAAATTACCGAAGAAATCGCTTGAAACTTGGAGATGAGGGTGTTGAGTCCGGACAAGTCCGTGAACTTCAATCTCCGAGCAAGGAATCTTGATTTCCACCCAAATGCAAAGCTTTTTGCTGGAGAAAGCAAGAAATCTCCTCGGGAGCTCGAGCGCGAAAAGATCGAACGCGTGAGGCAAGAGTGGAGGTGAATGAATTAGGGTCTGGCGGCGGCTAGGGTTATGGACACGAATAATCAGACAAGTCCGGAGGCGACCGGACTAGTCCGAACTTTTCTAGAGGCTATATCGGACTAGTCCGTGGTCTACCGGACTAGTCCGGCCTAACCGGCGCTCTGCGGACTAGTCTGCATGGGCGGACTAGTCCGGGTAACCACGGACTAGTCCGCGGTCACCAGACAAGAATTTCTTAGCCCGTTCTGAATGTAGGCCTAGAGGGGGGGTGAATAGGCCTTTTTGAATTTTCTCGGTTCCTGTAACACTCAACAACAAAGTCAATACCAGAGATATCGGACTAGTCCAGTAAAGTGCGGACCAGTCCGGTTTTCACGGGCTAAGTTGATCAAGTTCAGTCAATTTGATTGATTCGTTAATGTTTGCAGCGGAATATAAACTTGAATGACAGTTTAATAGTTGTATGTCAAATTCTATTACAATTAAGGCTCTTGTTCAACAATTTAACTCAAATTGAACAAAGTGAATCAAACCCTAGATTAAGTTGATCAATTAAGATGAAGAACGTAAAAGGACAAGACACACGATTTATCCCGTGGTTCGGCTACCACGAAGGAAACCTACGTCCACGTTGAGGAGCCCACAAAAGGACCGGGTCTTCTCCAACCCTTCCCTCGTCAGATTGCCACGAAGGCCAATCCTCTTCCACTAATCACAAAGGGTAAATAACCAAGTTGAAGAGGCGTTCTCACACGTTGAGAGCTCCCTTGATTACAACTTACAAAGCCACCAATAACACACTCAAAAATTACAAATTGAAACGCAAGAGTGTGTTAGAGAATCAAACCAAGAGCTCAATGATGTGTGCCAAGTGTCTCTCCAATGATCTAGAAGTGATCTTCAATAGATTGATCAAATTTGCACTTAATTTCGTGGAGAGAGGTGGTTTTTGAGTCTCTTGGGAGGTGTGACGGCGCTAGGGTTCGAGAGATTGTATAAGTGGGTCGTGCACCTCTATTTATATAGGGTTTCTAAAAGTGACCGTTAGGGTTCAAAAAGATCGGACTAGTTCGTGGTGGTCACCGGACTAGTCCGATGTGCTGTGTGTAGCAAACCCTAAGTGTCCAGGAATATCGGACTAGTCCGGTTGAAAACGGACTTGTCCGATTTCACTACTGGAAATCTTCGGACTAGTCCGATTGCCATCGGACTTGTCCGGACATATGAAACCCTAAGTGTTTAGGATGACAAGTCCGCACTTGGAGGACTTGTCCGATTTAGATCAGTGTGTATATCGGACTAGTCCGTGTAGACACCGGACTTGTCCGAAGTGGATCAGAAAGAATATCGGACTAGTCCGGATCACAACGGACTTGTCCGATTTTGTGTGACTTGTGCATTGTGTTGAGGACTAGTCCGCATTGGGGAGGACTAGTACGAAGTGGATCAGAAAGATATCGGACTAGTCCGGTGGATACCGGACTTGTCCGATCTAGTGCAGAAAGTGATATCGGACTAGTCCGGCTGATATCGGACTAGTCCGGTCCTGTATAACTTTGTGCATTGTGTGGATGTGCTTGAAAGTGATTGAGCTCTTGGATGTGTTTCCTTAACACACTCCATACATAATAATCTACTATTTTCTTCTCCTTGAGCTCAAATTCACTTTCCTTCTCATTTCCCTTCTTTCTGGCATTTTGCTCATTTTTCATTATTTGCCTGCATTCATCTCAACAAAAGGATTAGGATCCCAATTGCTTGTCATAAATCATCCAAAACCCACAAGGGAGTCCTAGATGCACTTTCAATCTCCCCCTTTTTGGTGATTGATGACAACCAATTGAGATTTCACAAAATAAGGCAAAAAATGAGATTTTCATAAAGTATGCACATATGACTCAAAAATACATCAAGCAATAGGAGAATTATCCATATGTGCATTCTTTATGGTGGGATGCATACTAAGTGCATGAATACATTGAGAATGACAGAATTTACATTAATCAACCGATACCAAGTGCATATGACATTCCAGGAGCAAAAATGCAGTTTTCATCACATACTCGCAAATAAATTGAGAAATTCATCACAAGACCAAACTTAATATGAGAATAGTGTTAAACTATTACAATCACAAATAAAAGTACAGAGAAGGCTCTCTCCTCGCATCCTATTACAGCTAAAGCTAAGACTTTACTCCCCCTCAATCTCTCCCCCTTTGGCATCAAGACACCAAAAGGAGAGAGAGGAAGGTTCTAGGTTCTTCACTCTTCGCTGTCTGTCCTCTCGTCATCTTCTTCGTCTTCTTCGCTCTCCGCTTGACAAGGAGGAGAGGGAGGAGGAGATTAGGGTTTGGTGGCGGCTAGGGTTATGGACACAAAAAATCGGACAAGTCCAGACATGACCGGACTAGTCCGAAGTCATCCAGAGACCTATATCGGACTAGTCCGTGGTCTATCGTACTAGTCCGGCCTAACCAGCACTCTGCGGACTAGTCTGCATGGGCGGAATAGTTCGGGTAACCACGGACTAGTCCGTGGTCACCAGGAAAGAATTGCATAGCCCATTCATATATATTTGAAGGTTCAATAATAGAGAAAAGAGAGGCAAAATAATTCAAGTAATCTTGATGAATTTGACCAGTAAGCATACAACAATCATACAATGATCAAAATTCATCAAGATCTAATAATTGACATAGTTTTTCGAAAAAAAATGGAGAGGGATGATTTTCACAATTCAATCAACATTTTTGAAGCAATCATACAGGTATGCAACTTTTCAAGCCACACTCCGAGAATCAAGAATATTTAGCTCATTTCGGAGTTCGCAAAAACGCTTTTCATCAAGTGGCTTGGTGAATATGTCGGCCAATTGTTTTTGGGTGTTGACATGTGAGATGGTTATGTCTCCTTTCATGGAATGGTCTCTCAAGAAATGATGTCTTATGTCTATGTGTTTAGTCCTAGAGTGCTCAACTGGATTGTGGGTTATTTTAATGGCACTCTCATTATCACAAAGGAGAGGAATACGGTTCATATTGTAACCGTAATCCCTTAGAGTTTGTCGCATCCAAAGGAGTTGTGCACAACAACTCCCGGCTGCAACATACTCCGCTTCGGCTGTGGATAATGCAATGGAATTTTGTTTCTTAGATGACCAAGAAACCAAAGATCTTCCTAGGAATTGGCATGTGCCAGAGGTGCTTTTTCTATCAACTTTGCACCCGGCATAATCTGCATCGGAGTAACCAATGAGATTGAATTTGGAGCCTTTTGGGTACCATAGACCAAGATTGGGTGTATGAACTAAATATCTCAAGATTCTTTTTACGGCTGTCAAGTGACATTCCTTAGGGTTGGCTTGAAATCTTGCACACAAACATACACTCAACATAATATCTGGCCTAGATGCACATAAGTAGAGTAAAGATCCAATCATGGAGTGATATACCTTTTGGTCGACGCTCGGTCCATCTTCATTGAGATCCAAGTGGCCATTCGTAGCCATGGGAGTCTTTATGGGCTTTGCCTTGTCCATGCCAAACTTCTTGAGTATGTCCTGTGTGTACTTGGTTTGGCTTATGAATGTTCCTTCCCTTTGTTGCCGCACTTGGAATCCCAAGAAGTACTTCAATTCTCCCATCATTGACATTTCAAACCTGTCTGTCATAATTCTACTAAATTCTTCACAGAAAGATTGGTTAGTTGACCCAAAAATTATATCATCAACATAGATTTGGCAAATAAAAAGATCATTATCTAGATTCTTTGTGAATAATATATAATCTACTTTGCCAATTTGAAAACCATTATCAATTAAGAAATCTCTAAGACACTCATACCAAGCTCTAGGAGCTTGTTTGAGGCCATAGAGAGCCTTATGCAGTTTATATACGTGGTCGGGGAACTCTTCGTCTTCAAACCCAGGTGGTTGCTCCACGTACACCTCTTCCTTGACCGCTGTCCATTGAGGAAGTCGCTTCGACTTGTGAGTAACCTTTGGCCACAAGTCGTGCCTTGTTTCTTATCACCACTCCGTGTTCGTCTTGCTTGTTGCGGAAGACCCACTTGGTGCCAACTATATTTGCATTGGGTCTTGCCACAAGTTCCCAAACCTCGTTTCTCTTGAAGTTGTTCAACTCTTCTTGCATTGCCACCACCCAGTCCGGATCCTTCAATGCATCCTCAGTCCTGCGTGGTTCCAAAAAGGTGACAAACGAGTAATGCTCACCAAAATTATCTATACGAGATCTAGTGGTTACTCCCTTTTGGATGTCACCGATGATGTTGTCTATTGGGTAATCCCTTTGAATGCATTGGTGTACTCTTGGGTGTGGCACTTGGAGAGTTGTGTGTTGGTGATCATTTTCTTCTCCCCCTGAGTTGTTGCCCTCATTGATTTGTTGATCATCTTCATATTCTTGTGATTGATCTTGTATCGAAGCTCCCCCTTGATTGTTGATCTCTTCTTGTGGTTCACTTTCCTCTTGTATTTGTGACGATGACTCTTGTGGTCGAACTTCGCCTAGAGCCATTCTCTTCAATGCTTGATAAGGAGCTTCTTCTTTACCTAATTCACATTGATCAACTTGCTCCTTTTGGGAGCCATTAGTTTCATCGAACACTACGTCACGTGCCACTTCAACAAGTCCGGAGGCCTTGTTGAAAACACGATAGGCGTAAGTGTTCGAATACTAACCAAGCAAGAAACCTTCATCGGACTTCGAAGCGAACTTTGAAGTCATGGGCTTCTTGTTCAAGATATAACATGGAGAGCCGAAAACTCGAAAATATGAAATGTTTGGTTTGTTACCGGTGAGTAGCTCATAAGGAGTCTTCTTGAGTAGTCGATGAAGGTAGAGTCGATTTGCGGCGTGGCAAGCGGTGTTAATTGCTTCCGCCCAAAATCGATCCGAAGTTTTGTATTCATCGAGCATTGTTCTTGCCATCTCTATGAGCGTTCGGTTCTTCCTTTCGGCAACTCCGTTTTGTTGTGGAGAGTATGGTGCTGAAAATTTGTGCTTGATTCCCTCCTCATCAAGGTACTCCTCCACTTGTATGTTCTTGAACTCCGTGCCGTTGTCGCTCCGAATACTCTTGATCGATAGTGATAACTCGTTTTGCGCTCGCTTGAAGAATTTCTTGAGTGTCCCTTGTGTTTCTGACTTGTCATGCAAAAAGAACACCCAAGTGAAGCGGGAAAAATCATCAATAATGACTAAACCGTATTTATTACCGCCGATGCTTATGTAAGCAATTGGACCAAACAAGTCCATATGAAATAGTTCGAGCGGTCTTGTCGTAGTCATGATGTTCTTTGCGGGATGATGTGCTCCAGCTTGCTTCCCAGCTTGGCACGCGCTACAAGGCCTGTCTTTCTCGAAAACAACATCTTTCAAACCTCGGATGTGATCGCCCTTGAGGAGTTTTGAAGATTCCTCATACCAACATGTGCTAGCCGTCTATGCCACAGCCAACCCATGTTGGTTTTTGCAATCAAGCATGTGTCGAGTTCGGGTTCCTTGTTGAAGTCAACAAGGTAAAGCTTTCCCTTCAACATACCCTTGAATGCAACGGAACCATCACTCCTCCTTGAGACGGTCACACCCTCGTTAGTGAACAAGCAATTATAACCTTTGTCACATAATTGAGATATGGACAGCAGGTTATAATCTAAAGATTCAACATGTAAAACATGAGAAAGAGTGTGTTCAGAGGATATTGCCATTTTACCGGTACCGAGCACCCTTCCTTGACTATTATCTCCGAAGTAGATGCCTTCGTTTGGGTCCTCGTTTTCTTCATATTCCACGAACATCCTCCTTTCTCTGGTCATGTGGTTGGTGCATCCACTGTCTAGCACCCATTTGGATCCACCGGAGGAATAGGCCTGCAGAAACAAATTATGCCTTGGTTTTAGGTACCCAAGCTTGCTTGGGTCCTTGGAGGTTAGTTACAATACATTTGGGCACCCACACATGGGATTTTGTGTTCCCATGGCGTGGCCCAGCATAATAAGCATAAACTTTACCAAGATTGTTTCTCATTAATACATAAGAGGCATCAAAGGTTTTGAACAAAAGTTGTTGTTATTTAAGGATCGGACTAGTCTGGGTGACCGGACTTGTCCGGATGACCGGACTTGTCCGGACCACAACCGGACTAGTCCGGTGTTCATGAGAGTTAAGGTTCTTAATTTTCGAGTTACCAGGTTGTGAGGATCCTCCCTTCACAAAGGTAATCCTTCCCTTGTTATTCTTATGACTTCCAGTATTTTGCTTTCCATCATAAGAGTAACCAATGCCATACTTAACATTTGGAGGTCTTTGGACCAAGTATGCACTATGTGCATAGTTGATCCTCTCCTTGTCAAATATTTCACATTGGGTAGGATTTTTATCCTTTGTGGAGGTAGACTTTTCCTTCAACCTGGTGTTGATTTTACCACATTTGCACATATGAACAAGATTATTTGAAGTGGGTTGAGAAGGTAGACTTGAAGAGGAGGAAGATTCACTTAGCTTGAGTGACTCAACTTGCACTTCAAGGATCTTGTTAACCTTGATCAGGTCATCAAGTTGATTCTTCATTGCAACGTTTGAGTTGGTTAACTCCAAGCAAGTTTTCTTGCTTGAAGCTAGCTCAAGCTCTAGTGAGCTGTTTTTCTCCTTTTCAAGAACTAGAAGATTGTCAAGTTCGACATACTTCTCCTTTTGGGAGATAATCATGTCCTCTTGATGATCAATCAGCCGTTCCTTCTCAACAAGTTGGTCAAGTAAAAATTTCATTTTAGCAGCAGTTTTTCTATCTAATCCAATTAACATATCTTCATCATCACTATCTAGTTCATCATTGCTTGAGTAGGAATGCATGGAAGGAGTTTTGATGTTTACCTTGCGTTTACCTTCCTTTGCCATGAGGCAAGTGCCATTTCCCTTCTTTGTACAGAGCGTGGGGAAGAGTGTGGGTTTCTTGGACGTGCTTTCAATGGCTATGCTAGCCATCTCTTCTTCATCGGATGATGAGGACTCATCGTTTGAGTCCCACTCCTTTCCAATGTGTGCTTGTTCAGCCTGTTTCTTCTTCTTGAAGAATTTCTTCGGTTGAGGCTTGGCTTCTTTATTCTTCTTCTTGTTGTCCTCATACGGGCAATCAACTATAAAGTGGTTATACTCACCACAATTATAGCACGCCCGCCTCATCTTCGTCTTTGACCTCTCCTTGTACTTGCCTTCACTTGATTTTGTTCCTTGTCTTTTCTTCATTATTCTTTTGAACTTTTTCATGAACAAAATCATATTCTCTTCATCCAGCTCACTGCTTTCATCATCGCTGTCCTCCTCAAGCTGTGCTTCTCTTGCTTCTTTGGATAGAGGATTGAGTGTGGACTTTAAGGCAATTCCCTTCTTCTTGGCCGATGTGAGGTCGGCTATTTCTTTGACGTGCTTGGCTTGTTTCTCCATCATTTCAAAGTTGATGATTTTGCCAAGCAATTCATCTGGAGTCATCCTCTTGTACCCGGGACTTTCTCTGATCATAGAGCATAGCGTGACATTGCGAGGCATAAAGGCTCTAAGGATGAGCTTTACAACCTCGTGGTCATTCCACTTCTTGCTCCCATATGATCGAACCTTGTTTACAAGTGTCTTCAATCGGTTGTACATGTCCTAGGGAGACTCGTCTTCCTCAATTGCGAACCTTCCTAGTTCACCTTCGATCATTTCAATTTTTGCCTCCCGCACATGCCGGTCACCTTCATGGGCTGTTTGTAGTGTGTCCCATATTTCCTTGGCAATCTCCAGTCCGTCCACCTTTGTGAATTCATCTCGACTTAGAGAGGAGGTGATTACGGCTGTGGCTTGAGCGTTTCTGTGGATGGCTTGCTCTTGACTTGGGGTGAGCTCTTCGTCGTCATCTGGGATGTCTATTCCTGTGCACACAATATGCCATAAACTTGGGTTAAGGGAAATGAAGTGCATCTTCATATTTTGCCTCCACATGGAGTAATCACTCCCATCGAAGTGTGGGGCTTTTCCAAGAGGAATAGATAGGTAATGGCTGTTGTTTGAATTTAAACGATCATAGTTAAAAGGATATCGGGAGTAGTCGGTGTGACTACTCTCCTTCTTCTTTTCTTCAACTTTAGCTTTCCCTTTGGAAAGTGCTTTCTTTCTGAGGAGTGCTTTCAGCTCCAGCGTCTCCTCTTCATCATCATCGAAGTCTTGAATTGCTTCGAGATACTTTTCCAGCTTTTGGTTCTTGACGTTGTTCACTTCTTCCTGGTTGTTGATTTTCTGAACTTCCTTCATGTCCAACATGATCTCTTCGAGTGGTTGCACTCTTTCTTGAAGAACCTGCTCTGATACCAATTGAATGTAGGCCTAGAGGGGGGGTGAATAGGACTTTTTGAATTTTCTCGGTTCCTGTAACACTCAACAACAAAGTCAATACCAGAGATATCGGACTAGTCCGGTAAAGTGCGGACTAGTCCGGTTTTCACGGGCTAAGTTGATCAAGTTCAGTCAATTTGATTGATTCGTTAATGTTTGCAGCGGAAATATAAACTTGAATGACAGTTTAATAGTTGTATGTCAAATTCTATTACAATTAAGGCTCTTGTTCAACAATTTAACTCAAATTGAACAAAGTGAATCAAACCCAAGATTAAGTTGATCAATTAAGATGAAGAACGCAAAAGGACAAGACACACGATTTATCCCGTGGTTCGGCTACCACGAAGGCAACCTACGTCCACGTTGAGGAGCCCACAAAAGGACCGGGTCTTCTCCAACCCTTCCCTCGTCGGATCGCCATGAAGGCCAATCCTCTTCCACTAATCACAAAGGGTATATAACCAAGTTGAAGGGGCGTTCTCACACGTTGAGAGCTCCCTTGATTACAACTTACAAAGCCACCAATAACACACTCGAAAATTACAAATTGAAACGCAAGATTGTGTCAGAGAATCAAACCAAGAGCTCAATGATGTGTGCCAAGTGTCTCTCCAATGATCTAGAAGTGATCTTTGTAAAACCCCACTTTTATGGCATGTTAAGTTCATATGGGTTTTGTGATCAACTATTTTGGATCTCCAATATAGTGGTACACATGGACTATGCCATCCAAAACTTTTCTTGCACTCTTTGTTAGATTCTTTTATCATGGGTATTAGACTTCACCATGAATCCAAATTATATTCTATTCACCTTTTAAGAATAAGAATTTTTGGATAAGGATTAGTAAGCAATACACAATGAAGCCCTAATAAGCTCTAAACCAAATATTCAAATTAAGGGCTCTAAATTTTTCCATGAGCTCCTAAATTTCCCAATAGCATGCTTACAAAGTTTCAAGATTTTAGAAACTCATCTACTATTTTTATTGAGGTGCTTGGCAAATTTGAATCAAATTCGAATCTGAATTTTTAATTCTTCCCCAACTTCTTTAAACATAAGAATTGAGTTCACCATTGTGTTCAGAATAATTCATTTGCCATCTCCACAAAATTTCATGATTTTTGGAGTTGATCTTCTATTTTTAAATGAATTAGTAACTAAACTGTGTGGAAAATCACTGGACGGTGGGCCCCACATGTCAGCTCCCCTTTTAAACGGATCAGCTCAACCCCGACACCTCTGCACCGCCGCGCCCCCGCTCGACACCGCGCGCGCATGCAGCTCCAGCGAGCTGCCTGCCTGCTCGCCGCGGCTCTATAAAAGGCCGGCCGAAGCTCCTTTTAATCCTCATCCCCGATCGCAGCTCCACTGCCTCGCCACTTTTCTTCCGCCGCGCGCCATCGCCGCCGCTCGCCACTGCTCCGCGGCGTGCCACCGTTCCGCGCCGTTTCAAGCCTAGCTCCAAAGAGCAAAAAGGTGCGCCTGATCAAACTCTAACTCATGGTACAAACCGTTTCCCTTATCGTTGAAGCCTGAGCAAGTTATTGTTCGTTTCCCCTACGGCCGAAGGTAGATAGCTAGCTATGATTTCATGTCAAATTCCTTTTCGGCAAGCAATCATCCTTTGCAATTACTTAGATATAGTTTCTATAGGCCCTAGCGATCCTGTCTGAGCAAAAACCTTTAAGGATCACCAAGCAACGGCTCTGAATTTCGAGTTTTACTCGCCGCCGGTGAGAAAACCTCGGTTCACCGTCGAACTCATGATTCCCGGCAACTCACTCCCCTTCTGCGCCCATATCCTTGAACTCCATCATCCCAGAAAGGTTTTGGAGCAATTCCCAAGTGATTTGAGCTACTCCTTAGAGAGTTCTATGATGCCCGAGCACTCATCGCCGCCACCGCCGTCGCACGACCTTTTCCGGCGAGTTTCAAGACCCATTGACCTCACCACCGTGCTCAGCGACCCCAAAAACCCCCAGGCGGCAAGTTTCCGCGATTCTGGTGCGTTGGATTGGCCGGCGGCGAGGCTCGCCGGAGAGCACCGCCGCGGGAACCCCGCGCGCCGCCCGCGTCGGGAGGTAGAAGACGACGCGGCGGGTCCCGCGTGTCAGCGGCGGTAAATCCCGTCGGATCGGGTGTGGCCACGGATTTGCTGTGGCTACGCGGTGGAACCCTGTGGCCCCCGTGTGGTTTAAATACTATTGGTTCATTTTAAAACAGTGGGGCCCACGAGTTAAATCAAATTAGGAAATTATTCCAGAATAGGCTCCAACTTAGAAAATCCATAACTTTCTGTAGGATACTCCAAAATTCTTCAAACAAATTTTGTTCGAAAGCTCTCGAGCTCTAGTTTCTGTCAATACCAATTAGGTTCTGTGAAACTCAGAGTTAAATTCTGTAGAAAATAATCTTTCCTAACGCAAATGAAATTTTTCCAGACAAGATATCCACAGGAAAAATCCCCAAAATTCACATAAAATTTATTGTCCTATTCTGGATTGTCAGGCAAAATTTGGGAGCCATAGCACCTGTTTAACTCTCTGTATAATTCAATTTCCTTATTCAGTTATTGAATTTTCACAGCTATTAGGTTGCTTTATTAGGTCCCAAAATTTTACAGAGTCTTCCTTTAGTCATTCCCTAGCTCCTGTTAAAGTCTTGGATTTAATCAACCTACTATACTAGTCCTAAATCAGTTACAAACTAAATATTGGTTTAATGTCTAGAAACTCAATCATAAAGTAAATCCAGAAATTCCTACCGAATTAGAAATACAATAACTCCTTCCCCACAGCTTAGAAAATTATGAAAACAAATTTTGCTAAGACCAGAACCACTCCCTCCATCTTGATTATCAACTGTTAGCTAGGTTCGAGCTACAGTTTCCTCTCGGAAATTTTTGGAAGTTGATTTGCTTGCCATACTTTCGGAGACCACAATCTGCTATGATCATCTCCTGTTCTTTGCAAGAGCTTTGATCATATTCCCTAGTATCTACCATCGAAGTTCCAAAGACAATCAAGGTCCCTGTCATATAGTGATCACCATGAATTAAGTTATGGTCTTATAATAAATAAATTTCAAAGTCATTTATATATCCATGTTATCTGCATATCGTATAGTGACCGAAGTCGAGGAGGAGCCAGAAGCCTTGGAAGAGAACCTTCCAATTTTTAACTCAGAACCTGACTTGCAACAAGGCAAGCCCCGGTTTGCATTTAAGTCGTTTATGAGCTTTTGCTTTATCACTATGATGGATAGTATATGAATTGTGCATTACGTTTAGGGTGAATGATACTCCACTTGCATGACCAAAAATCCCAGGGGTTTGTTTGGCACGAGTTACAATTTGACCTGTAGTAACTGCTTTGCTAATGCATAGGAAATCCGGTAGAAGTCGAGTAGTTGGAATCTACTCGCGAGAGATGTATCTCACAGGATTGGTTGAAAAGAAAATGGTTTAATATAATGAAATTGAGACCGGGCAGGGAATGGATAGGAAGCGGCGAGAATTGAGTCTCGGTCGCATAGCCCTGCCTGTGTCGATTAAGGCCCGTCCGTATGCAGCCCCTTCGGACAAGCTTGAATTGTACCGGCAATATAATGGACATATGGAATCCAATAAACTGATGTAACTTGATAACTGGGGTGTTGAGACCCATTAACTCACCATCGATAGGGGTGGGTTGAGGACAGTAAGGTGTAAATCGGTCGGCAGACACATGAGGTGTTCTGTGCGGAGACCTTCTGTTTGCGGAGGTGAGACGGGCTCAGCCTTTGAGTTTCTTGTGAAAGGTGGCCATATACGCCTAGTACTGAAGTGTTATGTAGGTACAGGTGTACTCGCTGACACTTCCGAACGACGTATGTGTCGTGTTGACCGGGTGTGTCTTGATTGCAATCACTGTCCCTCGCAGTAATAGAGTACCACTTGTCTGTCGCAGTCGCGACGTAGTAAATACTAAAGAAGTCAGGAAAGTCATATGATATTGAATTATAATTACTTTGCAACTTTGTTTGATTTAGAAATAGTATAACTAAAGATTTACAATTTCCCCATACTTTAGCTGTAATAGCATTATGTGCTTTGGGCATGTCATATCATTGGTAAAACGTTTCTTGTTTGATTGTGGAGCCCATGATGTGCCGTGCTCAGAGAATGTCATTTGCTACTTAAAACTTGGTTATAAGGATCCACTTGTAGGCGAGTTATTTATGCTATTCCTTACCTATGTTTAGTGTCCCCGTGCATCTGTCTAGTGTGACGGTTAAGTCTTGCTGAGCCTTAAGCTCACGTTTGCAGTTAACGAGTTTTTGCAGGTTACCCTTTTGAGGATGGGTTTGACGATGAGGCAACACCCCCTCCAGGGTGTACAGCCGAGTGGGAACCCTGCACGCCGCCATAGTTTGAGTGTTGCTAGTGCAAAGTATCCCTGGCATGGAAAACTTTGCTTTTTGCATAGCTAGTGCTGAGAGCGTAGCTATGGTATGTATATATTTCTTTACATCCGCTAGTATTGTGAAAACTTCCGCTGTGTATTTAAATAAAAGACATGGTCTTGTACTTTATTCTGGTTCTATTCTTGTAAACTGTTGGGTGTCGCATCGCACGACACCACCCAATGAGATCCTCGGATGTGTGGATTCCGGTCCCCACAGACATGGTATCAGAGCTTCGTTGGGAACAGTGTACCGGAAAAGAACATATTTTCAAAAATTAGGAACTTGAGTGAGGAATTAGTTATATGCCGTTATAAGGAGTATTATTAGTATAAGACATAAAGGTGGTAAACTAACTATGTGTTATTATATTCTGTAACGACGCTCCGACATCAGGTAAGAGGTAAGGTACGCCACCGAGAGCGGATCAATCTCGGTAAACTCAGCATACGAGAGGTGGTATGTGAAATTTCCGTGGCTTGGCACGGAAAGTCAATATGAGTCTTTGAAACTTTCCATGTTTCTAAGAACATATGACACGCGGTACCCCAGCGTGACACAAAGTTAGAGGGAAACCCCGTCGGGTGGTATGTAACCCGATAGTGTGTTCTCATATCTATGAGAACATGCGAACACGTATGCCCGAGCGTGTATAAGCCGGATCGTACGGGAGTCTTTGCTGTACAGATGTATTTACAGCCATGTACCTCGAGACATGGCCTCGCTCGAGGACGACTCACGCCAGAGTCGTATGTATTTACTTTTAGTTATATATTATTGTGACTGCCTGCCGTGTTTCCCCGTGCCGCCCCTGAGGTGCGAAGGTGTGAAAGGGGATTGTTTGTCTTCTGCAGGTAACCTAACTCCGGTAGCAACCCGTGTAGAAGCCGTTTGCGAGGGAACGATATAGGAACCACCTATAGACGTAACCGGATGTACCGGATAGAATTTCCTTTTGTGAGGCACGTAGTACCGTCAGTATCAAACATGATACTAGACCCTCCCCACCGACAGAATGGTTGCATTGTGTTTTGAGAAAGTCCGACTATCAGATACTAATAATTTCGGGCTCGACTTGATAAAGTGGGTAGGACCGAGATTCTTGCTTTCTGGTAGAAGTAAGCTCAACTTCGCCAGGTTGTAATCTTGGTTAGCAATTAGATATCATAAGAGTATCCTACATGAATGGAAAGCTCGTGAAGGTCTCTCCAACTTTTCCATTGACCATAAAGACAGAAAAGCTTGTTAATCTGTTGAAATCTGGGGTTTACTGTAATTACTCCACATGAACCCACCTTTGTACCATTTCTGTATTCTTGCCATAACTCACTGTAGAAGAATCCACTACCTTATTTGGGATATATGTTTGAGAAGGGTAGGTGGAGATTCACGAGTTTGTTTTGGGGAGGGGTCCTTCCTGATTTTAATTGGAGTTTGACCAAATTGGGAAGTCAGCACAGTAAACTGCATGACTGCTGATGCAAACCAGTCAGCTTTACTGTTGAGTTCGGATAATTATAACCCCTAATCCAGAACAGTGATATGGTTCCGCATGTACATTTCTGGAAAGCTTAGGGAGTCATCTATCAACTTTATTTATCACTCCTGACCTGAATCTAGGTGTAGCTATGCCTAATTCCATTTGTCGCAAATTTGGTTCCTGCAGTCCAGAACTTGGAACAGTTTGCACATACTAGTGAATTGATGCATAATACCTTCATGACAAGGTTGTCGTGGTGGAACTTCTTTAGTTCTGGATTGTTAACACGATGTTACTCAATGTTTATTTTGACACTACCTCAATATCTCATCATGATGAACCTGTATAGAATGTGGAGATAAGCCCATATACAGGGGAGGTTCTGTCGAAATTTTCAGAACCCTTGAGTCAACTTAAAACTGGTATAGATTGTTCATACTAGTTCAACAGTGGCTGTATGAGTACAATCTGGAAAGGTTTTGAAGTGTACTACAATTTTTGTATTCAACAGAAAGTTTAGTTCTGACTTCTTCTGTATGAAACTTACGGGTTACTGCAGACAGGTCAGATAAACCAGAACTGTACTCATTTCCAGATTGCAGCTTTGACTGAACCAATTGATTATGGATATTTCTTTTATCCCACATCACCAGTGATTGGGTCGCATACTTAAACGGTGTATTGATGTTCGGGTATATTTGTCCACAGATGGCAGCACCAAGAATTCAGTTGCCTAATGGATGGGTGTTCTCAACATGCACCGGGCACGCCGGTTTTCCGGACGTGTTTGCACGGTTGCTCGGCCAGTTTGGCTATTTGGTGTTACCTAGCTATTGGGGCAAGAAGTTCCAGGAGGGCGGTATGTGGAGTTGCACCATCTACGTCGATGTGCCTGCCGGTCCACCGCACCTCGGATGGGCTCCATACTCCATCAAGATCAAAGGATTGATATTAGAAGAAACATGGAGCTACGCTGCAAGTGTTGCCATAGGGAGGTTTTGCAAACTCCATTACCGTCATCTGGTGGGTACTCCGTATGAGTTCTTTCCAGTCAACGGCAGGGCTTCTGAAGCCTGGGCAACCCGCTTGCTTGCGGAGGTGGGAGAGCATGGCGAAACATCCGCAACAGCCTTAGCGATGTATGCAGCAGCCTCACATCGCGAGAAGGGTAATCAAAGGACATGCATAAAAGAATTGACAAACAATCTGAAGCAAGCCATGAAGCGAGCAAACCACTTTGAGTGGGCAAATGACGGACTTAGGGATATGATGGCTCCTCTTAATCATCGTTTGAACCTTAGGGAGAATCAATGGCATGACGCTGTTATGGATTTGGCCGCGTCTCGCCAGGAGACTCTAGAGAGAGATATTGACTTGGAGGCAAGCCTACTTTATGGGCACCAACGGGACACACAGTTGAACGTGGTGACTGCAGACAGGGATCAGTCCAGAGTAGAGGCTCAGAGCAGGAAGACCAGCTGTGAACAGGCTCAGCAAGAGAATGAGGCCTGGGGGATGTTTATGATACAGGCAGATTGGCAAGCTATGGCTGCCAAGAAGACGTTGATGTTGAACGATGTATCAACTTCTACTCCAGCACCCGTATCAGAGGTGCCTAGCCCTGAAGATGAAGAAGAAGAAGAAGACCCAGAAGAACTTGAATACGTCGAATAGAGCGTGTTGAAGTTAGATGTGGTAGCACTTCCGCCAACACCGGGCGGCATATAGTTAAATGGTTGCTAGTGTTTCTCTTTTGTGACCATGTTTGTGTCATATTAAGAGTAATGGTTGTGGTGTCTAGCTAATGAGATGAGTATGACATGTCAGGAAGGCCAAGTATGGTAGAGATGTATTTCCATAAAGGGAATCCATCATTTTGGGTTTACTACTGTAAACTTGGTCTTGAGATGATATATTTTGTATAAAGTTTGTGCTTTATCAATATATGTAAATGTTATGCTTCGTCTATTATTGTCTACCGCATTTCTAAGGGAGGACAAACTTGAGGCAATAGGACTTACCGTGTTATTCATTATATTGCAGTATGGTGCGTACTCGTACAGCCTCAGAGGTGGGAGGATCTAGTGGAGGACAGGGGGATGACACACCATCCCCGGGTCAGAATACGCCTCAGACGCAACCACCTCCACCCCCTCCAACCACACTCCCCAGGAGTCTCGCGGAGGTTCTCGCTGCAGTGCTCGGCTCGCGCGACGAGCAAACCGAGTTACTGCGGACGTTGGTGCAACACTCGTCCCGTCAAGGGGGACGACAGGATGATGGACCGCGTCAGCAATTTCAGAGTTCCTACTCTGATTTCTCATCGACACACCCACCGATATTCAGAGAAGCCGAAGAACCGTTGGACGCGGATAACTGGCTCCGCACCATTGAAGGAAAGTTCGGTTTACTCGCGGTAACCGAACAGCAGAAGACATTGTTTGCAGCGCAACAACTGCAGGGGTCTGCCGGTGCGTGGTGGGCCAATTACCTTGCCGCACGCCCCGCAGGCCATGTTGTAAGTTGGACCGAATTCCGGGAGGCATTTCGCGCCTACCACATCCCTCCCGGGATTATGAGGAGGAAGCTTCAAGAGTTCTTGGAGCTAAGGCAAGGCGGAAGGAGTGCATACGAATACTCCAAATCATTCAACCACTTGGCCCAATATGCTCAGGACCAAGTGAATACCGAAGATCGGAAGCGGGAATGTTTCTACCGGGGTTTGAACCCCAAGTTGAAGGACAAGCTTGTCCTGTTCAACCGCGGCGACTTCAACGACATAGTCAATGCCGCTATCATGCAGGAGGACGCTACGCGCGAGCTGTCCTCCGATAAAAAGAAGAGGGGTGCTCCACAGAGCAGCAGAGGTGGTACTCCTCAGAAGTACCGTATGGTGTATCGATCACCATCCGGCCAGAGGTGGCAGCCGCCATCGCGACCACCAATGTTCCATGGTCGTCAGTTCAACAACGGCGGATTTCGGCCGCAGCAACAATAGGGGATGGTTCCACGTGCACTTCCACCTCCACCACGTGCACCGGGATTCCGTCCTCCCCTTCGTATTGGCCAAACCCCGTACACGTGTTTCACGTGTGGACGTACGGGGCACTTCGCCAAGGATTGTCCGCAGAATCGACAAGGTGGAGGGCAATCATCTTACCAGGGGGCCAACCAACCCCGCAACCCGCCCAAGAAGCTAGCCACCAGACCCGGCAACATCCACCACCTCGCCATCGAGGACGTTCCAGAAGGCGCACCCGTGCTCACGGGTACGTTCTCTATCTTCGATCAACCCGTAGTCATACTCTTTGACTCCGGAGCTTCACACAATGTCATTAGTAAATCTTTTGTCGTTAAAAGTCAATTGCCTGTTATCTCCACAAAAAACCCATATGTGATTAACACTCCAGCCGGGAAAACGTTAACAAATAAATTGGTTCCTGGAATCCCACTTAACCTAGATGGGACCATATATCTTACTTCGTTTCTGATATTAGAGCATCAAAAGCTTGATATCATCTTAGGTATGGCATGGTTGCAGTACCATGGTGCTATTCTTGATATCATTCCTAGAAAGATTTATCTAAACTCTCCACTCCATCGACCCCAAGTTCTCAATCTTAAGAACATCATTCCATTAGAACCATCTATTCTCAATACCGAGGTTATGGAACTAGAGGATATTCCGGTAGTATGTGAATACTCCGACGTATTTCCTGAAGATCTTCCTGGTATGCCCCCAGAGAGAGAGATAGAGTTCAAGATTGAACTTGCACCAGGAACAGTGCCAATTTCAAGACCACCCTACAAGATGGCACCTAAGGAACTTGCAGAACTGAAGGAACAATTAACTGAACTTGAGAGCAAAGGTTTTATTCGTCCAAGTTCATCACCATGGGGTTGTTCTGCACTGTTTGTAGAAAAGAAAGATAAGACCTTGAGGCTGTGTGTAGACTATCGTCCACTTAATGCTGTCACCATCAAGAACAAGTATCCACTACCGCGCATTGATATTCTTTTCGATCAATTAGTGGGTGCTAAAGTGTTTTTGAAGATGGATCTTCGTTCTGGTTATCATCAAATTAGAATCCGACCAGAAGATATATCCAAGACAGCATTCTCAACAAGGTATGGACTGTATGAGTATCTGGTTATGTCCTTCGGATTAACCAACGCCCCGGCTCATTTCATGTATCTCATGAACTCAGTGTTCATGCCGGAATTGGACAAGTTCGTCGTGGTCTTCATTGACGACATACTTGTGTATTCAAAATCCGAAGAAGAACATGCTCAACACTTGCATATTGTGCTTCAGCGATTACGGGACCATCAGTTGTATGCTAAGTTCAGCAAGTGTGAATTCTGGATCAACCAGGTGCCATTTTTAGGGCACATCATTTCAGCAGAAGGTATTGCAGTTGATCCAAGCAAGATCAAGCAAGTCCTCAAATGGGAGTCTCCAAAGTCTGTACATGAAGTTCGAAGTTTCCTGGGTTTAGCAGGATATTACCGGAGGTTTATACCCAGTTTCTCCAAAATAGCTAAACCAATGACAGAACTTCTGAAGAAACGACAAAAATATGTATGGACTGAGGCATGTGAGGCAGGTTTCAAAGCATTGGTGAAACACCTTACAACGGCACCAGTTTTAGCCCAACCAGACACTACCAAAGCATTTGATGTCTATTGCGATGCATCTGGGATTGGTTTAGGTTGTGTGTTAATGCAAGAGCGAAGAGTGATCGCGTATGGATCGCGACAGCTTCGGAACCACGAGCAGCACTACCCGACTCATGATCTTGAACTGGCTGCTGTGGTGCTAGCATTGAAGATGTGGAGGCATTATCTACTGGGTAATTTAGTACACCTCTACACTGATCACAAAAGTTTGAAATACATCTTCACCCAGAAGGATTTGAATATGCGACAAAGGCGATGGTTAGAATTGATCAAGGATTATGAGATTGAGATCCACTACCATCCAGGCAAGGCGAACGTAGTCGCAGACGCTCTGAGCCGCAAGTCCCATATAAACAATTTTTCCATTACCTCGAGGGAGGGAAAAGAAGAACTAAGTCTCTACTTGGTTCCATATGGGGCGCTCTACAATCTCGCTCTCATTCCTACCATCAGGGAGGATATTATGGCAGCTCAGAAGGCGGACAAGGGGATGTCACATATTCACCAAAGAATAAAGAAGGGGGAGATGAAATGCTTCCGAAGTGACGATGAAGGTACCCTCTGGTTTAACGACCGTATAGTGGTACCCCGAAACATGGAACTTCGGAGGAAGATACTGGATGAAGCTCATTTATCCAAGTATTCCATTCATCCGGGAAGTAACAAAATGTACCAAGATTTAAGAAAGAAGTTCTGGTGGACTCGGATGAAGCGGGAAGTAGCTAAATATGTATCCGAGTGTGATACATGCCGGCGAGTGAAGGCCGACCATATGAAAGCAGCAGGACAGCTTCAACCTTTAAGCATACCAGCTTGGAAATGGGAGGATATCAGCATGGACTTCATTGTTGGGTTGCCTCCCACTCTCCATAAGCACGACTCAATCTGGGTGATCGTTGACCGACTAACTAAGACAGCACACTTCATTCCCGTCAATACCAACTATCGGTCGTCAAAGTACGTGGAATTATATATTGCCAGAATCGTGTGTCTCCACGGAATACCCCGCACCATCATCTCAGATCGTGGGGCTGTATTTGTTTCGCGATTCTGGGAGCATCTCCACGCTGCACTGGGGACCAAGTTAATTAGGAGCTCGGCCTATCATCCTCAGACTGATGGACAAACTGAGCGGGTGAATCAAGTGCTTGAGGACATGCTTCGTGCCTGTGCCATCCACCATGGTAAGAATTGGGATGACCATCTACCATTGGCAGAATTTTCGTACAACAACGGTTACCAGGCTAGCATCCAGATGGCGCCATATGAAGCTCTTTATGGCCGCAAGTGTCGCACACCCTTAAACTGGTGCGAATCAGGTGAACGGGCAGTATACGGCATCGACTTAGTAAATGACGCCGAGGATCGAGTTCGCACTATTCAGGCGAATCTCAAAGCTGCTCAGTCTCGTCAGAAGAGCTACGCGGACAAACGACGTCGACCTCTTCACTTCGAAGTTGGAGATCAAGTTTATCTCCGGGTATCCCCTATGAAGGGTATCCATCGCTTCGGGGTAAAAGGGAAGCTAGCTCCCCGCTTTATTGGGCCATTCGCAATAATCGAAAGATGCGGACCTGTGGCATATCAATTGGAGTTACCAACGTCACTTTCCGGGGTCCACAATGTGTTCCACATTTCCCAATTGCGGAAATGCCTTAAGACTCCAGCTGATATCCGCATAGAGGATTTGGAAGCTCTCCAACCAGATCTCACTTATTCCGAGCATCCGACTCAGATCATCGATGAAAAGACTCGCACCACAAGAAGCCGCACCTTGCGTTTCTACAAGATCTTGTGGAGCAACCACAGTGCCGAAGAGGCCACATGGGAAAGCGAGGAGTATCTTAGAACGAACTATCCGAACTTGTTAGCGGCATATGTTCGATAGATCCTTTTTCCTTTACCTTCTTTTATAATCTCGGGACGAGATTCTTTTAAGGGGGGGGGAATGTAAAACCCCACTTTTATGGCATGTTAAGTTCATATGGGTTTTGTGATCAACTATTTTGGATCTCCAATATAGTGGTACACATGGACTATGCCATCCAAAACTTTTCTTGCACTCTTTGTTAGATTCTTTTATCATGGGTATTAGACTTCACCATGAATCCAAATTATATTCTATTCACCTTTTAAGAATAAGAATTTTTGGATAAGGATTAGTAAGCAATACACAATGAAGCCCTAATAAGCTCTAAACCAAATATTCAAATTAAGGGCTCTAAATTTTTCCATGAGCTCCTAAATTTCCCAATAGCATGCTTACAAAGTTTCAAGATTTTAGAAACTCATCTACTATTTTTATTGAGGTGCTTGGCAAATTTGAATCAAATTCGAATCTGAATTTTTAATTCTTCCCCAACTTCTTTAAACATAAGAATTGAGTTCACCATTGTGTTCAGAATAATTCATTTGCCATCTCCACAAAATTTCATGATTTTTGGAGTTGATCTTCTATTTTTAAATGAATTAGTAACTAAACTGTGTGGAAAATCACTGGACGGTGGGCCCCACATGTCAGCTCCCCTTTTAAACGGATCAGCTCAACCCCGACACCTCTGCACCGCCGCGCCCCCGCTCGACACCGCGCGCGCATGCAGCTCCAGCGAGCTGCCTGCCTGCTCGCCGCGGCTCTATAAAAGGCCGGCCGAAGCTCCTTTTAATCCTCATCCCCGATCGCAGCTCCACTGCCTCGCCACTTTTCTTCCGCCGCACGCCATCGCCGCCGCTCGCCACTGCTCCGCGGCGTGCCGCCGTTCCGCGCCGTTTCAAGCCTAGCTCCAAAGAGCAAAAAGGTGCGCCTGATCAAACTCTAACTCATGGTACAAACCGTTTCCCTTATCGTTGAAGCCTGAGCAAGTTATTGTTCGTTTCCCCTACGGCCGAAGGTAGATAGCTAGCTATGATTTCATGTCAAATTCCTTTTCGGCAAGCAATCATCCTTTGCAATTACTTAGAGATAGTTTCTATAGGCCCTAGCGATCCTGTCTGAGCAAAAACCTTTAAGGATCATCAAGCAACGGCTCTGAATTTCGAGTTTTACTCGCCGCCGGTGAGAAAACCTCGGTTCACCGTCGAACTCATGATTCCCGGCAACTCACTCCCCTTCTGCGCCCATATCCTTGAACTCCATCATCCCAGAAAGGTTTTGGAGCAATTCCCAAGTGATTTGAGCTACTCCTTAGAGAGTTCTATGATGCCCGAGCACTCATCGCCGCCACCGCCGTCGCACGACCTTTTCCGGCGAGTTTCAAGACCCATTGACCTCACCACCGTGCTCAGCGACCCCAAAAACCCCCAGGCGGCAAGTTTCCGCGATTCTGGTGCGTTGGATTGGCCGGCGGCGAGGCTCGCCGGAGAGCACCGCCGCGGGAACCCCGCGCGCCGCCCGCGTCGGGAGGTAGAAGACGACGCGGCGGGTCCCGCGTGTCAGCGGCGGTAAATCCCGTCGGATCGGGTGTGGCCACGGATTTGCTGTGGCTACGCGGTGGAACCCTGTGGCCCCCGTGTGGTTTAAATACTATTGGTTCATTTTAAAACAGTGGGGCCCACGAGTTAAATCAAATTAGGAAATTATTCCAGAATAGGCTCCAACTTAGAAAATCCATAACTTTCTGTAGGATACTCCAAAATTCTTCAAACAAATTTTGTTCGAAAGCTCTCGAGCTCTAGTTTCTGTCAATACCAATTAGGTTCTGTGAAACTCAGAGTTAAATTCTGTAGAAAATAATCTTTCCTAATGCAAATGAAATTTTTCCAGACAAGATATCCACAGGAAAAATCCCCAAAATTCACATAAAATTTATTGTCCTATTCTTGATTATCAGGCAAAATTTGGGAGCCATAGCACCTGTTTAACTCTCTGTATAATTCAATTTCCTTATTCAGTTATTGAATTTTCGCAGCTATTAGGTTGCTTTATTAGGTCCCAAAATTTTACAGAGTCTTCCTTTAGTCATTCCCTAGCTCCTGTTAAAGTCTTGGATTTAATCAACCTACTATACTAGTCCTAAATCAGTTACAAACTAAATATTGGTTTAATGTCTAGAAACTCAATCATAAAGTAAATCCAGAAATTCCTACCGAATTAGAAATACAATAACTCCTTCCCCACAGCTTAGAAAATTATGAAAACAAATTTTGCTAAGACCAGAACCACTCCCTCCATCTTGATTATCAACTGTTAGCTAGGTTCGAGCTACAGTTTCCTCTCGGAAATTTTTGGAAGTTGATTTGCTTGCCATACTTTCGGAGACCACAATCTGCTATGATCATCTCCTGTTCTTTGCAAGAGCTTTGATCATATTCCCTAGTATCTACCATCGAAGTTCCAAAGACAATCAAGGTCCCTGTCATATAGTGATCACCATGAATTAAGTTATGGTCTTATAATAAATAAATTTCAAAGTCATTTATATATCCATGTTATCTGCATATCGTATAGTGACCGAAGTCGAGGAGGAGCCAGAAGCCTTGGAAGAGAACCTTCCAATTTTTAACTCAGAACCTGACTTGCAACAAGGCAAGCCCCGGTTTGCATTTAAGTCGTTTATGAGCTTTTGCTTTATCACTATGATGGATAGTATATGAATTGTGCATTACGTTTAGGGTGAATGATACTCCACTTGCATGACCAAAAATCCCAGGGGTTTGTTTGGCACGAGTTACAGTTTGAACTGTAGTAACTGCTTTGCTAATGCATAGGAAATCCGGTAGAAGTCGAGTAGTTGGAATCTACTCGCGAGAGATGTATCTCACAGGATTGGTTGAAAAGAAAATGGTTTAATATAATGAAATTGAGACCGGGCAGGGAATGGATAGGAAGCGGCGAGAATTGAGTCTCGGTCGCATAGCCCTGCCTGTGTCGATTAAGGCCCGTTCGTATGCAGCCCCTTCGGACAAGCTTGAATTGTACCGGCAATATAATGGACATATGGAATCCAATAAACTGATGTAACTTGATAACTGGGGTGTTGAGACCCATTAACTCACCATCGATAGGGGTGGGTTGAGGACAGTAAGGTGTAAATCGGTCGGCAGACACATGAGGTGTTCTGTGCGGAGACCTTCTGTTTGCGGAGGTGAGACGGGCTCAGCCTTTGAGTTTCTTGTGAAAGGTGGCCATATACGCCTAGTACTGAAGTGTTATGTAGGTACAGGTGTACTCGCTGACACTTCCGAACGACGTATGTGTCGTGTTGACCGGGTGTGTCTTGATTGCAATCACTGTCCCTCGCAGTAATAGAGTACCACTTGTCTGTCGCAGTCGCGACGTAGTAAATACTAAAGAAGTCAGGAAAGTCATATGATATTGAATTATAATTACTTTGCAACTTTGTTTGATTTAGAAATAGTATAACTAAAGATTTACAATTTCCTCATACTTTAGCTGTAATAGCATTATGTGCTTTGGGCATGTCATATCATCGGTAAAACGTTTCTTGTTTGATTGTGGAGCCCATGATGTGCCGTGCTCAGAGAATGTCATTTGCTACTTAAAACTTGGTTATAAGGATCCACTTGTAGGCGAGTTATTTATGCTATTCCTTACCTATGTTTAGTGTCCCCGTGCATCTGTCTAGTGTGACGGTTAAGTCTTGCTGAGCCTTAAGCTCACGTTTGCAGTTAACGAGTTTTTGCAGGTTACCCTTTTGAGGATGGGTTTGACGATGAGGCAACACCCCCTCCAGGGTGTACAGCCGAGTGGGAACCCTGCACGCCGCCATAGTTTGAGTGTTGCTAGTGCAAAGTATCCCTGGCATGGAAAACTTTGCTTTTTGCATAGCTAGTGCTGAGAGCGTAGCTATGGTATGTATATATTTCTTTACATCCGCTAGTATTGTGAAAACTTCCGCTGTGTATTTAAATAAAAGACGTGGTCTTGTACTTTATTCTGGTTCTATTCTTGTAAACTGTTGGGTGTCACATCGCACGACACCACCCAATGAGATCCTCGGATGTGTGGATTCCGGTCCCCACAATCTTCAATAGATTAATTGATTTTGCACTTAATTTCGTGGAGAGAGGTGGTTTTTGAGTCTCTTGGGAGGTGTGACGGCGCTAGGGTTCGAGAGATTGTAAAAGTGGGCCGTGCACCTCTATTTATATAGGGTTTCAAAAAGTGACCGTTAGGGTTCAGAAAGATCGGACTAGTCCGTGGTGGTCACCGGACTAGTCTGGTGTGCTGTGTGTAGCAAACCCTAAGTGTCCAGGAATATCGGACTACTCCGGTTGAAAACGGACTTGTCCGATTTCACTACTGGAAATCTTCGGACTAGTCCGATTGCCATCGGACTTGTCCGGACATATGAAACCCTAAGTGTTTAGGATGACAAGTCCGCACTTGGAGGACTTGTCCGATTTAGATCAGTGTGTATATCGGACTAGTCCGTGTAGACACCGGACTTGTCCGAAGTGGATCAGAAAGAATATCGGACTAGTCCGGATCACAACGGACTTGTCTGATTTTGTGTGACTTGTGCATTGTGTTGAGGACTAGTCCGCATTGGGGAGGACTAGTCCGAAGTGGATCAGAAAGATATCGGACTAGTCCGGTGGATACCGGACTTGTCCGATCTAGTGCAGAAAGTGATATCGGACTAGTCGGCTGATATCGGACTAGTCCGGTCCTGTATAACTTTGTGCATTGTGTGTGTGTGCTTGAAAGTGATTGAGCTCTTGGATGTGTTTCCTTAACACACTCCATACATAATAATCTACTATTTTCTTCTCCTTGAGCTCAAATTCACTTTGCTTCTCATTTCCCTTCTTTTTGGCATTTTGCTCATTTTTCATTATTTGCCTGCATTCATCTCAACAAAAGGATTAGGATCCCAATTGCTTGTCATAAATCATCCAAAACCCACAAGGGAGTCCTAGATGCACTTTCACATTCATATATATTTGAAGGTACATATTTTAGAAAATAGGAAGGCAAATCAAATCAAATAATCTTGATGAATATGATCAGTAAGCATACAACAATCAAGCAATGACCATAATTCACCAAGATCTAGTAATTGACATAGTTTTTTGGAGAAAATTGAGAGATATGATTTTCACAATCCATTCAACATATTTTGATGAAATCATACAGGTATGCAAAATTTTCAAGCCACACTCCGAGCATCAAGGATATTTAGTTAATTTCGGAGTTCACAAAAGCGCTTTTCATCAATTGGCTTGGTGAATATGTCGGCCAATTGTTTTTCGGTTGTAAGGATCGAATGCCCAAGAGGGGGGGTGAATTGGGCTTCTTTTCAAAAATTAAAGCAATAATAACTTAACTATTAAAATCCCAATTCCCTATGCAAACGACCTATGCATTCACGTGAATAATAATTTTGCGGTATATGAAATGCATAAGTGTAACGGGAAAGGAAGAGTGTGCAAACTCCCGAGGAGACACAATGACACGGTGATTTATCCCGTGGTTCGGCAAGATCATCACGACCTTCCTACATCCACGTTGTGGCACCCACCAAAGGGTATAGCCACTCCCATGTCACCGAGACCAGGGATCTTCACTAAAAGTCTCCGTTCGCCATCTCCGGCAAGGTGGAGCTCAAGCCTTGTACAAGTTTAATCTTCTGGGCTTCCACAACCGACTTGGCAAGCTCCGGAAGGCTCTCTCTTCAATCACCGACTGATACACAGTGAATGCAATCACCAAGAGACACTCTCTTACAGCTCTCACTACACTAGAGACTCCAATCACCAAGAATGGAAACACACAAGCATCTTCTCTAGTAAGTTCTAGCCTATCTCTTGGTGTACAAGTGGTGTAAATGATGTGGAAGTGGTTGCTCAACGTCTTGAATTCTTGGTAATGTGTAGAATAGCTCTGGGCATCAAGACTTATCGAAATGACTGGTTGAAGGGGTATAAATAGCCAGCTTCCACGAAATAGCCGTTGGAAAACTAGGCTGACATCATTGTTCTGCGAACACCGGATGATCAAATGTTCTCCCTTGAGTTGTCATCGGTCGAATACAAATTAGCTGATGTCACTGTGTCAGATATGACTGTTGATCGACCGATATTGTATACATCTGTACATCGGATTGTCCGGTGACACTTGATCCAGAATGGTCCAGAAATAATGCTTACTGGAGTGATTGACCGATGTGTTATAATTGTACATCGGATGGTCCAGTATTACACTTGGTCCAGGGAAATTGCTTACTGGAATGATCGACCGATGTAACACTTGCTTCATCATCGGATGATCCGGTGTATGTGCAAGTCTGAGGTCTTTTTCTGCTGTTGAGCCAACTCGACCGATGTAGTCTTTTCCGGATACATCCGATGATCCGGTGAGTAGATTTTGTCTGCTTCGAGTTGTTCTAATTGATTCATTTGGAATTTGTTCGAGTGACCACTTAGACATTGGTTTCAAATGTTCTTCTGATGACGACCAAGTCTCAAGTGCTGTCAATTTTGATGGAATGATTTTGACATATGTGCTTTTTCTTTTAGTCTTCATGAAAATCGATTGACCTCGTGAAATAGTTTGTTTAGGGGTCTCCAATTGTATCCAATGAGCACTAGATGATATAAATATAGAGTCCATTAAGTGTGATGAGTTATACGAGAGACCATGCATCCACAAACTCATTAGTGATATCCAACGGTTGTCATTAATCACCGAAACCATACCTCATGGGGGCCTAGATGCTTTCAATCTCCCCCTTTTTGGTGATTGATGACAACACAACAAGTAAAGCATGACAGTAATGAAATTAAGAATACGATACTCAAAAGGATATGCAACAAGTACAAGATCCAGCACACGAAACTCGAAGGCTCAAAAACGATCAATAAAACATGAGAGAATTAAGTGGCACACATATACTCAAATATAGCAAAAGAGTAGCAAAGCTCCCAAATTACAAAAGCTCCCAAGATAAATACTCCCCCTACAACTAAGACTCCCCCCAGGACTATGCTATCCCTCCCCCTGACTATGCTATCCCTCCCCCTGACTATGACTCTTCTCCCCCTTTGGCATCAAGACACCAAAAAGGGAAGCCGCGTGCCTAAGGATCCTGAGCGCTCGGGGCAATGACGTACTGGTCGCTGTCGAGGGTGCTATCGTCGGAGCTGCTGCTTGTTGCTGTTGAGGCTGGAGTGGAGGAGACTGGTGTTGTGGGAGCTACTGTTGGTGCTGAGGGTGCCAGCTGAGTCTGGACTGCTGGTAGCGGGGCACTGACAACTGAAGCCGGAGTCTTCTGGAAGAGTGTCGTAGCCCGCAAGGGAGAGTGAATCGGTGCACCTGGAGCAAGCAGTGGTGGCATGCTGATAGTCGGTATCGACGTGGTCGACACTGGTGCTGAGACTGGTGCTAGAACAGGCGGACCTAGAGCTAGACCAGGAAGCTGAGAGGGAAGGGCAATCTTGGTCTGAGTGTAGAGTTGGTGATCAACCCCAGGATGACCATCATGGCCTGCTGCGTCTGCTGCTGCTGGTCAAGAGAACGCTGATGCATCTGTTCAATTAGTCCAATGAGCCTGTCAGTGTCCTCCCGCCTCTTGCGGGCTATCTGACGCTGCATCTCCTGCTGCTGCTGGAGCTCCATAAGACGTGCAGCCTGCTCAGCTGCAAGCCAATCCAGTCGCTGCTGCTCAACCATCTACGGAAGTAGAGAGGTAAGCTCGGATGGCTGAGAGACCTGTGCCTCGGACACTGGAGGTGGGGTAGGTGGTGGTGGTATAGTCGAGCCTCCAGCCTCCGCGTCGTGCTGCCTGGGTGAGGGAGGAGGTGGGAAGTACTCCTCGACACTGTCACTAGTGGCACTCTCTGACCAGATATGCTGCATATCTCCTCCCTGAGCCTCAGCCTGTGCTAGGATCTCGTCTTCCTTCTCTAAGTCTGACCAGTCTTCCTCTGAAAGTCAAGCTCGGACCTGACGCTCAACTGGGCGGCCAAGGAGGCGGCGGTGATGCGGCAACGGTGAGGGCGGTGGCAGCGCTTAGGGCGATGGCGCTGAGTGGCAGCGGCTCTGAGGGTGGTGGCGGCCGGAGTGTGGCAGCGGCCGGAGTGCGAGGTCGGCAGTGGCGCAGGGCGGTGAGGGGCACGGAGGAGCGGTGGCGGAGAGTGACGGGAAGCGCGGCGTCGGGGAGAGAGAAAGGAAAAGGAGAGAGGAGACGAAGAGGCGCCAAATAGGTGGGGCCCGAACCCTAGCTCAAATTTTAACATCGGATGATCCGACGTCAGATGAGAGGTGCATCGGTCGAGTGGTACAGTAAGGATATTCTAGAGGCACCTTCAGCATCGGATGATCCGACGTGGAAATAATTATCATCGGTTGAATTTGGCATAATTCCAGAAATGTGAACATCGGATGCTCCGATGTTTCTCAAAATGAACTTATCAGTTGATTTGACTTCCTGTCTGAGCCGACCCTTGAACTTAAGCACAAACTGATCCGATGATGCTTCTGCACTAAGCATTGGATAATCCGATGACTACAAAGAAACAGCAATATCCCATATATGTCCTTCGACTTAAACAAACAAAGAGAAACACAAGTCTTAGGACTTTTTGGGCAACCCCTAACCCCTCAAAAAGACTTTAATGCTAGTTGCCAATAACTTGGCTAAGCCCTAAAGCAAATAGAACACCAGAAAAACCAACAAGGAAGAAAAATCCAAATAAAATGTAAGGCCCATGCTATGTGAGCTATAGGATGAAGACTTATATCTCTTTAAAGCATGTTCCTTTAGGCATTAACGCACCTAAAACTTTGTTCTTTCCACATCATATGAGTTGAGATATTGCATTTCAAACAAGTCTCTTTCTCATGAAGTGGGTTCCCCTTTGTGACAATCTACCGTATGCAATGCCAAACAATTTTTAATGCAGGAAATTAAACATGAGTGCAAGTCCATATGGCAGGCATCATACAAGACATAAATTAAATCTATCTTGCCAAATTTGAACCTTTCAAAGGCTTCTTCAGTGAGAGCCATTCTCCAAGTCTTGGGGATACCCAAAAGAACCTCCATCCCAAGCTAACCCTTGCTCGCCCCTATCCTTTGAAAGTTGGACAAGACCTATATGTGATTCATTCTTACATGACCATGGCAACTTACATGACGTTCGATGCATCTAGCACATTTAATTCACTCCTTAGTCTGGAAAAAGTTTTCTCATCAAGTGGTTTTGAAGATATCCGCCAATTGTTCTTTGGACCCAACACTTCGCAAGGAGATGTCTCCCTTAGCTTCACGGTCCCGCAAGAAGTGATGGTGAATATCAATGTGCTTAGTGCGGGAGTGTTGAACGGGGTTTTTAGCAATCTTAACCGCACTTTCATTGTCACAAACGAGAGGCACAAAACCAAATTTAACACCAAAGTCCAAAAGGGTTTGCTTCATATAAAGGATTTGGGCACAACATGCACCGACCGCTATATATTCTGCTTCCGCAGTGGACAAAGCAACGGAATTTTGCTTCTTGCTGGACCAAGATACTAGGGAACGTCCAAGCAAGTGGAACCCTCCAGAGGTACTCTCGCGATCCACACGACATCCGGCAAAGTCCGAATCCGAGTAACCCAAGAGATGGAATTTAGCACCTTTGGGGTACCACAGGCCTACACATGGGGTATGCTTGAGATAACGAAGTATCCTAAAGATCGCCTTCCGATGCGATTCTTTAGGTGCCGCTTGAAAGCGAGCACACAAGCATACACTAAACATGATATCGGGCCTAGATGCGGTAAGATAAAGCAATGAACCAATCATGGAACGGTAATTAGATTGGTCAACAGGTTTACCGTCCTTATCCGCGTCGAGATGACAATTTGTTGCAATTGGAGTACTTCTTGAGCTACAATCTCCCATCTCAAAATTCTTCAAGAGGTCCTTGGTATATTTTTCTTGATAGATGAAGGTCCCCTCTCGAAGTTGCTTGATTTGAAATCCAAGGAAGAAGTTGAGCTCTCCAATCATCGACATCTCGAATTCCCTAGACATCATTTTGCCAAACTCATGGCTAAGAGCTTCGTTAGTTGAACCAAAAATAATATCATCGACATACATTTGACAAACAAATAGTTCTCCATTGATGTCTTTGGTGAAGAGTGTAGTGTCCACCCTCCCGATCTTGAATCCTTGCATGATCAAGAAATCCCGTAGTCATTCATACCACGCTCTAGGTGCTTGCTTGAGCCCATAGAGCGCCTTGTACAACCTATACACATGATTAGGATTCCTCGGATCTTCGAACCCGGGAGGTTGTTCAACATAGACAAGCTCGTTAATATAACCATTAAGAAAGGCACTTTTCACATCCATTTGATAAGTCTTTATATTATGATGTGATGCAAAAGCAAGAAGTATACGGATGGCTTCTAGTCGAGCGATCGGAGCAAATGTTTCTCCATAGTCTAGTCCTTCAACTTGCAAGAAACCCTTGGCCCCAAGTCTTGCCTTGTTGTGGATCACAACACCGTTCTCGTCTTGTTTGCTGCGGTACACCCACTTTGTCCCGATGACATTCTTGTCCTTGGGTCGCTCCTCCAACGCCCAAACTTAATTGCGGATGAAGTTGTTGAGTTCTTCTTGCATGGCCATTACCCAATTTGGATCTTGGAGTGCTTTCTCAATGTGAGTGGGTTCTACACATGAAACAAACAAGTAGTGCTCACAAAACGTAGCGAAATGACGAGAACGTGTACTTACTCCCCTTGACGGACTTCCGATAATTTGATCAATCAGATGTGCCTTGGAGATGCGTCCATGCCTCATAAGTGGATGTGAAGCACTTGGCGGTGGTGATGCGTGTTGCTCTTCTTGTGGTTGGACTTGATCATGGACTTCTTCTTCTTCTTCTTGATTTTATGTGGCTTGTGAATCTTGTGTCGGCAATGGATCATCATTTTCTTCTTCATCAACTTGAGGTGCCATAGATGTGTTGATGTTGGAACTTGAAGCTCCCCCTTGATCATGGCTCTCCTCAACTTTAGGCTTGATGTCTCCAATGGTCATGTTCTTCATATCTTCTCGTAGAGGCTCATCATCTATTTCATCATGACCAAAACTCTCCTCTTGTGAGCCATTAGTTTCATCAAACTCAACATCACAACTTTCCTCAACTAAACCGGAGGTTTGGTTGAATACTCGATATGCTTTTGAGTTTGATGCATATCCAAGAAAGATACCAACATCACACCTTCTTTCAAACTTACCGAGCCTTTTCTTGCGGTAGATGTAGCACTTGCATCCGAAGACTCAGAAATAGGAGATGTTGGGATTTCTCCCAATGAGGAGTTCGTACGGGGTCTTTTGAAGTAGTCGGTGTAGATAGACCCGATTTGTGGCATGGCACGCCGTGTTGATTGCTTCGGCCCAAAACTTCTCGAACGTGCCATAGTCATCAAGCATTGCTCGTGCAAGAGTGATGAGAGTCTTGTTCTTCCTTTCAACGACACCATTTTGTTGAGGAGTGTATGTGGCTGAAAATTCATGTTTCACGCCTTCACGATCACAACACTCCCCAATGTTGTAGTTTTCGAATTTGGTGCCGTTGTCACTCCAGACTTTGATGATGGGAAGTTGAAATTCCCTTTGAGCATGCTTAGCGAAGGTCTTGAACACTTCTGGAGTTTCACTCTTGTCATCAAGAAACAAAGTCCAAGCATACCGAGAGTAGTCATCAACTATAACAAGACAATAGAGATTACCACCAATACTTTGATATGTGGACGGTCCGAAGAGGTCCATGTGGAGCAACTAAAGTGGCTTGGAGGTTGACACCATTGTCTTCATCGGGTGGTGTGAAGCAACTTGTTTCCTGGCTTGACAAGCGCTACAAAGCTTGTTCTTTTCAAATGTGACATCCTTCACGCCGGTCACCATCCCAAGCTTGAACGAATTCTTGAGCTTGCTCATTCCAATGTGAGCGATGCTTCGATGCCATAGCCAACCCAAACTCGTCTTGTTGAAAAGACAAGTGGTCAAGCTAGCATCCTTGTCGGCGAAGTCTACTGAGTAGAGATGTCCATGCCGAAAACCTTTGAAGATTAGTTCTTTGCTTGTTTCACTAGTCACAACAACATCATTCTTGCCAAAGGTGCACGTTAGTCCAAGATCACATAATTGTGCAATAGAAAGAGAATTGAAACTAAGTGAATTAACATACAACACATTGGAAATAGATAAATCATGTGAAATTGCAATCTTACCCAACCCAATTACCTCCCCCTTAGAGTTATCACCAAAGGTGACTTGTTCATGATTGTCAGGGTTCTCTATGAAGGTGAACATACCATCGTTGCCGGTCATGTGCTGAGTGCACCCGCTATCGAGTACCCAATGCTTTCCTCCGGCTTTGTAGTTCACCTACACACATGAATTCAATTTTTGATTTTAGGCACCCAAGCTAACTTAGGTCCTTGTATGTGTGATACAAGTGTTTTTGGGACCCAAAGTTGCTTGGGAAGCTTCTCCTTCATGCCCTTCATGTCCTTGCCAATGAACCTTGCCTTCACCTTGCCATCTACTTTACTCAAGAGATAATAGTGATCATTAAAGGTGGACTTGTAGTTAGTAGGCAATTTTGGAGAAGGCTGGTTAGGAAGAGGACACTCCCTTGTATGGTGACCGGTGACCTCACAATGTTGGCAATAAGAACCAACTTTCTTGATGAAGCTTGTTTTAAGCTCCGGTGAGGGCACTTTTCCTTTGTTAGGCACCGGGAAGGATCCAAGTCCTCTCTTGTTGAAGGCCTTTGCTTGTTGGAAGAGGATTTCTTTGTGCTTGACTTCTCCCTTAGATAGTATTGCCACACTAGTGCGGAGACTTTCAATTTCATCCATCAAATCCTTCTCCCTAGCATTCTTTTTCAAAGGCAAAGACTTATGCAAGACATTAGTGTCATGAGAAACAAAAGATACCTTATCATTAAGGGTTTCTTTCTTTATAGTTTTCAATTCTTGATCAAGGACTTCATAAGCAAGGTTAAGTACTTGATGCTCTTGTATTAACTCATTGTGCTTTCACAAGAGTGCTTGGTGTGCTTTGTCAAGCTCATGATGATCTAGCTTGATTTGAGCCTTATCCTCCTCAACTTGCTTGACATGAGATTTGAGCGTGTCATGCTCCTTAAGTATGCTTTCATACTTGTCAAGCAAATCGAGGTTAGCACTCTTGAGCTTAGCATGAGCTTCTTCAGGAGCCTTGACCTTACTCTTTTCCCTTTTAATGATAGTGTGGTATTCATTTATCAATGAAGCTAAGTCATCGGGGGAAAGATCATCATCGCTAGAGTCATCACATACCTTGGTGTTACCTTCTGCCATGAGGCACATGGGAGGTGGACGAAGAGATGAATCATCATTGTTGGCAATGGCAAGGCCGGCCAAGCTTTCTTCTTCAGCTTCAGTCTGTTCATGACTAGATTCTTCGTCGGTGATCTATTCATTTGCCTCACACATGAACACCTTTTGTGGACCTTTTCTCTTCTTTGGAAAGAGTTTTGCCTTTTTGCCTTTGTCCTGCTTCTTCTTCCCAAAGAATCTTGGTTTGGGCTTGACCTCTTCTTCATCATCGTAACTATCCTCAAGCTTGCAATGCTTGCCCTTGTAGTTCTCTCTTCTTTTGTCCAGTTTTGGACAATCATAGGAGATGTGAACTTGATCACCACAATTATAGCAAGTCTTGTTGTCATCTTTTCTTGGTAGAAATGCTTTCTTTTTGGGATCAAAGGTGTATCCCTTCTTGGTAATCTTGGAGTTCAAGCGAGAGAATTTTCTCATCATCAACGCAAGCTCATCATCGTCATCTTCACTTGATGCTTGCTCTTCTTCACTTGAGCTAGGCTCGACCACTTTCTTTTTCTTGAGATTTGTTCTCTTGGTGGAAGACTTTAGAGTAATTGTCTTTGAAGATGATTCCTCCATCATCCCAAGCATACTCATTCCATGAGCGTGAATCTCTCCAATAAGTTCCAAAACTTCAATGTGATCAAGAGATTCCTTTTGAAGCATGGAGTTGATGATGTTGTACTTTGGCTTAGGAAGGAGCATAAGAATCTTGCGGTTGATGAGTCCCTTGCCAAGAGAAGCAATATCAATAGCATTAATTTCCTCAATGAGAACATTCAAGCGAGAAAACATTTCATTGACATTTTCATGAGGTAGCATTTTGAACTCATCATATTTGGCCTTAAGCATATGATACTTTAGTTCTTTAACACGAGAAGAACCCTCATTAATTTTCAATCAATCAAGCCCAAATTTCAAAAGCCTTTTCTTTGATAGCAATCCTAGCAAACACATCTTGGCTAATGCATTCATAAATAGCATTTCTAGCTTTTGCATCCCACTTGATTTGATCACCTATATAGTTATGCTCACCAAACCCCGCATGGGTCGCTTCCCATACCTCGGGAGCAATAGCCTCTAGAAAAGCACGCATACGTGCTTTCCAATATGCAAAGTTCTTGCCATCGAAGATGGGAACCGAACCCCCAATATTGGCCATTTTAGCTCTCTAGCGGTGAAGCTAGAATGATCCAATGAGCAACCTCACTCTGACACCAATTGTAAGGATCGAATGCCCAAGAGGGGGGTGAATTGGGCTTCTTTTCAAAAATTAAAGCAATAAAAACTTAACTATTAAAAGTCCAATTCCCTATGCAAACAACCTATGCATTCAAGTGAATAATAATTTTGTGGTATATGAAATGCATAAGTGTAACGGGAAAGGAAGAGTGTGGAAACTCCCGAGTAGACACGAAGACACGATGATTTATCCCGTGGTTCGGCAAGATCATCACGAATTTCCTACATCCACGTTGTGGCACCCACCAAAGGGTATAACCACTATCAAGTCACCGAGACAAGGGATCTTCACTAAAAGTCTTCGTTTGCCATCTCCGGCAAGGTGGAGCTCAAGTCTTGTACAAGTTTGATCTTTCGGTCTTCCACAACCGACTTGGCAAGCTCCGGAAGGCTCTCTCTTCAATCACCGACTGATACACAGTGAATACAATCACAAAGAGACACTCTCTTACAGCTCTTACTACACTAGAGACTCCAATCACCAAGAGTGGAAGCACACAAGCATCATCTCTAGTAAGTTCTAGCCTATCTCTTGGTGTACAAGTGGTGTAAATGATGTGGAAGTGGCTGCTCAAATTCTTGAATGCTTGGTAAGGTGTAGAATAGCTATGTGCATCAAGACTTATCGAAATGACTGGTTGAAGGGGTATAAATAGCGAGCTTCCACGAAATAGCCGTTGGAAAAGTAGGCTGACATCACTGTTCTGTGAACACCGGATGATCCAATGTTCTCCCTTTAGTTGTCATATGTCGAATACAAATTAGCTGATGTCACTGTGTCAGATATGACCATTGATCGACCGATATTGTATACATCTGTACATCGGATAGTCCGGTGACACTTGATCCAGAATGGTCCAGAAATAATGCTTACTGGAGTGATTGACTGATGTGTTATAATTGTACATCGGATGGTCCAGTGTTACACTTGGTCCAGGGAAATTGCTTACTGGAATGATCGACCGATGTAACACTTGCTTCATCATGGGATGATCCGGTCTATGTGCAAGTCTGAGGTCTTTTTCTGCTGTTGAGCCAACTCGACCGATGTAGTCTTTTCTGGATACATCGGATGATCCGGTGAGTAGATTTTGTCTGCTTCGAGTTGTTCTAAGTGATTCTTTTGGAATTTGTTTGAGTGACCTCTTAGACATTGGTTTGAAATGTTCTTCTGATGACGACCAAGTCTCAAGTGCTGTCAATTTTGATGGAATGATTTTGAAATATGTGTTTTTTCTTTTAGTCTTCATGAAAATCGATTGACCTCGTGAAATAGTTTGTTTAGGGGTCTCCAATTGTATCTAATGAGCAGTAGATGATATAAATATAGAGTCCATTAAGTGTCATGAGTTATACGAGAGACCTTGCATCCACAAACTCATTAGTGATATCCAACGGTCGTCATTAATCATCGAAACTATACCTCATGGGGGCCTAGATGCTTTCATCGGTGTTGACATGGGAGATGGCTATATCTCCTTTCATGGAGTGGTCTCTCAAGAAGTGATGCCGGATTTCTATGTGTTTGGTTCTAGAGTGCTCAATTGGATTGTGGGCAATAATGGCACTCTCATTGTCACAAAGGAGTGGAATACGGATCATATTGTAACCGTAATCCCTTAAAGTTTGCCACATCCAAAGGAGTTGTGATCAACAACTCCCAGCTGCAACATACTCCGCTTCGGCTGTGGATAAGGCAATGGAGTTTTGTTTCTTGGAGGACCAAGAAACTAGGGATCTACCTAGGAATTGGCATGTACCGGGGGCACTTTTTCTATCTACTTTGCATCCCGCATAATCTGCATCAGAGTAACCAATGAGATTGAATTTGGAGCTTTTTGGATACCAAAGACAAGGTTGGGTGTATGAACTAAATATCTCAAGATCCATTTTACGGCTTTCAAGTGACACTCCTAAGGATTGGCTTGAAATCTTGCACACAAACATACACACAAATAATGTCTGGCCTAAATGCACATAAATAGAGTAGAGATCCAATCATGGAGCGATATACATTTTGGTCGACGCTAGGTCCATCTTCATTGAGATCCAAGTGGCCATTTGTTGCCATGAGAGTCTTTATAGGTTTCGCCTTGTGCATTCCAAACTTCTTGAGTATGTCTTGTGTGTACTTGGTTTGGCTTATGAACGTCCCTTCCTTTTGTTGCCGCACATGGAATCCCAAGAAGTACTTTAGCTCTCCCATCATGGACATCTCAAACCTATCTGTCATAATTTTACTAAATTCCTCACAAAAAGATGGGTTAGTTGAACCAAAGATTATATCATCAACATAGATTTGACAAACAAAAAGATCATTGTCAAAATTCTTTGTAACAGTGTATAATCTACTTTGCCAATCTTAAAGCCAATTTTAATTAAGAAATCTCTAAGACACTCATACCAAGCTCTAGGAGCTTGTTTGAGGCCGTAGAGAGCCTTACACAATTTAAATATGTGGTCGGGGAACTCTTCGTCTTCAAACCCGGGGGTTTGCTCCACATACACCTCCTCCTTGATTGGTCCATTGAGGAAGGCGCTTTTCACATCCATTTGATGGAGCTTGAAATCATGGTGAGTAGCATATGCAAGTAATATTCTAATAGATTCAAGTCTATCTACGGGAGCAAAGGTTTCATCGAAATCTAAACCTTCGACTTGTGAATACCCTTTGGCCACAAGTCGTGCCTTGTTCCTTGTCACCACCCCGTGTTTGTCTTGTTTGTTGCGGAAGACCAATTTGGTGCCGAAGATGTTGGATTTGGGTCTTTCGACTAGTTCCCACACCTCGTTTCTCTTGAAATTGTTGAGTTCTTGCATTGCAACCACCCAGTACGTATCCTACAATGCATCCTCAACCTTGCATGGTTCCAAAAAGGATAAAAACGAATAGTGCTCACAATAGTTAGCTATGCGAGATCTAGTGGTTACTCCCTTTTGGATGTCACCGATGATATTGTCGATTGGGTGATCCCTTTGGACGCATTGGTGCACTCTTGGGTGTGGTACTTGCTATCTTGAATCTTCATGATCATCTCCTTCTCCCCCTAAATGATTGCCTTCGTTGACTTGTTGATCATCTTCACATTCTTGAGGTTGATCTTGTATGGAAGCTCCCCCTTGATCATTGGTCTCCTCTTGTGGTTCGTTTTCCTCATGGATATGTAGAGGTGGCCCTTGCAGTCGAACTTCGCCTAACACCATTCTTCTCAATGCTTCACAAGGAGCTTCTTCTTTATCTAGCACACATGGATCAACTTGCTCCTTTTGGGAGCCATTAGTTTCATCGAACACTACGTCATGTGCTACCTCAACAAGTCCAGAGGTCTTGTTGAAAACACGATATGCGTAAGTGTTCGAATAATAACCAAGCAAGAAACCTTCATCGGACTTTGAAGTGAACTTTGAAGTCCTAGGCTTCTTGTTTAAAATATAGCATGGAGAACCGAAAACTCGAAAATATGAAATATTTGGTTTGTTACCGGTGAGTAGCTCATAGGATGTTTTCTTGAGTATTCGATGAAGATAAAGTCGATTTATGGCGTGGCAAGTGTTGTTGACCGCTTCTGCCCAAAATTGATCTGAGGTCTTGTACTCATCAAGCATTGTTCTCGCCATCTCTATGAGGGTTCGGTTCTTTCTTTCGGAAACTCCATTTTGTTGAGGGGAGTACGGAGCTGAAAACTCGTGCTTTATGCATTCTTCATCTAGGTACTCCTCCACTTGTGTGTTCTTGAACTCCGTGCCGTTGTCGCTTCAAATGTTCTTGATTTTCAATGAGAATTCATTTTGAACTCGCTTGAAGAACTTCTTGAGTATTCCTTGTGTTTCTAACTTCATATAAAAAGAAAAGCCAAGTGAAGCGAGAAAAGTCATCAACAACTACTAAACTATATTTGTTACCGCCGATGCTTATGTAGGCAATTGGACCAAATAAGTCCATGTGAAGTAGCTCGAGCGTTCTTGTTGTAGTCATGACGTTCTTGGTGGGGTGAGGTGCTCCAACTTGCTTCCCGGCTTGGCACGCGCTACAAGGCCTGTCTTTCTCAAACACAACATCCTTGAAACCTCGGATGTGATCGCCCTTGAGGAGTTTTTGAAGGTTTCTCATACCAACATGCGCTAGCCGTCTATGCCACAGCCAACCCATGTTGGTTTTTGCAATCAAGCATGTGTCAAGTTCAGATTTATCCTTGTTGAAGTCAACAAGATAATGTTTTCCCTTTAACATACCCTTGAATGCAATGGAACCGTCACTCCTCCTAGAGACAATCACATCATCGTTAGTGAACAAGAAATTATAACCTTTGTCACATAATTGAGATATGGACAGCAGGTTATAATCTAAGGAATCAACATGTAATACATGAGAAAGTGTGTGTTTTGACGATATGGCAATTTTACCAGTACCGAGCACCATCCCTTGACTATTGTCTCCGAAGTAGATGCCCTCATTTGGATCCTTATTTTCTTCATATTCAACGAACATTCTTCTTTCTCCGATCATATGGTTGGTGCAGCCACTGTCTAGCACCCATTTAGATCCACCGGAGGAATAAGCCTGCAAAAACAAATTATGCTTTGGTCTTAGGTACCCAAGCTTGCTTGGGTCCTTGGAGGTTAGTAACAATAATTTTGGGCACCCACACATGAGACTTGGTGTTCCCATGGCGTGGCCCAACATAATGAGCATAAACTTTGCCAAAACTATTTCTCACTAGGACATACGATGCATCAAAAGTTCTAAGTAGTAACTGTTGTTGTTTGTATACAAGACTAGTCTGGGAGGGCGGACTTGTCCGGACCCCGACCGGACTAGTCCAGTGTTCATGTGTGTTTAATGTTTTAATCTTGGACTTTCCAATTTGAGAGGGTCTTCCCTTTACAAAGGTAATCCTCTCCTTGTTATTCTTATGGCTTCTAGCATGTTGCTTTTCACCATAAGAGTAACCAATGCCATATTTGACATTTGGAGGTCGTTTGACCAAGTATGCATTACGTGCATATTTGATCTTCTCCTTGTCAAATATGCCACTTTGGGCAGGATGCTTATCCTTTGTAGAGGTTGGCTTGTCTTTAAAACTTGTGTCAACTTTATTACATGTGCAAGTAGAAGCTACTTCAGTTTTAATGGGTTGAGAAGGTGAACTTGAAGAGGATTAAGGTTCACCTTGCTTGGGTGACTCAACTTGCACTTCAAGGATCTTGTTAACCTTGATCAGGTTAGCAAGTTGGTCCTTGATTGCAACATTTGAGTCGGTTAACTCCAAGCAAGCTTCCTTGCTTGAAGCTAACTCAAGCTCTAGTGATTTGCTTTGCTCCTTTTCAAATTCTAGAAGTTTTTCAAGTTCGACATATTCCTCCTTTTGGGAGATAATCATGTCCTCTTGACGATGTATCAACCTCTCCTTCTCAACAAGTTGATCAAGTAAAAATTTCATTTTTGTGGCAGTTTTCCTATCTAGTCCAATAAGCATATCCTCATTATCGCTATTGATTTCATCATCACTAGAATAGGAATGTACGAAAGGAGGTTTGGTGGTTACCTTGCATTTACCTTCCTTTGCCATGAGGCAAGTGCCATTTCCCTTCCATGCGCCAAGTGTAGGGAAGAGAGTAGACTTCTTGGATGTCTTCTCGATGGCTATGCTAGCCATCTCTTCTTCTTCGGATGATGAGGACTCATCATTTGAGTCCCACTCTTTCCCTTTGTGCGCTTGTTCGGCTTGTTTCTTCTTCTTGAAGAATTTCTTGGATTGAGGCTTGGCTTCTTTGGTCTTCTTCTTGTTTTCTTCATATGGGCAATCAACTATAAAGTGGCTATACTCACCACAATTATAGCATGCCCGCCTCAACTTTGCCTTTGTTCTCTCCTTGTACTTTCCTTCGCTTGATTTAGTACCTTGTCTCTTCTTCATTATTCATTTGAATTTCTTTATGAACAATATCATGTCTTCTTCATCTAATTCACTGCTCTCCTCATCACCGTCTTCTTCTAGCTAAGCTTCTCGAGCTTCTTTTGATAGGGGCTTGAGGGTGGACATCAAAGCAACCCCTTTCTTCTTTGCCGAGGTGAGGTCGGCAATTTCCTTGACATGCTTTGCTTATTTTTCCATCATCTCGAAATTGATGATTTTTCCATGTAATTCATCCAGAGTCATTTTCTTGTATCCTAAGCTTTCTCTAATCATTGAGCATAGGTGACGTTGCGAGGCATGAAATCTCTAAGGATGAGCTTCACCACCTCATGGTCATTCCACTTCTTGCTTCCGTATGATCGAAACTTGTTGACGAGTGTCTATAATCGGTTGTACATATCTTGAGGTGACTCGTCTTCTTCGATGTGAATCTTCCTAATTCTCCTTCGATCATTTTGATCTTTGCTTCACGCACATGTCGGTCACCTTCATGTGCAGTTTGCAGTGTGTCCCATATCTCCTTAGCAATCTTGAGTCCATCCACCTTGGTGAACTCGTCCCGACTGAGCGAAGAGGTAATTACTGCCGCGGCTTGAGCATTTTGGTGAATTGCCTGCTCTTGGTTTGGTGTGAATTCTTCGTCGTCGTCCGGGATATCTATTCCTATGCACACAATATGCCATAGACTTGGATTGAGAGAGATTAGATGCATTTTCATATTTTGCCTCCACATTGAGTAATCACTTCCATCAAAATGTGGGGCTTTTCCATGTGGGATAGACAAATAATGATTATTGCTGGAATTGAGACGATCAAAGTTAAAAGGATAGCAGGAGTAGTCGGTGTGACTACTCCCCTTCTTCTTTTCTTCAATCTTCACTTTCCCTTTGGAAAGTGTCTTCTTTCTTAGGAGCGCCTTTAGTTCCAGCGTCTCCTCATCGTCGTCCTCGAAGTCTTGAATGGCTTCGAGGAGCTTCTCCACCTTTTGGTTCTTGTCATCATCAACCTTTTCTTTGTCGTTGCTCTTGTGGACGTCCTTCATGTCCGACATAATCTCTTCGAGCGGTTAGTATCTTTCTTGAAGAACCTTGCTCTGATACCAATTGAATGTGGCCTAGAGGGGGGTGAATAGGCCTTTTTGAAGTTTGTCGGAACCTGCAACACTTAACAACCAAATCAAAACCAGAGATATCGGACTAGTCCGGTAAAGTGCCGACTAGTCCGGTGTGTACCGACTAGGTGGATTATGTTTGATTGATTAATTTGATTCTTCGATGTATGCAGCAGAAATATACAATTAATTGAAGTGTTGCAAGATTATGGACCAGGATATATCACAATTCAATCTTCTACTTAATGATTCAATGTAAAGTAATAATATTGATTCAAACCCTAGATTATTGTGATGAATAAGAATGATGAACACAAAGCAAGAACACAAACGTTTTTTCCCGTGGTTTGGCTCCCACAGAGGCAACCTACATCCACATTGAGGAGTCCACAAAAGGACCGGGTCTTCTCCAACCCTACCCTCGTTGAATCGCCATGAAGGCCAATCCTCTTCCCTTATCACAAAGGGTAAATAACAAAATTCAAGGGGCCTTCTCACACGTTGAGGGCTCCCCTAGATTACAATGAAAACTCCACCAAGAACACACTCAAAAGATTATAATGAAAATCACAGGAGTGTGTTAGATAATCAAACCAAGAGCTCAATGAGTGTTGATCGTGTCTCTCCAATGATCTAGAGTGTATCCTCAAAGGATTGATCTTTGTTGCACTTAATTTTGTGGAGAGATGTGTTTTTGAGGCTCTTGGGAGGTGTGACGGTGCTAGGCTTCAAGAGAGGTTAAAGTTGGGCCGTGCACCTCTATTTATAGGTGTTTCTCAAAGTGACCATTAGGTTTTAGAAAGATCGGACTAGTCCGTGGTGGACACCGAACTAGTCTGGTGTGTTGTGTGTAGCAAACCCTAAGTGTCCCGAAATATCGGACTAGTCCGGCTAGGAGCGGACTTGTCCGATTTCCCTTCTGGAAATCTTCGGACTAGTACGATAGACATCGGACTTGTCCGGACAGTGAAACCCTAAGTGGTTATGAGGACAAGTCCGCACTTGGAGGACTTGTCCGATTTAGGTCAGAGAGTTTTTCAAACTAGTCCGTGCTAATATCGGACTTGTCTGATTGACATCAGAAAGATATCAGACTAGTCTGGTGTGTGATCGGACTTGTCTGATTTTGTGTGACTTGTGAAGTGTTTTGTGGACTAGTCCGCTCTGGGGAGGACTAGTCCGATTCTAGTCAGAGAGATATCGGACTAGTCCGATGGATATCAGACTTGTCCGATCTTGTGTAGAAAGGATATCGGACTAGTTCAGTGTCTGTCGGACAAGTCTGGTCCTGTATAAATTTGTGCAATGTGTGTGTTTATTTGTGATTGAGCTCTTGGGTTGTGTTTCCTTAACACACTCCACACACAATGATCTACTAATCTTGTTCCTTGAGCTCTTTTCCACATTGCTCCTCATTCTCCATTCTTTTTGGCACTTTGCTTATTTTCAACTTAAAACCTGTGCTCATCTCAATAAAGTGGTTAGGATCTCATTTGCTTGTCATAAATCATCCAAAACCCACATGGGATTCCTAGATGCACTTTCATCAGCACACATAGTTCTCACAATCTCCCCCTTGATGAATGGATTAGCAACACTGCTTAGAATCCGAATATTGACTTATTCACATGAAAATTTTTGAAACAAAATTCTCCCCCTATACATATTTCTACCCTTTTGTGAATCAGAATTAAAATGAGAAGAAAAAAAATACAAAAATTCTCTCCCTGAGAAGAATCGTGCCAAAACACTTGTGAATATGTGCAATGCGTGATCAATTTCTCCCCCTTTGACAATGTATTTAGCAATGTAAAAAAGAGAAATTTTAATGGTGATGAGCATATTATAATACATACATATAAAACAAAGCTCATCAAAGTCATACTATCAAGTAACTTACACTATCACATCAATGAGATACACAAAGTAGTGTAATCCATGCTAAAAATCAAGTGTAATTTTCAATTTAAGCAAGTCATGATCTCTCAAACTTAACTATTTCAAAACCTGGAAGCATGATACTTGTTGCTCAAGCTTTATTATTTCTCAAAGCACAAATTTAGATCATATGACATTTACAAGAGATTATATGTCGCATCTGCTTTATTCTAACCAATCAAGCGAAGCCTATGTCATTTGACAATCAGAAGCTTACAGACATGGTTTTAGTCATACACAACTTCTTCCAAGTTCATATCTAAGTGCAATGATAAGCCATCTCAAAAGAAGAAGTGTGATGCATGCATATTCTCTTGATCTTGAGGTCTCTTAAAGTGTGTCCTTGACGTGGAGGTACAAGTTTCCAAACATTATTTCTTTTAAAATTTTCTAACTCTTCTTGCATGTCAATAATCCAAGATTCATTAGTGAGTGCGTGTGATATGTCCTTGGGTTCAAAAGAAGCAACAAAAGCAGAATGAGCGTGAGAGTTTGGATCAAAAAACCTGGACTGTGTGACTCGTTCGTGCAAGCTTCCAATGATTTGTTGTGGAGGATGACTTTTGAGGGCTCGGAGGGGAGTAGACACTTCACAAGATTCTTCTTCTTCATGTTCATCACAAATCGATGAGCTTGTGACTTGAGGACAATATGCACCAGCAATGGTTGTCATCGGTGCTGGTTGTAAATCAAAATCAGGAGCAGGAACAATGTCATTAGCTGCTGAATTTTCGGGCAGCAACACCTCTTCTTCCTCTTCTTCAATGAAAATACTCTCCCCCTGCGGATATGGATCCGGACCTGCAATATTTGAGCTAGTACCCAGGCTATCTTCATCAAAAGAAACCTCACAAGTCTCCAAAATTTTGTTAGTGTGAAGTAAAAGCACACAGTAGCCTCTAGTATGAGATGGATAACCAAGAAACATGCCATCAACAAATCTAGCTTCAAAATTGTCAAGACTACCATGTTTCTTAACAAAGCATTTGCAACAGAAGACCCTAAAGTGTGTGACACTAGACCAATGTCCAAACTGAAGCTCATCTGGTGTTTTTCCTAGCCTAGCATGCAAGAAAACACGATTTGAAACATAACAATCGGTTGCAATTGCATCTGCTCAAAACATTCTAGGAGTTTGATATTCAACAAGCATAGTCATAGCCATCTCAACTAAGGTTTTATTCATTCTCTCTACAACACCCTTTTTTTGAGGTACATATGGTGAAGAAAATTGATTATCTATTCCTTTTTCAGCAAAAAATGATCAAAGGATTGATTTTTAAATTTAGTTCCATTATCACTTCTAATTGCTCTTAAAGATCCTAGGTGATCAATTGATAATCTAAGAAATAGAGTTCAAAAGTGACTAAAAGCTTCATTCTTAAATGCCATAAAGTAAACCCAAGAGTATCTAGAATAATCGTCAACAATCACAAGAACATACCATTTACCTCCAAAGGATTGAACACGTGAAGGTCCTACGGTGTCAAGGTGCAAAAGTTGATCCAGTTCAGTTGTCATGATCATTGTGAGAGGAGTATGTGTACCTGCAACCATCTTAGCATGTCTACAAGAAGAGCACACAATTTCTTTGTTCCCTTTAAACTTAGGCAGCCCACGTATGCGATCAAGAGCACTAACACGTGTTAGATGATCAAAGCCTACATGACCAAGTCTACGATGCCAAAAATATAATTCCTTTGAATCATTAGCAACTAGACACCTATGCTTAGAGGATGACATATCAAAATCAGCTTTAAAAACTCTTCCAAACTGAGGCATGTTAAAAATAAGCTCCCTGTTTGAATCTACAACCTTGCAACAATTTTTAGTGAAGATAATTTCAAGATTTTCATCTTGTAATTGTGAGACAAAAAGCAAGTTGTATTTCAAATTTTTAACAAGTTCCACATCCTTCAAAGTGTACTGATCATTTACTTTAACTGAGCCCTTAGCAATTATAGGAGTTGAAGAATTATCGGCAAAAGTAACATTCTCTACACGTGACACGAAAGAGAGGGAGGAGAACCAATATTTGTTACTAGTCATGTGGTGTGAGCAACCCGAATACACGTTCCAAATGTTCTCCTTCCTCAAACCTGTAACCTACAGAGAAGCACAATACGTCGATGACTCAATACTAGAGTTAGTCAAAAGGCATTTTGGAATCCAGTACTGAGTCACATGACATGCAGCAGGAAGAACACGCGAAAGCTGAGACAAAATAGCAGGTGTATGAGCCAAGGTCTGAGGATTTTTGTACCCAACTACTGACTTACGAGGTGTTACATGTGTAGAACGAAAAACAGTAGGTTTGGGAGCAAACTTTGCATGTTTTCGACTCATTACAGCAGGTTGCATGTTCCTATCATTCGGTTTAGCATGTGCAGCAAATTTTGCACGAAAGTTATGAGATCTAGCAATCATTCTTTCCTTTTTTTCTGTTGTTTAGCTAGTCTATAACAAAAATCTATGACATGATCATCTCTTCCACAATAGGTACAATGGAATTTAACTTTGTGTCCATGTCTAGATGAGCAAGCAATAATTTTATTTGAAACCGAATGAGACAACACTCCTGCAGATTTGAAAACCACTTCTTTTTGTTTAGGAACTGTTTGAATCAATCAACTTCATAATGACTTTAAAATTATAGGTGTATTTGCCTTAGCATGAGCATGAGAATCAAAACCCAAGCCAGATTTATCATTGCAAGATTTAGAGGAATTCAACAGCAAGTTTATTTTCTTATTTGCATTACAAAACCAATCTAATGTGCTATGCTAGTCATCAAGTTTATTTGACATATCAAGGCAATTTTCACATGAAGTTTTTCCTTTTAGTTTGCAATTGGAACAATATTTAACTTCATGAGAATGTAAAGCATTGTTCAATATAGAATTTTCATTCATAGTATCTTGTAGTTTCTTATCAAGATCATCACAGAACAATGCAAATCAATTGTAGAACAACAATCATCTTTCAAGTTTTTATCATTAAGTGCAGCAAGCTTTTTGTTCTATTCAATTTCAAATTCAAGTTTATCAAGTGTGGAGGTGTGTGGAATTCTTAGAGAGGACAATTGTTCATATATTAAATCACATGAGGAACAAGAATCATCACTAGGAATCAAAGATTTCAAATGATTAATTTCAGATTCTAGAGACTCAATTTTAACAGCATTGTCCATATGCTTTTTGTCCTTTTTCTTGACTACAACAGTGGCATGAGAAATAGCATCACACATTTCTTCACAAGTAGGACATACCTCTTCATTGTCGCTATTGTGTTCAGCCTCCTCCATACTTGCTCTTGACTTGCCCGCCATGAAACACAAGTTTGCCAAATCATCTTCATCTTCGTCACTTCCAATGTCCACATCGCTCGAGCCAAGTTCTTGAAGTGCAAAGATAAAACTATTCACCAATTGACATCCTATAAAACCCTTCTTTTTCTTGTTGTTGTTTGCAGAGGAGTGCTTCGTCTGTGTTTGCTTTTCATCACGAGAAGTAGCACCTGAAAGGTTAGGGCAATCCGTGTGAAAATGTCCTGTCTTACCACATTCGAAGAAATGTTCAGGTCCCACACTTGCTCTCCTTCTAGTTCTCACATTTTGTGATTCTTTTGAGAACCGAGTAGAGATGATGCAAGTTCTTCTGCTGGAAACTCTTCAATTTGTTCAAGGGTTAGAGAGGACAACAAGGCAAGTGTTCCACAAGATGAAGATTGGCCGAAGCTAGGCATGTCGTGTCGAGAAACTAATGCAAGAGACATTTTTGGGTTCTTACGTGAGATTATGTCAATTTCATGAGTTTTCAATTTAGAATATAGAACATCTAAAGTAAGTGTACTCATGTGTAGACTCACGAATAGATGTGACTTTCATCTCCAAAATTTACATGTCTAATGCACTTAGTAATTTCCTAGCATTCTCAACATCTAAAAAATAAACATTGATGCTACGCAAGTTGCTTAGAATTTTATTAAAGCGATCAAAGAGATCGTCAATGGACTCACCTGGTTGCATCTCAAAGCGAATGTACTCCTTTTTGAACATGTCTTGTCTTACCTTCTTGATCGTGTTGGATCATTCGTGGTAGTCGGAGAGTGCTTCCACACATTATACGCAGATCAGAGGTGAGCAACACGGTCAAAGTCGCATTGAGTTAGTCCTTGTATTATCAAGTTGCGAGCCTTGTTGTTGTTGTCGACCTCTCTTATGTTTGTAGCCGTGACTTGATCGTTTGATGGCACATCGTAGAGATTGTACACATTTTCCCATATTACGAATCCTTGTGCCTGGATGAAGGCTTCCATATGTGCCTTCCATACCTCAAAATCAATACCACTAAACACACAAGGTATGGCGAAGTATTTCTCCATGATGATTATTCAAAACACGTGCAAATCTCAAAGATCACCGTGGCTCTGATACCAATTGTAGGATCAAAGAGCACGTGAAAAGCTAACGAAGGGGGGTGAATGGTAGATTTAAACTTTTTCAGCGGAATTAACGAAAACGACTCGACAGAAAATCAATCTGTTAAAGAGGTCGTGTGTGTCACTAATCTAAACTTGATAAATCATGACAAAACCAATATAGATTGTGTAGAATCAAGTCACGAAGACGTCACTGTGGGGACCGGAATCCCGACCTCCAAGGATCTCATTAGGTGGTGTCGTGCGATGCGACACCCAACAGTATACAAGAAAAGGACGAGAACAATTTACAATACCAAGTCTTTATTGAAAAGCACGGCGAAAGTTTTAAAATACTAACGAAAGGAAAGAGAACTATACATCATAGCTACGCCCTCAGCAATAGCTATGCAAAAGCAAAGTCATCCATGCCCTGGATACTTTGTACTAGCAACACACAACTCACTTCGGCGTGCAGGGTTCCCACTCGGCTGTAAACCCTGGAGGGGGTGCAACCTCGTCATCAAACCCGTCATCAGTCGTATAATCTGCAAAAACTTGTTAACTGTAAACGTGAGCATAAGGCTCAGCAAGACTAACCCGTCTCACTAGACATATGCAAGGGTGAATACTAAGCACAGGTAAGGTATAGCAAAAAGGACTCTCCTACAAGTGGATCCTTATATTCATATTTTAAGTAGCACATGACATTCTTCAGGGACGGCACATCATAGACTCTACAATCAAACAAGAAACGCTTTGCCGATGATATGACATGCACAAAACACATAATGCAATTACCGGTAAAGTATGGGGAAATTGTAAACTTTTAATTACTATCTCTAAGCCAAACAATGTTGCAAGCAATTGTAATTCAATACATAGTATTCTCCTGATTTCTGCAGTATTTACTATGTCACAGTGCAGTGAACAAGTGGTCTCTATTATCATGAGGGACGGTGATTGCAATCAGGACATGCCTGGAACAACATGACATATACGCACTTTTGGAAATGTCAACGAGTACTTACAGCAGTACCTATGTAACACCTCACTACTAGTCGTATATGGCCACCTTTCACTAGACACTCGAATGTCGAACCGGTCGATCTATCACGAGCAGGAGGTCACTGCATAGGGCGTACTCTGACGTGCCCACCAGCTAATTTACACCTTGCTGCCCTCAACCCACGCCTATAAAACAAAACGGAATGCCTAGACAAACTAGTATCAAGCTACTTCAGTTTACTGGAGCCCATTTCTCCAGTATGTCGCTGATACAATTCAAGCTTGTCCAGCAGGGCCGCACACGAAACGGTCCTCAATCGACACAAGCAGGGCTACGCAAATGAGACCACGTCTCGCTGCATCCTACCCACTGCTTGGTCTCAATTTCATATTCATAGACCATTTTCTGATTCCAGATCCTCCCGTGTGATAAAATTCCTATCTCGCGAGTAGATTCCAACTACTCGACTTCTACCGAATTCCTATGAGCATAAGCATAACAGTTTCTACTCAACGGGCTGTAGACCTACCCAAGACTCCATAGGATTTTTGTGCCATGCAAGTGGATGTCAAACACCTTAAATGTAATGCACAGTCATCTTAAGACGTAAGGTGAAATAAAAACTGCAAAAACACTGTAAGGAACTTAAATGCAAACCGGGGCTTGCCTGAATGCGAGTCTGAGCCTAGGTTAGTTTCTGGCAGCTGGACTTCCAAAGCTTCCGGCTGCTCCTCGATTTCAGCTACTACACGATATGCATATACCAGGTATGAATGACTTTGAGAATAATTAATATGCTCGAGGTGATGTGCATATCCTAGGATGAAAATAAGATAATTATCTTAATTGGCTTTGGGACTTTTATGGTAGATACTAGTGACTATAGAGAGGACTCTTACAAAGAACAGGAGATGATCAAAGAAGTTTGTTGTTCTTAAAAATTATGGTAAGCAATAACCTTCTCTAAATTTGGGTTGAAATTTTTGGCGACCTATCATGGCTACCAGGGGTTGTATCATGTAGAGTGGGTCTCACTGGTTCTAGGAAAATTTGTTTCAATATTTTCTAACCTTCCTGCAGGTAGAAACTGAGTTTTCAAGTTTGGGGAAATTTCTGGAAATTGATTTTCCATTTTTCTCAATTTATAACTACATAGAGATTTGGAATATTGATCAACCTAGTAATTAAAGTCCAATGGACTTGAAATTTGTACTGGAGATCAATTGTATTAATAATAGTGTTCTGACCAAAATTGGAATTTTCCAATTTGCAGAACTGTAGGAATGAATTCTTTAAGCATTTTGTTTATCTGAATTATGGAGAAATTTCTATGGCTTTTCATACAAATCCAAGTGCACCACTGGAAATTATTATTCATGCTGGTTCTAACAAAATTTATTTGGAAATTTTTGGACAATTCTACTGGAAGTTATGGATTTTCCAAGTTTGTATTGAATTTGGATTTATTTTTCTTACTAGAAATTTCAATTAAATGGGCTGGTGCCACTTCATTTGAATCGGGCTAATCAGAACTGAGCCACACCAGGAGCCACGTGGTTAACCCGCGCAGCCGCACTGGATCCGCATTCACAGCTGATCCCGCGTGAGAGGGACGTCGTTGACAAGTGGGACCCGCACCCTTCGTCTACCTCCTGAATAGCGTAATAGGCTCGGGAAAAAGTCGGGAATGTTCTTGGGAGCACTAGGATGATGATTTGGGGGTCAGAACGGGGTGACATCGCCGTCAAAGCTGAGTTCGACGGCAAAGTACGGTTTTTCAACCGGAGGCCGCGAAATCTCGAAATCTAAGGTGCTCGGTTGATAACATTCATGGTCCTTGGGCAGGGAGCTTCGTTAGGACATATAGAAGCTATCTGCTAACCGGATTAAAGGATGATTGCAAGAATGAATCGAATTTAAGAGTGAAGCCTTGCTGTTCTTTTGAAAAATCATTCGGTTATCAAATAATAACTCGAGCTACACTTCAAGTCATAGGCTTAGATTCGGTGAGAATAAACTAGAGAAGATTGCAAACCTTTTTGTTTAAAGGATCAAGACTGGAGACGGCCTAGAAATGGAGCTCGATGGTGAGACAGTGAAGGTTCTCGGCGGCTTCCTCGACGGCGACCAGAAAACTTCAAAATACCCCAAGCAGAAGCTGGGTCACGATCAAGGATCAAATAGAAAATGTATAGGACGTTGTGACAAGCCTTTTATTTACTTACAGCTTGGTGAGAAATGGCTTCAATCACCAGCGAAAGATCGATGAACAGAGACGGCAGCAATGGTGCAAACCGAGGTGGAGTTCGACGGCGACGGCCAAGGGGGCGGGGGGTATTTATAGGGACGAAGGGACAAGGGGGGCTCGCCATGGCACAAGCAAGTAGGCAGCTCGATGGCTTGCATGCCGCGTCTCGGTGTTGAGTGCTGGATACAGAGCACCCCGTGGGTTGCACTCGAGTGGTCAGACTGACAGCGGGTCCCACCTCCTCTTATCCTCTTCCCCTCTCTGTAACATCAATTCTCCTACCAAACTTGATCCAAAAATTCTTGATTTTTGTGGGGAGGCCAAAGAAAATATCTGGAATTTGATTCTACAATTGGATTTTGTATTGGAGCAAGTTTCAATTGAATTTCAAATTTGAATTTGAAATTGGATGAAATTCAATGGTGTCACTAAATTAAATAGCAATTGAGTTCCAAAAATTGTGAAACTTTGAGAATAAGTCAAGCAAGTCATGCTGACCATGATGGTGTGTTCAAATCTTGATGTTCAATAAGGTTGAACAGAATTCAAAATTTGAATTCATAATATGGTCTGAATTTGCTAAGCGTCTCAAATAAAATAGCAAATGGAGTTCAAAATTTATGAAAATTTGCAGTAAGTCTCTTTGGAATTTTAGGAAGCCATAGAAAAATTGATGGCCACAGATTTGAATATTTTTGACAGGGCCAAATGTACAATAGCATATTCAATTTGTAATTTATTTGAATATATATTGGGTACTGCATATTAATTTGACCTAGCATCCTCCATTCAAATAATTCCAAAATTTGAAGAGAGGTCAAAAGAATTTATCTAAGATTATTGGTGAAGTCAATTCCTCATGTTAATGAAATTTAAGCATGAGTGGAAGAAAATATTTGATGAGACCAAGTTCATAAGCATAGCTATAATTGGTCTGCATTAGGGTTGAGAATCCAACTTACAAATGAACCTCATATGAAGGAGAATGTGGGATTTTACAGTCACAACAAGAATCACGAAAATCCATCAAAAAAACTCAAGTTATGTTTGAACGAAGGTAAATCTATTCTACCCGAGAAAAACCAGATCTGCAACACTGCAAAGAAACTCGTGTAGATCCAAAACCACAAATCCTATGACTGTGAAATTTTTACAGATGATATATAAAAAGTTGTGAAGACAACCCAAAAAGAATCACGTCAATTGGATCTGTAAAACTCGAGTTATGATAAAACCACCAAAGCAAGGTAGTGTTGTGCAGAAACTCGACGAGAAAAACTTATCTAAAATAAGTCGGACAAACAAGGCATAAAAGCTCCTTCAGACTACTAATTTTATTGATCAAAACACAAAAGTAACAGCCCCAAAGTCGTGCACCACGAGCTCTGTCCTCTCTTGCTTATATAACCAGCCCTTAGTCCAACCCAATCCTAACTATGACTCAAATCCTACTCAGATTCGAACGAAACTTTCCATAACTGCTCAAGACTCTTCCATCCACAGATAGAATAAATCTTAAGACTTCCAAACACCTTTGGAATGCATCCCACATTCCTAAAACAACTCAACTTCGTGACCCACATGAAATCCTATCATAACCAACTCAAATCTTTCCATATTTGAGTCAAACCCGACTCAGCTGCAGCCTGAGTCCATAACCTAGTCCGTTGAACTTTTCTGACCAATTTTGTACGTCCACTTCTCTTCATCATGCCTCGGAACCATGTAGCCACGTCCATGCACTCCTTGCACATGTGCAAACACCTTCCAACAACGTCCACGATACCTGCATATGCATTGTTCTTGATTTAAACATGTTGTGCAACCTCTCGATCATCTCAACAACAATTCCCCCCAAACTTGGTTGTTGAACCTCATCTTCTCCCTTAGACTAGTTCAATGGATCCCATCACCATCAATGTCTTGATCTCAAGCAACACCTGCACATGAATAAACATCCAATACTTCCGAGCACAAGTCCTCGACTTGACTCTCGTTAGTTCCAAAACCACAACACCTTAACTGACCACCTAACATAAGCATGTTGCAAACAATAGTAAAATGATATCAGCCATAACCGCCAAAACACACCAAAAAATTAGTAAAAGAACACTAATCAAATTTTTCGTAGATGTAAAGCAAGTTCAAAACATTGCAAGTTAAAAGCAGAACCACTGCGATCAACCACTAGACCTTGCCAATTGCCAAAGCTATCCTGACCTTGAACCGGAGCTTACCAAAGCCAGCAGAACCTAGCGCTGGAGCTAACTAAAGCTAGTCGGACCTAGCACTAGAACTTACCAAAGCTAGTCGATCCTAGCGCCGTAGCTAGCAAAAGCTAGTCAGACCTAGCCAAAATAAATCGAACCTAGACAAAGAGGTCGGACCTAGCCAAAGCACGTTGGACCTTGCAGGAGCTACCCGAAACAAGCCGAACCTATCGTCGGACCTTGCAGGAGCTCAGACCTAGAGTCGGACCTTGTTAAAATGTGTTTTGGTGATATTCAAAACTTTTATCGCCATAGCCAATGTATTCAGCACACACAGTTCTCAGATTCACTACCTAGGATAGATCAGATAGTGGATTCCACCTCCGGGTGTGAGCTATTGTGTTCCTAGATACGTACTCTGGATATCATCAGATCCAAATGTTTAGGGAAGATGAAGAGCATACTACCTTCATAACAGTAGATGGGTTGTATTGTTATATAGCCATGCATTTCGGTCTCAAAAACGCTGCTTCAACTTTTTTGCGAGCTATACACAAAACATTTGGAGAGCTCATTAGGGACTTGGTGGAGGTCTACACTACAGGAATCCTGATCAATTACGTTGGCCACAACCAACGTAATTAAGTACTATACTGACGTAAGTTACTTATGTCGGTTTTTCCTTAATTACGTCAGTTATTGGCCGACAAAGCAGTTTGGACGTAATTAAAGTAACTTATATCGGCCGCCGACGTAAGTTAGTTACTTATGTCGGTATCCCATAACCAACGTAAGTAAGTTACCGAGATGGGCCGCGGGTTGGCCGGAGCACTTACGTCGGCCGCGGCTGTGCCAATGAAAGTTACTTGCCTAACTTACGTCCGTAACACTGGACCGACATAAGTAACTTGATATAACTTACGTCGGCTATGACCATACCGGCAAAAGTTAAAGGTTAAACTACGTCGGCCTAGCAACAACGACGAAAGTTAACCTTGGCTAACTTTCGTCGTTAGGGCTATAGCCGATGTAAGTTAAGTTTTCATTTTTTTAAGAATAAAAACAGAAACTGACTACCTTGCATGATGGCGAGAACAAAGAACAGATACAGAAAAAGATTCATTATACTAATACACATACATAGCAAAACAGTTTGAAAACATTATCCAAAACATCCACAACAACACAAATTATGTTCCACCGGGCTACACGCTAGCCCCTCCACTACCTCCGGAGCCGAGAAGATCTTCTCAGCGCATCCCTCCGTGTGCCGCCGTTCCCAAACCCTGCAAAAAGAACATTAGAGTTAAATTGTTTACTAAAGAGGTGATATATAGAAGATTCATTATACATGTTTCTATTTTAAGGTTGTTAAAACTTAAAATTCTGGAAAGTGTATTAGCAACTTAAAATTTTGGATATATTTTAACATTTTATATATATCCTCAGATTTTTAGTTCTTGCATAGAAAGAAAAACTAGATTAAAAGTGGGTCTAGCAATTCCATTCCATATATAAAACACGAATCAAATGCAGCATCAGAGTTAATGAGTAGCCCAAAAAATGATCATACACCATAGTACTGGATAGAAATAAAGTCAACTAGAATTAGCAAATGTGTTCAGTTGTTAAACTGTATTAAACCAGAAAAAAATTGTTTACTAAAGAGGTAAAGTTTCACTGGGAGTAGTTAGGCATAATCAACTTGCCTATATGTGTGTGTTCAGCTTGACGCAAAACAGTTAAGAGCTATGTTCAGTTAAGGAAGTCAGTTGTAAAAGCCCAAATTTACATAATTCAAAGTTCAGTTAGGACAAAATTTTGAATGATAAAAAGAATTAAAAAGGGAATGAGAAAAAAATTAAATCAAACTCCAAATGAGGATATTCAAAAAAAAACTTAGCTACTGTCTAAATGAAGTGAACATGAAGATTTGAGTTGACCAATGGATTCCAAATATTCCAAATAGCATCACTGCAAATTTTCATAATTTTTGAAGCAAGTTTGCTAATTAATTCAATAGCTTCATTAAATTCAACTCAAATTCAAATTCAAATTTGAATTCAATTGAAACTTTGTCAAATCAATAATCTGATTTCAGAATCAATTTCTACACCTTCAATTTATTCCACCATAAAATTCTAGAATTTTTTGACACAAGTAGGTGGGATATTTTAGTGTCCAGAGAAGATAGAGATGAATAGAGGGGTGCGACCCACGGGTCAGTGGGTCAAATTTGCCCCTGCTCTTCCCATGGTGCCACCTCCCGGCTTGCAACTGCCACAAAGCTGCTTGCCTCCTTGCTTCGACTCCAGCTGCCTACAGCTCATCCCCAGGATCCTCCTTATCACCTCCTCAGCCCCCAAATCGAGCCTTTCCTCCTTGTTTCACCCCTGGCGCAAGAACTTCACTCCCAGCGAGTTCTTCCCCTCCCCCTCGAAATCCACCAAGGAGCAACGGTATGGCTCCAGTTTATGCGCCCGGGGTTATTTCCCAACCTCTTGCGCAGCTCCTTGATCATTCTCCTTCACAGTTTGAGGCTCCCATTCGACGGGCTTGAAGATTTTTGGACCGCCGGCGTGCTACTCTGTTTTGCCGCTTCTCTGCACCCGTGGTGCCGCCGATCTCGACCGAGTCACGAGCTGCTCCCAACAGCAAAAAGAAGCGCTTGTCCACCCTCTTGATCAAGGTGAAAAACCCATCCACTTTTATTTCTCCTCGAAGTAGAGATTCCATTTTTCCTTTCGGCCTAATCCGAGCGATGATGCTAGGCTTTGCATTAAATTCAGTTTGTACGTGCAAACATTTTTCAGTCCAGTTAAGGATTAGGGACTAGACCTCCATACGCAGCTGAAGACAAAAAATTAGAGCATCCCATCGATTAATTTGGTCGGGAATCGAGTTTTCGTGGCCGCCTTTATACAACTCTGAAGGCTCACCGGTGAACTCGACGTTGCCGACTTTTCCACTCAATTTTCGTCCCCTAGACATCTTCCCCATGGTTCCATGAAGCTTCCCGAGTTCTTCCCGATCGGATTGGCCCACCGTAGGGCTCGGCCGACATGGTCGAAACCCTAATCGCCGCCGCCGCCGTTGCACCGCCCTCCCCGGCCGCTAATCGCTGTAGGGAGCTTCACCATCATGTTCCTCGCGTGATTTCAGGCGGGGGCAGTGAGGGTGGAGTACCGCCGTGCCCTGGAACGAGCTGCAGCGAGGGGCCGCCGGCACGAGGTTGAAGACGACCCGGGGTGGGCCCCGGTCGTCAGTCTAACCAGCGCGCGCCCGCATCTTGTGCGGACGAGGATCCCATGTGGCTACGTACTTTTTCTATGTGGCCCCGTGTGGCTTCAATGCCACTGGCCCATTTTAAATCCTGTGGCCCCCCTCCCTTTATTCAAATATTTCCCTTGTAAATTAAATTCCAGATTTGGCCCCAACTTGGAAAATCCATAACTCCTAGGATACTTGTCCAAAAATTCCGAAATAAATTTTGTTATAACCAGCATGAAGAATAATTTCCAGTGGTGCACTTGGATTTGTATGAAAGTCCATAGGAATTTATCCATAATTCAAATAATCAAAATGCTTAAAGAATTAATTTCTATAGTTCTGCTCTTTGGAAAAATACCAAATTTTTCCAGAGACTTCATTTGAATATCCTTGAACTCCAGTAAATATTTCAGGTTCATTAGACTTCATTTACATGGTCTGATCACCTGTGTATTCTCTATGCACATAAAAATAGTCAAATTCATTTAGAAATTGTACAGAAACTTGTGCAAACTTCTAAATTGAATATCTCTCAGTACAAAGCTTCAAAATTTGTCAATACAACTTTGTTAGTTTTATCTTTATCCACCCTAACCAGAACTGCAATCCAAATTTCATGAATATCCCTAGATTTTCCTGTAGAGCCCTTTAAAGCAAAATCATGTCTGATTTTTATCTAATGATTCACTTCATAGAAAAATCTGAAATTTTGCCAAAATGATCTATAGTAAGTTTCTTAATAGAAGCCAAAATATCAGCTTCATTGGACTTGATTCAACGAGTTCAATCTGAAGATATTCCTAACTGGTCAAAAAATACCCCAAAAACAACAGAAACATTTTAGTAAATTAACCAAACATGTAAATTCAATATCTCACAGTAGGATGCTTAAAAAATTATGGAACAAATTTTCCTGGAACCAGTGAGACCAACTCTGTGTGGTACAACCACTGGTAGCTATGATAGACCTCCAGAATTAAACCAAAATTCAGAGAAGACTTTTATTTGTTGGAATTTTAGAGACAACAAGCTTCCTTGAACATCTCCAACTTTTGGTCCAGATCTTCCTCGTAGCACCTAATGTTCCCTGTAAAATTTCCAGAACCATTAAGATTAAATTCATATACTTACTGTCTTTCCTTTGAACTATAATATAATACTGGTATTGATTAACTTGCATAATTCTTTGCATATCGATTAGTTGCCGAGCTCAAGAGGACCCCGGAACTACTTGAAGTCATCCCTCTGGAGATTGACATTGATACCGTCTGACAACCAGGAAAGCCCCGGTTTGCATTTAAGCGCTATTACAAAATTTTGAATTGTATTACCTATGTCTAGGGTGAGCCATGTGCATTAGGGCTAAGGTGATTGAAAACCCACTTGCATGACCAGATCAACCTATGGAGTATTTGGTTAGTTGTCAAGTCAGCGTGTAGACTATGCTATGCTAAATGTTGTATAGGATTCGGTAGAAGTCGAGTAGTTGGAATCTACTCACTTGGCTAGGACTTTTTCACATGGGATTGGTTCAAAGAGAATGAAGTAGTAATCTGAAAATGAGACCGGGCAGGGGTGTAGGATGCAGCAAGACGTGGTCTTGGGTGCGTAGCCCTGCCTGTGTCGGTTAAGGACCGACCCGTATGCCACCCTACTGAGCAAGTTTGAACTGTCGGAGTCATACTGGATATATGGGGTCCAGGAAACCGATGTACCTTGGGAAGCTTTTTTTGAGACTTTTTTGATCGCCTCAGGTTTTCGTCCGCAACACAGTAGACAGAAACTCGCTCACGACATCTTCACAGTGGAAGGGTGCAACGTGAGTGGGAATACTGTCCTAGACGATTGAATCGATTCAACTTGGGCAGAACTTGAGAAAGGTGGCTGCATAAGATGTCTGTGGAGTGCACGGATGTGACTTCCAGTACAGGCGTATGTGTCGTGTATTCCAAGTACAATTGATTCGAATCACCGTCCCTCGCAGATATGAATACCACTTGTTCACTGAGTCGTGACGTAGTTAACTACTTGCACTTGAGATGAGAATTAATTGCTGCTATTATGAACATTATATTATCATGGTATTGCTATGTTGTATGTATTAGTATAGTGCTCACTAATTTTAATTTCCACCTTGGGCATACAACATCGTGATGAAGCGTTTCTTGTTTGATTGTGGAGTTATGATGTTGCCCTGCGCAAGGTTTAAGCTGCTGCTATAAACATGAAAATAAGGACCCACATTTAGGCGAGTCCATTATGCAAATCTGCCATCCTATGTTTATGTCTTTACCCTCATGTAGAGTTTCATGTTTAGGTGAGACGGTTAAGTCTTGCTGAGCCTCCGTGCTCACGGTTGCTATATAAGTTGTTTTCCAGGTATTAACCTTTGTGCTTATGCTTATGGTTGTCCGATGAGACTCGGGACTCCCCGAGTGATATACTCATGTGGGTACTATACCGCGGATGTTTGCTCTTCGTGGCTAGTGAGGAGCATCTGTGGGCTGGACGGCTTCTCTTTTTCTTATTAGACTTGTGTACGAGAGTTGTAATCTTGTCTTCCGCTGTAGTTTATTTTTATATAAACTATTTGTAAACTGAACATCTTTGTAAATTTCAGTAAATGATTTATGTAATATGTGTTCCTTTACATGTGTGTTGTTGGGTGTCGCATCGCACGGCACCACCCAATGCGATTCCTAGAAAGTGTGGACTCCGGTCCCCACATCAGTTCCATAGTTTGAGTGTTTTAAAGACCTAAATACTCTAATATGTATGGTATCACCAATTATGTTGCGAATTAGTCTACAAGACTGCATCAACACGACTGCTACTTCCTCAATTAGGAATCACATCCACGCTGGTGCAACTTTAATGTATCAGCCACTGAAAGCTTCAACCACAATTCTATTTAAAAGCTTGAACTGTTTAAAGAAGAAAGCAATTGTGTGGCACCATAGGTGTGGATATCATTTAAAAATTATGTAGGTCCAGCAAAGCAAGAATGCAAACACAATGGTCCAGCCATCACAAACCATGTAAAATACTGAAATGGATATGACAATATTAAAAAAAAAAAGAGTTTATCACCTGCTCCGGGGTCCTGTGGAGGAAGCGTAGGAATCTCGATATCCTAACCGTTGTTCTGAGCAAGAGTCTGTCATTGCAAAATATTAGGAGATATATGTTATTAAAATGCTATGAAATTTAGCTACAGTAGTTTAAATTACTGACCGCCACCACTGCTTTCATCTGGGCCATCATTAAGGCTGTCCTCCGCTGCTCCTCCCTTGCCTTCGCCCTCGACCTCTCCAGCTCTGCCTGGGTCTGCGTCAGCATCTCCTTCAAGGCGAGTAGCTCCAACTCGGTCTGCGAGAGATGACCACTTGAGGACCCAATGGACGAAGCCTGCGTCGATGAAGCGCCTCTCAAAGGTCACGCCGACCTCGAGTCAACAACTCCATAAAAAATGGCAAACTTGCAAAAGAATGAAAACACTAAGAAGAAGAAGAGAAATTGAAAAAGAAATAAAACAAATGACCAACTCACCATCCATGCGCCTTCGCGCCTCCGCTCACATACGCAACTTGGGGGTCGATCGGTGCGTTTTCTCAATCGTAATCCGAACCGTGTATCTTCGTGACCTCCTGCGCGTACTTTTCCTACAAAACAAAGAAATCTTAGTATTAGTTATAATGAAATTGATGAATTTCGAAACATATCAGTCGGTCGGCTGCAACTTGACTACATTGCCCTGACCGAAAAGAGTCACTTCCCTTGTGACCTCTCCTCCAAACCTGGGTCGGGGTCGGCTCCTGACCCATCTCTCGCTCCTATATAGCTGTGTTAATGAGATAAATATATTTGGAACACATAAATAAATTGAAAAAGTACTTACCATGCGTTTAGCCAAGCGCATGTAGTCGTCGCCTCCAAAGTTGTGCTTGCTCTCGGACCCCATGCGGCACCGTCTAGCCTTTGTGGACTTACCGATGAAAGCTTCGCTAGCCCAGTACCGATAGAGAGCTAAGTATGCCTTGATGATACCCTATAACCAGGAAATACTAACCTCCACATATTTCATTTTTCATCAATACAGTTAACATACATAGACATTGTAAATATTTAACAATATTAAAAACTTACCTCCGCGTACTGCTCCTCTGTCATGTACGAATCAGAGTCCTTCCTAAATGGATTCCTTTGCTGCTCCTGCTCCTGCTCCTGCTCCCGGCGGTGCCGCATGTAGTACATGTTGACGGCTTGAATCTGAGCATTCGACAACGCCGCCGTCATGAGCTTCCGAGCGTTGTAATGGAACACACGTCTCGCGTGGTCCTCCATGCCCGGTTCCTCTACTTGGTACCTCAGCTTTAATAAAACAAACATTTATTTGATATGCATTAACAATTCAAACGAGTTGAAAAAAATGAAACAATTAAACTTACCATAAAATCGTGTCACACGGCTCCCTGAACCGTGCCATGGACTGGTGAGAGACACGAGCGTAGTCATCTCACAACAGGGCAGGGAAACCGTCAATGACACCGGGGTAGTAAAACTTAACGAAGGACCTAGGACACTGTTAACCTGCCTGGGGTGTTTCTCGGCCCCCGTAAACGATAAGTCGTACCAACATCTGGAAAATATATTAAATCATTAAGTAACAGAAAATAACATCTAATATTTAATATACTATACATAATTTTTTACCTGTCTCCGATAAGACGGATCGTGATCCGCTGAGAAGTAACCAAAGGAGGAACTGCAAAGTGAGTCCTCCTCACCCGTCGCCTCTGTTGCGACGCCGTCACGTCCTGTGACCTCGAAGGCTCTGCGGAACAACTGGAGTCCAAAGGAAGGCTAGTGGTAGCCGGCTGCAAAGGGAGGCTAGCGGTAGCGGGCTCCGAAGGGAGGCTAGTGCTATTGGGCTCCTGTAGTGGCCCCCTAGCCTCTGACTCATGCTACTGTAGCGCCCCCCTAGCCTTTGACTCGGACTCAGAAGACTCTGAGTCAGACTGCATAAAAGAAATAGATTGACAATAAATAATTACTAAAAAGTGCAATTTATAAAATAAATTTATTATAAACTAAAATTTACCTCCGTCTAATGAAAGCACGTGTGAACTGAGGGTGGAGCATGCACCAGAAAGAGGGAACATCGGCTCGAAGGTAACGAGGTCCCTGAGCAAGGGTCTCGTGGCGGCTCAAACCCTCTCACTGGCTTCCTCTTCCCCTTCCCTTCCCCTTCCCCTTCGACGACATCTTGTCGCAAGGAATAAATGATTAATATGCTAAGATAATATACAAAATTAATGTTAAGTTAGTGAATAAAACGTTACTTCATAAATTTCAAAATCATCAACATCACGGTCATGCACTCTACTCCTTAAACTAGCCCATCGATCTTCTTTTTCTGCATATCGTTTTTGTTTCTGCAAATCAGCAGATTCGACTAAGTCATCAATTTCTTCAGTTTCTGATTTTGATTCTGTTTCCGCTCCTGTGCCAGTATCGATATCTTGAGCGTCTCCAACTAAGTCATCCAGTCCTACACCAGGCTCGACTGAGAAGGAGTCTGGCAACTCTTCCTCTTGGTAGACCTCATCAGCCTCAGCTTCCTCATGGTAATCATCATCTCCTAGAGCGTATAATCACTCACGAGGATTCACCTTATGTACGACCCACCAAGCTTTGAATTTATTGCATGGATAAGGTAGATAGTACACTTGCTCCACTTGGTGTGTAAGAACTAATGAATCGAATCCTTTCAACCTTTCCCTATTTTTTACTTCGACCATGCCAAATTTGTTTACTCGAATTCCACAAATAGAATCAAACCATTCGCAGTCATAGAATACTGCTCGAATTGTCTTGTTTCTGACAAAGGTGAATTCAAGGATTTTTTTTAATAATCCCGTAGAAATGAGTTTCCGTTCTTCCGAATCGATTGCCCTCATCACAACTCCGGTATTACATGTTGCCGCGAGAGGATGAAGAGATTCAAATTGAGTTGTACGGAATCGAAAACTGTTGACGTCATATCGACCATAGCTTATAATGTTAACCACTCATAGGATAGTTGTCGCAAATCTTCATGGACGTTGGCATCTTTTTTGCACTGTCCAAGATATGAAGTTATTAGAAAACATAAGCATTCTTAAGTTATAAGAAAACATTGTTAATATTGATAAGTTAACGAGAAAACGTTACATGATCTCGAAACTAGGAAACAAAATTAGATCCCCCGTTTATTCCTTCTCGTCGAATTTGTTCTATTTGTTTTCTCGTGGGTTGATGTCTATGTCTCAAATTTTGCTTGTCGAACGTACTGCACGAAAAGCGAACCTTTTAGAATAGATGTATTGCAATAGATGCTGAAAAGCATAAGTGTAGGAGAAACACTTACTTGAAATATTCATCCATTTCATCCATATTAGCGTACATGTAGAAGAAAGCAGCACACCTTTCTTTTTCGCTAATGTCGTTGGAAGTGTAACAACCCACAGTAGTGCCTCTTGTTGCAAAAATAAAGAGATCGCTACAAGGAGGTTGCTCATCCATATTGTACCGCATTGCCAAAGTATTAACATTGTGTTCCTATGCAAAGTAAACACTTGAGAAGTATCCTACATCCTTAAGAGTAACAGTTTCTGCAACCTTCAACCCATGCCCTGCTTCCAACCATTGGTATCAGATATCAGAGTGATCTTCCAATATGATACATCCACCTATATTGCACGGGACCACCCACTTTTGCTTCAAATGGAAGATGAATTAAGAGACATTGCATTGGATTGAAGAACCCTAGAGGAAAAATTGATTCCTTCTTACACAAAAGTACCAGAATTTCCTTCTCCAACTGAGTCATCATCTCTGGCGTGATTTCTTTAGCTCAGAGTTTCATATAGAAGTGGCTAAGCTTCGCTAACACCTTCCATAACGCATCGTCAAAGTAGCCTTGAAACGTAATAGGCAGAAGTCTTTCCATGATTATGTGATAATCATGACTCTTCAACCCAATGAGCTTTCCTGTTTTCATATTCACAACTCCTCTCAGACTAGCTGCATAACCATCTAGGAATTCCAACCTTTGCAACCATTCGAGAACTTCTTTGTTTTCTTTAGGTCGAAGACAGAAAGGAGCGTGTGGCTTACCACCATTTTCGAAGAGCTCAAGAGTTTGACGGTTACAAAGCTCTTCGAGATCCTTTCGAGCCTTTAATTTGTCTTTTGTTTTGCCCGTCATGTCCATGCATGTGCTTATGATACATTCGGCCATGTTACGCTCTTGATGCATGACATCAATGTTTAGCCTTATAATGAACGACCTCACATACGGTAGCTCCCAAAGTCCACATATGTGAGTCCAATTGTGTTCGTCTCTGTAACCTTCGAAATATCCAGGACAACCTTCATCTGGCACCAATTTGTCCATCATATCAGATATTTCTGACCCGTTAAGAAATTTTGATGGTCCTTTAGTGACAACGGAGTTCTTTCTGGTGACATTTATCTATTTTCTAAACACGTGATTCGGAGGTAGCCAACGTCTATGACAATCGAAATAAGATATCTTGCCTCCATGAGTAAGTCGAATTAATCGGTATCTGAGGCACATATCGGACACGTCAACTGACCATGAGTGCTCCATCTAGAAAACATGCCATATGCCAGAAAATCATAGACTGACCACAAATAAGCAGCTCGAAGGTTGAATTTCTGCATTTTGTAATAGTTGTACGCTTCGACTCCTGTCCACAACATTTTCAACACTTCGATCAACGGTTTTAACATCACGTTGAGACGTGACCCAGGATGATCTAGCCCAGTTACAATGAGGCTAAGAAACATGAACTCATTCTTCATGCAAAAAGCCGATGGAAGATTGTACGGAATGACAAAGAAATGACAGCAGGAGTATGGTGTGGCGTTTGTGCTGAACGGCGTGAACCCATCTGTCGCCAACCCGATGCAACATTTCTCGCTTCACGACTGAATTCTTGATCGAACCAGTCCAGCACCATCCATGCCTCACCATCGGAAGGGTGCGTCATGACTGCATTGTTCTGACACTCACCTTCTTTGTGCCATCTCATGTGTCTGGCCGTTTTTTTAAGGAACGACAATTTCAACCTAGGTGTCACGAGTAAGTAACTAAGCTGCTTACGTGCGACTTCCTTCGTCACCGTATCACCATCGTCATTAACAACTTCAACAAACCTTGCTTGACCACATTTTAAACATTTGTTCTCATTGGCATGCTCTCTCCAAAAAAGCATGTAGTTGTCCGGACACACATCAATCTTCTCGTACTTCATACCAAGACCGGGAAGTATTTTCTTCGACTTGTACATATCTTTAGGCACTTTGTTGGGATATCGAAGGGCATCGTTGAAAAAATTGATGAGCTCATTGTAATAGTTATTAGAAAAGAAGAACTTTGACTCAATTTCCTTAAGTCTAGTCACAAAATTGAGGATTGTCATTTTAGTGTGTCCATGCAGCGGCTGTTCTGAATCTTTGTGAAGTCTGAAGAACTCTTTCAACCTCCGCGGTTTGAGGATCCTCCATAAGCTCTGGTCGTATAGCTTCCAGCATCTCATCCATCATATCAACCTCTGTGGCATCATCATTGTCCGCTTCCACTTCTTGTACAGGTTGAGAATTTGTCTCGCCTTGTAAGTTCCACAACTCATAATGTGACATGTAACCGTTTCGACACAAGTGCATCGTAAGTTACACTTTGTCCAAAAATGTTCCGTTCCATCATTTCGTGCATGGGCACCGCGCCTTATCGCTATTTTACAACGAAAAAGCTCGTTCCACAAAAGCTTCTGTCTTGGCGTACCACTCATCCGAGTGGCCACCAATTCTGCTCTTCTAACCAGTATACATCCAACTACGGTCTTCGCCCATGTTTGACTCTGCAGTTTAATGTCAGACAAATTATCATTAGTTTCTTGTTAATTTATGCACGATAGAGGAAATAATGAGAGATACAGTGAACAAGGTCCGTCGGGGTCCGCCATACACACGTGCGGTTGGTTTAGATGCATACTTTAACTTCACACTAAATGGACCACGACAGAACCTATGTGTCCCGTCAGGGTTGGACGGCGACTTCAGCGTGCCTCTCCTCCTTCTCCACAGCATTGGCATGGCAGCCATCAGTGGTGAGAAAGACAAAGGGGATGCAATCGTTCAAACCCTCCCGTTTCACTTTCATCATCGAGCGACCTCATGGATTATGATGGCCTTCACCATGCATCTCCTTCATTGGTGCCATGCCCCTCGCCCTTGGGAGGTGGGAGACTGGGACTGGGGGCAGAGAATGGCGGAGGCAGGCAGGATTGACCTGATCACAAGGCCCAACTCATTGACTCACTTCACTTCATCAACTCTTCTCTTCTCTTCTCTTCTCTTTTCTTCTCTTCTCTTCTCTTATCTTCTCTTCTCTTCTCTTCTCTTCTCTTCTCTTCTCTTCTCTTCTCTTCTCTTCTCTTATCTTCTCTTCTCTTCTCTTCTCTTCTCTTCTCTTCTCTTCTCTTCTCTTCTCTTCTCTTCTCTTCTCTTCTCTTCTCTTCTCTTAAGAAGAGGTGGGGTGGAAGATCTCAACTCGTCCCTCATGTCCATCGCCGACCGAAGACAGAGACGGAGAGAGAAAGAAAATGGCGGAGGAGGTTGCGACCCATTACCCTTCTCGCTACACGAGGCTGATCACGGACCAGGACGCCCCTGCCCAGGACATCTAACCAGCCAGTCCACATGCCCAACTAACCAATCTCCAGCCCACATGACCCACCTATCTTATCTTCCTCACACAACACTTCCATCACATCCTCTCGCTCTCTTGGAGCCACTGGCCACCCCAGACGCCACGACACCCGACAGCAGGCCACCCCCGACACCACCCTCCTCATGGCGCCCCAGCTCGGTGCCCCAATCGCACCTCCATCAGGCCGACCACCCATGGCGCCGCAGCACCCCGACGGCCGGCGGCCCATGTCCTCATGCCCCAATAGAATATAGGCATAATTAAAAGAATTAAGCATAATCTACACTAAACAAATTAAGCACAATGTACACTAAGCAAATTAAGCATAATTAAGCAAATTAACCACTTAAGCATAATTAAATAAACAATTAATCAATTTAAGCATATTTAAAAAATGAAATTCAAATTCAAATTTGATTGAAACTTCATACACTTGAATTGGGGGGGGTGAGGGTGGGGGGCACGAGGAGGGGAGGAGGAGGGTGGGGGGGCTCCGCAGAGAGGGTGGGGTGGGGGGGTGGGGCGCACAGAGAAGGTGAGGGTGGGGCAGGGGGGTGGGGCGCTCGAGGAGGGGGAGTGTGTTTGTGGGGGGGGGGGGGGGGGGCTCCGTGAGGTGCAGCTTAGGCGTGGAGGGGGGAGGGAGGTGGAGAGGAGCCTTACCTGGCGAGCGACAGCGCTCTAGAGGTGGGGTACGGCCGGGGTGGCGCTCTGGAGGTGGGGCGCGGCCGGGTGCGGCGGTGGCGTTGGGTGCAGTGTCACCATCAGGCACGTCGGCAGCAGCGGGCGCGGCAACAGGGAAAGAACAACGAAGCGGCGCGCGCACGGGGAATTAAGGAAAAAGAAGAGGCTACTTCAAAGCAACCAACAACATGGCGTAATACAAAGCTCTCATCTACGTACTCAAGGTGGTGCATTCATGTGGCGTCAAGCAGTTGCTGGTGAAGGATGATTCACAACTTATCATCAAAAAAGTCAAAGGTGAATCCAGTTGCAACAACCCCCAACTCGCTGCTTATCTCTTTGAAGTCCAGAAGCTGCAGAAGGACTTCCATGTCCTAGACCTTTTCCACGTCCAGCGTCTCAACAACACTAAAGCTGATGAACTCTCGACGAAAGCTTCAATCGGAGCTCAAGCTCCCGATGGAGTTTTTGTCAGGAGATTGTCAATACCCGTCGCTCAGCCTGCCAAACTGAGTGATGATGGCGAGACTAGCACCCAGAAGCTGGCGGGCCTGGTGGCCCTATTACCATGGCGTCCACCAAGGATCGTAGGCGTTGTAGGAAGCTCCGAGCAACTCAGTCTACAAGATCCAGAAGCTCAAGTTAGCTCTGATGCATGGATCTCGGAGATCCAGAGCTACTTGAAAGAACACATCCTTTCTGAAGACGGTATTTCCGCTGACCGAATCATCAGATTGGCTAAAATATACACGCTTGTAGAAGGGGATCTCTACCGACGTGGTGTCAGCGGCGTTCTAATGCAGTGCATTGCCCAGGAAGAAGGTCGTGAGCTCCTCACAAAAATCCATGAAGGCGAGTGCGGGAACCACTCATCTTGCCGCACATTGGTTAGTGAATGTGGCCTAGAGCGGGGTGAATAGGCCTTTCTGAATTTTAGTCGGAACCTGCAACACTTAGAAACTTGATCAAATACCAATAAATTGGACTAGTCCAGTAGAGTCCGGACTAGTCCAGTGCGTGCAGACTAGATCGATCAAGTTCGATCGATTATCTCGATCCTAGACTCTATGCAGCGGAAATATACTTATAATTAGTGTGTAATACTTCTATGAAACTGGACGTTGCACAAGTTAACCATAGAGTCAATGTTTTAACATAATATGAACAAGATCAAGTAAAACCGTAGATATCAATGAAAAGTAAGAACAAAATACACAAAGTGAAGACACAAGATTTTTATCCCGTGGTTCAGTTCCCACAAAGGCAACCTACATCCTCGTTGAGGAGCCCACAAAAGGATTGGGTCTTTACTGACCCTAACCTCATCGAATTGCCACGAAGGCCAATTCTCTTTCACTACCACAGGGGTAAATCACCAAGTTCAAGGGGCCTTCTCACAAGTTGAGGGCTCACCAAGATTACAAAGCAAACACCACCAAGAACACATTCTTAAGATCAACAATGAAACAACAGGAGTGTGTTACAGATCAAACCCAAGAGCTCAAACGTGTGAATCTTGTCACTCCTTTGATCCAAGATGAATCCTCAAGAATTTGATCTTTCTTGCGTTGGATTGCGTGGAGAGATGTGTTTTCTAAGCTCTTGGAGGGTGCGACGGCGCTGGGAGTCGAGAAAGTTGAAACTGGGGTCGTGCACATCTATTTATATGGTGTTTCCAAAAGTTACAGTTAGGGTTTCGAGGGTCAAGACTAGTCCATGGTGGAGTCCGGACTAGTCCGATGTGCAGCGTGTTGGAAACCCTAATTTCTCAGGATGATCGGACTTGTCCGTCTTAGGGCGGACTAGTCCAATTTAGGCTCTAGAAAAGTTTGCACTAGTCCGGTTATTTTCGGACAAGTCCACCTGTGGTGATCTCCTAAGTAAATTGGGGACAAGTCCACATTTGGAGGACTTGTCTGATTTTAGTCAGAGAGGTTATCGGACTAGTCCGGATATTATCGAACTTGTCCGATGTTTGTGCAAAGATGTGAAGTGTTGAGGACTAGTCCACACTGGGGAGGACTAGTCCGATCTTAGTCAGAAAGATATCGGACTAGTCCGTGGTGATATCGGACTAGTCCGGTCTGTGTAGACTCGGACTGTGCAGAAAAGTCTGCACTGGGAGGACTTGTCCGATTTTGAACAGAGGGGTATCGGACTAGCTCGGATATTATCGGACTAGTCCGGACCTGTATAAATTAGTGCAGTGAGTGAGTTTTCTTGTGATTGAGCTCTTGGGGTGTGTTTCTCCAACACACTCCGTACACAATGATCTAATCTATTCATCTCTTGAGCTCTTTTCCATATAGATCCTCATTCTCCTTTTTGCACTTTCTTCATAATTTCTTTTGAGACCTGCTCTCATCTCAACAATTTGGTTAGGATCTCATTTGTTTGTCATAAATCAACCAAAACCCACAAGGGATGCCTAGATGCACTGTCAATCTCCCCCTTTTTGGTGATTGATGACAACCAATTGAGACTTCACAAAATATGATAAAAATACAAAATTTTCATAAAGTGTGCACATATGGGTTAGGTACATGTTAAGCAATGAAAACATAGGTCATATGTGCACTCTTTATGGTGGGGTGTAAAACTACGTGAGTGTGAGCAATAATTGTGATGAGAATGAAGTGATTGACATTAAAATACCAATACAAGAATATATGTCAATTTCAAGGCAAAACACAAATTTCATAACATAAGCCAAGTCATTTCATCACACCACAATACCAAAGATAGAGATAACAGTATTAAAGTTTTACAACCCAAGAGAGACGCAAAAAGATACACAAATGAAGCACTCATCTCTCAACCTACCACTAGGATATAGTGACTCCCCCTCAATGTCTCACCCTTTGGCATCAAGACACCAAAAAGAAGGAGAGGAGGGATCTAGTGGCTCATTCCTCACTGTCGGTCCTTTCCTCATCTTCATCTTCATCTCCAGGTTGGGTAGGAGGAGGAGAAGCAAATCCACTTGAAGTGCCCCCAATGCCAAAGTAAGCAAGCTCAGAGGGAGTAAAAGGTCTGAGCTCAGTGAAATCAGAGGTTGGATCTTCAGAGATGACTGGGGATCCAATAGGCTCGATCTCCAGCTTCTGGCAAATATGCTTGACATTTTGATTGACATATCTCATATCTGCCTTCCTTGCCTTGTTCAGCTTGTGAGTATTCACTTCGGCCTTCTTGCATGAGGCAAAGATTGATGCCAAGTACTTCAAGATTCCACTAGGAGACCCTTTTTGGGGAGGGGCCCTAGTGGAGGGGGCAGTCCTCTCATCTCCTCTAGCTCTCCTCGGAGCTTCTTCACTGGATGCAGGGGATGGAGAAGCTTGGACAGTGGCTTGGGGAGGCTTCTGGGGCCTCAAAGTAGTGTGCTCCACATCCTTCACAAACTCAACACCGGCGACCTTCTCAATCATGAACATCAAGTAGGGGGCATAGCCACAGTATCTGTTCAGTGTGCAGTAGATGTTGACCATATCATTCCAGATATAGTAAAAAATGTGAAACTTTATGTTCTTGCTTATTACTTTCATCAAGTTCCTCAAGTAACCTTGGACACTTCCTACATCCCCATCTTTTGGTGCTATTGTCTTCCTCAGCACCCTGTTGAGAACCATGAAGAAGGGCTTCATGTTCTTGGTTGAGGGGGGATTGAACTTCAGAGTAGTATCATAGAGGAAGTCCATCTTATCCTTGCTCAAGACACTGATGTTATGAATAGTCAACTCATTGTTGCCGATGTCTTCTAGGTGAAGGAGTATTGCAAAATCATCGAAAGTGATAGTGTACTTGGATCCAGGAGTCATCCAAGTCACTCTTTCCTCCTCATCACTGGCAAAGAAACATGTGGCATAGAACTGAGCAATGATCTCATCATTCCAGTTAAATCTGAAGGCAAGCAGCTCCTTCAGTCCATGCCTGGCAGCAGCCTCTACCACCTGATCAAATACTGAATAGCACTTCCTCTCAAAGTGATTCCAGTCGATCCACAGGCTGCGGACCACCAGAGTCTTCATGGTAAGGTAAACCGAGCTGTAGAAGTTTGCATGAAAATTGCTCCAAAACCCAGCATCAGCAGCCTTCTTGGAACGACTGTAGCAATCAACAAATCTGAGCTTGGAAGCAGTGTCGCTTCCCTTGCCATTGAACTTCTCCTCAGAGGGATCTCTGTTTCCCTGCCTCGGAGCATGCATCTTGAGAGGGCCGACTGGGCCCAAAGCAATTCCTTTTCCTTTGCCCCTTACTTGGCGAAGAGCTATCGAGCTGGAGCCAGCTACGTCCTTTGTCCTTGGACGCATGCTTCTTAGCAAGCACCTTGCACCGCACCTGAGGTGGGGAAGGTGCACGCTCGGAGGGACGCTCTTGCATCTTTTGAGCGCGAGACTCTGAAGCGCGCGGCAACAAGTCTTGTTCCATCTCATCTTCAAAGTCGGAGATGTTCTCGTTCGACATTGTCCTGAGAGAGCATTGCACAAAGTATGGATAAGAATTGATGGCAAGGAGGTGCATTGAGGAAGGAGAAATCGGGGTTCAGTTCAGTTAAAAATCGGACTTGTCCGGTGTACAAGTACAGACTAGTCCGGGGGACCAGACTGGTCTGTACATGGACTGGACTAATCCAGTGATCATCACCTCAAAACCTAACTAGACGAAAAATGATGATTCCCAATGCAAAAACTAGTTCAAGATAAATGTAATACAGCAAGGAGGCATGAATTAACTGAGAGGAACTAGGCTATTTAGTCAACAATGAAGAAAATCACGATTTCTATGGTTTGGGAGGAGATTTTACCGAAGATCGTTGATTCTTGGAGATGGAGGGGTTGAAGGTGCGGACAAGTCCGTGGTCTTCAATCCCTATGCAATGGAGATCTAATTCCACCCAAACTCGGAGGGATTTGATGGAGAATGGACGAAATCGCCTTGGGAGCACTCGAGCGAGGAGAGAGAGCATGGGGCAAGTTGTGAGGATGAAGAAGATTAGGTTTTGGCAGCGTCTAGGGTTGTGGAGTCAAAATATCGGACTAGTCTGTGGTTTACCGGACTAGTCCGGACTACCGGACACTCTGCGGACTAGTCTGTAGTGTGCGGACTAGTCAGGATAACCACGGACTAGTCTGTGGTCACCAGAACAGATTAGTTTAGCCCATTCGTATATATTCGAAGGTTCTCAAAAAAAATTTGGGGGCCTAACAATCAAGTAATATTGATGAATATGATCAGTAAGCATACAACAATCAAGCAATGACAATAATTCCTCAAGATCAAGTAATTGAAATAGTTTTTCGGAGAAAAATTGAGAGAGATGATTTTCACAACACAATCAACATATTTTGACAAATCCATATAGGTATGCAATTTTTCAAGCCACATTCCGAGCATCAAGGATGTTTAGATCATTTTGGAGCTCGAAAAAATGCTTTTCATCAAGTGGCTTGGTGAATATGTCCGGTAGTTGTTTTTTAGTGTTGACATGGGTAATAGCCATGTCTCCTTTCATTGAGTGGTCTCTCAAAAAGTGGTGCCGGATGTCTATATGTTTGGTCCTAGAGTGCTCAACGGGGTTATGAGCAATTTTAACGGCACTCTCATTATCACAAAGAAGTGGAATACGGCTCATATTGTAACCGTAATCCCTTAGAGTTTGTCACATCCAAAGGAGTTGTGCACAACAACTCCCGGCTGCAACATACTCCGCTTCGGCCGTGGATAAGGCAATGGAGTTTTGTTTCTTGCAGGACCAAGAAACTAGAGATCTACCTAGAAATTGGCATGTACCGGAGGTGCTTTTTCTATCTACTTTGCATCCGGCATAATCTGCATCAGAGTATCCAACGAGATTGAATTTGGAACCTTTAGGATACAAAAGGCCTAGGTTGGGTGTATGAACTAAATACCGCAAGATTCTTTTTACGGCTGTGAAATGACACTCTTTTGGGTTGGCTTGAAACCTTGCACACAAACATACACTCAACATAATGTTTGGCCTAGATGCACATAAGTAAAGTAGTGATCCAATCATGGAGCGATATACCTTTTGATCGACGCTTGGTCCGTCTTCATTGAGATCCAAGTGTCCATTTGTTGCCATGGGACTCTTTATAGACTTCGCCTTGTCCATTCCAAACTTCTTGAGTATGTCTTGAGTATATTTGGTTTGGCTTATGAATGTCCCTTCCTTTTATTACCTCACTTGGAATCCCAAGAAGTATTTCAGCTCTCCCATCATAGACATTTCAAACCTATCTGTCATAACCTTACTAAATTCTTCACAAAAGGATTTGTTAGTTGAACCAAAGATAATGTCATCAACATAAATTATTCAAACAAAGAGATCATTATCAAAATGCTTCGTGAATAATGTATAATCAGCTTTGCCAATTTTAAAACCATTTTCAATTAAGAAATCTCTAAGGCACTCATACCAAACTCTAGGAGCTTGTTTGAGGCCGTAGAGAGCCTTACGCAATTTAAAGATGTGGTCGGGTAACTCTTCATCTTCAAATCCAGGGGGTTGCTCCACATACACCTCCTCCTTGATTGGTCCATTGAGGAAGGCGCTTTTCACATCCATTTGATAGAGCTTGAAATCTTGGTGAGTAGCATATGCAAGTAATATTCTAATAGATTCAAGCCTAGCTACGGGAGCAAAGGTTTCATAGAAATCCAAACCTTCAACTTGTGAATACCCTTTAGCCACAAGTCGCGCCTTGTTCCGTGTCACCAAGGGGGAGCCACAATACGTTGAATTTGGGTCTTTTGACGAGTTCCCACACTTCGTTCCGTTTGAAGTTGTTAAGTTCTTCTTGCATCACCACCACCCAATCTGGATCCTTCAAAGCATCCTCAATCTTGCGCGGATCCGAAAAGGATACAAAAGAGTAATGTTCACAAAAATTATCAGTTCAAGATCTAGTACTTACTCCCTTTTGGATGTCCCTGATTATGTTGTCGATGGGGTGATCTCTTTGGACGCATTTGTGTACTCTTGGGTGTGGCACTTGTGGTCTCGACTCTTCATGATCATCTTCTACTCCCCCTAGATGGTTGCCCTCATTGACTTGTTGATCATCTTCGTCTTCTTGATGTTGATCTTGTGCGGAAGCTCCCCCTTGATCGTTTACCTCCACTTGTGGTTCATCTTCTTCATTTGCATTTGGAGGTGGCGCTTGAGGTCGAATATCGCCCAACACCATTCTTCTCAATGTTTGACATGGAGCTTCTTCTCTATCTAGCACACATGGATCAACTTGCTCTTCTTGAGAGCCGTTAGTTTCATCGAACACTACGTCACGTGCTACATCAACAAGTCCAAAGGTCTTGTTGAAGACACGATAGACGTAAGAGTTCTAATCATAACCAAGGAAGAAACCTTCATCGGAATTTAAGGCTAACTTTGAAGTCCTAGGCTTCTTATTCAAAATATAGCACTTACAACCAACAACTCGAAAATAGGAAATATTTGGTTTGTTACCCTTGAGTAGCCCATATGATGTCTTCTTGATTAGTCGATGAAGGTAGAGTCTGACATGGCAAGCGGTGTTAACTGCTTCTGCCCAAAGCTGATCCGAGGTCTTTTATTCATCGAGCATTGTTCTCGCCATCTCTATGTGGGTTCGGTTCTTCCTTTCGGCAACTCCGTTTTGTTGAGGGGAATAAGGTGCTGAAAACTCATGCTTTATCTCTTCTTTGTCTAGATATTCAACAACTTGAGGGTTCTTGAACTCCATGCCATTGTCACTTCATATGTTCTTGATCCTCAATGAGAACTCATTTTGGGCGCGCTTGAGGAACTTCTTGAGGGTTTCTTGAGTTTCTATCTTATCATGCAAAAAGAAAACCCAAGTGAAGTGTGAAAAGTCATCAACAATTACTAAGCCATATTTGTTACCGCCGATGCTTATGTCACCAATTGGACCGAATAAGTCCATATGAATTAGTTCAAGCGGTCTTGCTGTAGTCATGACGTTCTTCGCGGGATGGGGTGCTCCTACTTGCTTCCCGGCTTGGCACGCGCTACAAGGCCTGTCTTTCTCAAAAACAACATCCTTTAAACCTCGGATGTGATCGCCCTTAAGGAGTTTTTGAAGATTCCTCATACCAACTTGTGCTAGCCGTCTATGCCACAGCCAACTCAGTTGGTCTTTGCAATCAAGCATGTGTCAAATTCGGCTTTATCTTTGTTGAAGTCAACTAGATAAAGTTTTCCCTTCAACACATCCTTGAATGCAACCATGTCATCACTCCTTCTAGAGACTGTCACACCCTCATTAGTAAACAAGAAATTATAACCCTTGTCACATAATTGAGATATGGAAAGCAGGTTATAATCTAAGGAATCAACATGTAAAACGTGAGAAAGAGTATGTTGAGATGATATTGCAATTTTACCGGTACCGAGCACCCTTCCTTGACTATTGTCTCCAAAATAGATGCCCTCGCTTGGATCCTCATTTTCTTTGTACTCAACGAACATCATTCTTTCTCTGGTCATATGGTTGGTGCATCCACTATCTAGCACCCATTTCGATCCACTGGAGGAATAGGATTGCAAAATCAAATTATGCCATGGTTTTAAATACCCAAGCTTGCTTGGGTCCTTTGAGGTTAGTTACAAGAGATTTGGGCACCCACACATGAGACTTTGTGTTCCCATGGTGTGGTCCAACATAATGAGCATAAACTTTACCAAAACTTTTCATAAGAACATATGATGCATCGAAAGTTCTAAATAATAGTTGTTGTTGTTCATGAACAGAACTAGTCTGGGAAACCGGACTTGTCCGGAGGACCGGACTTGTCAGTGTAGGCACCGGACTAGTCCGATTATCATATGTGTCAACTATCTTGGATTTATTAGTATCATTAGTCTTTCTAGCTTGAGAGGAGTTTCCCCTCACAAAGACAATGCACTCCTTGTTATTCTTATGGTTTCTAGCATTTTGCTTTTCACCATAGAAATACCCAATTCCATATTTGACATTAGGAGGTATTGTGGCCAAGTGTGCACTAGGTGCATATTTGACCTTCTCCTTGTCAAATATGCCACTTTGGAAAGGATGCTTGTCCTTGGTAGAGGTTGACTTGTCTTTCAAGCTATTATCAGTTTTAAGGGGTTGAGAGGGCGAGCTTGAAGAGGATGAAGCATCACTTTGTTTGAGTGACTCAACTTGCACTTCAAGGATCTTGTTAACTTTGGTTGACTTAACAAGTTCTTCCTTGATGATTGCATTTGAGTCGCTTAACTTCAAACAAGCTTCCTTGATTGAAGCTAACTCAAGTTCAAGTGATTTGCTTTGCTCCTTTTCAAGTTCAAGCAGCTCATTGATCTTGAGATACTCCTCCTTTTGGAGGATGATCATATCTTCTTGACGATCAATCAGCCCCTCCCTATCAACAAGCTTATCCATCAAGTATTTTATTTTGGCAGCAGTTTTCTGGACTAAGCCAGCTAGCATGTCCTCATCATCGCTATAGTTGTCACTATAACTATGAAAAGAATGCGAAGAGGTAGATTTTGTTGTTACCTTTCATTTACCTTCTGTCGCCATTAGGTAAGTGTTGTTGCCTTTCCATGCGCTGAGATTTGGGAAGAGGGTGGACTTCTTAGTTGTCTTCTCGATGGCTATGCTAGCCATCTCTGAGTCCCACTCCTTTCCTAGGTGCGCTTGTCCTGCTTGCTTCTTCTTCTTGAAGAATTTCTTGGGTTGAGGCTTCGTTTCCTTAGTCTTCTTCTTGTTTTCTTCATACGGGCAATCAACTATAAAGTGCTCATATTCACCACAGTTATAGCATGCCCGCCTCAGCTCCAGTCTTGATTTTTTTTGTGTTTTCCTTCACTTGATTTGCCCCCTTGTATTTTCTTCATCATTTTCTTGAATCTCTTCATAAAGAGGATCATGTCCTCTTCGTAAATATCGCTGCTCTCGTCATCACTGTCCTCTTCTTGTTGAGCTTCTCGAGCTTCTTTTGACAAGGGCTTGCAAGTGGATTTTAGGGCGACCCCTTTCTTCTTTGCCGAGGTGAGCCAGCAATCTCCTTGACATGTTTAGCTTACTTTTCCATCATCTCGAAGATGATGATCTTTCCAAGTAGTTCGTCCGGGGTCATTTTCTTGTACCTGGGGCTTTCTCTAATCATCGAGCATAGGGTAACATTGCGAGGCATGAAAGCTCTAAGGATGAGCTTCACTACCTCATGATCATTCCACTTCTTACTTCCGTATGCTCGAACCTTGTTGATGAGAGTCTTTAACCAGTTGTCCATGTCCTGTGGCGACTCATCTTCTTCTATGGCGAATCTTCCAAATTCGCCTTCAATCATTTTGATCTTCGCCTCTCGCACATGACGATCTCCTTCATGTGCAATTGGTAATGTGTCCCAGATTTCCTTTGCAATCTCGAGTCCATCCACCTTGGTGAACTCGTCTCGACTTAGTGAAGATGTGATGACTGCTGCAGCTTGAGCATTCCGATGAATTGCTTGCTCTTGGCTTGGTGTAAGCTCTTTATCGTCGTCTGGGATATCTATTCCTGTACACACAATATGCCACAGGCTGGGATTGAGTGAGATTAAGTGCATTTTCATGTTTTGCCTCCACATTGAGTAATCATTGCCGTCAAAATGTGGGGCTTTTCCTAAAGGAATAGATAAATAATGGCTATTGTTTGAATTTAAACGATCGTAGTTGAAAGAATATTGGGAGTAGTCGGTGTGACTACTCCCCTTCTGTGACGCCAGGTTCCGAGAAAAGAACCAAGCTAATGCATATGTGTGCCTAGGATGTTCAACACACATACACGAGTGCAATCACAAAAGAGTATACAGAAAATTACCACAGAACAAGATTAATTAACCAAATTTTATTACACAAACCATATTATCCTCGATTACAACCTCTAATGAGTATTTATGACAAGTTCAACTAATGCAGCGGAAATAAACTAATTAAGCAAACTAAAAAGCTAGGCAGCATAAACAATAGGGTATAGAGTAGCTCCAATAACACCACAGGCAAAGCTGACGGTAGACACGGCCTAGAACTCCGCATTGTCACCATTAAACTCCCAATCCCGACCTGCAACTGTTGGGTGGGGGATTGCAAGAGTGAGTACATGTCATACTCAGCAAGTGTGGGAAGTATGACATGTGGCTGATTCAAATGATGACAATAATAATGGCTAAGTGCTGAAAAGTACATAAAAACATTTGAAAAGCAATATATTATATGTATGTGAAATAAACCCATCATAAGCATAAGTAATATCATAATACCAGTCTGAATTCGCTACCATCATCAATAATTCCAGATTTCACCATTGCCAATAACCATATTCAATACCAGAAATTAATCCATAACCATAATACCAACCATAACCATCCCAAATACCATCCCAATACCAAATTCCCTCTAATCATGGAAGTTGTCCAGGTGCTCATAATCGGGAGCACGGCTATCATGATAGTTTTAATAGACTCTGCAGAGTTTGTACCTCTTTACCCACGTGTTCGTGATTTCATCACCTTTCGATGACTAGAACCTCTATTATGCCGTCTCACACTTCCGTCGGTGTGTGGCCAAGAGATCACAAAATAGCCTTTACAAAGGGATTACTAGCCTATTTAGACCCCACTAAGGTTTCATCGGTGGCGATGTCTCTCGCAGAGCACATCTTCAACCAAGGGCCCCCTCTTGAGCCATTCGGATCTCAGGGTAGTCCCACCAATCATCAACAAACCCAATCCGACTACCCCTTCCCCGAGCATCCACAATGGTCCAAACAGCACTAGCAAAGCCCTAATTAATTAGCTACGCCGCACCCATACTTGGCCTCGTGGTGGCACTGTAGTCCTGGCTTATTCTCGCATGAACCGGTCCTTAGATCTAAAGCAAGCAAACCACCATAACATCCAACCCATCCACATACCAGGCTTGCTTAGATCACCCATTACCATATCATATTGACCAGTTCACATTAACCAAAATATCATTAATGCTTAATTAATTGTGTAGTGTTGTTTTCCCATCCCAATTAATTAAGCGAAGCAAAAAGGTAAAAACCCTTCCCGACTCTCTACCATGTATTCCAGGTGACAAGGGTGGTTAAACAAAGCTAGTAAACTTCCTATCATAGGGTTCCCATCAAATTGACACAAGCATGCAATTTTGCAAATAAAACATTTAATTTAAAACAGGATCAATATGCTTCAAGGACACTTGCCTTGCTCTTGCGGTTGATTAGGGTCAAAGCCTTCAAACTCTTGGCGTTGTAGATCCTCCGCGGCACTTTCTAGCGCAAATCCGTCTAATCCACACAATAAACACACAAGACAAGAAACACAATCAAAGAGTGCACATATATCACTCAATATGACATGACATGCATGATTGATGCAAATGCAAGGTAGAACTTGTTACTAGATTGCTTTTAATGATCACTAACTAGTTCTAATAGCATTTAACAAGTTTATACAGGTTTGGATTCGATTAGATCAATTTTTAGAATCAATTTAATGCAATTTAACCAGGAAGACCGGACTAGTCCGCTAGGGACCGGACAAGTCCGCACTCTGCGATATAAGAAGATTAGGGTTTTCTAGATCGACGTGAATTTGGAGATTAGGGGTCGAATTCATGTAAGGAAAAGAGAATAGAAGGTATACCAGGTGTTTAGAACTCCAATGAATCAAGAAACTTGGATGTAACACTTGGATCTTGATGATCTAGGGTTGGTGATGAACTTGGAGATGAATTGGTGATGAAGGACGAAACTTGGTGGAGATCTTGATCCTCTTCCGTTTCCTCCTCTTCTTCTTCTTGCTTGGGATCTTCTCCTCCCTCCTTGATGGTGGCTCCCCACGAACTAGGGTTTGGGTGGGTGGAAAAGTGGCAAATAGATGTCAATCCAAGGGGTGGGGCTGTTTATATAGAGGTGGAGGCTAGGGTTAGATGGATTTCGAGTTTGGGATGAGTAGAGGCCGGTTTAGAGTCCCACATGGGCTCTAAAAGAGTTAGTCACGACATCCCTAGGCCCACTTAACGTGAAACCAAAGAAACAAGTCGTAAAACAAAAGATCAACTCGGAGTCACGAAATATCGGACAAGTCCGGAAAGGACCGGATTAGTCCGAAGTCGTCCAGAGAGAAAATTGGACAAGTCTGGCCAAACATCGGACAAGTCTGACTTTAAACAGAGAGGAAAATGGACAAGTCCGCTGGAACACCGGAGTAGTCCAGAAAAGTCCAGGGACTTAGCAAATTTTCAAGGATTCTTGGAATACCAGACTAGTCCGCATAAAATCGGACAAGTCCGAAAGTTTCCAGTGCCAAAAATCGGACTAATCCGCAGCAAAAACGAACAAGTCCGTTTTTAGTCAGAGGGAAATCGGACTAGTCCACAGCAAAATCGGACTAGTCCGCACTTTCCTGTGTTTTAAGTGCGGTTTTGATCCAAATTAATTTTAAACTTGTTCCTCTTGTTGCGGGTTAATGTTAAACATCTATATGAGTGTATGTAGGGCATGATGCATGAAAATGAGGGTGTTACACCTTCTTCTTGTCCTCGATCTTCACTTTCCCTTTGGAGAGGGCTTTCTTCCTTAGGAGCGCCTTGTGTTCAAGCGTCTCCTCATTTATGTCCTCGAAGTCCTGAATGGCATCGAGGAGCTTCTACATTTTTTGAGCTTTTTCATCTTCAACCTTCTTTTTGTTGAGACTCCTGTGCACATCCTTCATGTCCGACATGTTCTCTTCGAGTGATTAGTCTCTTGCGAAGAGTCCTACTCTGATACCAATTGAATGTGGCCTAGAGGGGGGTGAATAGGACTTTTTGAATTCTAGTCAGAACCTGCAACACTTAGCAACTTGATCAAATACCAGGAAATTGGACTAGTCCGGTAGAGTGCGGACTAGTCCGGTGCTGTGGACTAGATCGATCAAGTTTGATCGATTATCTCGATCCTAGACTCTATGCAGTGAAAATATAATTATAATTAGGGTGTAATACTTCTATGAAACTGGACGTTGCACAAGTTAACCTTATAATCAATGTTTTAACGTAATATGAACAAGATCAAGTAAAACCCTAGATATCAATGAAAAGTAAGAACAAAATACACAAAGCGAAGACATAAGATTTTTATCCCGTGGTTCAGTTCCCACAAAGGCAACCTACATCCACGTTGAGGAGCCCACGAAAGGACCAGGTCTTTACCAACCCTAGCCTCGTCGAATCGCCATGAAGGCCAATACTCATTCACTATCACAGGGGTAAATCACCAATTTCAAGGGGCCTTATCCCAAGTTGAGGGCTCCCCAAGATTACAAATCAAACACCACCAAGAACACACTCTTAAGATCAACAATGAATCAGCATGAGTGTGTTAGAGATCAAACCCAAGAGCTCAAACGTGTGAATCATGTCTCTCCTTTGATCCATGATGAATCCTCAAGAATTTGATCTTTCTTGCATTGGAATGCGTCAAGAGATGTGTTTTCTAAGCTCTTGGAGGGTGTGACGGCACTGGGAGTCGAGTGAGTTGAAAGTAGGGCCGTGCACATCTATTTATATGGTGTTTCCAAAAGTTACCATTAGGGTTTCAAGGGTCCTAACTAGTCTGTGGTGGAGTCCGGACTAGTCCGGTGTGCGGCGTGTAGGAAACCCTAAGTTCTCAGGAAGATCGGACTTGTCCGACTTAGGGCGGACTAGTCCGATTTAGGCTCTGGAAAAAGTTCGGACTAGTCCGGTTATTTTTGGACAAGCCCAGCTGTGGTGATGTCCTTAATAAATTGGGGACAAGTCTGCATTTGGAGGACTTGTCCGATTTTAGTAAGAGAGGTTATCGGACTAGTCCAAATATTATCGGACTTGTCCGATGTTTGTGCAAATATGTGAAGTGTTGAAGACTAGTCCGCACTGGGGAGGACTAGTCTGATCTTAGTCAGAAAGATATCGGACTAGTCCGTGGTGGTATCGGACTAGTCTGATCTGTGTAGACTCGGATTGTGCAGACAAGTCCGCACTGGAAGGACTTGTCCGATTTTGAACTGGGGGGTATCGGACTAGCCCGGATATTATCGGACTAGTCTGGACCTGTATAAATTAGTAAAGTGAGTGAGTTTTCTTGTAATTGAGCCCTTGGGGTGTGTTTCTCCAACACACTCTGTACACAATGATCTAATCTATTCAGCTCTTGAGCTCTTTTCCATATAGATCCTCATTTTCCTTTCTTTTGTGCTTTCTTCATAATTTCTTTTAAGACCTGCGCTCATCTCAATAATTTGGTTAGGATCTCGTTTGTTTGTCATAAATCAACCAAAACCCACAAGGGATTCCTAGATGCACTTTCAGTTAGTAAAGCCTTCTGTCATGGCTTCAACTGGCCTACAGCACTCTAGGATGCAGTTGAGCTGGTAAAGAAGTGTGAAGCGTGCCAGTTCCATGCGAAACAGATTCACAAACGGTTCAGTCGCTGCAAATGATACCTCCTACATGGTAATTTGATATGTGGGGCATGGACGTTTTGGGACCTTTCTCAAAAGTCGTCGGAGGTTACAAGTTCCTGTATGTCTCCATTGACAAGTTCACTAAGTGGCCGGAAGCTACTCCAGTTGTGACAATTAACAAGCAATCTGCTATCAAGTTCTTGAACTCCATAGTATGCAGATTTGGAGTTTCAAACGTAGTTATAACTTATAATGGAACTCAATTCACAAGTGCATCATTCCAAGAGTATTGCGAAGATCTCGACATACAAGTCAGCTACGCATCAGTAGCTCACCCGGCAAGCAAGGGCCAAGCTGAGAGAGAAAATGCAGAGATACTCAAAAGACTCAAGACGCGCACATATGAGCGCCTGAAGAAACATGGTGCGAACTAGATAGAGGAGCTTCTGTCTGCACTATTGGCCAGCAGGACAACACCTATCTGGTCGACTGGAGAAACACCTTTCTTCTTGGTGTACGGAGCTGAAGCAGTTCTTCCTCCGGAGATCACCATGTTGTCACTCTTGCAGGCAATAGAGAATCAGTTAGGTGTTGTCAAAGACTGGAGTAGGCATTGTCTATAGACAACGCCAAAGGAATTGGCTCCGTACTAGCATAGATCTCTTCCGCTGGCTCTAGTAGGTCTTCCAACACGACCGAGGGGCCCCAAGGTGCAAGCTCCCTCTCCATCAACTCCACGTCGGCTGGACCGATCGTTGGAAGCTCCTCCACCTCCATAGCACTCGTAGCGTATGAGGAAGTTCCCCATGCCGGATCTTCAATTGTTGGCTCGGTGCTTGGAGGACCCGCAACAGACTCCTTTGGGTGCTCTGGCTCGGACATGGACACCTCCGGAGTAATCATCTCTGGGGCTGGCACTGTAGCTTCGTCCGGGGCTCCCACCACCTCCGGCTCATACGCCAAAACTTTGACTACCTCCGGCTCGGATGTTGGGGCTTCAGCCATCTCTGGCTCGGACGCCGGAGTTTCAACTACTTCCGGCTCAGATGCCAGAAATTCAGTTACTTTCGGCTCAGATGCTAGAGATTCTGCCATCTCCGACTCCAATGCTGGAGCCTCAGCCGCCAGCTCCAAAACCGCTGGCGCTTCTTCACGAGTCCCTTCCCCGTGGTCTGGCGCTACCGCGGGAACTTCTGGAATTGTTGCTAGACTTGTTTCCACTACAGTTGGCACCAGAGCTATAGTGTCCTCAGCCACCACTAGGGGAGGCATAGGGGTCAAAGCAGGAGCATCTGCCTGCATAACCTCAGTTGCTGCAGCAGGGGTCGAAGCTTCAGTCTTCCTGTTCGACACCCTGGAAACAAAGGATCAAAAAATTCAAAACATGGTAAAGATAAAAATAGCAACTCAAGGTGAGAAGACAATGCTTACCTTGGGAGGCCTCCACTCCAGTCGACGTAGATCTTCTTATTCTGTGGCTCGGAGTCAGAGCCCACCAGGCCTAGTGAGGTAGAGACTCCGGACCTAGGCCGGGAGCTTGCCGTAGGAGTTGGAGTCGGCTCAGCCGGATCCTCCCTCGGCTGGGAAGGACCCTTGAACCTGGAGCCCGAAGCTGGCATTCTGGTCGGGGTCGACTTTTCAGAGCTAGCACCCCTCATGGACGTCGGCTCCGAAGAAGGTTTGGCCGCCGAAGCTTGGCTTGGCCGGGGGGATTTAGCTGTAGATGGAGCCGACCTAATGGAACTCCCATCAGCGTGTCTCGGCTTCCTCTTACAGTTGGATGATTCGGTCGGCGCCTTGCTCTTTCCCTTGCTGGCGTCATCGACCCTCTGGCTTGGAGCAGTGGGAGCCCTCCTTTTTGAAGCTTCGGGAATAGAAATCCAGAGGTCCCACACTTCTCTACCAAGCCGAGGTCGTCTAGCTCCAGCATCCCCTTTTGAAGCTAACTCCTGAACTCAGGAACCATGTTAAGAGGGAGGAAGTCTGCTGGTGCAGTCAGGTCGTCCTGGGTGATGGCTCCGTGATCAAGCTTCTTGAGATGGAGCCTCAAAGAATTTTCATCCAAATTAATCTGGAGACCAATTTCGATCCAGTTGTGGTCCATCTCGCTTTTGAAAGCCCAGGTGGGCCATTCCCTCTTCTTTAGCGGAGCCCACCTGTTGATTAGGAAGTTAGCGAAGGCCATATGAGGGGTCACTCCACGTTCCACGTATTGCCGGATCCTAGTCACAATAGGTTTGTATGCTTCAGACAATTCCGAAGCTGCATTCCAGGAGTTAGTGTCGACACCAGGGAGGCTCTTAAGCAACTCCAGCCTATCATGATGACCACCTGGTCCTTCTTCAAGTTGTCCCACTTCCCGGAAGGGAAGGTCTTCAAGTACTTGAAGAGAGAGTTCTTGCGCTTCACAGAGTAGTAGAAGACGATCAACTCAGTGCCTTTCCCAGTAGTCTGGACCGTGAAGAAAGTCTGGAAGAGCTTGATGCTTGGCGACACACTGACCCACATCTCGCAAAAGTGGATGAAAGTTGCCACTAGCATGAATGAGTGGGGCCCGAGGTGATGAAGCTGGAGCCTGTAGAAGTCCAGCAACATCAAGAGGAAGCTTGAAAAAGGTGGGATCAGCCCCACCATGGCATACGCTGAGAAGTAGACGATCTCTCTGGCGCTTTCCTTCTTAAAGGGAAGCTTGCCAAAGCGGATCGAGTTATTGAAGGAGTTGCTGGACCAACCCAAGTAGGTCCGGACCCTCGACAAATCTTCATCGCTCTTGATCTTTCTGCGGGGAAGACCCAACTTCATCGCGGCAAAGCGGAGCAAAAGTTGGAAAAGCTATCCAAGGGTGGAGAGGTTCTGAGCGCAAGTTCGAATGAAGGCGTAAAGAGTACTCTAACCGTGCAGGCTTTCCTTCTTAAGTAAGCCTCCGCAATGCTTGGATGGAAACCACATCGGGATCAAAATTTTATTTCAAAAATTTACCCTGTCAATGACAATTGGGCCTGGGTCCACTCTGGCAGAAAAGTCACACTAGATGAACCATTGTGATGATGGGAAGTTTGAAACCAGAGGGGGGCGGCGTGACAAAGCTGCAGATATTGCGCTCAAAACCGATACAATTTTCGTATTGGAAATCGGCGGCCTTCAGTTGCGTGAGATTTGCACACTAGGATCTCACCCGCCTTATCAAGAGTGGCCACCTGGCGATGGTTTAACTGTAGACCATCACCCCAATAGCCCAGGAAAAGACCTTTGAAGCGTAGCGCAGGAATTGATGATGGCCCCACCTCAGGTATCAAAATCTCTCCCATAGGTGTGCCCGGGGGCCACTGTCAGTACCCTAGATACTAGGTACCCATTGTTACCGTGATTTAAACTATAGAGTTCCACTTATCCGAGGTGAAGTCTTTCGATGGCTCCACATGTCTCGCGGCACTGGACCTGCCTCACTCGTTTGGGTAGCTCCAGCACTGCCACGTGTGTCGCAGGGTCAGACAAGACTCCTTTCATAGGGAAGCTCCGGTCATGCCACGTGTCTAGTGACCCGGACTTAACCCCAGGTAGAGGGAAGCTCCGGTGCCGCCACATGTTTAGCAACTCTGGACCTGCCTCCCCATAGAGGGAAGCTCTCGAGCTGCCACATGTCGAGCCTCTGAATCAAATGCCTGCAGCGGGAAGACTGCTCGATCTCAAATGGCACAGACATTCAAGAGGCTATTAGAACAGCCATTACAAGACCTGGTTAACACGTCATTAATCATATATTAATGACACGCAATCAGAGGATTGTCAATATCATTAATGTTTTCATTAAGACGTGTTATTATACTGTTAATCACCCATAACACCAGTAGATTGTGTATAGGGTGTTCAATACAGTTGGGGCCACCTGTCGGGCCAATCGGACCATGTAACGGCTAGTCCTTAGCATATAAAAGGGTTGCACCGCACAGTAGAAGACAAGTCCACTCAAGCTGACACGAATACTACGCACACAAGTTCATCAACAACCACCCCGTGGAGTAGCATCAATGTTATATTTTCAGATGCTGAGAATGTTAGGCAATTACTAAGTGCATTAGACATGTCAATTTGGAAGATAAAAGTCACATCTATTCGAGAATCTACTGCCATGAGTACACTTACTTTAGATGTTCTATATTTTTAATTGAAAACTCATGAAATTGACATAATCTCACGTAAGAACCCCGTGAGAATTAGGAGAGGAAGTGTCGGACCTCAACGATGTTTCGAATGTGGTAAGACAGGACATTTTCGGACGGATTGCCCTAACCTTTCAGGTGCTACTTCCCGTGATGAAAATCAAACAAGGACGAAGCACTCCTCTGCAAACAACAACAAGACAAATAAGGGTTTTACAGGACGCCAATTGGTGAATAATTTTATCTCCGCACTTCAAGAACTTGGCTCGAGTGATGTGGACATCGGAAGTGACGAAGATGAAGATGATTTGGCAAACTTGTGTTTCATGGCGAGCAAGTCAAGATCAAGTATGGAGGAAGCAGAACACAACAGCGACAATGAAGAGGTATGTCCTACTTGTGAAGAAATGTGTGATGCTATTTCTCGTCCACTATTATAGTTAAGAAAAAGGACAAAAAGCTTAGGGACAATGCTGTTAATACTGAGTCACTAGAATCTGAAATTAATCGAATGAAATCTTTGGTTCCTAGTGATGATTGTTGTTCCTCATGTGATATAATATATGAACGATTGTACTCTCTAAGAAGTGCACACACCTCCACACTTTATAAACTTGAACTTGAAATTCAAAAGAACAAAAAGCTTGCTGCACTTAATGATAAAAACTTGAAAGATGCTTGTTGTTCTACAATTGATTTTGTTCTATTTTCGATGATCTTGATAAGAAACAACAAGATGCTATAAATGAAATTTCTATATTAAACAATGCTTTAAGTTCTTATGAAGTTAAATATTGTTCCAATTGCAAATTAAAAGGAAAAACTTCTTGTGAAAATTGCCTTGATCTGTCAAATAAACTTGATGGCATGCATAGGACATTAGATCGGTTTTGTAATGCAAATAAGAACCTAAACCTGCTGCTGAATTCCTCTAAATCTTGCAATGATAAAACTGGTTTAGGTTTTGATTCTCATGCTCATGCTAAGGCACATCAACTTAAAATTTTAAAGTCATTAGGAAGTGGAATGATTCAAACAGTTCCTAAACAAAAAGAAGAGGTCTTGAAATCTGCAGAAGTGTTGTCTCATTCGGTTTCAAATAAAAATGTTACTTGCTCATCTAGACATGAACACAAAGTTACATTTCATTGTACCTGTTGTGGTAGAGATGGTCATGTCATAGATTTTTGTTATAGACTAGCCAAACAACAGAAAAAGAAAAGAATGATTGCTAGATCTCATAACTTTCATGCAAAATTTGCTGCACATGCTAAACCGAATGATAGGACCATGCAACCTAATTTAATGAGTCAAAAACATGCAAAGTTTGCTCCCAAACCTACTGTTTTTCGTTCTACACATGTAACACCTCGTAGGTCAGTAGTTGGGTACAAAAATCATCAAGCTTTGGCTCATAAACCTGCTGTTTTATCTCGGCTTTGGCGTGTTATTCCTACTGGATGTCGTGTGACTCAATACTGGATTCCTAAATGCCTTTTGACTAACCCCAATATTGAGTCATCGACGTATTGTGCTTCTATGTAGGTTACACGCTTGAGGAAGGAGAACGTTTGGATTGTGGACTCAGGTTGCTCATGCCACATGACTGGTAACAAAGGTTGGTTCTCCTCCCTCTCTTTTGTGTCACGTGTAGAGAATGTTACTTTTGCCGATAATTCTTCAAGTTTTATAGTTGCTAAAGGTTCAGTTAGAGTAAATAATCACTACACTTTGAAGGATGTGGCACTTGTTAAAAACTTGAAATACAACTTGCTTTCTGTTTCACAATTGCTAGATGAAAATCTGGATATTATTTTCAATAAAAATTGCTGCAAAGTTGTAGGTTCAATAGTGAGCTTATTTTTAACATGTCTAGTTTGGAAGAGTTTTTAGAGCTGATTTTGATATGTCTTCTTCTAAGCATAGGTTTCTAGTTGCTAATGATTCAAAAGACTTATATTTTTCGCATCGTAGACTTGGTCACGTAGGCTTTGATCATCTTACGTGTGTTAGTGCTCTTGATCGCATACGTGATCTGCCTATGCTTAAAGGGGACAAAGAAATTGCGTGCTCTTCTTGTAGAAATGCTAAGATGGTTGCAGGTTTACACGCTCATCTCAGAATGACCATGACAACTGAACCAGGTCAACTTTTGCATCTTGACATCGTAGGACCTTCATGTGTTCAATCCTTTGGAGGTAAATGGTATGTTCTTGTTATTGTTGATGACTATTCTAGATACTCTTGGGTTTATTTTATGGCATCTAAGAATGAATCTTTTAGTCACTTTAGAACTTTATTCTTAGAACTTTTAGTCACCCAAGATCTTTAAGAGCAATTAGAATTGATAATGGAACTGAATTTAAAAATCAATCCTTTGATCATTTTTGTGCTGAAAAAGGAATAGATCATCAATTTTCTTCACCATAGGAACCTCAAAAAAACGGTGTTGGAGAGAAATAATAGAACCTTGGTTGAGATGGCTAGGACTATGCTTGATGAATATCAAACTCCTTGAAAGTTTTTGGAAGATGCAATTGCAACCGCTTGTTATGTTTCGAATCGTGTTTTCTTGCGTGCTAAGCTACGAAAAACACCATATGAGTTTTGGTTTGGACATAGGCCTAGTGTCACACAATTTAGGGTCTTTGGTTGCAAATGCTTTGTTAATAAACATGGTAATCTTGATAAATTTGAAGCTAGATCTGTTGATGGCATGTTTCTTTGTTATCCATCTCACAATAGAGGCTACCGTGTGCTTTTACTTGGCACTAACAAAATTATGGATACCTGTGAGGTTTCTTTTGATGAAGCTAGCTCAGGTACTAGATCAAATATTGCAGGTCCGGATCCATATCCGGAGGGGGAGAGTATTTTCGTTGAAGATGAGGAAGAAGAGGTGTTGCTGCCCAAAAATTCAGCAGCTAATGACATTGTTCCAGCTCTTGATTTTGATTCACAACCAGCACTGGCGACCACCATTGCTGGTCCATATCAGCCTCAAGTCACAAGCTCATTGATTTGTGATGAACATGAAGAAGAAGAAGCTTGTTAAGTGTCCACTCCCCTACGGGTTCTCTAAAGTCACCCCCCACAACAAATTATTGGAAGCTTGCATGAACGAGTCACACCTTCTAGGTTTTGCGATCCAAACTCCCATGCTCGTTCTGCTTTTGTTGCTTCTTTTGAACCCAAAGATATATCACACGTACTCACTAATGAATCTTGGATTATTTCCATGCAAGAAGAGTTAGAAAATTTTGAAATAGATAATGTTAGCAAACTTGTACCTCCACCTCAAGGTCACACTTTAATTGGAACTAAATGGGTGTATAAAAATAAACATCGTGAGGATGGAGCTGTGGTTAGGAATAAGGCTTGGTTGGTTGCTGAAGATTTCACACAAGTTGAAGGTCTAGATTTTGATGAAACTTTTGCTCATGTTGCTAGATTAGAAGCCATAAGAATTTTGTTTTTTTTTGCTGCATCTAAAGGTTTCAAGTTATATCAAATGGATGTTAAAAGTGCTTTTCTTAATGGCTACATAGATTAGGAGGTTTATATCAAGCAACCATCAGGTTTTGAAAATCTAGATTTTTCTAATCATGTTTACAAACTATCCAAAGCCTTTTACAGTCTCAAACAAGCCCCCAGAGCATGGTATGATAGTTTAAAAACATTCTTACTTGAATAGGGGTTTACCATGGGCAAGGTTGATAAAACTCTTTTTTTGCTTAAACATGGCAATGACTCATTATCAGTTCAAGTGTATGTGGATGATATTATCTTTGGTTGTGATTCTCATGATCTTGTGTCCAAGTTTTTAGCTATGATGAGTTCAGAATTATAGATGAGTATGATGGGAGAACTCATGTACTTTTTGGGGCTGCAAATCAAGCGAACTAAGGAGGGAACCTTTGTGCATCAAAAGAAGTATACAAGAGATCTTCTTAAGCGCTTCAACATGAATAAAAGCAAGCCTCTTCGAACCCCAATGAGTACAACAACGACACTTGAACTTGATGAAGATGGTGACCAGGTCGATCAAAAAGAATATAGAAGCATCATTGGATCACTTTATGTACCTCACGACATCAACACTGAACATACAATTCAGCGTATGTCTTTGTGCATGGTTTGAAGCTTCTTCACGTACTTCACATCGTCAAGACATCAAAAGAATTCTCAAGTACTTACATGGAACTCAAGGATTTAGCATTTTTCTTCCTTCTTCCTCAACCGTTACTTTGAAAGCTTTTTCAGATGCTGATTTTGGAGGTTGTAGGATTGATAGGAAAAGTACTTCGGGTGCTTGTCATTTCCTTGGTAATTCACTTGTTGCTTGGTCCTCTAGAAAAAAAAGTTCAATTGCACAATCCACAGCTGAATCTGAATATGTAGCTGCTGCTAGCGCTTGCTCACAAATTATTTGGATTGTTGAAACTCTTAGGGACTGTGGGGTTGATTTAGATAGTGGTCCGCTGTTTTGTGATAACACTAGTGTCATTTGCATTGCTAAAAACCCCATACAACATTCAAGAACAAAGCACATTGATATTAGGTATCACTTTCTCCGTGATAATGTTGAAAAAGGAAACATTGTCCTTCACCATGTAGATATCGAACAACAATTGGCTGAAATTTTTCAAAAACCTTTGGATTTCACTCATTTTTGTTACATTTTAGTGCAATAGGGGTTATGCATCCACATGGCTTAAATAGAGGGGGGGTGAAACTTGGGAACTCTATATGTCAATCTGAATTTAAAATAATATGAGCATAGTATATCATACATATATGACTTTGTGATTCCTTTTATATACTGAAAGTTCTTACTAAATTACTTATGTTATACATTTTGTAGTTTTTGTCATGTCTAGTAATTGGAATAATTACTTACACTAAATCTGGTCATGGTCGAACTTTCTTGTTGTTTTGAACTCGTTGCATGTTCACAAGTGCATTTAATCATAAAGAATTAATCAAGTAATCAACTCACATGTTGACCTTTTATGATCAAATATAAATTGAGAAAAGATCAAGAGAATATGCATGCATCACACTTCTTCTTTTGAGATGGCTTATCATTGAACTTAGATATGAACTTGGAAAGAGTTGTGATGACTAAAACCATGTCCTTAAGCTTCTGTTTGTCAAATGACACAGGCTTGGCTTGGTTGGTTAGAATATGGCAAATGCGGCATATAATTTCTTGCAAATGTCATATGTTCAAAATTGTGCTTAAAAGAAAATAAAATTGCAACAACAAGTGTCATGCTTTCAAGTCTTGAAATAGTTAAGTTTGTAAGATCATGACTTGCTTAACTTGAAAATTACACTTGATCTCTAGCATGGCTTGCACTACTTTATGTATCTCATTGATGTGATAGTGTAAGTTACTTGATAGTATGACTTGGATGAGCTTTGTTTATATGTATATGTTATAATATGCTCATAAAAAATTAAAATTTCTCTTTTGAACCTTGTTGAATACATTGTTAAAGAGGGAGAAATTGATCACACATTGCACATATTCACAAGTGTTTTTGGCACGATTCCTCTCACGGGGGGGATTTCATTTTTCTTTTTTTTTTAATTTACAGAGTGGGAGAAATATTTCGGGGAGAAAATTGTTTTCAAAACATTTCATGTGAATAAGCCAATGTTCGGATTTTAAGTGGTGTTGCCAATGCATTCATCAAGGGGAGTGTCGGAGTCTGGTTCCGGCAATTCTTCCGGTACTACTGTTAGTAGCCTACGGAGTTTCTTAGTTCGGTTGGGGCACGCGGAAATTCAGAACAAGATGGTGACTTGACACGAGGATTTATGTGGTTCGGGCCGCCTAAGCGTAATACCCTACTCCATCGGTGTGTGTTGTTGTTGTATTCAGCGTATGAGCGCTAGTGTCAGAGTGAGGCCAAAAAAGTCCCTGGAGAGTCAGAGACTAGAGTCTAGAGCCTCCCGCCCATGTATCGCTCGGCCAGTCCTTTTATAGTTCAAGGGCTGACCATTACATCATTAGCCTGGCCCGACATTTGGCCCTGGCGGTTACTGATACGTAATACGCAGTTAATGTGCTTAATTCCCCTTAATAGCATGATAACGCCCTTTAATGGTGGTGTTACTGGTATTAAGGGTCATCCGATCGTGTGTCATTAAGATAGCATTAATGACACACAATAAGGTCTTGAAGCCTTTAATGTCCCTTGAAGGTCCGAGCCGTTGGAGGTCCACTAGTCTGCCTACTGAGGTTGAAGGTCCGGCGGTTGGACGCGTGGCAGCTCCAGAGCTTACCATCTTGGACAAGTAGGTCCGCTGTCGTGGTACACGTGTCAGTACCGGAGCTTCCCTCTGTCGGGGGTTTGGTCTGGGGGTGCCACGCAGGTATCTAGTCCAGAGCATTCCCATATAGGAATTGTAGCTCCAGTTTTATGATACACATGGCGGCATTGGGACTAACCATATGAGGGAGGCAGGTCCGGTTACGAGTGACACATGGGGCCTTTGGAGGTCCTCAACTCAGATAGGTGGATTTCCTTTGCACTTTTTGCAGTTCCAAGGGGTATTCGATACGCAGAGTACCGACAGTGGCCCCTTGGGCCCACCTCTAAGAGAGACCTTTTGGGTTAAGTCATTCTGCCGGAGGTGGGTCCATCTTTCGATTTCTGCACTGTGTCTTCAAGGGTTTTTGGATGTGCCATTGAGGTGGTGGTTCGCAGTTAAAACATCGCCGTGTGGCATCTTCAGGACGTGGCAGGTGAGATCTGCGCGTGCGGATCTCATGCAATTGAAGGCCGCTGGTTCCCCATACGAAAACTGTATCAGTTCCGCGCGCCCCGTCAGGCTGCCGCCCTCGGGTTTCCCGCCTCTCATCATGACAACTGTTCGGCTGGGGTAAGGACCTCGACTTGATGGTCTAGGTGGCCCCGGGCCCCCTTGTCATTGGCAGGGAGCTTTGGAGTAGTATGCCGGTGCTTGACGACCTCGGTGAGGTAGAGAGGTGTCCAATCACCAGATTGGTGATCCCCGGAGCTTCCGAGGGTGGCCCTGCTTCCGCCCCGAGACAAAGAGCTGAATTCATGGGAAAGAGGAAGTTGAAGCACTCTGACGGTAGGCCCTTCAGACCTGCTCCTTCCACAACAGCTCCTTCTCCCCGGCGGGGGAGGTCTTCGATAGCGACACCAACTCTAGCAACGGCGTTTTCCCGGAAAGCCAGCTCCGACCAGGTGACTCCGGCACCAGGGCCAGCTAAGGGCTCTAGGTCCGATGGTGCTTCTCAGTCAAGTGGGGCCCCAACCAAGATGTCGCTAACGGCGGCGGCAAGCTCCAAAAGGCCTTGCGGAGTTGCTACACCAGTTGCGATTGGGTCGGGCTCTGAGCGTCCTGCGAAGAGGTTCCGCGCTAGCTGGAGCGGAAGCCTTCCAAGGTAAATTTGTTTTTTTTACCTCGGTTGGTTGTTTTTGTTATAACCATATTTCGATTTTCTTTGTCCTTCATCCACACTGTCTCCAAAAAAGGGGCTGAAGCTCTGGTTCCTGTGACAGCAGCTGATGCTGTACAGGAGGAGGCTCCAGCTCCAATTCCAGCACCACCCCAGGTGGTAGCTGAGGTCACGGCAACTCTGGCGCCAGCTGTTGTGGTTCTTGACTCATCTCCTGAAGCTCTCGTGGTAGCGCCGGACCACGGGAATAAAGATGTACCAACGGCACCAGCTCTAGAGCCTAAAGCTTCGGTTTTGGATGCTACGATGATGGATGCTCCGGCCTTAGAGATGGAGGTAGATGCAGTTCCGGACTTAGGGACGGATGTTATTGAAGCCCCGGCGGCGGATTCGGTGGTTCATGAAGTTTCGGCGCCTGAGCCGGTTGTCGTGGAGGTGCCGGCACTCGAACTGGTGGAGGTCGAAGCACCGGCGCCTGAACCGGCAGTGGAGGAGCACCAGCGCCAGAGCCCGAGTTGGCCTCAGCTCCGGTCGAGTCTTCAATGTCTACCCTGGAGGTGGTAGTTCCGGAGGTGCCCGTGCCTGAGCCAGGGTGCCAAGACAAAGCGACCGCTCCTCTGACTGAGGGACCAGTTGTTGATGACCTGGCGGAGGGACCTTCGAAGCTGACTCCGGAGGTAGAAGCTCCCGTTGCCAGACCTTCCTCGGCGACGACTGAAGCACTCCCGGAGGGCGGCCCTAGTGCCACGGAAGCTTAGGGGACCACTCTTGTAGAGTGGGACCCAATTTTTGTTATAGGGAACCCGCTGGAATCAGTGGAGAGGACCCCGGCAGGTCCGAAGCCGATCCCTCTATCGTTATCCATCAACAACGCCTGCTCCAGCCTTCGTCAGGTTCAGCTCGCATTTTTTCACGATAGCAAGGCCCTCGAGGAGGAGCGCCAAACCCTTAGGAGGTGGCGCAACTGGCTCCAATTCGAGACCAAGCTGGCGCAAACAAGGTTGGCCGACGACAAGGAGTGGGTCAAGAAGGAGAAGGCCCGGATGGAGTATTGTGGCCAGCTGCTGGATGAGAGCGTAAACATGGTGTGATCCCTTGACAATCAGTCCCGGGCTATATACGAACAAGCCCTGGCTGCTAATGAAGCAGCGAATGATCGCCAGGAGAAGATCAATACCATCCACGAAAGCCTCGTCAAGCGCTGGGGGGTTCTTGAGGAGCGAGAGAAAAGGCTCGAAGATGAAGAGCAAAAACTCCAGAGCTGAGGGATGACCTCGTAAAGAGGCAGGAGGAGCTCGTCCAAAGGCTGGCTCTAGGTGACAAGAGCCTTGCGGAGTGCACCCAAAAGCTAGAGGAGCGCGGCAAGAGTGAGGAGGAGAAGGCCTGGCAGTGGGGACAGGACCTTACTAAAAGGGAGGACGAAGTCGCTGCCAGGGAGAAGAAGGTGCGAGGCCGGGAGAAAGACCAGGTTGACCGCCAAAACAAGATCCACGTTCGGGAGAAGGAGCTTGCCAACCTTGAAAAGCAATTTGCTGAGGGTATTCAGCAGCACGTCAAGGAGGTTGAGCGCCTTGCCCGAGAGGGTTCGGAGCTTGCGGCGACCAAGAGGTCCATGGAAAAGATTCGAGGCTCAAGGGCTGCAGAGTCCCAACAAGTATGGGACTTCTTGGGCAAAGCCAATGACGCGCTGACACCGCTGGGCTTTAGTCCCGTGCGTCTGGACAATCCGGAGCAGAAGCTGGACCATGTGTTGAAGGCGCTGAGCTCGGCTGGCAACAAACTCAACAAGATGGTCGATGTCATCGTGGATCAGTTGGAAACTGAAGGAAAATCCCTGGCGAAGAACGTCGCAAAGTACATGTTGACGTCCTACACAAGTCGGGATCCTCACTTCCCACTAGATTTGGTGCTTGAAGGTCCCATCGACGGAGATGGAGATGCCGCCAAGACCAGCGTGTCGGAGGTTGCCCAGAAGGTCGCCTCGTTCTTCCATAGAACTTAGGACTTTCTCCTTTTGGCTCCCACTTGTATCTTCCCTTCTTTTCTCCAATTTTGTAATCTCTTGTCTTCAGATGAATGAAATCCAAAAAAAATTATGAATTTCGTTTTTTGTCTTCAACCTTTGTCTTACTTGGCCCCCTAGTTGATGTACACAATTTGATTGTGAACATATACCAAAAGGATGTAGCATTTTTTTGAAGACTTGAGTACTACGAACTTGTAGAGTATAGGTCTGAAGTTTTGTTGTGCCGGCAGCAGGAGCCCCCTGGGGTTGTCGGAGCTTAGTAGCTCCGGCAGCAACAACCATCAACACGTAGAGCATTGACGGCCGGCCCTCTGGGGTTGTCGGAGCTTGGTAGCTCCGACATTGACCACTGTCAACACGTAGAGCGTCCACAGCAGACCCCATTGGGGTGTCCTTCTACCATCTTTTCTTCAACTTTGTTTATTTCTTCATGTTGACGACTGGCCCCCTGGATTAGTCAGAACTTGGTAGCTCCGGTGACGCCCACTATCAATGTTTAAAACATCGACGGTGGGCCCCCTTGGGGGATGTTAGAGCTTTGATAGCTTCGGCATTGTCCACCATCATCGTTGGATTTCCATTTTTCCTGCACACTGAAGTCAAGAAAAACAGTAAAATCTATTTCTTATCTATAACTCATTTGCGACTTACTATTCCCATATGAAATTTTAGATCGACAGTAATTCTATATACAATCAAGCGCGTTTGTTTATTTTCTCCAGGCCTAATCGTTTTCTTGACTCACCTTACTTAGGCCTGCCGGGGTGTAGGTAGAGTGGCATACTTAGGGTGCAGGACCAGGCTAAGTCGATAGCACACTCCGGACCAAGATTGGCTTGGCGTTCAGATGGGTAGGCCATTCAACGATGTTAAGACCGAAAGAAATAACAATGCAACTTGAATTACATATGAATTGTTTGAGCTAAAGTTTCTTAAGAATTGCACAACTTTGTTATAGACAAGAAAGAGAAAAATAAAAAAGAATGAGCCTGTACAAAATAAATGCACGTGGAGTCCGTTTTCACATATCGATGTCTTTCATTATAGGTCCGGGGTACCGGGGAGACAAGTACACTCTTAGGGTACGGAACCAAGCTAAGTGTGTTGCATTTCTTGTTTGACCCAAGGTAGCTAGCTACACTTTTAGTTCTGAGACTGTGTCAAGTGTTGCATGAACTTTGCGGACCTTCCTGGAAAGGTCCGGTTGTCCTCCCGGAGGAGCTACCTGACTCTGTACAATGACGCTATAACATACATCATATGTAATTACAGACTCACCTCCGTGATATTAAGCGTAAAACTTACATAGCTGCTCGATGTTCCAAGGATTAGGGAGCGGTGTCCCATCCTCGGTTGCCAAGCGAACGCATCTGAGACGGGATACTTTGATCACACGAAAGCGTCCTTCCCAGCTGGGGGAAAGTTTGTTTAACCCTTTTCGAGTTTGTATTCTCTGTAGCACCAGATTGCCTTCCTCGAGCTGTCGGTTATGCACATCCCTTTGGTGATAGCGCCAGAGCGCTTGGTGGTATCGTGCATTTTGAACAGCTACTCGGCACCTTCCCTCTTTAACAAGGTCAAGGTCTTCACGTCGGAGCTGGTCCTACGTAGCTTCATCGAAGGTCCGGACCCGAAGCAACCCCAAGATGATTTCCGAAGGAAGGACTGCTTCAGCTCCATACACTAGGAAGAAGGGTGTCTCTCCAGTTGACTGGTTTGGCATTGTCCTGTTTGCCCACAAGGTGGGCGGAAGCTCTTCAATCCAGTTGGCTCCATGTTTTTTCAGGTGCTCATATGCGCGCGCCTTGAGTCCTTTTAGGATTTTTGCATTTTCTCTCTCAGCTTGGCCATTGCTTGCCGGGTGAGCTACGGAAGCGTAGCTGACTTGAATGCCGAGGTCTTCGCAATATCCTTGGAATGCAGAACTTGTGAATTGGGTCCCATTGTCAGTTATGATCTTGTTTGGGACTCCAAGTCTGCATACTATGGATTGCAAGAAATTGATAGCTGATTGCTTGTTTATTGCCACAACTGGAGTTGCTTCCGGCCACTTAGTGAACTTGTCGATGGCGACATACAGGTACTTGTAACCTCCGACGGCTTTTCGGAATGGTCCCAAGATATCCATACCCCACACGGTGGATGGCCATGTCAGAGGTATCATTTGTAGTGGTTGAGCTAGTGGGTGAATTTGCTTCGCATGGAACTGGCATGCTTCACATTTCTTCACTAGCTCGGTTGCATCCTGGAGTGCTGTAGGCCAGTAAAAACCATGCCGGAAGGCTTTACTGAGCAACGTGCAGGAAGACGCGTGTTTCCCACACTCGCCTCCGTGGATATCCGCGAGGAGCTCGCGACCTCCTTCCATTGTAATGCACCACATTAGTACGCCATTGGCACCACGCCGGTAGAGATCCCCTTCTACTAGTGTGTATCTTTTAGCCAATCTGACTATCCAGTCAGCAGATACATTGTCTTCAGGAAGGATGTTGTCTTTCAAGTAGCTCCGATCTCCGAGATCCATGCATCGGAGCTAACTTGAGCTTTTAAGTCTTGCGTGCTGGGCTGCTCGGAACTTCTTGCAACACCTACGACCCTTGATGGATGCCATGGTAACAGGGCCATCGGGACTGCCAGCTTCGAGGTGCTGGTATCGCCCCCTTCGCTCAGTTCGGCAGGATGAGCTGTTGGTCTTGACAATCTCCGGACGAAGGTTTCATCGGGAGCTGGAGCTCCAGTTGAAGCTTTCGTCGAGAGTTCGTCAGCTTCTGCGTTGTTGAGACGCTGGACATGGCAAAGATCGAAGACTTCGAAATCCTTCTGAAGCTTCTGGACTTCAAGAAGATATGCAGCTGGTTGGGCGTTGTTGCAGCAGTATTCACCTTTGACATGTTTTATAATGAGCTGCAAATCACCCTTAACCAACAGCTGCTTGACACCATATGATAGTGCCACCTTGAGCCCATAGATTAATGCTTCATACTACGCTATGTTGTTGGTCGCCTTGAAGTTAAGGTGAACCATGTATTTGACCTTCTCCCCAGTCGGATCAAGGAGAAGGATTCCAGCTCCGTCGCCTGCTTCTGCACGGAGCCGTCAAAGTAGAGAGTCCAGTGAGTCTCAATGAAGACCGGAGCCTTAGGTTCTGGTGTCTGCTCAGTGGGGCCTTCAATATTTGATGGAGAGGGGGTTCATTCCGCCACAAAGTCTGCCAATGATTGACTCTTGATCGCTTGTCTTGGGACAAATTCAAGCTCGAACGTGGCCAATTCCGCTGCCCACTTTGCGATGTTCCCAGTAGAGTTGGGGTTATGCAAGATTGCACACAGTGGATAAGAGGTTACCACTAAAATCTTGTGAGCTTGGAAGTAGTGATGAAGCTTCCTAGAGGCAATAAGAACTGCGTAAAGAACCTTATGCACCTATAGGTACAGAGTCTTGGCATATGGAGTACTTCGCTGATGAAGTATACTGGGTGCTGGACTGTCCGGGCCCTTCCGGAGGGGCTCGGGGCTTCCTCCTCATCAACCCAGACCCTTTCGGAGGGGTTCGGAACTTTTTTCGGGGACCTCCCAGTTCTTGCTAGAGGAACCCGGAGCTTCCTCTGAAGTGACCTAGACCCTCCCTGAAGGATCCGAATCTTCTGGTTCAGCAATAGTAACTCCTTCATTTGAAAGAGGTTGATCCTCTGACTTCTCGCCTTGAGGATCCGGGTCTGGAGGCTGGGACCCGGATTCGCCTTCAGGTAGCTCCGGACCTTCCCGGAGGGGTCTGGCTTCCTGAACTGGAGATGGTTCTCGTCTTTCTGCAACCAGGATCATACTGACAACTTTGTCAGTTGCTGAAATGTAAAGCAGAATTGGCTCACCAGGATTCGGAACTACCAAAGTTGGTAGAGTGGTGAGGAGCTGCTTTAGCTCTTGGAAAGTCTTTTCTGCTTCTTCAGACCATTGGAATGGTCCGGACTTCCTCAACAATTTGAAGAAGGGTAGCGCTCGTTCTTGAAAGTGCATCTAGGACTCCCTTGTGGGTTTTGGATGATTTATGACAAGCAGTTGGGATCCTAATCCTTTTGTTGAGATGAATGCAGGAAAATGATGAAAAATGAGCAAAGTACCAAAAAGAGGGAAATTGAGAAGGAAAATGAATTTGAGCTCAAGGAGAAGAAATTAGTAGTTTAGTATGCATGGAGTGTGTTAAGGAAACACACCCAAGAGCTCAATCTCATTTAATCACACACACACAATGCACAAAGCTATACAGGACCGGACTAGTCCGATATCAGCCGGACTAGTCCGATATCCCATTCTGCACCAGATCGGACAAGTCCGGTCAACTCCGAACTAGTCCGATATCTTTCTGTTCCACTTCGGACTAGTCCTCCCCAGTGCGGACTAGTCCTCAAAACAATGCACAAGTCTCACAAAATCGGACAAGTCCGTTGTGACCCGGACTAGTCCGATATACTTTCTGATCCACTTCGGACAAGTCCGGTGTTTACACGGACTAGTCCGATATACACCCTGATCTAAATCGGACAAGTCCTCCAAGTGCGGACTTGTCATCCTAAACACTTAGGGTTTCATGTGTCCGGACAAGTCCGATGACAACCGGACTAGTCCGAAGCTTTCCAGTAGCAAAATCGGACAAGTCCGTTTTGAACCATACTAGTCCGAGATTCCTAGACACTTAGGGTTTGCTTCACACAGCACACCGGACTAGTCCGGTCACCACCACGGACTAGTCCGATCTTTCTGAACCCTAACGGTAACTTCTAGAAACCCCATATAAATAGAGGTGCACGGCCCACTTTCACCCTCTCTCGAACCCTAGCGCCGTCACACCTCCCAAGAGACTCAAAAACCATCTCTCTCCACGAAATTAAGTGCAAAATCAATCAATCCATTGAAGATCACTTGTAGATCATTGGAGAGGCACTTGGCACACGATTGAGCTCTTGGTTTGAATCTCTAACACACTCTTGCATCTCAATTTGTATATTTCGAAGTGTGTTATTGGTGGTCTTGAAACTTGTAATCAAGGGAGCTCTCAACTTGTGAGATCGCCCCTTCAACTTGGTGATTTACCCCTGTGTGTTTAGTGGAAGAGGATTGGCCTTCGTGGCGATCCGACGAGGGAAGGGTTGGTGAAGACCCGGTCCTTTTGTGGGCTCCTCAACGTGGACGTAGGTTGCCTTCGTGGTAACCGAACCACGGGATAAATCTTGTGTCTTGTTCGTTTGTGTTCATCATTCTAGTTGATCAACATTATCTAGGGTTTGATTCATCTTGTTGAATTTAAGTTAAATAGTTGAACAAGAATCATAATTGCAATAGAACTTGACATACAATCATTGAACCGTTATTGAAGTTTATATTTCCGCTGCAAACGTCAACGAAACAATCAAATTGACCTAACTTGATCAACCTAGTCCGTGAAATCCAGACTAGTCCGCACTTTACCGGACTAGTCCGATATATCTGGTTTTGACCTTGTTGTTGAAGTGCTACAGGAACCGAGAAAATTCAAGAAGTCCTATTCATCCCCCTCTAGGCCTACATTCAATTGGTATCAGAGCAGGTTCTTCAGGAAAGAGTGCAACCACTCGAAGAGATCATGTCGGACATGAAGGAAGTCCAGAAAATCAACAACCAGGAAGGAATGAACAATGACAAGCACAAAAAGCTTGAAAAGTATCTCGAAGCCATTCAAGACTTCGATGATGATGATGAGGAGACATTGGAGCTGAAAGCACTGCTCCGAAAGAAAGCACTTTCCAAAGGGAAAGCTAAAGTTGAAGAAAAGAAGAAGGGGAGTAGTCACACCGACTACTCCCGATATCCTTTTAATTATGACCGTTTAAATTCTAACAGCAGTCATTATCTATCTATTCCTCTCGGAAAAGCCCCACACTTCGATGGGAGTGATTACTCCATGTGGAGGCAAAATATGAAGATGCACTTGATTTCCCTTAACCCAAGTTTATGGCATATTGTGTGCACAGGAATAAACATCCCTGATGACGATGAAGAACTCACACCAAGTCAAGAGCAAGCCATCCACAGGAATGCCCAAGCCGCAGCCGTTATCACCTCATCTCTAAGTAGAGATGAATTCACAAAGGTGGACGGATTGGAGATTGCCAAAGAAATCTGGGACACACTACAGACAGCACATGAAGGTGACAGGCATGTGCGGGAGGCAAAGATTGAGATGATTGAAGGCGAACTGGGAAGGTTCGCGATTGAGGAAGATGAGTCTCCCCAGGACATGTACAACAGACTGAAGACTCTTGTGAACAAGGTTCGATCATATGGTAGCAAAAAGTGGAATGACCACGAGGTTGTAAAGCTCATCCTTAGAGCCTTTATGCCTCGCAACGTCACACTTTGCTCTATGATCCGAGAAAGTCCCGGGTACAAGAAAATGACTCCGGATGAACTGCTTGGCAAAATCATCAACTTTGAGATGATGGAGAAGCAAGCCAAGCACGTCAAAGAAATAGCCGACCTCACATCGGCCAAGAAGAAGGGAGTTGCCTTAAAGTCCTCACTCAAGCCTCTATCCAAAGAAGCAAAAGAAGCACAGCTTGAGGAGGACAGCGATGATGAAAGCAGCGAGCTGGACGAAGAAGATATGATTTTGTTCATGAAGAAGTTCAAAAGAATTATGAAGAAAAGACAAGGAACAAAATCGAGTGAAGGAAAATACAAGGAGAAGACAAAGCCGAAGATGAGGCGGGCATGCTATAATTGTGGTGAGTACAATCACTTTATAGTTGATTGCCCATATGAGGACAACAAGAAGAAGAGTAAAGAATCCAAGCCTCAACCGAAGAAATTCTTCAAGAAGAAGAAACAAGCTGAACAAGCACACATCGGAAAGGAGTGGGACTCAAACGATGAGTCCTCATCGTCCGATGAAGAAGAAATGGCTAGCATAGCCATTGAAAGCATGTCCAAGAAACCCACACTCTTCCCCACGCTCGTTGCAAAGAAAGCAAGTGGAACTTGCCTCATGGCTAAGGAAGGTAAACGCAAGGTAAACATCAAAACTCCTTCCTTGCATTCTTACTCAAGTGATGATGATCTAGATAGTGATAATGAAGATATGCTAATTGGTTTAGATAGAAAAACTGCTGCTAAAATGAAATTCTTACTTAACCAACTTGTTGAGAAGGAAGAGCTAATTGATCGTCAAGAAGACATGATTATCTCCCAAAAGGAGAAGCATGTCGAACTTGACAATCTACTAGCTCTTGAAAAGGAGAGAAACCACTCACTAGAGCTTAAGCTAGCTTCAAGCAAGAAAACTTGCTTGGAGTTAACCAACTCAAACGTTGCAATCAAGGATCAACTTGATGACTTAATCAAGGTCAACAAGATCCTTGAAGTGCAGGTTGAGTCACTAAAGCTTAGTGAACCTTCCTCCTCTTCAACCCTACCTTCTCAACCCACTTCAACTAATATCGCTCATATTTGCAAATGTGATAAAATTAACACCGGGTTGAAGGAAAATTCTACCTCCACAAAGGACAAAAATCCTACCCAATGTGTAATATTTGACAAGGAGAGGATCAACTATGCACGTAGTGCATATTTGGTCCAAAGACCTCCAAATGTCAAGTACGGCATTGGTTACTCTCATGATGGAAAGCAAAGAGCTGGAAATCATAAAAATAACAAGGGAAGGATTACCTTTGTGAAGGGAGGACCCTCAGAACCTGGTAACTCGAAAACTAAAAATCTGAACTCCCATGAAAACCGGACTAGTCCGGTTGTGGTCCGGACAAGTCCGGTCATCCGGACAAGTCCGGTCACACAGACTAGTCCTACCCATAATCAACAGCAACTCTTGTTTAAAACCTTTGATGCTTCTTATGTATTAATGAAAAATAATGTTGGTAAAGTGTATGCTTATTATGCTGGGCCATGCCATGGGAACACAAAATCCCATGTGTGGGTGCCCAAATGTATTGTTACTAACCTCCAAGGACCCAAGCAAGCTTGGGTACCTAAAACCAAGGCGTAATTTGTTTTTGCAGGCCTACTCCTCCGGTGGATCCAAATGGGTGCTAGACAGTGGATGCACCAACCACATGACCGGAGAAAGGAGGATGTTTGTGGAGTATGAAGTGAACCAGGACCCAAACGAAGGCATCTACTTTGGGGATAACAGTCAAGGAAGGGTCCTCGGTACCGGTAAAATAGCAATATCCTCTGAACATACTCTTTCGCATGTTTTACACGTTGAATCTTTAGATTATAACCTGCTGTCCATATCTCAGTTATGTGACAAAGGTTATAATTGCCTGTTTACTAACGAGGGTGTGACCGTCTCAAGGAGAAGTGATGGTTTCGTTGCATTCAAGGGTATGTTAAAGGGAAATCTTTACCTTGTTGACTTCAACAAGGATAAAGCCGAACTCGACACATGCTTGATTGCAAAAACCAACATGGGTTGGCTGTGGCATAGACGGCTAGCACATGTTGGTATGAGGAACCTTAAAAAACTCCTCAAGGGCGATCACATCCGAGGTTTGAAAGATGTTGTGTTTGAGAAAGACAGGCCTTGTAGCGCGTGCCAAGCAGGAAAGCAAGTTGGAGCACAACATCCTGCAAAGAACATCATGACCACGACAAGACCGCTCGAACTACTTCATATGGACTTGTTTGGTCCAATTGCTTACATAAGCATCGGCGGTAACAAATACGTTTTAGTTATTATTGATGATTTTTCCCGGTTCACTTGGGTGTTCTTTTTGCATGACAAGTCAGAAACACAAGGAACACTCAAGAAATTCTTCAAGCGAGCGCAAAACGAGTTCTCACTATCAATCAAGAGTATTCAGAGCAACAACGGCATGGAGTTCAAGAACATACAAGTGGAGGAATACCTTGATGAGGAAGGAATCAAGCATGAATTCTCAGCACCATACTCTCCACAACAAAACGGAGTTGCCGAAAGGAAGAACCGAACGCTCATAGAGATGGCAAGAACAATGCTCGATGAATACAAGACTTCGGATCGATTTTGGGCAGAAGCAATCAACACCGCTTGCCATGCCACAAATCGACTATACCTTCATCGACTACTAAAGAAGACTCCCTATGAGCTACTCACCTGTAACAAACCGGACATTTCATATTTTCGAGTTTTTGGTTCTCCTTGCTATATTTTGAACAAGAAGCCCAGGACTTCAAAGTTCGCTTCGAAGTCCGATGAAGGTTTCTTGCTTGGTTATGATTCGAACACTTATGCCTATCGTGTTTTCAACAAGGCCTCCGGACTTGTTGAAGTGGCACGTGACGTAGTGTTTGATGAAACTAATGGCTCCCAAAAGGAGCAAGTTGATCAATGTGAATTAGGAAAAGAGGAAGCTCCCTATCAAGCATTGAAGAGGATGGCTCTAGGCGAAGTACGACCACAAGAGTCATCATCACAAATACAAGAGGAAAGTGAACCACAAGAGGAGATCAACAATTCAGGGGGAGCCTCGATACAAGACAAATCACAGGAATATGAACATGATCAACAAATCAACGAGGACAACAACTCAGGGGGAGAAGAAGATGATCACCAACATACGACCCCCCAAGTGCCACACCCAAGAGTACACCAATGCATTCAAAGGGATCATCCAATCGACAACATCATCGGCGACATCCAAAAGGGAGTAACCACTAGATCTCGTATAGCAAATTTTTGTGAACATTACTCGTTTGTCTCCTTTTTGGAACCCCGCGGGACTGAGGATGCATTGAAGGATCCGGACTGGGTGGTGGCAATGCAAGAAGAGTTGAACAATTTCAAGAGAAACGAGGTTTGGGAACTTGTAGAAAGACCCAACGCAAATATTGTGGGCACCAAGTGGGTCTTCCGCAACAAGCAAGATGAACACGGAGTGGTGACAAGAAACAAGGCACGACTTGTGGCCAAAGGTTACTCACAAGTCGAAGGTTTGGATTTCGATGAAACCTTCGCTCCAGTAGCTAGGCTTGAATCAATTAGAATATTACTTGCATATGCTACTCACCATGATTTCAAGCTGTATCAAATGGACGTGAAAAGCGCCTTCCTCAACGGACCGATCAAGGAAGAGGTGTACGTGGAGCAACCACCCGGATTTGAAGACGAAGAGTTCCCCGACCACGTGTATAAACTGCGTAAGGCTCTCTATGGCCTCAAACAAGCTCCTAGAGCTTGGTATGAGTGTCTTAGAGATTTTTTAATTGATAATGGCTTTCAAATTGGCAAAGTAGATTATACACTATTCACGAAAAATCTGGATAATGATCTTTTTATTTGCCAAATCTATGTTGATGATATAATTTTTGGATCAACTAACCAATCTTTCTGTGAAGAGTTTAGTAAAATTATGACAGACAGATTTGAAATGTCAATGATGGGAGAATTGAAGTACTTCTTGGGATTCCAAGTGCGGCAACAATGGGAAGGAACATTCATAAGCCAAACCAAGTACACACAGGACATCCTCAAGAAGTTTGACATGGACAAGGCAAAGCCCATAAAGACTCCCATGGCAACGAATGGTCACTTGGATCTCAATGAAGATGGACCGAGCGTCGACCAAAAGGTATATTGCTCCATGATTGGATCTTTACTTTACTTATGTGCATCTAGGCCAGATATTATGTTGAGTGTATGTTTGTGTGCAAGATTTCAAGCCAACCCTAAGGAATGTCATTTGACAGCCGTAAAGAGAATCCTAAGATATTTAGTTCATACACCCAATCTTGGTCTTTGGTACCCAAAAGGCTCAAAATTCAATCTCATTGGGTATTCCGATGCAGATTATGCCGGGTGCAAAGTTGATAGAAAAAGCACTTCCGGCACTTGCCAATTCCTAGGAAGATCCTTAGTTTCTTGGTCATCCAAGAAACAGAATTCCATTGCATTATCCACAGCCGAAGCGGAGTATGTTGCAGCCGGGAGTTGTTGTGCACAACTCCTTTGGATGCGACAAACTCTAAGGGATTACGGTTACAATATGAACCGTATTCCTCTTCTTTGTGATAATGAGAGTGCCATTAAAATAGCCCACAATCTAGTTGAGCACTCTAGAACTAAACACATTGACATAAGACACCATTTCTTGAGAGACCATTCCATGAAAGGAGACATATCCATCTCTCATGTCAACACCCAAAAACAATTGGCTGACATATTCACCAAGCCACTTGATGAAAAACGTTTTTGCGAACTCCGAAATGAGCTAAACATTCTTGATTCTCGGAGTGTGGCTTGAAAAGTTGCATACCTGTATGATTGCTTCAAAACATGGATTGAATTGTGAAAATTAACCCTCCCCATTTTTCTCTCGAAAATCTATGTCAATTATTAGATCTTGATGAATTTTTGATCATAGTATGATTGTTGTTTGCTTCCTGGTCAAATTCATCAAAATTATTTGAATTGGTTTGCCTCTCTACTCTCAATTATTGGACCTTCAAATATATATGAATGGGCTATGCAATTCTCTCCTGGTGACCACGGACAAGTCCGTGGTTACCCGGACTAGTCCGCCATTGCAGACTAGTCCGCAGTGTGCCGGTTAGGCCGGACTAGTCCGACAGACCACGGACTAGTCCGACTTAGGTCTCTGGAGGACTTCGGACTAGTCCGGTCATGTTCGGACTTGTCTGATTTTTCGTGTCCATAACCCTAGCCGCCACTAAACCCTAATCCCTTCACCCCACACTCGCCCCCAAGCTTTCTCTCTCTTGCGCTCGAGCTCCCAAGGCGAATCCTTGATTCCTCCGTCGAAAAGCCTCAATCTTGGGCGGAGATCAAGCTTGAAGACTCGGGGATTGAAGTTAGCGGACAAGTCCGGCCTCCAACCCCCAAAATCTCAAGATTCCTTTGATTTCTTGGTAAATACTCTTCAAAACCCTAAGAAATCACAAATTTCTCTATTGCTTATCGTTTGGCCTAGCATTCTTCACTAGTTACATGTCTAGTTGATGTACTATGTGTATGCTAGACTAGTTTTACCTTAGGGATCAATTTTTGTCCAGTCTGTTAGGTTTTTGCGGATGAACACCGGACTAGTCCGGTCCAGGTACGGACAAGTCCGGTCCCCCGGACTAGTCCGTGCCTGTGCACCGGACAAGTCCGTTATTTCTGAACCAAAACCTAACTCTTTAATTCCCTAATGCATTCCATTGCCACCTTACCTCACCAATACCTTGTATAACTTGTCCTTTCTCTTGATCACTCATTCTCAGATCATGTCGAGCTCCGACAACGAAATCTCCGATTTCGAGGCCGAGTTGGACCACGAGGTGGCACCTCGGTCCTCGGCGGGTCTTGGCAAGAAACGCCAAGAGAGACCCTCCGAGCCTGCCCTCACCTCCCCAGGTTCGGAGGAAGGTGTGTGCCAAGAAGCCCGCCTCGAAGGCTGCTCCTCCTTCAAGTGGCCTTCGCCAAGCTAAAGGGAAGGGCAAGGGGGTTGCCACAGGGCCTGTTGGGCCCCTAAAGCTGCATACTCCCAGAGAAGGGGTCCGGGACCCCAATGAGGAAAGATTCAATGGCAAGGGCAGCGATGTGGCTATGAAGTTGAGAAGTGTTGATTGCTATGCAAGGCCCAAGCAAGCAGCTGATGGCAGGTTTTGGTCAAATTTCCATGCTGATTTCTACAAGCTGGTCTATTTGCCGATGAAGACCCCGGTGGTACGCAGTCAATGGATTGACTGGGCTCACCTTGAGAAGAGGAAATGTGCAGCTTTTGATGAAGTGATAGCAGCTGCAGAGAGACATGGGCTGAAGGATCTGTTTGCCTTCAGATATAATTGGAATGATGAAGTGATTGCACAATTCTATGCAACGTGCCACTTCTCAAGTGAAGACGAAGAATGTGTGACTTGGATGACTCATGGATCCAAGTATTCTATTACTCAGGAAGAGTTTGCCCGCCTGCTGCACCTTGACTCTTAAGGACATGACCAACTCATTATCCACAACATTGGGGTCATTGAGAGGGATGGAATGAAGTTCATGTATGAGCCCACCTCCAAGTATGTCCCTCCCTCCACAAAGAATATGAAGCCTTTCTTTGTGGTCCTCAACAGAGTCCTCAGGAAGACGATTGCCCCCAAGGATGGGGATGCAGGGAGTGTGCAAGGCTACCTCCGGACCCTGATGAGGGTCATTAGCAAGAAAAGGCAATTCGATGTTGCAGACTATATTTGGAATGATATGGTCAACATCTCAAGTACCCCCAACCGATCATGTGGCTATGCCCCTTACTTGATGTTCATGATTGAGAAAGTCACAGGAATCGAGTTTGTGAAGGATGTGGAGCACACTCCACTGAGGCCTCAGAAGCCTCAGTCAGTGAGTGTCCAGGCTGCTCCATCGCCGGCCTCAAGCCCCGAGGCACCAGCAAGGCAAGAAGAAGCTGCTAGGGCTACTCCCCCCTCCAGGGAAGCCCCTCGGAAAGGATCCGCCAGTGGGATCCTCAAGTACTTGGCTGCAATTTTCTCCTCATGCAAGAAAACTGAAGTGAAGCTTCACAAGCTAAATCAGAAGAGGAAGGAGAACATGAGATACATAAAAGCCAATGTGAAGCAGCTGAGTGAGAAGATGGAGATCAACCCAATTGGATCTCCAGTACTTTCTGAAGATTCTGATCCGGACATCACCGAGCTCAGCCCCTTGACTCCCTCCGAGCTTGCCTATTTTGGCATTGGGGGCTCGAGCAGCTCCGCTCCTCCTCCTACCTCTCAACCTCGTCAAGCGGAAAGCGAGGAAGACGATGAAGACGACGAGAGGACTAACAGCGAAGAGTGAAGCCCTAGGACCTTCCTCTCTCTCTTTTTGGTGTTTTGATGCCAAAGGGGGAGAGATTGAGGGGGAGTCTCTAGTCTTAGCTTTAGCTGCATAGGATGCGAGGAGAGAGCTCTTTTTTTTAATTGTGATTGCATTTGCTTAACTCTATTTTCATATCATGTTTGGTCTTGTTATGAATTGCTCAAATAATTTGCAAGTGTGTGATGAAATCTGAATTTTTGTCCCTGAAATGCCATATTCACTTGATATTAGTTGATCAATGCAAATTCTGTCATTCTTAATGCATTCATGCTGTTAGTATGCATCCCACCATAAAGAATGCACATATGAATAATTATCTTGTTGCTTGATGAACTTTTGAGTCATATGTGCATACTTTATGAGAATCTCATTTTATACCTCATTTTGTGAAATCTCAATTGGTTGTCATCAATCACCAAAAAGGGGGAGATTGAAAGTGCATCTAGGACTCCCTTGTGGGTTTTGGATGATTTATGACAAGCAGTTGGGATCCTAATCCTTTTGTTGAGATGAATGCAGGAAAATGATGAAAAATGAGCAAAGTACCAAAAAGAGGGAAATTGAGAAGGAAAATAAATTTGAGCTCAAGGAGAAGAAATTAGTAGTTTAGTATGCATGGAGTGTGTTAAGGAAACACACCCAAGAGCTCAATCTCATTTAATCACACACACACAATGCACAAAGCTATACAGGACCGGACTAGTCCGATATCAGCCGGACAAGTCCGATATCCCATTCTGCACCAGATCGGACAAGTCCGGTCAACTCCGGACTAGTCCGATATTTTTCTGTTCCACTTCAGTCTAGTCCTCCCCAGTGCGGACTAGTCCTCAAAACAATGCACAAGTCTCACAAAATCGGACAAGTCCGTTGTGACCCGGACTAGTCCGATATACTTTCTGATCCACTTCGGACAAGTCCGGTGTTTACACGGACTAGTCCGATATACACCCTGATCTAAATCGGACAAGTCCTCCAAGTGCGGCCTTGTCATCCTAAACACTTAGGGTTTCATGTGTCCGGACAAGTCCGATGACAACCAGACTAGTCCGAAGCTTTCCAGTAGCGAAATCGGACAAGTCCGTTTTGAACCAGACTAGTCCGAGATTCCTAGACACTTAGGGTTTGCTTCACACAGCACACCGGACTAGTCCGGTCACCACCACGGACTAGTCCGATCTTTCTGAACCCTAACGGTAACTTAAACCCCATATAAATAGAGGTGCACAGCCCACTTTCACCCTCTCTCGAACCCTAGCGCCGTCACACCTCCCAAGAGACTCAAAAACCATCTCTCTCCACGAAATTAAGTGCAAAATCAATCAATCCATTGAAGATCACTTGTAGATCATTGGAGAGGCACTTGGCACACGATTGAGCTCTTGGTTTGAATCTCTAACACACTCTTGCATCTCAATTTGTATATTTCGAAGTGTGTTATTGGTGGTCTTGAAACTTGTAATCAAGGGAGCTCTCAACTTGTGAGATCGCCCCTTCAACTTGGTGATTTACCCCTGTGTGTTTAGTGGAAGAGGATTGGCCTTCGTGGCGATCCGACGAGGGAAGTGTTGGTGAAGACCCGGTCCTTTTGTGGGCTCCTCAACGTGGACGTAGGTTGCCTTCGTGGTAACCGAACCACAGGATAAATCTTGTGTCTTGTTCGTTTGTGTTCATCATTCTAGTTGATCAACATTATCTAGGGTTTGATTCATCTTGTTGAATTTAAGTTAAATAGTTGAACAAGAATCATACTTGCAATAGAACTTGACATACAATCATTGAACCGTTATTGAAGTTTATATTTCCGCTGCAAACGTCAACGAAACAATCAAATTGACCTAACTTGATCAACCTAGTCCGTGAAATCCGGACTAGTCCGCACTTTACCGGACTAGTCCGATATATCTGGTTTTGACCTTGTTGTTGAAGTGCTACAGGAACCGAGAAAATTCAAGAAGGCCTATTCACCCCCCCCTCTAGGCCTACATTCAGTTCTGCCAGTCTTGATATGAACTGGCTGAGGGAAGCTAGACACCCAATCAGCTTCTGGACATCTTGGATGCGAGCTGGTGGCCTCATGTCTTCAATAGCTTTAATCATCGCCGGAATCGCCTCTATTCCTCGGTGCTTCACCAAGAATCCAAGAAGGTTTCCGGAGCTAACCCCAAAGACACACTTGTCTGGGTTCAGCTTTGTGCGTGTGATTCGCAACTTGTCGAAGACAGCTTGCAAGGTGTCAAGAAATAACTCCTTGTTCTTGATCTCGATGACCATGTCATTGACATAAACTTCCACTACATCTCTGATGAGCTCACCAAAAGTTTTGTACATAGCTCGCACAAACGTTGAAGCAGCGTTTTTGAGACCGAATGGCATGGCAGTGTAACAGTATAACCCATCTACTGACCATGCGTAGGTGCATGGCCAAGGCAGAACAGCCTCCTCCTACTCCCTCAGGAGTAGGACTGTCCCAAGCCTCTCGCCTCTCGCGAGCACACTTGATGTGGACGTGGCCATCCTGTTGCCGGTAACGACGATCGAGCTCCGCCCGAAGGTCGTGAGTCGAAAGCCTTGTTACTGTGTGAGTACGTAGCGCCTCGGAAGGCAGCGATGTCGCCTGTTGAGATGCAGCACGCCTGCTGTGCTGCGAAGCTTGCGGACCAAGTCTACCCGACAAGGTCCAATGCTATGATGGGGCCCGCCCCGAGGGGGAGGACCTTGATTGCTGATGCCATCGGCTGCTTCTACAACCAGATGATCCACATCAGCTCTCCACTGCTCCATCGCAACCTGGGGTGCTCCTGGAGGCGGTGGATGTTGGAGAAGAGCATGTGCAGCATTAAGCGTGTGTTCGGGGTTGTTGTTCGCCGATGCAGTGACCGACGCAGATGCCCCATCTCGATGTCCGGGTTGATTCACCGGTGCGAACGGTGGTGGTGGTGGCATGACTCCTGCTGGGGCTACGGCACCTGCTGGCTACTGCATGTTGGAGGGATTGCCTCTGGCAGGTTGCTCAGCGTGGTTACCGTTAGATGATCCAGTAGCAGAATTAACTATCTTTGAATCTCAGGTCGCACCCCTACCTGGCGCGCCAACTGTCGGAGTCTGGTTCCGGCAATTCTCCCGGTACTACTGTTAGTAGCCCCCGAGTTTCTTAGTTCGGTTGGGGCGTGCGGAAATTCAGAACAAGATGGTGACTTGACACGAGTATTTACGTGGTTCGGGCCGCCTGATCGTAATACCCTACTCCACGGGTGTGTGTTGTTGTTGTATTTAGCGTATGAGAGCTAGTGTCATAGTGAGGCCAAAAAAGTCCCGGGAGAGTCAGAGACCAGAGTCTAGAGCCTCCTGCCCATGTATCGCTCATCCAGTCCTTTTATAGTTCAAGGGCTGACTGTTACATCATTAGTCTAGCCCGACATGTGGCCCTGGCAGTTACTGATGCCTAATACGCAGTTAATGTGCTTAAGTCCCCTTAATAGCGTGATAACACCCTTTAATGGTGGCATTACTGGTATTAAGGGTCATCCGATCGTGTGTCATTAAGATAGAATTAATGACACATAATCAGGTCTTGAAGCCTTTAATGTCCCTTGAAGGTCCAAGCCGTTGGAGGTCCACCAATCTGCCTACTTAGGTTGAAGGTCCGGTGGTTGGAAGCGTGGCAGCTCCAGAGCTTACCATCTTGGACGAGTAGGTTCGGTGCCATGGTACACGTGTCAGTACTAGAGCTTCCCTCTATCGGGGGTTAGGTCCGGGGGTGCGACACAGGTATTCAGTCCAGAGCATTCCCATGTAGGGATTGTAGCTCCAGTTTTATGATACACATGGCGGCATTGGGACTAACCATATGAGGGAGGCGGGTCCGATTATGAGTGACACGTGGAGCCTTCGGGAGTCTTCAACTCAGATAGGTGGATTTCCTTTGCACTTTTTGCACTTCCAAGGGGTATCCGGTACGCAGGGTACCGACAGTGAGATTGTGAGACCTATGTGTGCTGAATACATTGGCTATGATATTAAAAGTTTTGAATACTGCCAAAACACACTTTTAACAAGGTTCAACTCTAGGTCCGAGCTCCTACAAGGTCCGACTTGTTTTAGTTAGCTCCGGCAAGGTCCCACAATAGTTCTGACTTGTTTTGGGTAGCTCCGGCAAGGTCTGACGTAAGGTCCGACATGCATTGGCTAGGTCCGACTTCTATGGCTAGGTACGACTTGTTTTCTCTTAGTCTGGTGCAAGGTATGACTAGCTCTGGTTAGCTTGGGCACTAGGTTCTGCTAGCTTTGGTACGCTCTGACGCTAGGTCCTGCTAACTTTGGTAAGCTCTGGCGCTAGGTCCTGCTAGTTTTGGTAAGCTCCGGTTCAAGGTCCGGTTAGCTTTGGCAAGGTCCAGTGCTAGATCGCATTGGTTCTTTTTTTAACTCGCAATGTTTCAAACATGCTTATTGGATTATAGAAACCTTGCTTAGTATTTTTTTTACTAAGTTTTTGTTGTGTTTTGGTGGTTATGGTTGATTTCTTTTTGCTAAGGTTTTCAACATGCTTATGTGAGGTGCTCACGTAAGGTGTTGTGGTTTCGGAACTAACGAGAGTCAAGTCAAGGACATGTGCTCGGAAGTATTGGTTGTTTATTCATGTGCAGGTGTTGCTTGAGTTCAACACATGCCTTGTGACGGGATCCATTAAACAAGTCTTAGAGAGAAGATGAGGTTCAACAACCAAATTTTGGAGGAATTGTGGTTGAGTTGATCGAGAGGTCGCACAGCATGGTTAAATCAAAAACATTGCATATGAAGGTATCGTGGACGTCATTGGAAGGTGTTTGCACGTGTGCAAGGAGTGCATGGACGTGTCTACATGGTTCTGAAGCGTGATAAAGAGATGTGAACATAAACAATTGGTCGGAAAGGTCCAACCGACTAGGTTATGGACTCAGGCTGCGACCGAGTCGGGTTTGACTCAAATATGGAAAGATTTGAGTTTGTTATGATAGGATTTCATGTGGGTCACGAAGTTGGATTGTTTTAGGAATGTGGAATACGTTCCTAAGGTGTTGGAAGTCTTAATATTGCTTCTATCTGTGTATGGAAGAGTCTTGAGTAGTTATGGAAAGTTTCGGTTGAATGTGAGTAGGATTTGAGTCCTAGTTAGGATTGGGTTGGCCTAAGGGCTGGTTATATAAACAAGGGAGGTCAGAGCTTGTGGGGCAAGACTTAGGGGCTTTTCCATTTGTGTTTTGATCAATAAATTCGTAGTCTAAAGTAGCTTTTTGTGCCTTGTTCTTCTGACTTGTTTTTGTCAAGTCTTTCTCGTTGAGTTTGTGCATAGCACTACCTTGATTCGATGGTTTTATCATAACTCTAGTTTTACAGGTCCAATTTACGTGATTATTTTTTGGTTGTCTTTACAACTTGTTTCTCTATCATCTAAGAAAATTTCATGGTAACTGGATTTGTGGTTTTGGATCTACACGAGTTTCTTTGTAGTGTTGCAGATCTGGTTTTTCTCGGGTAGAACAGAGTGACCTTCATTCAATCTTTCAATCATAACTTTAGTTTTTCTCAAAGGATTTTCTTGATTCTTATTGTGACATCTTCGTAACTTGATTCTCCACAATCTATACTGCTTTGTTACGATTGATCACGTTTAGACTAGTCTCACACATGATTTCTTTACAGATTGATTTTCTACCGAGGGGATTTCGTTGATTCCGCTAAAAAAGTTGTAATCTACCATTCACTCCCCCTCCTCTTGTAGCTTTTCACGTGCTCTTTGATCCTACAGCTCCGCTGAAGAAGAGGGAGTGGCCCGCCTGGGCTTTCAACAGCGAGATGGACCACAACCGAATTGAAATTAGTCTTCAGACAAATTTGTATGAAAATGCTTTGAGGCTCCATCTCGAAAAGCTTCATCACGGAGCCATCACCCAAGACGCCCTGACTCCACCAGCGGACTTCCTCCCTCTGAACATGGTTCCTGAGTTTGGGAGGGAGCTTTGAAAGGGGATGTCGGAGCTGGATGACCTCAGCTTTGTGGAGAAACGTGGGACCCCTGGAATTTCTATTCCTCAAGCTTCGGAAAGGAGGGCTCCCACTGCTCCAAGCAGAAGGGTCGATAATGCCGGCAAGGGCAAGGGCAAGGGGAAGGGGAAGGCGCCGGCCGAATCTTCCAACCGGAAGAGGAAGCTGAGACACGCTGATGGGAGCCCATTAGGTTGGCTCCATCTCGAGCTGCGTCTTCCCCCCGACCAAGTCAAACTTTAGCAGCCAAACCTTCTTCAGAGCTGGCGTCCTTGAAGGGCGCTAGCTCCGGCAAGTCGACCCGGACCCCAGTGCCGGCTACGGGCTCTAGGTCCGGGGGTCCTTCCCAACCGAGGGAGGTCCCGCCTGAGACGACTCCAACTCCTGCCGCAAGCTCCCGACCCGGAACATCTTCATCTGTGGCCCGGAGTCAGAGCCAACCGAACTTGATGAGGCAGCGGACAAAATTGAGAACTGGAGCTACCTTGACCCATGAAGTGCTTCAAAAAAATTATTTGTGATATCTTGAGTGGAAACATTTTTAAATCGAATAAAATTTTCAAATGAGAAAATTACATGTTACCTGAGACATATACAAATAATGCACCTGTTGCTGCAGCATCTGTGTTTATTGTTGTTGTTGTAGCTGCATCTGCATATCCTCGTTGGTGCGTCTAAATTCTTCTCATAATTCATGAGCCTCTGTAATAGATTGAAATCGATTACCACTTACATTGGGCGGCCGTCGTCTAGCTGTAAAATCCCACATTCGAGAAAAACAAGAAGCAAAAAGTTGAACTTAAAATTTTTAAGTTAATTGGGAATTCAAACTCCCATGAATCATGTTAGTTGATAAATAATGTTGAAATAAGAACTTGTTAAAAACTTTATATCGAAGAAGAGCTTGTTAGTATATAATGGCACTTGAGCAAATAATTAGGAAAAAGGAGGAAATACCAAATACAATTCCAAAGGCAAAGTGAAATACAAATGTAAGTTTCAAATGCAAATAACAGCAAATGAAAATCCGTTACAAACCTTATAACAAATTCAGTGTAATAGAGAAAGAAGGAATTTTATATTGAACACTAGAGTTCATATGAGGAGATGTCAATTAAACTATATGAAGGGAGTTTCAAATTTAATTCAAGATCTCCTATTCAAATATAGCAAACTACAAACTGGAATTTACTAGTGTGTTTCACATATTTCCAATAACATACCTGCCAAATTTTATAATAGTTGAACTTCATTTGCCATGTATTTGAGTCAAGACATGTGAGGATATTCGAATTCAAATTCAGAATTTAACTCTCATTCCATCTTCATAAAAACTTAAAATTTGAATTCGATTTAGTCAAATGAAAAATGGGATTACAACATTGGATTCATCCCAAATTATTTGGTCAACCTGACATCTTTGAGTATTTTTAGAGACTATTTAATGTTCATTTGAAAAGGAATAGGATTTACATGTCGGGTGGGACCCACCTGTAAGAAAAGAGAGGAGAGAACCTTCCTCCTCTGTTCCAGCGCAACACAGCGTGCTCCACCCGTGCTGTATGCTTCCCACGCAGCTGCCTGCTTGCCGCCTTCTCTCTTGCCCAGATCATGCGCCTTGGCTCATCCCTATTGCACTCAAGGCAAACAGCTATGTTTCTCCTCTGGTCATATGTGCGCTGCCTGTTCAAGCTTAAGCGCTACCTGCCATGGCACGACCACTCTGCTGCTCGATGGTGACTCGCCGTTTCCACTGCTCCCTTGCCTGGCTGAGCCGCCCAAGAGCTGTGACGCGCCCCCTTCTTCTTCCCCAAACCACGCCCAACTTGGTGGCCGTGACCCCTATCCGTAACAGCAGTGTTTACTCTTCGTTTGCCGCCGCCCGTCAGCTCATCGATGACAGCCTTCCTACTTTGTTCTGCAGCTCAGTCAAGTGTCCCTAGAGCATCACCAAGGTTTCCTCAACATCTGCAACATGGTTCTGTGTCGTCCCTCGCCCTCCCCTTGCTGGCCATGGCGAAATTTCCTTCTTCCCCGTCGGTTTGGGCAGCCACAGCACCTCGACGCCGCCCCACGAACTCAGCCCCGTTCCAGCTCCAATCAGTGGACTGCAAGGTCTGTAACCCCCTCCTCTCACAGCTCCTCCAGTTAATCGAGCTATCATGTCTTGTTTAGTCAAAACATCAAATCTTGTGGCCACCGTTTGTCAACCTAGGTCTGCGGTAATTACCACTTTCCAACGAATTTCCATGCAATTCGAGACCAGATTCAGTTTCTTCATGGTATTAGGGTGCTGAAGGATCTAATTTCCGCCTTGTTTGCCCATTGCCCAGTCCTATCCACGCTGCCGCCGGACCCATGGCCGCAGTCGCCGTCGCTGCTTTCATTCCAGCCATCGTTGACCGCCTCCAGGTTCCCCAAAGGGTGTTCTCGGGTTCTAAGATTATTTTCGACTTTGTGCCACTGCATTTCGTCAACTTTTCGCACGGGAACGTCCACGTTTTGCCACTGAACCGGCGCCCTTGTATCTCTGTCCAGAGGTTGAAGATGAACCTGTCAGTGGGCCCTATTGTCAGCCGGTTAGGTCATTTCCCAGTAAAAGAAAAATGCAGAAAATGTACAGAATTTGTAAAATTTATTATAATTCGTAGAAAATTAGTAAAAATGTTAAGCAAATTCCTACAGCCTCCTTATGGCCTACACTCTGCAGTAGAACAGTTTAATTGACATGAAAAGCCATACAAATTTCTATAAAATTCTGAGAATCTTCAACACTAAAATAATTCTTCTGCAAGTTCCAGATCTTCAAAAATTCTGAACTTATTCTGATAATATATTTGTCATCTCTAGAGTATACAGTAAAATTTGAAGATCAGTTTGACTTGAACAACATGAACAATAAATGATTAGGTGCTCTAGGTTAACTAAATTCCAGGTAATTCATCATAGAGGTACAAGTCCTATAAATTTGTGAGAAACCTTTTCCAACATATCCTTATCTCCAGTAATTCAAACCTGGTATTTGGATGACCAGAACTTTAGCATTTCTATTTATCAAGTGAACATAGTGTAAAATTATCAACGTAGTGATTACATGAGTATAATAAAAATATGCTTACTATTTCTCTTTACCAGCTTTTGAATCTTCTCGTCTGTATGTGCACCTCAATTGTGCAGAATTCTTTCCTTCATCCCTTCCATTTGGCTACTAGGACATCATAAATCCAAATCATCATCCTTATACTCTTGTAATCACAAGGATGATTCTCCCTCATCATCTAATCTAGTAAAATGAAGATTATTAATCCTCTTTGAGCAGCAACAACAACTTTGTTTAATTCCTGTTAATGCAACAGAGGTTTTCTAGGTAGTAGTTGAATTCTCTTCTAAATTCATAAGACTGACTTCTATTGCTAAGTTGATAAGTTCAATAGTGTCGAAGTGTTTGATACGACACTTCCGCCGGACCCATTAAGAAGCAGCCCGCGGAGGTTCTTTTGTTGTTGGGGAACACAGAGATCAGGATCAAGATGACGACACCAGAGATTTACGTGGTTCGAGCCGCCAGAGCGTAACACCATACTTTACGGGATTTGTGTTGTTGTATTGTGCAAGTATGTTCGCTAGTCTGTTGGGATCAGGTCGAATCAGCCTGTATCCCCTTGTCCCCTGGGTACATGCGGTGCAGCCCTTTTATAGTTCTAAGGACTGACCATTACAAAGCTTGCCTGACCCGACATGTGGTCCTGGCGTATTTAATGGCCTAATACACTGTCTAAAGTATATTAAGCATAATAATAGTGTGATAACATGCTTTAATGACTGCGTTACCCCTAATAACAGAGCTCTTGATCGCGTGTCATTAATATAGCATTAACGACACGCAAATACATCTTGTAACTCCCGCTTTAATTACACTTGATGGCTCATGCTAAAGGAGATCTGCCAGTGTACGCGTTGATGAAGGTCCGAAGGCTCCACACGTGGAAGCTCTGGAGCTTTCCCTTACGGGAGGTTAGGTCTGGGGCTACTGTACACGTATCAGCACCGGAGCTCCTCTCTGCTGGGGGTTAGGTCCGGAGTCGTTGTACACGTGTTGACGCTGGAGCTTCCCTTTGTTGGGAGTTTAGCTCCGACTTTCCTTTACACGTGCTGACCCAGGAGCTACCCATACGATCGGAGCGGTCCGGTGCAATGTGACATGTGGGGCTTGAGGAGTCTTTGAACTCTGACAGGTAGAACTCCCTTGTACTCTTCGCGGTATTAAGGTGTACCCGGTACGTAGGGTACCAACAAATAGTGTGATGCATTTTCATATCGATAGATCACGTGACAATGAAGATGGATGAGGAGCAGCACTTGGAGGAGAAGGACTAGCGTGGGCCCCACTGCAAGAACAAGATTGCCCCAAGCAACACACAAGAGCAAAATTCACCCAAGCATCGTCAAAGACAAGGAAGAATGACGAGGAGCTTCACCAAGATGATCAAGCACTAACTTATTGACATTTACACTAGCCGCAACCTAAGGCAAGCACCGGTTTGCATTTAAGTTGTTAATATGTTTTCTTTTATAATCTATATTATGGTAATTGTGCATTAAGTTTAGGGATGTATGATACTCCACATGCATGACCCATGAGTCCCTGGAGTCTAGGTAGAATTGGACTTTATATGATTAGCGTTGCTATATTAAAGTTGAGGAATGAGATGGAATAAGATTAAGGAAAATATATTGAAGAAAGTGAGGAAAGAAACAGAGATGGGATGGTTAATCTGAGACCAGGCAGGTGGGTAAGAAGTGACAGATTGGAGATCTGTGTGCATAGGCCTGCCTGTGTGGATTAAGGACCGTACCGTGTGCGTCCCTACTGGACAAGTTTGAATTTGTACCAGATGCATACAAGATATATGGGACCCAGGAAACTGATGTAACATGTTAACTTGGGTGTTGAGGTGGCCAACATGGGCATCAAGGCTGATGTGGCCCAAGAGACCCACCGTCCTAGACACCACGCACGTCATGAGGAGAGCAGAGGCCACTGCGGCATAGATAGATCGTCATGTGAGTCTTGCTTCAGGGACGGTAGGACCGATTCAATGCTTGGGTGTCTTGTGAAAGGTTATTGTGTACAACGTTATTGGGAGAGGTCGTACACCTCTTCTAGACGGGTGTACATGACGTGCAAGTCGAGTGTATCTTGATTCGAGTCACTGTCGCTCGCGGAAGGGAGCTCGCAGAAGGTCCCTTCAGAGTGATCAAAGTATCTCGCCCCGAATGCGTTTGCTTGGCAACAGAGGATGGGACTTCGCTTCCCAATCCATGGAACATCGAGCACCTCCATAAGTTTTATACTTAGTGTCGTGGAGGTGAGTCTGTAATTGCACTTAATGTAAGTTATAGAGTCTATACACAGAGTCAGGTAGGTCCTAAAGGAGAACATCCGGACCCCTTTGGGAGGGTCTGGGCAGTTCAGGCCCACCTAACTTAGTCCATGTACTGAAAGTGTGGCTTACCTACCCTGGGTTAGAACAAGATGAATAGCACACTTGGCCTGGTTCCGTACCCTAAGTGTGTCCTTGTCTCCCCTGTAATTGGAATCTATAATAAAAGACATTGTTGTGTGGTGACAGACTCCACGTGCATCAATTTTTGTACAGGCTCGCTTTCTTTTATGATTCTTTCCATCTTGTCTATAACGAAGTTGTGCGATTCTTTTTGATATTTAGTACGAGTTATTCTTATGATATACAAGTTATATTGATATTCTTCTTTGGATCTTAGCATTGCAGGATGGTCTACTCGATTGAACGCCAAAGCCAATGATAGGTCTGGAGTGTGCTATCGACTTAGACTGGTCCAGGCACCCTAAGTATGCTGCTCTACCTAAATTCTGGTAGACCTCAGTAGGACGGGTCCAGAAGGCATTCGGATCTAAAGAGATTACATCAATTTTCTTTTTATCATGTTGAATTCCGTTGGATGTAAAGTTCAAATGAGAACAGTAAGTCGCAAACAAGTTATAGACGAACCGACAAATTATACTATTTTTCATGTTTTTGATGCGCGGGAAAGATGGAAAACTCATGGCGATGGTGGATGATGCCGAAGCTTCCAACCTCCGACAACCCCCAGGGGGCCCACCGTCGACATTTTTTAAGTCGAAAGTGGGTGCCATCAGAGCTAACAAAGCTCCGATAACTCCCATGGGGGCCAGCCATCGATGTGAAGGATAAACGATGATCAAAATGAAGATGGTGGAGAAATCATCCAAAGGGTATCTGCCGTTGATGTATTATACGTTGACAAGTGGACACTGTCGAAGCTAGGAAGGTTCAACGATCCCAGGGGCCCCGCCATTGACACTCTTCGTGTTGACAGTGGGCGCAGTCGAACCTACCAAGCTCCGACAACCCGCAGGAGGCCGCCGTCGACGCTTTATGCGTCAGTAGTGGGTGCCGTCAGACCTACCAAGCTCTGACAACTCCTAGGGGGCCCGCCGTCGGCGCAACAAAAGGTCCCTAGAGAAGTCGGAGGTAAACTTCGGAACTCGGAGCTATTGTTTTGGTTACGAGAGCAAAGTGAAGTCGTCAAAATATTGTCAAATCCTTTTGGTAAATGTTCGCAATCAAATTGTGTACATCTACCAGGGGGCCAACAAGATAAAGTACAATGCATTGAAGACAAATACAAAATGGAATTCATTCATTTAAAAAAGATTGAATTTCATTCATTCGAGGATTGGATTACAAACTTGGAGAAGTACAAGTGGAGGCAGAAGAAAAAGGTCCTAGGTCCTATGGAAGAACGAGGCAACTTTCTCGGCAACTTCTTGAATGCTGGCCCTGGCAGCATTCTCCACTTCAACGACGGGTCCTTCAACGACTGGATCTAGAGACAGTTGGTGATCCCGTCTTTTGAAACACGCCAGTACGTATTCGACAATGTTTTTGGGCATGGATTTTCCTTCCGTCTCTAGCTGGTCGATGATGACGTCACCCATCGCATCCAACTTGTAACCGGCAGAGCTAAGCACCACAAATGCCTGGTCCAGCTCCGGCTCTGGCTTATCCGGACGTACCGAACTAAAGCCAAGCGGTACCAAAGCTTCATTGGCTTGCCCAAAGAAATCCAATACTCGCTGGGTTTCTGTTGCACTCGAGCTCCTCTAGTGACCTTCTGGCGGCCGCTAGCTCCGAACCTTCCCGGGTGATGCGCTCGACCTCTTTGGCATGCTACTGAATGCTTTCAGCCACTTGTTTTTCGCAGTCAGCAAGCTCCGACTCCCGGAGTTGGATCCTTCTCTCTGCCTCTTACTCTCTCCTCCCTAGTGGCGACATCAGCTTCTCTCTTAGAGAGCTCCTGTCCCATCCTCCAGTTCTTCTCCTCCTCCTACTTGAACCGCTGATCAAGCTTCTTTGTGCGGTCAGCCAAGCTTTGTTCTCCAGAGACAGTCTTTGGGCGAGCTCCTCCTACCTCTTCATAATATCCTTCTGCTTCTCCAGGAGTTTCTCCTCTCTTTCATCAAGATCCTCTCAATGCTTCAAGAGAATCTCATTCAGTTTGTTGAGGTTGTCCTGACAATCGTCAATAGCCTTACTGCTCTTCCTAACATGTTCTAGAACCTCTTGAGACTTCGCGTCAAGGACCCAGATAGAAGCCTCCCGCTCATCCAGCAGCTTTCCCCAGTATATCAACCGGGCCTTCTCCTTCTCGATCCACTCCCGCTAATCCGCAATCCTTGATTGCGTCAGTTTGGTCTCGAAATGAAGTCTGTTGCGGCAACGCCTCAAGGTGTGGCTCTCTTCTTAATGGACCTTACTGTCGTGGTCGAAGGCGAGCTGAACTTTTCGAAGAATGGAGCAAGCGTTTTTAATAGACAACGCCAAAGGAATTGGCTTCGGACCTTCTGGGATCTCCTCCGCAGGATCCAAGGGGTCTTCTAACGCAAAAATTGGGTCTCGGCAAAAACTCTCTCGGCGTCCTCATCGGTGGGAAGGCGCGGGAGGTGGGGGTATCCTCGAGGGTTGGGAGCGCTTCTAGGTGGTCTGATCTCTGGTCCCTTCCGGTGAAGCGGCATCGTCGGTGTGCTTTCTACGCCTTCTGGTTTGCTTTCGTCGACGGCCGTGGTGATTGAAGAAATTTTCAATAAGGGGGAGGGACCTGTGCATTTTGAGGCTGGATCGGAGAATCGTGGATCAATGAATTCGATGGATGACAAGGGGAAATTTGGAAAAGCAGAAGATATGAAAGAATGTCAATTTTTCACATCTTTGGAAGCTGAGTCTCCGCAGTTGCAAGGGCATTCTGGAGACTTCTCCTCGTCCTGTACTGATGCAGATAAGTGCAAGGAAAAACTAGGGTTCCTTCATTCCCCTTCCACTGCGCCGCAGATCATTCACACTCAGACTCAACGGAGGTGGTTCGGTCACTTTTGGGGGAGAGAGAGAACATATGTGCAAGTGGTGAGATCGCGTCCTGCACCTATCATCATGGTTTCCAGTGAGGAGGGAAGAAGTGGTTCCAAGAAGATCGAGGGGGGGGGGGAGATGGAGAAGCAAAGATGTGGAGGCGAGGAGAGTTTGGAGGTCATGAAGAACAACCATCTAGGAGGGAAGTATGGGGGGATGATGCTGCGCCGAAGGGGGAGGTGGATCAGTTTTGTGATGGCAGTGGTTCCGACAACTTTGGGGGGTGGCGGGGAAGATGTTATTTCGGCTATGGTGGTGGCGGTGGATGGCGTGGCCCGCGTGGTTTCCAATACAGAGGCAGGTGGTCGAGAGGAAGAGGACGGGGCGACTTCAACCAGGGACCTTGGACTGGAAATTCATGGCACAGAGATCAAGCGTGGGCTCGTTGGCAGGATCCTAAGAAATATGCCAGCAAGGAGGCCCAATCTGATGGAGAGATTCATGTTTCTGCAGCAAGCGGGAGTCAGGAGACGAGCAAAGCAAAATGATCTGCTGACAACTTCAATGGCAAAGCTGTGATGCAATCAGCACCAGTGAAGATCAAGGACAGTGACCTGCAGAAGAACAAGAGGCCTGTACCTGTGGATAACTCTTCTATGAAAGATGATATCAATCCTTCTATTGATCATGAGGTTGTCTGCTAAAATTATGGTAGTGCTGAACATAAAATTGCATGCTGTCCTGATGCTAAATATTGTGCTAGTTGCGGGAAAGTGGGACATGAAGCGATTTATTGTTATACTAAGCTGTATAGGGACTACATTGCTCCTTTATGCGCCACTCAAGTAGAGGGACAAAGTTTCTTCTATATTCCAGACATTCCTTTTGAGGTGAAGCAGAACAAGATGGATGTTATTGCTCTGATAACAGTGAAAAGTGGATTTGCAACATCTGCTCAATTTTTTTTTTGATCAAGATAACAGCAGGGGAAACCCATCTGTATTAATATAAATTAAATAGCAGGTATGTTTACAACAGTATATATACAAATGTGGTCTCTTCATGAGGGAGGAAGAGACACTAAATAGAAATTACAAATTTGAACACCAATTTAATAAGGCCTCTCTGCAATTGGCCTTGAATCTACAGCTTTGCTTTATCAGTGTTGCTTGAAAATTTTGTTTCCAAGAGAGAATTGTGGGGGTCTCCCCTCTGAAGATCCTGTCGTTTCTTCTAAGCCATAATTCCCATGCTGCAATAGAGAACACTTCCATGAACCCACCTCTTGTCCAATGAGTCCGCGCCGATTGTATGGTCTCAAAGAAGGGCAGATTGTGATTCCAGTTAATTCCGATAAGGCTCCAGCAAGCCTAACTGAAAGGGCATTGAAAAAATAGGTGATATGTATACTCCTCCACCCCCAGTTGACAAAGTACACAGGAGAAGTCATCACCATCAATTTTAAAATTCTTCCTCCTTAATAAGTTTTTGGTGTTCAGGCGATCCATAAACAGTAGCCATGTGAACATTCTCAGCTTCTTGGTGATTTTCGACCGCCAAATCCAAAGAATTGGATGGGGGGTGTTAATTGACTGTAAAATGAATGGTATAACCGAGCTGGGCAGAAGCTAATTGATCTTACTGATTGGGACCAACTATCCTTGATGATTTTTGGGCTTCTTCGGGAGAGGATGAGATTATTGAGTTCATCTAGTTCCAGTAAGGCCTGTTGTGTCATAGGAGAATGGAAATGAGCTGATATGGACTCCATATTCAAGAAGTCAGCAATCGTAGAGTCCTGATTTTTAGCAAAGGAGAACAGACAACTGAATTTGTGTGAGAGGATACCCTGCTCATCCCAACTGTCTTTCCAAAGTAAGACAGAGTTCCCCGTGCAATTCTAACTATCATATTTTTCATGAATATGTTCCAGTAAGACAGGACATATTTCCACCAGAAGGATCCTTTAGCAAGTGAATGTGGGGGTTGACTGCCTCTACAGTAAACATTCCAAATTAAGTCGACCCATGGGATATCCATTTTGTTATAAGCCTTGAAAGGAACTTTTGCAGAAGTGCTGAACTGAGTCTGTTGAAGCATAGAATACCTAGTCCTCCCTTATTGATGGGGGTGGTGACTCTATCACAGGCCATTAACGGTTGACCTGTTCCAGCCACATCGGAACCTCTCCAAAGGAAAGATCTTCTGATTTGGTCAAGTCTGTATATCACAGTGGGCCTTATTTTTAATGTACACATGGTGTAAATCGGAGTTGCAGAGATGACTGTGTTGGCTAAGGTGCACCTCCCTGCCATAGATGGCCAGGATGCACAGGCCGAGGTCTTTCTTTCAATGGATGCGAGCAACGGATCAAAATCTTGAACCTTAGGCCTCGTGGAGCTCATGGGAATACCAGTGTGTGCGTAAGGATGTTAGCTTCCTCCTCATGTACATTGATAGGGACCAGGAAGGACTTATTATAATTAACCTTCAGCCCCGATGCTTCTCCAAATGTGTGAAGTAGGGATTTGATGAAGAATTGCTCTCTCTGAGAAGCATGCATGATGACGAGGGTATCGTCCACATATTGGATGCATGGAAAATCCATTGAGCCTGTGCCAGAGATTGGCAAAGTCAGAAGACCTAACATAGAAGCCCAATTACACATATGCTGTAACATCTCTGAAGCTAAGACAAATAATAGAGGGGAAAGCGGGTCCCCTTGTCGAACACCCTGTCTGCAATGAAAAGGTTTACCGGGGGAGCCATTGAGGAGCACTGGAGAGGTGGCCGAGGATAGTAAATTTGGGAACTAATGTATCCATTTTTCAGGGAGATGTAGGTTCTGCATAGTAAGGATAATGGCTGCATGTTCCATCATATCAAAAGCTTTCTCAAAATCAAGCTTAAGGATAATTAGTTTTTGCTTTGACTTGCTGCATAGATGAATGTACTCATACGACCAAGCAAGACAATCCTGAATGGTTCTGTATCAGATGAAACCATATGGATTCCGATGGATAAGCTGTATTATACAACTTTGAAGTCGGTTGGACATCATCTTGGTTATTATTTTGACCACGGTATTGAGTAGTGATATGGGTCGGTAGTTTTTTAGGGTAGAAGCGGAGGGTACCTTCAGGACTAAGGTGATGAGAGAGCCATTGATCGGACCCAAACTTGTGCGTTCATGATAAAAATCATCACAAATTTCCAATACATCGTTCTTGATAATAGGCCAGCAGTGTTTATAGAATTTGGAGCTGAAGCCATCTGGTCCTGGTACTTTATCGCTGGCAATTTCTTTCAGTGTTTCCTCAATTTCCGAGCAAGAGAAGGGTTCAACGAGATGGGATAGGTTCATGTTTGAAGATAAAAGCTCGGAGAGGGCTGGCCACATGCTAACTGAGGTAGAGGAGCCCAATCTTGTTTTGAAACTTTCCCAAATATATGCCTCTTTTTGTCCATGTTCCGTTAACTCTCTTCCTTCTTCTGTTGTGATCGTGGAGATGAAGTTTTTTCGGTATCTTTCTGTGGCCGCTGCATGAAAGAATTTGGTTACCTCATCTCTCATTTTTGTCCAGCGAACAATATATCTCTGTTTCTAGTAGTCATTCTGTTCTAGAAGCAAATCGGCGACATGGTTTTTAACCATTGCTCTTAATATTCTCTCAAGAGGAAAGAGGAGTCGTCCTTCTTCTATTTTGTCGAGCACCATTAACACCTGGTTAGAATAGTTGATCATATGAGTCCATCTGTTCTTACCTCTGCTCCATTTCCTTAAAACATTACGAAGAGCTTTGAGCTTAGCATTGAGTCTCTTCGTGTTGTATTGAGCACGGTAATTTTGCTGCCAGATTGATTTGACGACATCTAGGAAGTCCTCATGGCGTATCCAATGATTTTCAAAATGGAAAATCTCTACTTTTGGAATGTGAGTACCAATTTGAGCAACACAAGGAGTATGATCTGAGGTGGTTCTGGCAAGTGGCAATAACAAAGTATTGGGAAAGGTGATTGTCCATTGCAGCGAGGTGAAACACAAATCTAGTTGCTCTAGTAGCGGATTCACTTGCATATTACTCCATGTAAATTGTCTGCCTTTAAACGGGATTTCAACCAGACCCTGAGAATTGATCCAGTTGTTGAAAAACTGCATATCTGAAGAGTTTGCCCCCATCCTATTTCTGTTATCATGACTTATATAAAAATTAAAATCCCCAATGATCATCCATAACTCGTCTTCAGGGATTATAAGTTGTTGAAGCCAGGACATGAAGTCCAATCTAGCATGACCGGTGCAAGGACCATAAGCTGTGGTTATATTCCACCTGGTTCCATCAAGGTTAGAAATAAAATCAACGATAATAGCAAATTGAAGGGTGTTAATGATTGTGCCTTGGAGCTGACTGGCATTCCAGCCCATTAAGATTCCCCCAGAGGATCCCAATGAAGGGGAAAATGCAAATTTACTGAACCTTTTTGGGGATATTTTCTTTAACAAAGGGGTGCCAATGACTTCCTTCTTAGTTTCTTGCAAGAAGAAGATATGGCAAGAGCTTTCCTCCAACTTTGCTCTTATTGCCTGCTGTTTAGTTGGATGATTTAACCCACGGATGTTCCAATTCAACACATTGCATTGTCTGTTACGGATCGGCATGATTAAACTTTTAAAATAAAGATAAGCAAAATGCTAGAGACATCACGTAAAAATCATGGTAGATGGTTACAAACCATTTCAGAGTCATAAATGACAAAGAGTTAAAGTTTGCAAAATAACAGCTAGAGATGACAAACTCAGAAAACAGACAGGATGGCTGAAGGGAGACAAAAGCATCCATCCAGGTGTGGCAAAATCATCCAACCCCCCTCAACAGTAGAGTTTGGGCTCCGTGGATCTTCCAGTCCTTTGATCATCTTCATTGGGAATGATCTACTGATCGGAGGGAGCTCTGTCTCTCCCGCAAGTTACCTCCTCCAGCAGCAACTCACGGTGTACCACCACAGGCGGAACACCACATGCTTCCGCTACTTCAACCAAGGAGCTAGCAGGGATCTCTGGGTATGGCTCCGAGCGCTTCTCTAACTCCCCCATTGAAGGGAACTCGATCGGACCCTGAAAGAGTGAGGTGGAGGAGGATGGAGGATACTCAAGTGCTACTGGCTCAACAAAATGTACTGTCTTTTTTGTGTGGCGAGACAGTAGGCGACTGCATCCTTTCAAGATCTGATTATGGCCAGACCACTTGCTTTTGATACGTGGACTGCGATGATAGGCCTCTAGAGAGATAGACTGTTGCACTGAAGCAGTGATCTTGGATTTCTTGGCGCGACGGGAGTAAACCCGGCCATAGCATTTGCTTGGACTCAGGCGTGGAAGCTGCAGAGACTATTTCCCAGGTGAGCGGGGCTTATCTCTCTCTTGTTGTTCATGTTCCTCCAGAGTGAACTTGACCCGGAGCTTGTTGCCTTGCAAGCTTTCTGCACCCTCTGTGTTATCAAAGACAACTGACATGGTAGAGTTTTGGTTCTGCACGATCGGGGTGGAGTTCCACCAGGCCTCAGTCCACTGGGGGAAAGCAACTGCAAGAAGTTTCCTAAACGCTATTGAATCAAAGGGAGGGATCCAGTCAGGCTATTGGGTGACGTCTTCAGGAATAATGAAGTTGAGAGGGCTGGTCTGAGTGGTGTACTCTCTTATAAACACAAAATCTGAGACTGTGGTGGGCCATAAGAGTTGTTTTATTTTTCAAGGAGAAGGATCTGGTTCTGTGGAGCTGGATGTGGCTGCTGATGCTGATTGTCCTTAGGGTTTGGCCATGGAGCCCATCCCAATTTGAGGTTAAGTTGCTGCTACTGAGCTGCTGCTGCTTCCCAGACTGGATCACCGTCCTGCTCATTAGGAGCCCAAGGGTCCCAATACTTATCGTCTTCATTGTCTTCCTGTCCTGGCAGCGGGTGTGGGTTGCCATTGTTGGGGACATCCTCCTCCATATTGGCCACCGCACCTGGGTGATGATAGTTCAGAACTATCACTGGGCAAGACCATGAGACTGCCCTCCCATCCCTGGAGCCATGTCTGAAGACCAGACTGCATGGGACCATAGCTGCTCCATGATGAAGGCATTTGATCATGATGTAACCTCTAGCCGCTGGGTTAGTGTGCCAGTAAATGAGCTTGCCGAAGGAGGAGATTGCTAGATCAATGTTCTCCATTGACTGGTAGTCCAGAGGGAAGTCAAGGATCATTATCCAGCCTATCGCAGAGAAGTCTCTCTCTCGGCGATTGCGACCAAAATCATGCTTCACAAAGCGCACATGAATGTTTGCTATGGCCACAGGGCTATTGAGAAGAAGGATATCTCGCTGGAGGCTACAGTCCAAACCAATGAGAGCAATGTCGAGAGAGGTGAGCCCTGTAGAACATACCGTGAGATGGAGCACTTCTTCTAGATGCTGAACAATGTGCTGGATGAAGCCTGCATAAGGATTTTCATCTAGAATGTGGTCAAGGTCTTCAGCAATGACGAATTGCTCGTGGTTGGCCACCGGTTCCCCTGGGAGATGGACCACTGCTTTGGACACTCGGTCTTCTCCACCATCTACAATGTCGAAAGCATCGTCGGGGATGAACCTCGCGGGATCGAATAGAAAGTTGGCCATGGGGATGACACCGAAATTGCCAGGGGGAACGATGGCAGTGGAAGAGTGAACAGTGAGGGGTGCACTCGGAGAAGTGCATGAGAGAGGGGAGGGGGCACATATAATAATCTGGCTTGTTTTTCTCGGGGGAACCAAAAACCCACTCCCCGACTCCTGAGCTTCCTCTGGCTCGACCCATTTGGAAACAACTAGGTACGGAGGCCCAACAGGAGCTACTGGTCCTTTGAACTTCCAAACACGACGCTTTGTCTTCCTGGATTTCCTGTAGCCGGCTTTCTCTTTATGGTCGTATCTAAAGCAAAATCTGCATCGCACAGAGGATTTGCACTCCCTAATGAAATGAAGAGGGCTTAGGCACCTATAGCAGCATTGAGAACCCATTTTTCTTGGCGATGCCAGCAGATTATTGAATGCAAACGATTTGCTTGGATACTTAGTTGCTCTTCCAACAACCTGCTTCTTGGGAACCCACACCGATTTATACCCACCTGTCTGTAGAGATTTAAACTCGTCAATTTGACTCCCCCCCCCCCCCCCAGCTGAGGAAGGCTTTGAATCCAGAGGGTTTTGTTGACCCCGGGGCTGCTCTGTCAAATCCACTCCACTTTACGCTGCAAGAGATTTGGCTGCCGGTTGATTGGTCCAATTTGAAGTTTGAATTGAATGTGTCGAGGGCTCCTATTCCCACTCTTGGGGATAAACGTTGAACATAGGAAAGGTGGAATTCCAGGAGTTTTTGATGGTCGAAAAGACCTTGGATACCTTGATCAGCTGAGAATTCTCCCTGGGCGTAAGCTTAGTTGGAGAAGAACTCTTCAACAACGGACTGCGATGCTTCTTGTAGGGCAAATGATTCCTTTCTTTTGAACGTTTATCTTTCTGGTAGGAGACTACAATCCAAGAGTTATCTTCTTCCTTATCCCAACATGATTTCTCCTTACGCCAATCTGGACCTCCATCTCTCCATAAGTGAAAGGAAATATCAAAATGATCCGTAAAAGCTCTTTTGAGGGAGTAAACCAGCATGCCAACTGTCTTGGATGAAACCGAAAAGAGGAAGTGACGATCACATTCATAACGGACATGGAATCCAAAAGGGGAGCCACCCAAAACCGAATGAAGAACCCAACCCACAGAATCTTCTGTGAGTCTGAAGGAAAAGTGATGGAAAACCACAAGAAGAAAGAATTAACCGGCGGGAGAGCTCGAAGGGTGATTTATTGGTAAATGGAATCTGGCTAGAGCTTGGGCTTCAAACGCACAACCCGCTCCAAAGTTCCAGCTTGGGAGGGAGGGCGACACCTCATAATTTTGCTCCATCTGACAATGTCAGGAGTCTCGAGTCACCATGGTGGCAGCCGTCCTTGAGAGCAAGGATGAAGGTCACCTTCAGGTCCGAAGAGCTTGACAACCACAGGAGGAGACTGTCCTCCAGGAGCACTGGGGGGGTGGGGGGGGGGGCTGAAAGCGTGAACGTGGGCACCGGGGCCGGAGCGGCCGTCGGCAGAGGGCCGTGGGCGTGGACGCCGGGGCCGGAGTGGCCACCGGCGGTGGGATAGAGAGGGTCTCTTCACTCTTTAGTGTTTGCTAAACGTTCCCGTTGACTTTTGAACTGCCAGCGACCCTGCGGCTCTTTGTTATATCTGCTCAAATTGAAGAGGAATTTAGAAACTTAGCATCAACCAGCTCTTGGGAATGGAAAGCCAATCAAATTGATGATTCCCACTTCACTATGAAATATCCTGATGCTAAGAGGATTGAGGATTGGGGATTATTCAACATTGGTTTGAGTTCTACAAATGCTCAAATTAGAATTCAAGCATGGACACCATCTGTGAAGCTGAAAGGAAAGCTTCAGGAAGGATGGTTCAGGGTGCGCGGTATTACATATGATAAGAGAAATAAGAAAACCATTGCATATGTTGGTTCTCTAGTTGGGATGACCATGGTCATTGATGATGAAAATATGGAAACATGTGAGTATGTGAGAGTCAAGATTGCATGCAAGGACCTCTCTAGAGTCCCAAAAAGTGCTGAAGGTGCAATCCCACCTAATTATTATGATTTCTGGTATTAAAGAGAGGTGATGGAGGAGGAAAAAGCGAAGGAGGATAATATCAAGGTAAAAGCAAATGAACAAAATCCTCCCATGCTGCAGCCTCAAAAAAAATCCAAGACTCTATTAAGAATATCACATCTGAAAAGGAGGATCTCAAAAGCAAGAAAAAGGATGACAACAATAGTGTTGATGAAAACAAACAGCATGCTGTTTTGTGTCCAGAGGAAGGTGGAAGGAGTATAAAAGATTTTATGCTGAAAAGGAAGATAGATGTGGCAAACATTGCTTATACTGAGTGGAATGCTGAAGAAGATGACCTCCTTGGAGAGGAAGAAAGGGAAATGGCAATGAAGATCATTCCTTACTACCAAGAGAAACCAACAAAGATGATGAGATGTCATTTCTCTGAGTGGAGGCATCCAGTCTTGATCAACAAGAATGATGCACACATACATGCAAAAACAAGTATGTCTTGGATGATAAATGAAGATCAAATGTTTTATATCACAAGGCAGAGTGAAAGAGTGCAGGAAAAGGTATTTGAGGAGATGCAAATGAAACAAGACCAAGGTGGGACCTGTAAATCAAAGGAAGGCATGACAGAATCCCAACTCCTTTACTGTATTTTCATATGATCGCATTGTTAAACTTGCTGCGAATATGGGGGTCAAGATTACTGAAAATGATTATGATGATGTGGAGATTATGATTGACCTAGAAAGAGCTAGGGTAAATTTAAATGAATCCAATAAAAAGAATAAAAAAGAACAAATCAAAGTTGTGGATAAAAAAATGTTCATTGATAAGGAACCTTTTTTACTGGAATGGGATAAATCTGAAGTAGAAAATTGTTGTCAATATCAAATGTGTATGAAGAAAAGTAAAAGAAGCACACCTGTAAATGGGGACATACACTCCAAGAAGAAGTAAAAGGAGTGCTCCTTCTGTTTATAGGAAGAAAGGAAATCAGAGTAAATCTAATCCCAAAAAGGAAAAAAAGAAATAGTTTTAAATGGATGGTTTATTCTAGAATTGTAGAGGGATAAGGAGAAAAGGAAAAATGATTTACATCAAAGATCTCATGAAAGAAAATGATTTTGATGTAATTTGCTTGCAGGAAACTAAATTACAAGAATTAAATAATAGTTTTTCTAGATGTATTGATAGTCAAAATAAGTATGTGTGGAAGGACATTCCAGCTATTGGAAGGTCTGGAGGAATTCTAACTGGGTTAAAGGTTGATAGATTTGATGTTATTCAGTGGAAACTTGGTGACTTTATTCTGTTGTCCAAGATTTGGGATAAGAAAATTGGTAAATCTTGGTCAATAGGAAATGTGTATGGGGCACCTCATGAGCCATTGAAGGAGAGTTTTTTAAATGAGTTGGCTGCCTTCTACGATCAAACGGATGCTCCATACATAATAGGAGGTGATTTTAATATCATTAGGAATGCTGCTGACAAAAATAAGTTTTCATTCCTAACAGGTTCTCTAATCTCTTTAATTCAATTATTGATGTGTATGAGTTAAGAGAGATTGCTATGGCCGGGGGTCATTTTACCTGGTCTAATAACCAGGAAGACCCTGTATTAGAAAAATTAGATAGAATTCTCATGTATAATGAGTGGGAAAACATGTTTCCCACGATAGTGCTGTATAAAAAGCCTAGAGAATTCTTAGACCATAATCCTTTACTCCTTCATTATGATAATAGTGAGAGATCTAAGTGTTGTTCTTTCCACTTTGAACTCTTCTAGTTAAAGAACCCTGATTTTCTAAAGATTATTAGAAGGATTTGGGGTGAGAGGACTAAGGACAAATATGCTATGAGTAGAGTTCTCTTTAAACTAAAGAAGATTAAAACAATATCTAAAAGTTTGGAACTTCAGTGAAGCTGGAAAGAGAAAAAAAGATAAAAATATCGCCCTCAAAAGGCTAGCCGAAATTGAGGAGAAAGAAGAATCAAATATTCTTGATAATTCAGAAGCTTATGAGAAGTACCAGATTCAAGCAATGATTCTTGAATACTACAAAATTGAGGAACTGTATTTGTTTAGAAGAAGTCATAAAGCCTGGTTACTAAAAGGAGACTTAAATACTGGGTTCTATCATCGAATAGCTAATGGAAAAAAACGGAAAAACACAGTTTTTTGTCTTAAATACAATAACAACATTATTCAGGGGACCTCAAATCTCTTTGACCATGCTACCAATTTTTATAAAGAACTGTTTGGTAAGTCTAAAGGTAATGCTTTTAATTTTTGTGATGACCTCTGGGATACCAGTGATAAAGTATATTTGGAGAAAAACCTTGCTCTTTCTGCTAAATTCAGTGAACAAGAGATTAAAATAGCTTCATTTAATATGGAGAAAAATAAAGCTCCTGGTCCAGATTCAATTCCAATTGAGTTTTATCAAGCAACGTGGGGTATAATTAAGGATGACATCCTACAGTTGTTTGAGGACTTCTATAATAGAACTATTCCTCTGTATAGGATCAATTTTGGCATAATCACCCTTTTGCCCAAAATAAAAGATGTTGATCAAATAAAACAATATAGACCAATATGTCTTTTGAACTGCTTGTATAAATGGTTCACAAAAGTCCTAACTTCAAGGCTGGAACCTGTAGCGGATAGGTTAATTCATTCTGCTCAGTCCGCCTTTATCCCTAACAGAAATATAATGAATGGGATTTTAGCTTTACATGAGATTCTGCATGAGACAAAAAGAAATAAAAATGAATCTGGTATCATTTTAAAACTGGACTGAAAAATCTTATGATAAAGTGATTTGGGACTTTTTGAATAAATGTCTAGATACTAGAGGTTTTATTTCTAAATGGTGTCATTGGATTAAGTCAATTCTGCAAAGTGGGACTTTGAGTGTGAAATTAAATGATCATTTAGGCACTCATTTTCAGAGTTACAAAGGCGTTAGGCAGGGGGACCCTTTATCCCCACCACTGTTTAATTTTGTTGCTGATTGCCTTACTAAAATGGTGTATAAGGCCCAACATAATGGGTTGATCTCTGGCTTAGCATAAAATCTTATTGGGGAAGGGGTGTCGATCATGCAATATGCAGACGACACTATTATTTGCCTAAGGGACAATGTCGAACAAACGTATAATATGAAATTGTTGTTAGCTATATATGAACAGATATCTGGCTTAAGAATAAACTATAATAAAAGTGAAGTAATTGCACTAGACGGAAGTAGTGAAACAACTTTGAAATTTTCCAAGATTTATAACTGTCAGATTGGATCTTTACCAATTAATTATCAGGGAGTTCCAGTATCCCCATCTAAAATACATGTTGCTGATTGGCACAATTTAGAAAATAAGATGGCTAAGAAGATAGAAATTTGGAAGGGGAGTCATTTATCCATGGCTGGTGGGACTGTTTTGTTAAACTCTAGTTTATCAAACTCTCCAATTTATCATATGTCAATGTTTTTGATTCCCAAGACTGTTATTGAAAGGATGGACATGTTAAGGAGGAGATTCTTTTGGCAGGGTGATAGTAAAACTAAGAAATACCACCTGCTAAAATGGGCAAAAATCTATAAAAACAAAGATAAGGGTGGCTTAGGCATTAAAGACTTAAGAAAAATGCATATTAGCCTTTTATCAAAATGGTGGTGGAAATTAGAACATGAGAAGGGCCTTTGGCAGGATATTGTAAACGCAAAATATATTAAGGACAGACCCATTGGTGGGATTAGGAAAAAATATTCTGATTCTCCCATGTGGGCTGATCTCATTAAGATTAGACACATTTACATATGTGGCAGGAGGTTTGTGTTAGGAAATGGAAAAAGTATCAGGTTCTGGTATGACACTTGGTTAGGTAATAAACCCCTTTTCATTTCATATAATCTTTTGTTTGTGTATGCTGCTGACAAAGATATAACTGTTTCACAATGTGCTAATCAAAATTGGTGTATTCGTTTTAATCCTTATCTGCTTGTTGTGCTCCATGATATTTGGTACTCCTTAGCTGAGATTCTGAATGCACATGTCTTTAGAGCATGTGAAGATGAGGTAAAGTGGCTTTACTCCAAGAATGGTTGTTTCTCTGTTATGTCCCTGTACCAAAAACTAACATCTAATGCAGTGGGGAATAGTAATAGGCGAATCTGGAAAGCTAAAATACCACAAAAGATCAAAACTTTTTTATGGTTAGTACAAAACCAAGCTATTCCAACCAAAGATATCATGAAGAGAAGGAAATGGTCAGGTGATAGAACTTGTCGTTTTTGTAATGAGGAAGAAACAATTGATCACTTGTTCTTTTCCTGTAACTATATGAAAGTGGTTTGGGGGATTTTGGCTAGATGCATGGGATACAGAAGTAGACCAAGAAATTTTTCTCAGCATTGGACATGGATTAGTGAGGTTCTTCCTGGGGGTGTGAGTGTTTATCCCCTAGGCGTTGCAGCTATTTGCTGGGCTTCATGGAAGCTCAGAAATAGAGTGTGCTTCGAGGGTAAATGTATAAAACATCCTTGTGATATTTTATTATTTGCATGATCTCAGATTTTCTATTGGGCAGGTTTCTACTCGTAGGAGATTCAGGAATTCATCAAGGCCAGCACGGAGAGAATTGTGCAAGAAACTTTGATGATGATGCAGAAACAGGGAAGAATTGTGATGCTACCGGCTCCAGGCCAGGGATCAGGGCAAGTTTGATGAAAGCTAAAAAGACCATGGATGTGCCCTACACTGTCTAGGTAGAAGGCGTTCCTGGAAGGTCGAGAGTTTGGAGTAATATCTTCATTTTGGTGCATGTTTGCACACAGACTTAGTTCATATTATCTCCGTCGCAGAAAACATGAACTGTTAGTTGATAACATTTGTAATCAGCCATGTATTCAGTAGCTCAAATACAGGTCAGAGCTAGGAATAGTGGACTGATAAAATCATATGTAATCGTGATCTTTGTTTTCGTAATAGAAATAGAGGTGGTGTTACCGTCTCAAAAAAAATGGGTCCCACAGCTCAAGCGTGGTCCCCTGCGGCTCTGCGGCTTTGGGGCCGCCTTACGGGAGCTTTTCAGCCTCTACCGACACCAAGGAGGGTCCCACTGAGGGAACTCCAACCTCCGGAGCTGACGACGAAGGTCCCCCTGCCAGATCTTCCACCGTCGGCTCTGCGGGTGGAGGGTCTGCCGCTGACTCTTCAAGGCGCTCTGGCTCTAACATTGATGCCTCTGGAGTAATTACCTCCGTGGAGAACACAGCAGCTTCGTCCGGAGCTCCCATCACCTCTGGCTCGGAGGCCGGAACTTCAACCATCTCCGGCTCGGGGGCCAGAGCTTCCACAACTTCCAGCATGGAACCCGAAACATCAAGCGCTTTTGGCTCAATTGTCGAATCTTCGACAACTTCCGGCACAGACGCCAGAGCTTCGGTTACCTCCTGCTCAAACGCTAGAGCTTCCATCATCTCCATCCCTTGCGTCGGAGCTTTAGCTGCCAGCTCTACTACAGCTGGCGCATCTTCACAAGCATCTCCCCCGTGGTCCGGTGCTACCACGGGAGCTTTTGGCATCAACTCTGGATCCAAGTATACGATAGCTGGTGCCAGCGCTGCCATGTCTTTTGCCACCACTTGGGGAGGCATAGGGATTGAAGTCGGAGCTTCCACCTGCACAGCCTCAGTTGCTGCGGCAGGAGCCGAAGTTTTGACCTCTTTTTTCGACACCCTAGAAACAAAAGATCGGGAAAATCCAAGACATGATAAAGGCAAGATTAGCACCTCGAGGTGAGATGACGATGCTTACCTTGGGATGCTACTGCCCCAGTCGCCGCATAATTTCTTCTTCTGAGGTCTGGAGTTGGAGCCCACCAAACCGGGTGAGGCAAAAACCTCAGAACTTAGTCGGGAGCTAGCCGCAGCAGATGGAGTCTCCTGAGCTGGGACCTCCCCCGGCTGAGAAGGACCACCAGACCTTGAGCCCGCAGCTGGCACCGGAGCCGGAGTCGATTTACTGGAGCTAGCGGCCCTCAAGGACGCCGACTCCCAAGAGGGCTTGACCGCCAAACTTCTGCTTGGCCGAGGAATAGGAGCTGCTAGAGACGGAGCTGACCTGAGGGAACTCCCATTAGCATGTCTCAGCTTCCTCTTTTGGCTGGAGGATTTGGCCGGTTCCTTGCCCTTGCCTTTGCCCTTGTTGGCATCATTGACCTTCTGCTTGGAGTAGCTTATCGGAGCCACCCTCTCTGAAGCTCCGAGAATGGCAACCCCTGTGGTCCTACGCCTCTCCACCAGACCGAGATCGTCTAGCTCTGGATATCCCTTCCGGAGCTCCCTCCTGACATCCGGAACCATATTCAGTGGGAGGAAGTCCGTCGGAGGTGTCAAGGAGTCGCAGGAGATAGCCCCGCATTGATGTTTCTGGAGGTGGATCTTCATAGCCCTGTCATCCAGATTGGTCCGGAAGCCAACTTCAATTCGGTTGTGGTCCATCTCATTGTTGAAATCCCAGGTGGGCCACTCCCTATTCATCAATGTAGCCCACCAGTTTGTCAGGAAGTTCCCGAAGACCATTTGAGGGGTCACTCCAGCATCAACACAGATCCTAGTCAGGATGGGATATTATGCTTCTGGTAGCTTCGGAGGTGCATTCCAGGCGTCGGTGTCAACATTGGGGAGGCATGTAGGCAGCTACAGCCTGTCTTGATGCTCCACCATGATAATCATCCAATCCTTCTTCCAGTTGTCCCACTTGCCGGAGGGGAAGGTCCTCAACTACTTGAGAGGACAGTTCTTGCGATCACGAAGTAATAGAATCCCAAGTACTCATCACTCTTCCCGGTGGTGTGGACCATGAAGAAGTTCCGTAATAGCTCAACGCACGGCGGCACACCCACGCACATCTCGCAGAAGTGGACGAAGGTCACCACTAGCAAGAAGGAGTGGGGGCCGAGGTGGTGAAGCTACAGACTATAGAAGTCCAGCAACACCAGCAGGAAGCTTGAAAATGGTGGAATGAGCCCCACCATGGCATATGCTGAAAAGTAGACGATCTCTCCGGGGCACTTCTTCTTGAAGGGAAGCATGCCAAAGCGGATGTCATTGTTGAAGGAGTCACTGGACCACCTCATGTAGGTCCGGACCCTTGACATATCTTCATTACTCTTGATCTTGCTGCGGGGAAGACCCAACTCCATCGCGACAAAGGGGAGAAAAGGGTGGAAGAGCTATGCAAAGGTTGGGAGGCTGAAAGCGCAAGTTGAAATGAAAGCGTAAAGAGTCCTCAAACTGTGCGGGCATTCCTTCTTAAGTAAGCCTCTGCAACGCTTTAATGGAAACCGCAATGAGATCAAGATCACATTTCAAAAAATCTACCCCGTCAATGACGAATGGGAATGGGTCCACTCTAGTGGAAAGGCTGAAGTTCTTACCCCAGGTGAACCGTTGTCATGATGGAAAGTTGGAAGCCCGAGGGCGGCGGACTGACAGGGCGCTCAGAACTGATACAATTTTCGTATTAGGAACTGGCGACCTTCAATTACGTGAGATCTACACGCCAGGATCTCACCCGCCGTATCAAGGAGCGCCATGAGGCGATGATTTAACTACAGACCGTCGTCTCAACAGCCCAAGACAAGACCTTTGAAGAACCAACGCGGGAATCGAAGATGGCTGCACCTTTGGTAGAATAATTTGACCCAAAGGATTTCTCCCAGAGGTGGGCCTGGGGGCCACTGTCGGTGCCCTACGTACTGGGTACCCCACAATATCACAAGAAACGCTAAGGAGTTCCACCCGTCCATGTTGAAGACCTCCGATGGCTGCACGTTTTACACAACAATGGACCCGCCTCCCTCGTTTGGGTAGCTCTGACACCGCCACATGTAACACAGGGCCGGACCTAACTCCCTTCATAGGGAAGCTCCGGTCTTGCCATGTACCTAGTGACCCCGGACCTAACCCCCAGTAGAGGGAAGCTCTGGTGCTGTCATGTGTATAGTGGCTCTAGACCTGCCTCCCCACGATGGGAAGCTCTGGAGCCACCACGTGTCGAACCTCTGAACCTGAGATAACAACGAGGAGACTGGCAGATATCCAACGGCATGGACATTCAAGGGGCTGTTAAAGCTACAGTTACAAGACCTGATTATGTGTCATTGATGCCATATTAATGACAAACAATCAGAGGACCCTTAACACTGGTAACGCCACCATTAAGGCGCATTATAACACTGTTTATTACACTTAATATTCACATATCGTTTATTAGGCAATTAACTACCGTCAGGGACACATGTCGGGCTAGGCTAATGACGTAACAATCAGTCCTTGGACTATAAAAGGGTTGCATCGCACGGTACAGGTACAACTAATCTCATATGCACACAAGCCACCACATACTCATACATCTACGAACACCCTGTGGAGTAGGGTATTACGCTCAGGAGGCTCGAGTCTCATAAAACTCTTTGTGTCTCCATCTCGTTCCTAATCTCCGTGCGCCAAAACCGAATACGAACCTCCGCGGACCACATTTTAGTAGTACCGGGGGAAGTGTCCTAGTCCAAGCTTCGACAGGCATAGACTCTACAGTTCGACCTTGCCTACATCAAATAGCTGAATTTAGATAACTCGGAAGAAGACTCCTATAACTAGGAATCAGATGAAGTAGTGCAGTAGACTGTTACCAATTAACCACACTATCAAGAAACTGTATGGGAAGATGAAGGATACTTCCACACAGGCACTTGGGAAAGTCATATCACCAAGAGCTCACTTAACTTTCTCTTTTTCCTAGAATCTCGGTACGAGATTTCCTTAAGGGGAAGGGTTGTAAAATCCCACATTTGAGAAAAACAAGAAGCAAAAATGTGAACTTAAAATCTTTAAGTTAAATTAGGAATTCAGACTCCCATGAATCATGTTAGCTAATAAATAATGTTGAAATAAGATCTTGTTAAAAACTTTATACCGAAGAAGAGATTATTAGTATATAATGACACTTAAGCAAATAATTAGGAAAAAGGAGGAAATAGCAAATACAATTCCAAAGGCAAAGTGAAATACAAATGTAAGTTTCAAATGCAAATAACAGCAAATGAAAATCCGTTACAAACCTTATGACAAATTCAGTGTAATAGAGAAAGAATAAATTTTATATTGAGCACTAGAGTTCATATGAGGAGATGTCAATTAAACTATATGAAGGGAGTTTCATATTCAATTCAAAATCTCCTATTCAAATATAGCAAACTCCAAACTGGAATTTACTAGTGTGGTTCACATATTCCCAATAACATACCTGCCAAGTTTGATAATAGTTGAAGTTCATTTGCCATGTATTTGAGTCAAGCCATGTGAGGACGTTCGAATTCAAATTCAAAATTTAACTCTCATTCCAACTTCATGAAAACTTGAAATTTGAATTCGATTTATTCAAATGAAAAATTGAATTACACCATTGGATTCATCACAAATTATTTGGTCAACCTTACATTTTTGAGTATTTTTAGAGACTATTCAATGCTCATCTGAAAAGGAATAGGATTTACATGTCGGATGGGACCCACCTGTAAGAACAGAGAGGAGAGAACCTTCCTCAACTGTTCCAGCACAACACAGTGCGCTCCATCCGTGCTGCATGCTTCCCACGCAGCTGCCTGCTTGCCCAAATCATGCGCCTTGGCTCATCCCTATCGCACTCAAGGCAAACAGCTATGTTTCTTATCTGCTCAGATGTGCGCTGCCTGTTCAAGATTGAGGGCTACCTGCCATGGCACGACCACTCTGCTGCTCGACGGTGACTCGCTGTTTCCACTGCTCCCTTGCCTGGATGAGCCAACAAAGGGCTGTGCCGCGCCCCCTTCTTCATCCCCAAACCGCGCCCAACTTGGTGGCCGTGACCCCCATCCGTAACAGCAGCGTTTTCTCTTCGTTTGCCGCCGCCCGTCAGCTCATCGGTGACAGCCTTCCTACTTTGTTCTGCAGCTCAGTCAAGTATCCCTATAGCATCGCCAAGGTTTCCTCAACGTCTGCAACATGGTGCTGCATCGTCCCTCGCCCTCGCCTTGCTGGTCATGGTGAAATTTCATTTTCCCCGTCGGTTTGGGCAGTCACAGCGCCTCGACGCCGCCCCACGAACTCAACGCCGTTCCAACTCCAATCAGTGGACTGCAAGGTCTGTAATCCCCTCCTATCACCGCTCCTCCAGTTAATTGAGCTAACATGTCTTGGTTTAGTCGGGACATCAAATCTGGTGGCCACCATTTGTCAACCTAGGTCTGCGGTAATCACCACTTTGCAACCAATTTCCTTGCAATTAGAGACCAGATTCAGTTTCTTCATGGTATTAGGGTGCTGTAGGATCTAATTCCCGACTAGTTTGCCCATTGCTGAATTCTATCCATGCTGCCGCCGGACCTATGGCCGCAGTCGCCGTCGCTGCTGTTATTCCTGTCATAATTGACCGCCGCCAGGTTGTCCAAAGGGTGTTCTCAAGTCCTATTTTCCCAGTTGTGCCACTGCATTTCGGCAACTGTCAGCACGGGAACGTCCACATTTTGGCACTAACCGGCGCCCTTGTATCCCTGTCCAGAGGTTGAGGATGAACCTGCCAGTGGGCCCTATTGTCAGCCGGTTAGGTCATTTCTCAGTAAAAGAAAAATGCAGAAAATGTACAGAATTAGTAAAATTCATTATAATTCGTAGAAAATTAGTAAAACTGTGAAACAAATTCCTACAGCCTCCTTATGATCTAAACTCTGCAGTAGAACAGTTTAATTGACATGAAAAGTCATACAAATTTCTATGAGAATCTTGAACACTAAAATAATTCTTGTGCAAGTTACAGAACTTCAAAAATTCTAATATTATTCTGATAATATATGTGTCATCTCTAGAGTTCACAGTAAAAGTTGAGGATCAGTTTGACTTGAATAACTTAAACAATAAATGATTAGGTGCTCTAGGTTAACTAAATTCCAGATAATTCATCATGGAGGTATAAATCCTATAAATTTGTGAGACCTTCTTCAACCTATCCTTATATCCAGTAATTCTCACCTGGTATTTGGATGACCATAACTTAAGCATTTCTATTAATCAAGTGAACTTCATGTAAAATTATCAACATAGTGATTACGTGAGTATAATAAAAATATTCTTACTATTTCTCTTTACCAACTTTTGAATCTTCTCTTCTGTATGTGCACCTTGATTGTGCAGAATTCATTCCTTCATCCCTTCCATTTGGCTACTAGGACATCATAAATCAAAATCATCATCCTTATACTCTTGTAATTACAAGGATGATTCTCCCTCGTCATCTAATCTAGTAAAATGAAGATTATCAATCCTCTTTGAGCAGCGGCAACAACTTTATTTAATTCCTGTTCATGCAACATAGGTTTCCTAGATAGTAGTTGAATTCTCTACTAAATTCATAAGACTGACTTTTATTGCTAAGTTGATAAGTTCAATAGTGTGATGCATTTTCATATCGATAGATCACGTGACGATGAAGATGGATGAGGAGCACCACTTGGAGGTGAAGGACTAGCGTGGACCCCATCGCAAGAACAAGATTCACCCAAGCAACACAAAAGAGCAAGATTCACCCAAGCAACATCAAAGACGAGGAAGAACGACGAGGAGCTTCACCAAGACGATCAAGCACTAACTTATTGACATTTACACTAGCCGCAACCTAAGGCAAGCCCCGATTTGCATTTAAGTTGTTAATATGTTTTTCTTTTATAATCTATATTATGGTAATTGTGCATTATGTCTAGGGATGTATGATACTCCACATGCATTACCCAAGAATCCCTGGAGTCTGGGTAGAATAGGACTTTATATGATTAGAGTTGTTATATTAGAGTTGAGGAATGAGATGGAATGAGATTGAGAAAAATGGATAGAAGAAAGTGAGGAAATAAATGGAGATTGAATGGTTAATCTGAGACCAGGCAGGTGGGTAAGAAGCAACAGACCGGAGATATTTGTGCATAGGCCTGCCTGTGTCAATTAAGGACCGTACCATGTGCGGCCCTGCTAGACATGTTTGAATTTGTACCGGATGCATATTGTATATATGGGACCCAGGAAACCGATGTAACATGTTAACCTGGGTGTTGAGGCATACCCCATCGTCCTAGACACCACACACATCATGAGGAGAGCAAAGGCCACTGCGGTACATGTCGTCATGTGAGTCTTGCTTCCGGGACGGTAGGATCGATTCAATGCTTCGGTGTCTTGTGAAAGGTTCTTGTGCACAACGTCATTGGGAGAGGCCGTACACCACTTCTAGAGGGGTGTACATGACGTGTAAGCCGGGTGTATCTTGATTCGAATCACCATCACTCGTGGAAGGGAGCATACTTGTTTACTGAGTTGTGACGTAGTGACAACTGGAACTAGGAGTAACCTGTTGGATGATTAAGCAACCTGGTTGAAGTAGTTGATAGAATAACTAAAGTTATGATTTTAAGCAACTACACCTATTATTATATATCTAAAACCAGGATCTACTGATAGCGAACATTTACTTTCTGCAATTTAAATTCAATTCTTATGTTCCCAGCATGTAGAGTTTCATGTTCTTAGGTGAGACGGTGAAGTCTTGGTTAGCCTTGTGCTCAAGGTTGCATTTATACTAGTTTTGCAGGTTTATAGCTATGATGGGTTCCTAGGCTTTGCTTTTGTCGGGGTATATAGCCAATGGAAGCTCTGAATGCCACTACTTCTTTTTATGATGCTAGAGTGGAGTATCCACGGGCTGGATACGACCACTATTGCTGTAGTGTAGGATGGAGAGAGAAGTATGAAGACTTCCACTGATGTAAGCTATTTTGTGTAAAACTCTGAGATTAATGTAAGTTGCTCACTTATGTTATGAGTTCTTTGTTCTTTTCTGTGTTGTGCTATTGGGTGTCGCATTGCACTACACCACACAATGTGATTCCTGCTTTGTTTGGACCCTGGTCCTCACACTAGCATAAGCCTCATGCTCTACATACCCGTCGCCAAACCCAAGTCTACAAAAAATATAAGTGTGATGAATTGACATTCATTAACATATAAATCATCATTACCTTTACAAATACCTCCCATGCGGTAGACCTCTGCGGGCACCGTACACCGCAACCACATCCAACGGCTCTCTCAAATAGTCTGAATCAGGTCCATGGTTCTTCTTAAAACACTCAAAATACTTTTGTTGTGATACATTTAGTTGACGGATTAATGTAGTATAAGATAAATTGAGTTTATGGATAAATGCAACAAACATTCAACATATGTACCAATTGCTTCGTTGATGTCTCTTCACACAACACCTCTGGGTGATTTGGGTCTGGACCTTTGTGCCCTTAAGATAAACCTCAAAAAACATAGGAGGCATACCAGTTTCAGCTGTCTGCAATACCAAAATTCAACAATTTAATCAATACAATTAATTGAAGCAATCTAAGTATGAATGTAAGAATTCATACCATCCTTTGTTCCATTCACACATAACCATCTGACCCAAAGAAGTGTTTTCCTGGCTTGCTCTTCTGGTTTTCTCGGTGTCTATCAGAAATAATTCTGAACTTAGCTGAGCCTCAATACCCGCATAACCACTCCGAAGCCACCATATTCGCACAAATCCAGTCAACATGGCTTTGCAAGTACTCCTTAGTTAGGTGAATTTTGGCTGCTTCCTTGTTTGTCATTGGCTGAAACATCACCATCTTGTAATATACGGTCACAACTTCGATCTGTGCCTTAGAGAAGGTGTCATTGACACATCTTTTTGCTGCATTATGAAAAATCGAACAAGCATATGCTTGACTCAAACCCTCCGCCAAACAAAACATACCCTGTATACAAGTAACAATTAATGTTTGCAAAATTGTGCTTAGACTTCAGCCGCATAAGTCGTGTGACCGCCTACAGAATGGTCACATTGGTTCCCTCATACAATTTTTCATCCGTGGCGGCAAGAAGCCTGTAAATCTTCTTCACCTCCTCTAGTAGTGACTGCTCTTCGTACTCTCGACCAACATCCGCCATCATCTCATCCATACAATCTTCATTCTTGTTTCTGCCCGACTCACTAGCATAATCCATCTCTCCATGCTCACGACACACTAGATAGTTTGGCATAAACCCGTGCTTACAAAAATGCAGCATCATTTCAGACCTCTCCAAACGTCGACAATTCTGGCACCTGCTACACGGACACTTCACAAAACGAGCACCACTAGGAAATGCTTGGTTCACAAACACATTTTCGATTCATGCCCATTCCAACGTGTACACAACATCTGAACTCGATCCATCATACATCACCTTACAGTCGTCACCCATTTTTCATCTTATACCTTCAAAGCAGAGAAATCATTATTAACTTGTTTTTATATTATGTGACGACCACTACAACTAGGCAGATAGGTCCTAAACCCACCCAAGAGTGGTCGAGTGGGTCGTGCTTATGACGACACGCGTAGTACGGATCCAAACGAATTTTCGGCAGCATAACCCGGCTGTTCTCCACTGCACGACCAAAAATGTTGCAGCAGAGAACATCAGGGTTATACCGTCGAAATCTCGTCTAGATCCAGACTCGTGTCTCGTCACAAGCCACGCCCCACCCCCCCCCCCCCCCCCCCCCCGATCCACTCCTAGGCTGTCCAAAAAGGGACATTCCGAACCTTCACGTATGACATGCCAATAGCATGTAAAACGCGCCGATTCGAAACGTGTAATCAAATTCTATAGGTTACGTTTCTCATTTTCATTTTTCAATCATTTACGAGAGAGGAAAAAAACAAGGCAGGGGGGGAAAGTTGGTCAGAGTTGAAAGTTCTAAGTCCGGGTCCACCGTCCAGTCGCAGTTAATTGGTCGTCCTCATTGTCGCCGTACGCATCTGTGCTCGTCTTGACACATACTTCACAACTAGATCATCTTTCACTACAGGCCTCTAAAGCTACCAAAATTATAAAGATGTTTACTATATTACAAACATATAATTAGTGATCATACGGAAATGCCAAAAAGGAGCAATCATATGCATGATACGAACTTTTAATTCATTTAGATGAAAAACTATACATGCCTTTTTAATTCATATCTAAAAAAAGTAATCACGTGATATGAACTTTAACATTCAACTAACATTTATTGTCTTAAAATCAAATTTATATAGCTTAATAGATATGAATCACATGATATGACATGATATGAATCACAGTCAATTTATATAGCTTAATGGATATGAATCACATTTAACTCTAATCACATGATATGAATTTGCATAATGATAAAGCAATACTTTCATGACTTAGCAACCATATGATATGAATCACATTCAACTCTAATCACATATTTGCAATGCACCTACAAATTAACTAATATTTTACCTTCACTTAGAATCGGTTGAAACGGATGGAGGGGCAGGGGGGAGGGGCTGACGGGGGTGCCGACGGGGGGGGGGGGGGGGGGGGGGGGGTCGGTCGGCCGAGGCGGAGGGGACGCCGACACGAGCGCCCGTCGGACAAGGGCGCCGACCGGCTGGGGGCGCCGGATAGGCGGCAGGCTGGCGGCGGGTAGCAGTGGGCAGGCAACAAGGGCATAGGCGAGAAGGGAAACAGTTCACACGGCAGAGAAGAGTCGAAGGGTTTAAGTTTTCGAGTGGGGCCCGCTTAAGAGCGTCGGTGGTGGCAGGGCTGATGCTCTAAGAGCCTGAGCCAGTAGGGCCCGCCATAGAAGCATCGGTTGAATCAACACATTTAATAGAAGTGTCGTTTCGGCCAACGCATTTAATATGTGTGTCGGTTCATTTACTAAAACCGATGCATTTAACTTATGGGTGTCGGTTCCCTTAAATCGATACTCTTAGTCGCGTTAAATGCGTCAGGGGCTGACGCTTCTAACTAAACTGACACCTTATTCATCGTTTCCTGTAGTGTTTGGTCCGCATGAAGAATCAACAATGTGTCATCAACATATCGTATGCTTGGGAATTTGGTGACAGATGGAAATTTGACAAGTATGGACAGTAGCCCTTTAATCATAGCCTCATTGATGATGTACTTTAAAAGTTCCTCCACCCGAACAAAAAGAAGAGGGGATAGAGGATCCCCTTGTCGAACTCCCCTTCTATAAACTGTAACACCATAATGGTAAACAATAAAAGACAAATAATTTAAGTGCATGTGCCTCTGCATTTTGTGTGATTGTTTGAATTCAACATAGAATTCACCAAGAGTTTGAATTCAAAATCGAATGAAAATGAAAAGAAGAGAAAAAGAAAAAGAAAAAGGAAAGGGAAACCCTCCTAGGCCAAAACCTCTTCTTGCGGCGCATCTCTTCCACCTCTCTGTTTTCTTTTGTTCATTTTCGGCCCAACCACGGCCCACCCCTTCCCCCTCTCCCTCTTTGGCTGATGCGCGGGACCCACCCGTCAGTCATCTCTTCCCCAACCGCCGCCTCCTCTGGTCAGTACGTGTTGTGCTATGCTTGCGCCTCACTTCAACTGTTGCCATCGAGCAACTGTTGCCCCCTGAGCAATCGCCTCTCCCTACTTAATCCTCGGCTGTGCTCCCCCTCTCATGCGTCCCCCATTTCCTCCGCCCTATTAATCGAAACCTTAGCCGTCATCACCATGGATGCCACCACTTAGACCTCAATGTTGCGCGGTTTCACGTCGATCCGACCTCCGACGAAGAGATGGCGAGCACCGCAAAGCCTCGCCGCCCCTAAAGGACCCCTCAACGATGAGTTCTTGCCGCTCGAGGCTCTCCCCGACACATTAAGGTCTACGCACCGCTCCCCGCCGTTGGGCTCTTGTCCTCAGCCGATTACGCGCAATCGCGATGCCCTAGGTGAGTTTCTCTTATGCTCCTTATCGTTTGCCTCAAAACCCCATAGAGTTAGGCCACCGGAGCGCCGTTTCCGAACTTCGGCGAGGGCTAGAAATGGCGTCGCCGCTTGCCACAACTGGCGCCACCCACCTCATTTGAGGTGACATGGCCCAACCTTAGCCCTTGATTTGTACTCAACGGTTATGATTAGAAGGAAAATACCAATTTGATTTAATAAAATCGTGGCCATGCACTTAAAATCTAACGGCCCACAACAGACGATGACATACCCTTCACAGATTTACACTTAGGCCCCTGTAAACATTACCAAAATTACTATTAGGTCCCCAATATCACAGTTGAGCCCCTGGACTTTAGAATAATACTGTTTTAACCCCCATTTTAGCACTTTAGACCCTAGATTCCTATTAAATTAGGATAAATAAAGGAATTAATGATTTAGGCCCCTGTACTTTAACTTTATTGATACATTAGTCCCTGATTAATGACAAAATTAATTTTAAAGCCCTGAAAATATATTCAATTGTAGATCATTGCTTAAAACGCATTCAATGAATGAAATAAGGTTATAAATGATAGAATAAATACATAAAATGTAGAAAAATTAGTTATAAATCTTTTTAGGCTAAATTAAAATTTGTAGAGTGCGTCTAAAATATATTTTGACCATTGAAAATTCATTTAAAATGTTTAGCTATAATAAACACTAAAAATAGAAATAAATATGGAAATAGGTGGAAAATTATTTCTAAAACCTTTTATGCTGAAATGAAATTATAAAATGCTATAAAAATATGTTTTGACTATGGAAAATTCATTAAAAATGTTTCTATCCTATAAATGAATATTAAAATGGAATATGATGATAAATATATTTCTTTAGTCATAAAAACAATAAATCACTCATAACTCTGATTTAAATCATAATATTAACATATTCAATCCAAATATTATTGTTTGTATAGTGTATTGTTCTTGATTGTTTTTATGCTCTTTTGACGCCGCATTCGTATCTTGACCAAGAAGCGACATGAAGATATGGAGACAAGAGTTCAATCAAGAAGACTGAGCAGCTAAATAATATAAGGCAAGTGCCCTTGACCATATTGTGCCTATTTTAGAATTATAGTTAGTTGCATGCTTAATTAATGTAAAACCTATTTTATTTACGCATTCCGTATAACTCTTTGTCGCCCTGGGTTGGATTGGGCTGTTTTGGATATTACTATTACGCTTAGTCATGCAAAGTAGATTGTGGAAAAAATGTTCATCACATTTATTATTTATGATTTATGATCATTATTATGGTATTGGAAAACGAATAGAGTTGGTAGGAATATGGCAGTTTGATTGTTTGGTGTGGTGCAGTTTGCACGAGACCCGTGTTTTGGTTTTATACTGCTAGATTCTAAGTACCGGTTTATGGAGGAAGCGTTTGAGTTCCACAGTACCACCACGAGACTGAGATGGGGTGTCTTGGTAAATTAGTTAGGTTTCTCGTGAATGAAATGCTAGTAGTTGGAAGGTGCGGGGAACGATGCAGAGGTATTACTTTCAGATCCGCATGGCTCAAGAGGGGGCTTCTGAGGTGGAGGGTTACTCTAAGAATGCCTCATCGATGAAACTTTAAAGGGCTAGCACTAGTTTGGTGTACCTTTGTAAAGATCATGTAGTGATCTCCTGGCCACACACCAAAGGAAGTGTGAAATGTGATCGACGGGTCACAGTCAACAGGGAGGTTGACCTAGTCCACTTGGCAATAGAGGATGAAATCACTGCTTGTGGGTAAAGGGTACATTCACTATAGAGATTGGAAAACTGTCTAGACAGCCGTGCTCTCGGTCAGGTGCGGCTTGGAGCTGAGTTCATAATTAGACAATGGATGAGATGATGGTTGAGAATGATATTGATATTACTACATTGCTGTTATTCAATATTATGCTTGGGAATATTCATCTAGATGTAGGTTGTTAACGCAAGCTAAGGATAGGTTTAATGCTTAGTGCTTAAACCACTACTAGCCTTTCCTATTTGTTTAGCCTTCATGTCATTTATTTCCCATATTTGCTGAGTACTCTATGTACTCATGCGCTTGACATTATTTTTCATAAATGCTGCTCTATGAAAAGAATATTCAAGAAAGGCAAGCTCTATTGAAGACGGTGCATAGAACGTCACTATTGACATTTCTTACGTACATAATAAATTACGCAAGCGCACAAAAACTATCGATGTAGCATTTCCCCTAAAAAATCATTCCAAGGGTGTCATTTATTTTATCCCAAAGAAGGCCAGGTGGAAGTGTAGCAATCAACAAATACAAAGGGTACATTGGTCAAGGTAAGGTTCTAGTGAGGATGGATAATAGATAAGTGGAGGTAGTGTGACACACACAAGAGAATTCTATGCTAAGGGGGATAAATAGGTCTAAGGAGATTAGACTAAGAGTTCGGGAGTTGCTCCTACAATGCCTCTAATACACATATACATAGCCTAAGTTAGATCTAATGAGCACTTCAATGGTGAATCCTTATGCTAAGTTGTTCAACACATCGACCACGGGTTTACCCCTAGCAAAAATTGGACGAATCCCGCCAAGAGCCTGTGGCATAGACAAATGGAGGACTACAAAGGACAGATAGGGATGTCACCACCTACTGCCTAGCTCTTCAATCAGTGGGTCTACGAGACATCCAACCCTACTTAACTATCCTAACACCATGCTAGCATATTAACTAAATACCTTAAGAGCCCAGGCACAAGGCGTCTTAAGGCAATGACTAACCTAAGCATCGTTGAACTAATATTTAGATATAGCATAAGTTATTCATATTAACATGGTCATATCATAACTAATTAGGCTATAGTGGAAGTTTGTAGTGTTTATGATGATATAATAAGATTGTTATGGCATAATCATAAAGACTACTCGAACCACATACACGGACTCCACAATCAAATAAGAAACACTTCATCCAAGCATATGTATAAAATAAGACTAAAGATAACATCTTTATTATGCATAAAGTCACAAATATAAAAAGGAATACATGAGCCATACCTTTCTTAATTTGGAATTGGGAAGAGAGACTCCTTCTACTCCTTTCCTAATTTGGACTAGGGACTAGAGACTCTCCTCTCTATAGCCTAAACTCCTCTAAGACTATGGAAAATAGTGGATACAATAGAGTGAAGCTCAAGTGGTGTGTGTGAGAAGTGAGGGGTAGGGGGTCCTATTTATAGTTGGAGAAGGGTTGATTACTATTTACAGTGAGGCTTACATGTGGATCTTGGTAGGGAATGTAGGCATATTTGTAATACATAATATTCCTAAGTCAAAAGAGTAAGCCTTAGGAGAAATCTATTCAAAGCTTTTTGATTCAAGACTTGTGCATATGTGATGAAATGGAAGTAGAAGTGGATGTTGAGATGACTCCTTTTTGATGTAGAATCTCTTTATATTAGGGATGAAACATGGCTACTTTTTTCTCATGATTTGGATGTAAGCATGCATTTTTTTCTCATGCTTATGATGTAAGCATGCATTTTCTTTTTCTTTTAGCCATGTCTTCTACCCACTTTTTATGCAATAAACTTGAAGATAGTACTATGCATGAAAGGCATGGAGTTTTTTTTATTGTGGAATTTAACCTATACTCTCGCACGGCTCTTCTTTTCCTTCCCCGCCGCTTCGACCCGCTGCTAGTGCCACCGCCTCCAGTGCCCGCCGCCGCCGACACCGCCGATCGCCGCTGCCGCGGTCGATGCCGCCCGTCGCCGCCGCCACAGCCGATGCCGGCCAGTCGCCGCCGCTGTCGCTGCCGCTGCGCCTGCACCTGCCGCGCCGCCCGCTGTCGATGCCACCAGTCGTCGCCGCTATCGCTGCCGCTGTGCCCGACGTTGCCGCAGCGCCCGGTGACCCCGCCGCCGCCTTCTCGCCAGGTATGGCGTCCTCTCCACCCCTTCCCATCCCCCCAAACCCCCCCTCCCCCCTCTACTCCCCCCCCCCCCCCCCCCCCCCCCCCCCCGAGCGCCCCCACCCTCACCCTCCCTACAGAGCCCACCCACACCCTAACCCTCCCACTCAAATTCAAATTTCAAATTGAATTTAATTGTTTAAATTATACTTACATTGCTTAATTTTTTTATTTAATTATGCTTAATTATGCTTAGTGTAGATTATGTTTATTTAATTATTCTTAAGTGGTTAATTTGCTTAATTGTGCTTAATTTGCTAAGTGTAGATTATGTTTAATTAGTTTAGTGTAGATTATGCTTAATTGGTTTTCATTATGCGCCGAGCTCGACCGCCCGTGGGGGAGGGCGGAGACGGGGGCTGCCGGTCGTCAGGGTGTTGCAGTGCCAGTGGTGGCCGGTGAGAGGGAGGTGCGACTGGGGCACCGAGCTTGGGAACCATGACAAGTGCGGTGTTTGGGGCGGCCGGCTGTCGGGTGCCGCAACGTTGGGGGGTGGCCGGTGGCTCCAGGAGAGCGAGAGGTGCGAGCAGAGTTGTGTGAGGAAGATAAGAGAGGTGGGTCGTGTGGGCCGAACATTGGTTAGTTGGATATGTGGTTTGGCTGGTTAGATGTCCTCGGCGGGTGCGTCCAGGTTAGCTCAACCGTGACAGGTGGCGACCCAAGTTAAGAAGCCTAGGTCCCTGAGCCCGATCCTGCCTGCCTCCATCGTTCTCCGCTCCGAGTCCCCAATCTCCACCTCCCAAAGGTCGGGAGCAAGGCACAAGGAAGGAGATGCATGGTGAAGGCCATCAGAATCCATGAGGTTGCTTGGTGATGAAAATGAAATGGGAGGGTGTGAACGACTGCATCCCCTTTGTCTTTCTCACCACTTATGGTTGCCATGCCAATGTTGTGGAGAAGGAGGAGAGGCGCGCAGAAGTCGCCGCCCGATCCTGACGGGCCACTTAGGTTCTGTCGTGGCCCATTTAGTGTTAAGTTAAAGTATGCGACTAAAGCACCCACACGTGTGTATGACGGACACTGACGGACCTAGTTAACTGTCTCTCTCATTATTTCCTTTATCGTGCATAAATTAACGAGAAACTAACGGTAATTTGTCCGACTTTAAATTACAGAGTAAAACATGGGCGAACACCGTAGTTGCATGTATACTAGTTGGAAGAGCAAAACTCGTGGTCACTCAGATGATTGGTACGCCAAGACAGAAGCTTTTGTGGAACGAGCTTTTTCATTATCAAATAGCGATAAGGCGCGGTGCCCATGTGCAAAATGCCGAAATGGGACATTTTTGGACAAAGTGGAACTTATGATGCACTTGTGTAGAAACAGTTACGTGTCACAATATGAGTTGTGGAACTTCCATAGCGAGACGACTTCTCAAGCTGTACAAGAAGTGGAAGCGGACAATGATGATGCCATGGAGGTTGATATGATGGATGAGATGCTGGAAGCTATACGACCAGAGCTTACAGAGGATCCTCATATAGCAGAGGTTAAAGTGTTCTTCAAACTTCTAAAAGATACAAAAGAGCCGCTGCTTGGACACACTAAAATGACAATCCTCAATTTTGTGACTAGACTTATGGCAATTATGTCTAAGTTCTTTTTTTCTAATAACTGTTACAATGAGCTCATCAATTTGTTCAACGATGCCCTTCCACATTCCAACAATGTGCCTAAAGATATGTATAAGTCAAAGAAAATTCTTTCCAGTCTCAGTATGAAGTACGAGAAGATTGATGTGTGTCCAGACAACTGCATGCTTTTCTGGAGAGAGCATGCCAATGAGAACAAATGTTTAAATGTGGTAAACCGAGGTTTATCGAAGTTGTTAATAACGATGGTGATATTGTGACGATAGAAGTCGCACATAAGCAACTTCGTTACTTACCCGTGACACCGAGGTTGAAGCGGCTGTTACAAAAAAAAAACGGTCAGACATATTAGATGGCAAAAAGAAGGTGAGCATCAGAAAAATTGAGTCATGACGCAACCGTCCAATGGTGAGAATGGAAGGCGCTGGACTGGTTCGACCCAGAATTTGATCGTGAAGTGAGAAATGTTCGCATCGGGTTGGCAAAAGATGGGTTCACGCCGTTCTGCACAAACGCCACAACATACTCCTGTTGGCCCGTCTTTGTCATTTTGTACAATCTTCCACCGACTTTTTGCATGAAGAATGAGTTCATGTTTCTTAGCCTCATTATACCTGGGCCGGATCATCCTGGGTCACGTCTCAAAGTGATGATGAAACTGTTGATCGAAGAGTTGAAAATGTTGTGAGGAGTCGAAGCGTACGACTGTTGCAAGAAGCAGAAATTCAACCTTAAAGCTACTTATTTGTGGTCAGTCCATGATTTTTGGCATACGACATGTTTTCTGGATGGAACACTCATGGTCAGTTGACGTGTCCAATATGTGCCTCGGATACCAATTGCTTTTGACTTACCCATGGAGGCAATATATCTTACTTCGATTGTCATAGACGTTGGCTGCCTCCGAATCACTTGTTTAGACAACAGAGGAATGTCTTCAAAAAGAACACCGTTGTCACTAAAGGACCACCGAAACGTCTTCACGGGTCAAAGATATCTGATATGTTGGACAAATTGGTGCCAGATGAAGGTCGTCCTGACTATTTTGATGGTTACAGAGACGAACACAATTACACTCACATATGTGGACTTTAGGAGCTATCGTATGTGAACTCGTTGATTCTAAGGCACAACATTGATGTCAAGCATCAAGAGTGTAACATGGCCGAATGTATCATAAGCACATGGATGGACATGACGGGCAAAACAAAAGACAATTTAAAGTCTTGAAAGGATCTCGCCAAGCTTTGTAACTGTCAAACTCTTGAGCTCTTTGAAAATGGTGGTAAACCACACACTCCTTTCTGTCTTTGACCTAAAGAAAAGAATGAAGTTCTCAAATGGTTGCAAAGGTTAAAATTCCTAGATGGTTATGCAGCTAGTCTGAGATGAGCCGTTAATGTGAAAATGGGAAAGCTCATTGGGTTGAAGAGTCATGATTATCGCATAATCACAGAAAGACTTCTGCCTGTTATGTTTCGAGGCTACTTTGATGATGCGGTGTGGAAGGTGTTAGCTGAGCTTAGCCACTTCTATAGGCAACTCTGTTCTAAAGAAATCACGCCAGAGATGATGACTAAGTTGGAGAAGGAGATTCTGGTACTTTTGTGTAAGGTGGAAGCAATTTTTCCTCTGGGGTTCTTCAATCCAATGCAACATCTCTTAATTCATCTTCCATTTGAAGCGAAAGTGGGCGGTCCCGTGCAATATAGGTGGATGTATCATATTGGAAGATCACTCAGATATCTGAAACCAATGGTTGGTAATAGGGCAAGGGGTGAAGGTTGCATCGCCAAAGCTTTTACTCTTAAGGAAGTAGGATACTTCTGAAGTGTTTACTTTGCAAAGGAACACAATGTTAATACTTTGGCAATGCGGTACAATATGGATGAGCAACCTCCTTGTAGCGATCTCTCCATATTTGCAACAAGAGGCACTACTGTTGGTAGTTACACTTCCTACGACGTTAGCGAAAAAGAAAGGCGTGTTGCTTTCTTCTACATGTACGCTAATATGGATGAAATGGATGAATATTTCAAGTAAGTGTTTCTCCTAATGTTTACTCTGCAACATCTTTTGCAACACATCTATTCTAAAAGGTTATCTTTTCATGCAATATGGTGGACAAGAAAAATTGGAGACATAGACATCAACCCACGAGCAAACAAATAGAACAGATTAGACGGGAAGGAACAAATGGGGGATTTAATTTTATTTCCTTTTTTTGAAATCATGTAACGTTTTCTCGTTAACTTATCAATATTAACAACGTTTTCTTATAACTTAAGAATGCTTACATTTTATAATAACTTCATATCTTGGACAATGAAAAAAATATGCCAACGTCCATGAAGATTTGCGACAACTATCTTGTGGAGTGGTTAATGTTAGATGCTATGGTCGATATGACGTCAACGTCTTTTGATTCCGTACAACTCAATTTGAATCTCTTCGTCCTCTCACAGCAACATGTAATACTGGAGTTGTGATGAGGGCAATCGATTTGCAAGAACATGAAACTCATTACTATGTGATTATTAAAAAAATCCTTGAACTCACTTTTGTCGGAAATAAGACAATTCAAGCAGTATTCCTTTACTGCGAATGGTTTGATTCCATTCGTGGAATTCGAGTAAACGAATTTGGCATGGTCGAAGTAAAACACAAGGAACGGTTGAAAGGATTCGATTCATTAGTTCTTGCACACCAAGTAGAGCAAGTGTACTATCTACCTTGTACATGCAATAAATTCAAAGCTTGGTGGGTGGTACATAAGGTGAATCCTTGTGAGCAGTTATACGCTACAGGAGATGATGATTTCCATGAGGAAGCTGAGGCTGATGAGGTCTACCAAGAGGAAGAGTTGCCAGACTCCTTCTCAGTTGAGACCGATGTAGGACTCGATGACTTAGTTGGAGACGCTCAAGGTATCGAGACTGGCACAAAAGCGAAAACAGAATCAGAATCAAAAACTGAAGAAATCAATGACTTTGTCGAACCTACTGATTTCTGGAAACGAAAACGATATGCAGAAGAAGAAGATAGATGGGCTGGTTTAAGGAGTAGGGTGCATGACCGTGATGTTGATGAATTTTGAAATTTATGAAGTAACGTTTTATTCACTAACTTAACATTAATTTTGTATATTATTTTAGCATATTAATCATTTATTCCTTGCAACAGGATGTCGTCGAAGGGGAAGGGTAGGGGGAAGGGGAAGCCATTGAGAGGGTTTGAGCCACCACGAGACCCTTACTCTGGGACCCCGTTACCTTCGAGTCGACGTTCCCTCTTTCTGGCGCACGCTCCACCCTCAGCTCACGTGTGCTTTCAGTGGATGGAGGTAAATTTTAGTTTAAAATAAAATTATTTTATAAATTGCAGTTGTTAATAATTATTTATTGTCAATCTTTTCTTTTGTGCAGTCTGACTCAAAGTCTTCTGAGTTTGAGTCAGAGGCTAGAGGGCCGCTACAGGAGCTCGAGTCAGAGGCTAGGGGGCCGCTACAAGAGCCCGCCAGCGCTAGCCTCCTTTCGGAGCCGGCTAGCGCTATCCTCCCTCTGCAGCCGGCTACCGCTAGTCTTCCTTTGGACTCCGGTGGTTCTGCAGAGCCTTTAGGGTCACAGGACGCGGCGGCGTTGCAGTAGAGGCGGCGGACGAGGAGGACCCACTTTGCGGCTCCTCCTGTGGTTACTTCTCAGCAGATCGCGATACGTCCTGTCAGAGACAGATAGAAAACTATATATAGTATATTAAATATTAGATGTTGTTTTCCTTTACTTCATGATTTAATATATTTTGCAGATGTTGGTACGACTTTTCGTTCACGGGGGTCGAGAAACACCACAGACAGGTTAATAGTGTCCTGGGTGCTATCGTGAACTTGCACTACCCCGGTGTCATTGACGGTTTCCCTGCCTGTCGTGGGATGACTACGCTCGTGTCTCTCACACGGTCCACGGCACGGTTCAGGGAGCCGTGTGGCACGATTTTATGGTAAGTTTAACTGTTTCATTTTTTCATCATTTGAATTGCATATCACATAAATATTTGTTTTCTTAAAGCTGAGGTGCCAGGTAGAGGAACCAGGCATGGAGGACCACGCGAGACGCGTGTTCCATTATAACGCTCGAAAGCTCAGGACGACGACATTGTCAAACGCCCGGATTCAGGCCGTCAATGCTTACTACCAGCGGCACCCCTATACTTACAATATCTATGTATGTTAACTGCATCAATGAAAAATGAAATATGTGCAGATTAGTATTTCATTGTTACAGGGTAACATCAAGGCGTACTTAGCTCTCTGTCGGCATTGGTCTAGCGAAGCTTTCATAGGTAGGTCCACAAAGGCTAGACAGTGCTGCATGTGGTCCGAGGGAAAGCACAACTTGGCGGTGACGGCTACTTGCGTTTGGCTAAAGGCATGGTAAGTAGTATTTCAATTTATTTATCTGTTCCTAATATATTTATCTCACTAACACGGCTATACAGGAGTGAGAGATGGGTCAGGAGCCGACCCCGACCCAGGTTTGGAGGAGAGGTCACAAGGGAAGTGACCCTTCTCAGCCAGGGCAGTGTAGCCAGGTCGCAGCCGACCGACTGGTAAGTTTTCGAAATTCATCAATTTCATTATAACTAATACTATTATTGACATGCTTACAAGATTTCTTTGTTTTGTAGGCAAAGTACGCGTTGGTGGTCGTGAAGATACAAAGTGCGGATTACGATTGGGAAAGCACGCCGATCGACCCCCAAGCCACGTACGCAAGTGGAGGGGGGGAAGGCCCATGGACGGTGAGTTCATGTGTTTCATTTCTTTTTCAATTTATCTTCTTCTACTTAGTGTTTTCATTCTTTTGCAGGTTTGCCATTTTTGATGGAGTTGTCGACTCGAGGTCGGCGTGACCTTTGAGAGGCGCTTCATCGTCGCAGGCCTCGTTCGTTGGGACCACCAGTGGCTGTCTCTCGCAGACCCAACTGGAGCTACTTGCCTTGAAGAAGATGCTGGCACAAACCCAGGCGGAGCTGCAGAGGTCGAGGGCAGAGGCAAGGGAGGAGCAGCGGAGGACGGCCTTAATAATGGCCCAAATGCAAGCAACGGTCAAGATAAGTAATTTAAACTACCATAGTTAAATTTCATAGCTTTTCAATAACATATATCTTCTAATATTTTGCCATGGCAGACTCTTGCTTGAAACAATGGTCACGATATCGAGATTCCTACGCTTCGCCGCAGTAGACACTGGAGCATGTAATATTGTCGTATTCATTTCAATATTCCTTTAGCTCCGTTGAAATAGTTTCTGTAGTAGTCAAAAAACTTTAGCATAGAAGAAACCCATATACAACCAAGTATTCTTTCATTATCATGTGTGCATATTTGAATGTAGTTATTATTTGTTAGACATCTCTAACAACTTCTATTCAAAACTTCAGTTATAATCTGGCCCTACCAAACTTTGCAACACATGATAAAAATATAATCCACTAAAGGATGAGCAGGGAGCAGACAGTGTGACTCACTTCATTTTCTATCCTTTCAATTGCTGATGTGTAGTAGTCAATAGCATCTACAATAGAACCAAGAGGGCACTGAGATGTGAATTGTATTTAGGTTGTATTTTTGGAAAGCTAGCGAAGAAACACTCTAGAGCTGACCCTACTACCAATTAATTGACCTTCATACATGGCACAAGCTTACGATCAGAGCACATTTCGTTTTTGCATGGAAATATACTTTAATTTAGATGTGACTGTTCAGCAATGATAGCTTGGTTTCAGGGGGAAAAGAAAGAGGTCGCGAGATTATATGAGTGTGTACATGTACTGTTGATGTTGGAATGGGTCGGTTGGACCTTAGAGAAATTTAAAACAGAGGCACACACATGAAATATATGTTGTGAATTGGTTTTATGATTCTTTACAGAGTTGTGCAATTCTTTACAAGGATAATACAGAGAATATATGGTTCTTTTGCAGGGTTTGGGAATGGCGGCTCAAACTCCTTCGCCACACCTACAAGCACCCAGAGGGACGCGCCGAGAAGATCTCGGCTCCAGTGGTAGTGGAGGGGCTAGCGTGTAGCCCGGTGAATGGTTTGAAACTATTTTGTGTTGTTGTGGATGTTTTGAATGTTTTCTAGACTATTTTGTGATATGTGTACTGTATAAACTGTTTTTGTATTTCTGTCTGGAGCTCGCAATCCTACGAGGTAGTCAGTTTCTATTTTTACAAAAATGAAAACTTAACTTATGTCCGCTATGGTTAAGCCGACGTGAGTTAGCCCAGTTTAACTTACGTCAGTAAGACCATACAGACCTAGGTTATACAACTTAACTTACATCGGTAAGGACATACTAACGTAAGTTATACGACTTAACTTACATCGGCTAGACAGCCGCCGACGTAAGTATTCTGGCCCAGATCGCGGCCCATTCCGGTAAATAACTTACGTCGGATGCGGGACACCGACGTAATTAAGTAACTTACGTCGGCGACCAAAGTAAGTTACCTTAATTATGTCCAAAGTGCTTCTTCGGCTGGTAATCGACGTAATTAAGGGAAAACCGACGTAATTATGTAACTTACGTCGGTTTCGGCCTTAACTATGTCAGCCCTGGCTGACATAATTGATCGGGATTCCTTTAGTGAACCTAGAATTAGATTAAGCATTTGCTACCCACAATTTTAAATCAAGGCAAAGTTAATTTAAGCCAATGAAAGCAATATTTGAAGAGTAGCAAGTTGTAAACTAGAGACATAGGAAAAATAGAACAGAGTCAATATTCATCATTTCATCTATGTGAACCAAAATCATTCTTACTGCACATCTTTATTTGATTGAAAGCAAATCTATATTATTTATTTTAAAGTTTTTTATATGCAAGGTGAATGGTGGATGAATGGAAAATAAATATGCAATGGATGTGATACATGTTACCTCAAGTGGGGGTCCTCCCCCAAGCTTGTTCTTGAATCACCTGTGTGATAAGGGTTGAACCCTTGATGGCAGAAGTATGGCATGAGATCAGCTTGTTGTTGATGTAGCGTGGAGTTGAAGTTGGTGAACTGAGTGTCCATGTGTTGTTGCCAGCCTTGGGTACCTTGGACATGCCCTTGGAGTGTGTTGTAGTTGTCTCTTGTCCTCACATCAAGGTCTCCCATACGTCTAGGAGATCCATCATTCCTTGGCTATAGTCATGATGACTTCTAGCCGAAAAGGAACGACGTCTTCTCATGGACATTGGAGGCAAGCCGCTAGATCTTGCAGTCGATAGGGATGGCTCCCATGTGGTACTCGACCATCCATGCTAAGATGACCGTCAAGACTCATCCTTTTGAGGTTGAGTCCATCCGGGTGCATCACTTGTTGAGTTCTCTTCCGCTTGGTACTCATGGACTGCGGAGGTTGTTGGAGGCATGGCCGTGGCTGCTGCCCTTGTATGACTTCTAGTTACCTTGCCAGAGACATTACTTCTTCAAGCTTCTTTGATGGGAAGAAGATCAATGGTTAGTCTCGGCATTTGTCCAAATGAAAATCCGGGTTAGGTAACCGAATTTAATTGACAAAGTCGGGATAGAAACATACCAAAGAGCCATTATGATCATGCTTAAGGGTATGTCCTTGCACAATATAATCTTCATTAATCAATTCTCGTTTAGTTTCAATGTACTCAAATGAAGTATATTCTATTGCTCCTAGACTAGTAGCAATGCGGGTCATCAATGAAGTGCATTCAATGGGACCTGTCCATGAAATATAATCTAACCATTGTGTCATCATTGCTATAACTGGAACAACTTTCATCTTCTTAATCATGGCAAATAAAATTCTCAGTTCATCATCACGAACTATTCTAATATCCCCTCTAGGGAACATAGTCATAGCTGCCCATCTATGCATGAAGCGTACAGTTGGATTGTGCATGTGGCTATTTCTAGGAGCACTACTCATCTCACTATTCAATTCATGCCAAAAACCTTTTTTGTTAAATCTAGGCAAATTGTCTATCGAGCAAACAACATTCATGGAAGCCCAGGACTTCACTTAATTCTTTCCATAGGATGTTGTATTCCTTTTGAAATAATCTAAAAATATTACCATCAAATCCTATTTTGAGGGTGCCAAGGAATTGTGTAGTGAGAAGGCTAGAACCTTTCTCTCTATGTGAGCAAAATTTTCCCATCCTAATGCACGCCAAACGGAAAAGAATTGGGAATCCATACCTATTTTGGAGATCAAATCCGAATCATAAGCTTTAGTGTGATAAAACTCACGATCATGGAGGATATTGCATTCTTGATCTTCAACCTCACTTTGTATATCGAGGTAGTTGTCGTGGAGAAGTTGATGTGGCTTGCTTCTCTCATCCATGGGAGTGTCTTCACACACACTCCTCCTCCGTGGACTTGGTGTAGCAACGGAGGATAGGTGTGCACTTGAATCTCCACCATGGCTTGAGCTTGCAGCCCCCTTTCTCTTCCTAAACAACCTTTTCATTCATTTCATTGTCACAACAAGCAAGAACACAACAAGGAAAAAACTCGAACAAGAAGTGATGTTAGTGAAAACAAAACCCTCGATGAATTTTCTCCGAGAAGAACTTGAGAGCAAATTGCAAATGCAACCGAAAGCAAATCTTTTGGGGTTGGATTTGAGCAAGATTGCTTCAATGAAGAGCAAGAAAAACAATGAGAGCAAAAGAGTGACTTGGGGAGGTGTAAAATGAGGTGAAGTGTGAAGAGGGGTGCTTCTCATGGCCACCATTTAAAGTGTACACCTCCCAATGGTAATAAGAGGCACAAATGTAGCTATTGGAGGAGAGAGATCTACATTGGCTCTTTCCCCACTTCGATTTTCCAGGGGGGTTCGACAGACCTATAAGGTGGGCCCCCTGGTCCCTCTTTTGCCAAGTGGCTTCCCAACAGCTATAAAATCAGCCCCTTGGTGAATTGCCACATTTCCAGCTCAGAAAAATAGTTTTTTTTAATAAAACTCTTTTAAATCCAACAATTTTCTTTTCGTGAAAATAAAGAAAAAATTGATGATTGAGAATATAAGATTCTCAACTTGCTAAGAAAAATCAAATATTCAGTGGAAAAATCAAACTAAGTGGGAAAAACCAAATGAAAAGAAAAATCAAACAAAAGATAACTACCAATTGTCCTATTGGCTAGGTCTCACCATAGTATGATGAGATGGACTTTTCCTCCATCTTCATTTATTGGCATCTGGACCTAGAGGAGTGGTCTCGGACAACTTGTCTTGCTTCTCCCCACTCCTTCTTTGGCGGTTTGGTGGACTTGGGCCTTTGGGAAGGCCCGGGCTTCTCTTTCTTCTTGGGATGTCAGCGCGGATGATAAGACGGGTTCTTGGCATAGATTAACTGTCTCATGAATGAAATGAGCGGATCCACCTTTGGAGGTGTGACTTCGACCTCTAGAATGTGTATATCATTCGGCCCATACTTGATTCAAATCATGAAGAATTGCTCCGTCTTTAGCCCAAAGTTAAAGTTCTCCTCGTTGCCATTGATATGGAAGTGAATTTCTCCAGTTCCCACATCTATGCGAGCGTTCACGATGCTAAGGAATGGGTGCCCAAGAATGACCGGCGTATCCTTCTCGACGTCCATGTCGAGCACCACGAAATTCACGGGTATGAAGCAATTCCGGATTTTCACCGGAACATCTTTAGCAAAACCTGATGGATAACAGACTGAAGAATCAGCTAGTTGGAGCTGCACTGGTGTTGGAGTGAGCTCCGTGAAGTTTAGCTTGTCGAAGACCCCCTAGGCCATAACACTCACACTTGCTCCAAGGTCACAAAGTTCCTTTTCAAAGTAGCGAGCCCCAATTGAGCAGGATATGAAGGGATATCCAGGGTCCTTCAACCATTTGCCTTCCCATAGAGAAATCATGTTGACATTTTCCACGGGAGGCTCGGGCTGCCCAGGCATCTAGCCATTTTCCAATGGCGGGACTGCAGCAGCTAATTGAGCATACTGAGTTTCCAACATCTTGTTGAAGCTCAGTTGATTCTTGAAGGCTGAGGATAGTCCTTCAATCTTGGCGTTGATACTTTCTAGGGTCTTGTAATTAGCCGATAGCTTCCTGGATAAGGCATCATTGATCTTCAATTGGCTAATGGCAAGGTCTCTCAAGTTGGGTTGATTACCATTGTTACCATTGTTGTTGTTGTACCCTCCTTGAAAGATAGGGCATGGTTGGCCTCACCCTTGACCTCATGGATGATAGCCATTGTTGTTGCTGAAGTTCTCGTTTTTGGCTATGTATAGGGCATCCTCATGAGTTTTTGGGCAACCATTGCCCATGTGACCCGTGTTTACACAAACATCACATGTGATGTGAGATTCAAAGGCCCAGACATTGCCACATACTTCACCACTCACTTGTCCATCAATCTTCTTCATGAGGAGGTCCAATTTGGCAGCGATCATGTCCACCTCTTTCAAGGTGTGGCTGCCTCGCTGATGGGTTTGGTGATGCTCATCGCGCCAACCCATATTACACACCATCTTTTCAATCAAATCCTTAGCTTTGGGCACCGTCAATGAGAAGAAGGCTCCTCCAACAGCAGCATCCACATGGTCACGGGCAGAAGGGATTAGCCAGTTGTAGAAATTTTGGATAATAAGCTAGTTGTCCATCCCATGGTGGGGATAGGCCAGGATGTACTCCTGCAGCCTTTCACATGCCTCGGGAATAGACTCATTAGGATCTTGTTGGAAGCTAGAAATTCTCCCACGTAGGGCATTGGTTTTGCCCAACGAAAAGAACTTGCTGAGGAATGCCGTAGAACACTTCTCCCAAGTGCCTACAACACTTCGTTCGCATAGAACCACTACTTTGCTTTCCTAAGAAGGGGGAATGGAAACAGCCTAAGACAAACGGCATCAGGAGAAATGTTCTTGATCTTAAAAGTGTTGCAGATCTCAAGGAACTGTTGCAGGTGAGCACTTGCATCGTCACTAGCCTTCCCACAAAATGGGTTGACTTGCACCATAGTGATTAGGCCAATCTTGATTTCAAACTTCACGTCTCCCGTGTTAATAGTGGTCCAATAGGCACATTGTTAGCAAAGAGAGCCGAAAACTCATGAAGGTTCTTATGGGCCATTGGCATTTTAGTTGTTGGTGCAGTAGCGTTGGTTTGCTTTGTCACACGAAGCCTCTGAGGAGTAACGACATGAGGTCAACATACACTACCCCGTTTTCACATAAATGCGAAAATAAAGAAGGGTATCCTACTAAAAACCTACCCAGGGTCCTATCCTATTCACTCAATCATGCAATACTTCAACTGTCTTCTTTGGCAACAGCGATAGAAATTCTTGTTGTCATTTCTTACGTATAGAGCGAATTCCGCAAGCGCACGAAAACTATCGATGTAGAAGATCTCCTTAAAAGAGTATTCCAAGGGTGTAATTTATTGTTTCCCAAAGGAAGTCTAGATGGAAGTGTAGCAATCATCAAATGAAAAGAGTAGATTAGTCAAGGTAACGTTCTAGTGAGGATGGATAATAGATAAGTGGAGGTAGTGTGACATACACAAGAGCATTCTATTCTAAGGGGGATAAATGGGTCTAATGGAGATTAGACTAAGAGTTAGGGAGTTGCTCCTAAAATGCCTCTAATATACATATACATAGACTAGGTTAGATACTAATGAGCATGTCTATGGTGAATCCTTATGCTTAGTTGTTCAACACATCGGGCACGGGATTATCCCTAGTAAAACTAGGACGACTCCAACCAAGAGCCTGTGCATAGCAGAACGTGGAGGATTACAAAGGACGGATAGGACTGTCACCACCTGCTGCCTACCTCTTCAATCCGTGGGTCTATGATACATCCAACACTACATAACTATCCTAACACCGTGCTAGCATATTAAGTAAATGCCTTAAGAGCCTAGGCACAAGCCATCTTAAGATCATGACTAACCCTAACATCATTGAACCTATGTCGAGACATAGCATAAGTTATTTATATTAGCATGATCATATCATAAATAACTAGACTATAGTGGAGGTTTGTAGTGTTAATGATGATAGAATAAGATTGTTATGGCATAATCATAAAGACTACTACTACCACATACATGGACTCCACAATCAAACAAGAAACGCTTCATCCAAGCATATGTATAAAAGAAGACTAAAGATAACATCTTTATTATGCATAAAGTCACAAATACAAAAAGGAATACATGAGCCATACCTTTACCAGTTTTGGATTAAGAAGAGAGATTCCTTCTACTCCTTTCCTAATTTGGAATAGGGACTAGAGACTCTCCACTCCACAACCTAAACTCCTCTAGAACTATGGAAAATAGGGGATACAATTCAATGGAGCTCAAGTGGTGTTTGTGAGAAGTGAGCGACGGGGGGTCCTATTTTTTAGTGGAGAAGGGTTGGTTCTCGCCACCAAAAGCGCACGAATCAGTCTTCATTATGATTAGATCACAACAAGGAGTCGACACATGGAAGTTGACTGAGTTTTGGCACCAAGAAGGGTTCGGCCGAACAAATTCTAGTATGTAGAATTCGTTCTACATGGGTGTTACACTTCCAAGTAGGTCCCATTGACTGTAGAACTGGTCTACATAGTGCTGTAGAACTGGTCTTCTAACCAATTCTAGTATGTTTTCTCCAGGTCACTTCCATGTGGGTCCCATTGACTGATATGGGTGATACACCTTTGGATCTCTTCAGATACGTCTGTTTGTGGGCCATTTGATCCATGTGATGACACATGTCAGTGTTTGATTGGCTGGGATGATACTTTCTAGGATTGCTCCCCCTCTTTCACCTCATTTTTTTTTGCATAAAAAAGCATGCATGCACTATTCTTTCAAGGTCAAGTGAAAATAGGTTAAGTAGAAAGGTGACGTGTGTAAGAACTGACTTTTCCTTCACATGATTGAGTTATATTGACGGATGAAATTGGGATATAACAACCGTAACCAGTCACATTGCTGCCAATCGATTCTCCTATGGTTGCCCTAGAGTTTTTCCTCTTCCACTGCTCAAAACTCTTTTGAAGGTAAAAATTTTGTTTGTATTAAATATAGAACTGTTTATCACTATTTTCCTACATGTATGATAAAACTGATCCTGGCATACATGTAGTTTGCAACTGGTTTTATTCATGATAAAATTGGGTGTGACAAAGTGGTATTAGAGATATATGTCTACTCTAGGCGCGTGACCTTAGTTAGAATGGACTTATTAGACATCCCTTTGACCTCACTCATGAAGATGAAGATTTGACTCATCCAATAGGAGATGGGAAGATCGACCTATGAGGTCAACACAAAAGGAGCAGAAGACTCTTAAAGATTATTAAACATCAGTTTCTTAGGTCCCCGTTGGTTACTAAGTGAAGACTAGGGGTGTGTTTGGATTGCTGCCAACACTTACCTTACCAAAATTTGGTAGTTGTCCATGAAATATGAGTGTATTTGGATTGAAGAAAAATTTGGCAAGCCAATGGACTAATGTGTTGTGCTAGTTCATTTTCTTTACCAATGTTTGCTAAACTTTGGGTGGCCAAATCCTTCACCAAAATTTTGCAACACCAAACTTTGGAAAGGAAAGCAAGGGAAACAATCCAAACAGGCCCTAGGCCTTCCTCACAATAATTAAAACATGTTGCTTGATGTATTGCATTAGATCAATAATAAGAACAACAAATTATAACATTTGTCTGTTTATGGGGGTAGCCGATCGCTAGTAAATCATATCCTATCTCCTTCCTCAACACATTTGAATCTCGGGGTCAAGATTCCTTGTAAGATAGGTGAGATTGTAACAACCATTCTTTAAAAAGTAAAAGAAATAAAATATACGTTCATCATGTTAATAAATTGAATTGAATGATTATAAAATGAAAACCACATTAGAAATATTGATCCAATTAAAAATTCAAAAAAGAGACTAAAGGTAGAAGAATATGATAGTATAGTTCTTTTAAAATAAATAAATTAGACATATTCCATCATCAGTGCTTGTGTGTTAAAAAATATAAATAAAATTACTAGAGAACACATTTGAAGTGAAATAAAATAAAGAAAAGAACAACAAATACTATAGTGAGTTATGTAACACCAGTACAAAACAATAATAGTATTGGTAATAAAATAAACAAATAAACAAATACAATAATAAAAAATGCACATAATTGGGTGCTAAAGAAAGTTTTCCTTAAATTTTATTTCACCTTATTTTATTACTAAATTGTGTGTCGTTCTAAACTTCCAAATGTTTTATAATAAACACTCAAAATAAAATTTGAAATAGAAATATCGACAAACATAATCTAATCTCATAACATGTGAATTTATGAAAACCTGATACTCAGCTCTCCAACCATTAGAATCTCGGGGCAAGATTCCATTTAAGGTGGGGGGGTATAGATACACCCTATTTTGTACAAAATAAAAGAAAAATGGTTTAAGTGCATGTGCTTGTGCATTTTGTGTGATTGTTTGAATTCAAACGTAGAATTCGCCAAGAGTTTGAATTTGAAATCGAATAAAAATAAAATAGGAGAAAAAGAAAAAGGAAAAGGAAACCCTCCTAGGCAAAAACCTCTCCTCGTGCCCCATCTCATCTCCAGCTCTGTTTTCTTTTCTCCTTGCTCAGCCCAACCGCGGCTTCTCCCTTCTCCCTCTCCCTCTTTGGCTGACGCGCGGGACCTACCTGTCAGGCGACTCTTTCCCAACCACTGCCTCCTCGCGCCCGTGCGCGCTGCGCCGTACTCCCGCCTCGCTGCAATTGCCGCCACCGAGCAACTGTCGCCCCCCGAGCAATAGCCTCTCCCAACTTAATCCTCGATCGCGCTCCCACACTTGTGCACCACCGTTTCCTCTACCCCGTTCACCAAAAGTCTAGCCATCATCACCATGGATGCCGCCACTTAGACCTCAATGTCGCGCGATTTCTCGTTGATACGTCCGCCACCAAAGAGTTGGCAAGCACCGCAACTCCTTGTCGCCCCTAAAGGACCCCTCAACGATGAGTTCGCGCAACCCAAGGCTCTCTCCGACGCTGTCGAGGTCTGCGCACCACTCCACGCCGTCGTGCACTCGTCCTCGGCCGATTAAGTGCAACCATGAAGCCCTAGGTGAGTTTCCCTCATGCTCCTTCTCGTTTGCCTCAAAACCCTGTTGAGTTGGGCCACCGGAGCACCGTTTCAGCGAACTCTGGCAAGGGTCGGCCATGTTGCCACCGCATTGCCACTGCCAGTGCCGCCCACCTCCCCGAAAGTGATGTGGCCCAACCTTAGCCCTTGATTTGTGCTCAACGGTTAGGATTATAAGGAAAATACCCTTTGATTTAATAAAATTGTGGCCATCCACTTAAGATCCAACGACCCACAACAGATGATGACATGCCCTTCACAGATATACACTTAGGCCCTTGTGAACATTACCAAAATTATTATTAGGTCCCCAATATCATAGTTGAGACCCTGGACTTTAGAATAATACTGTTTTAACATTTGTTTTAGCACTTCAGACCCTGGATTCCTCTTAAATTATGATAACTCAAGGAATTAATGATCTGGGCCCATGTACTTTAACTAAATTGATGCATTAGTCCCTGATTAATGACAAAATTAATTTTAAAGCCTCTAAAATATATTAAATTGCATTTAGTGAAAGAAATAAGTTTATAAATGATAGAATAAATAGAATTAGTTATAAATCATTTTAGGATAAAATAAATTTTGTGAGTGCATAAAATATATTTTGACCATGGAAAATTCCTTAAAAATGATTTTAGTTACAAATAAACACTAAAAATAGAAAATAAATGTGAAAATAGTAGGAAAATTATTTCAAAACCTTTTATGTTGAAATAAAATTGTAAAAATGCATATAAATATATTTTGACTATGGAAAATTCATTAAAATGTTTTTAGCCTTGAATAAAGACTAAAAATGGAAAAGAAATGATAAATGCATTTCTTTGGCCTAAAAAATAATAAATCACTCATAACTCTGTTTTAAATCATAATCATAACATATTCAATCATAATATTTGTATTGTTTGTATGGTGTATTGTTCTTGATTGTTTTTATGTTCTTTTGATGACGGTTTATACGCATTCATATGTCGACCAAAAAGCAACATGAAGATATGGAGACAAGAATTCAATCAAGTAGACATAGCAGCTAAATAATATAAGGCAAGTGCCCTTGACCATCTTGTCCCTATTTTAGGAATTATAGTTAGTTGCATCCTTAATTAATGTGAAACCGATTTTATTTACCCATTCCATATAATACCTTGTCGCCCTTGGTTGGATTGGTTGGTTTTGGGTATTACTATTATGCTTAGCCATGCAAACTAGATTGTGGGAAAAACGTTCATCGCATTTAATATTTATGATTTATGATCATCATTATGGTATTGAAAAATGAATAGTAGTTGGTAGGAATTCGGCGGTCGGATGGTTTGGTGTGGTGCAGTTTACACGAGACCTTGGTTCTGGTTCGATACCGCCGGATTCTAAGGACTGGTTTATGGAAGAAGCCTCTGAGTTCCATAGTACCACCACAAGACTGAGATGGGGCAACTTGGGAAATTAATTAGTTTTCCCCCAACGAAATGCTAGTAGTTGGAAGGTGCGGGGAATGATGCAGGGGTACTGCTTTGGGATCCGTGTGGATCAAGAGGGGGCTTCTAAGGTGGAGGGTTACTCTAAGAAAGCCTCAGCGGTGAAACCTTGGAGAGCTAGCACTAGTTGGCATTACCTTTGTAAAGATCATGTAGTGGTCTCTTGACAACACACCAAAGTGACGAGCGACAGGGAGGTTCACTTAGTCCTCTTGGCAACAGGGGATGAAATCATTGCTTGTGGGTAAAGGGTACATTCTCTACATAGATTGGAAAACTGTCTAAACATCCGTTCTCACGGTCAGGAACAGCTTGGGGCTGAGTTCATAATTAGACAATGGATGTTATGATGGTTGAGAATGATATTGATGTTACTACATTACTATTATTGTATTTTATGGTTGGGAATATTCACTTAGATGTAGGTTGTTAATGAAAGCTAAGGATAGGTTTAATGTTTAGTGCTTAAACAACTATCAACCTTTCCTATTTGATTGACCTTCATATCATTTATTTCCCACCCTTGTTGAGTACTCTATGTACTCATGCGCTTGCCATTATTTTTTCATAAATACTGTCCAGTGGGAAGAAGATTCAACGAAGGCAAGCCCTATTGAAGACAGTGCGTAGATTTGCTTGTGGTTGCACTAGAGTTTTTCCTCTTCTACTGCTATTCAAAACTCTTTAGAAGTTAAAAATGTTGTTTGTATTTCATATAGAACTTTTTGTCACTATTTGTCCTACAATACAAGAAACCTGATCAATTGGCCAACGTAATTAAGGCAAAAGCCGATGTAAGTACTTAATTACGTTGGTTTTTCCTTAATTACATCAGTTATCGACCAACATGGAAGTTTAGACGTAGTTAATCTAACTTACATTAGCGGTCGATGTATGTTACCTAATTACGTCTAATATGCCACGTTGGCCGATAACGAACGTAACTAAGGAAAAACCGACATAATTAAGTAACCTACGTTGGCTTTTGCCTTAATTACGTCGGCCGTCACTTGATTACATCGGCCGTCGATATCTGATGTAGGTTACATGGTCTAACTTATGTCGGCTATAGCAAGGCCAACGTAAGTTCCATGGTCTAACTTACGTCGGTATGGACGGACCAACGTAAGTTAACATGGGCTAACTTACGTCAGCCTTACCATAGCCGACGTGATTTATGTTTTGCCTACCTCGCAAGATGGCGAGCTCACAGAACAACAATACACACAGATATATGTACACAACAACAACACACAATCTCAAATTACTTGAAACACACCAATCACAACACAATCTTCGACCGGGCTACACGCTAGCCCCGCAACTACCTTCGGAGCCAAAAGCTCGTCTCTGCGCGTCCCTTCGAGTGCCGGTAGCTGTGTCAAAGTAGTTTGCACTGCCATCATTGAACCCTGCAAAAAAACATTAGAGTTAGACATCTGACAAATTCATCTCACACTCCTCTTCTCTCTCTCTAACTTTCATCCTCTCACTCTCTTCCTCCCCCTCTCTCATTCTCCCACTCTCTTCCTCTCCTTCTCCCTCTATCTCTTTCTCTCATACTCTCTTCCTCTCCCTGTCTCTCTTTCTCTCTTTCACTCTTTCTCTAATTCTCTCACTCTCTTCCTCTCCCTCACTTTCTTTTCCTCTCCTTCTGTCATAATTTCTCTCGTCCTCTCGCCCTCTTTCTCTAATTCTCTCATCCTCCATATCCATCACATTCTCTCTCTCTTCCTCCCTCTCCCTATCATCCTTTCTCTCTCACTTTAACCTCTCTCTCACACTCCACCTCTCCCTATATATGTCTCTCTTACTCCACCTCTATCTAATCTCTCTCTCTCAACATATGTATGTCTCTCTTACTCCACCTCTATCTCACTCTCTCCCGCTCTATGTTCTATCTCCTCTCCTTATGTGAAATACTGAAATGAATACAAAAATATTAAAGAAAGAGTTTATTACCTGCACCTGGGGCACCTGTGCTGGGGATGTCTGTGCCAAGGTCACATGCAGCAACGGAAATAGTGGGATCTCAATGTGTTGACCGCTTTGTCGAGCAAGAGACTGCCATTGCAAAATATTAGAATATATATGTTACTGAAATGCTATAAAACTAAACTAAGGTAGTTTAAATACTTACCGCCACCGTTGCTTGCATCGGGGCCAGGTACAAGCTTGGGACCTCTTGGAAGCCCCTCACCTCTCCTGCTCCTCCCTCGCCCTCTCCTGCTCCGCCCCCGACCTCTCATGCTCTGCACTCGACCTCTCCAGCTCTGCCTGGGTCTGTGCAGCGTCTCCCTCAAGGCAATGAGCTCTAGCTGGGTTTGCGAGAGATGACCACTTGTTGGCCCAACGGATGAGACCTGCGTCGATGAAGCGCCTCTCGGAGGCAAAAATGGAAAACATACAAACGAATGAAAAATTCTAAGTAGAAGAATATAGATTGAAAAAGAACTGAATCAAATGACCAACTCACCGTCCATGGGCCTTCACGCCTCCGCTCGCGTATACGGCTTGAGGGTCGATCGGTGCATTTTCCAAAACGTAATATTCACCGTGTATCTTCGCAACCTCCTGCACATACTTATCCTAAAAACAAAGAAATCTTATAAGCGTCTCAATAATAGTATTAGTTATAATACATTGATGAATTTTGAAAACTTACAAGTCGATCGGCCATGACCTGACCGCACTGCCTTGGTTGAGAAAGGTCACTTCCCTTGTGACCTCTCTTCCAAACCTGGGTCAAGGTCGGCTCCTGACTGATCTCTCCTTCCTGTATAGCTGTGTTAGTGAGACAAATATATTATGAACACATAAATGAACTTAAAAATGTACTTCCTATGCGTTTAGCCAAATGCAATTAGCCATCGTTGCCGTAGTTGTGCTTGCCCTCGGACCCCAGGAGGCATTGTCTTACCTTTATGGACTTAGCAATGACAGCATCGCTAGCCCAATGCCGTTAGGGAGCTACGTACGCCTTAGGTCGACCCTGTAACCAAGAAATACTAACCTACACATATTTTATATTTCATCAATGTAGTTAACATACGTAGGTATTGTAAATATTTAACAATAAAAACTTACCTCCACATACCGCTCCTCTGTCAAGTACGTGTCGGAGTCCATCCTAAATGGACCCCTTTCCTGCTGTTGCTCCCGGGGGTGCAACTTTTTGTACGCGTTAACGGCCTGGATCCGGGTGTTCGATAATACTGCCATTGCAAGCTTCCAAGCATTGTAGTGGAACATGCACCTCGTGTGCTCCTCCATGTCCAATTTCTTTATCTTGTACCTCAGTTGTAAGCAAACAAACATTTAAGTGATATGCATTAACAATTTAAACAAGTTGGAAAAAATTAAGCAGTTAAACTTAGCATAAAGTCGTTCCACATGGCTCCCTGAATGTTACCCTCTTGTTTCATACATCAATGTTGTGCCCTAGAATCAAAGACTTCACATACGGTAGCTCCCAAAGTCCACATATGTGAGTCCAATTGTATTCGTCTATGTAACCTTCAAAATATCTAGGACGACCTTCATCTGGAACCAATTTGTACAACATATCAGATATTTCTGGCCTGTTAAGACATTTTGGTGGTCCTTTAGTGACAAAAGTGTCCTTTCTAAAGACATTCCTCTATTGCCTAAACACGTGATTCAGAGGCAACCAACATTTGTCACAATCAATGTAAGATATCTTGCCTCCATCAGTAAGTCGAAAGCAATCGATGTCTGAAGCACATATCTGACACATCGACCGACCATGAGACATGCCGTATGCCAGAAAATCATGGACGGATCACAAATAGGCAGCTCGAAGGTTGATTTTTTGCTTCTTGCAATAGTCGTACGCTTTGACTTCTATCTACAACATTTTCAACTCTTCAATCAACGGTCTCAACATCATGTTGAGACGTGCATGATGATCCGGTCCAAGTACAATGAGGCTAAGAAACATGAACTCATACTTGATGCAAAAAGCCCGTGCTAGGTTCTACGAAATGACAAAGGCAGGCCAACGGGAGTATGATGTGGTGTTTGTGCTGAACGGCAAGAACCCATCGTTCGCGAACTTGATGCGAACATTTCTTGCTTCACGGCCGAAATATTGACCAAACCGGTCCAGTTCCTTCCATGCCTCACCGTCGGATGGGTGTGTCATGACTCCGTTGTTCTTACGTTCACCTTCATTGTGCCATCTCATTTGTCTAGCATTTTTTTTGAAAGGAACATTCACTTCAACTTAGGTGTCACAGGTATGTAACGAAGCTGCTTACGTGCGACTTCCGTCATCACAGTATCACTATCATTATTAACAACTTTGACAAATATCAGTTCACCACATGTTAAACATTTGTTCTCATTTGCATGCTCTCTATAGAAAAGCATGCAGTTGTTCGGTCACACATCAATTTTCTCATAGTTCATATCGAGATTGGAAAGAATTTTCTTCGACTTATACATATCTTTATACACTTTGCGGGGATGTGGAACGACATCGATGAACAAATTGATGAGGTCATTGTTGCAGTTATTAGAAAACAAGTACTTAGCCTTAATTGCCATAAGTCTAGTCACAAATGTGAGGATTGTAGTTTCAGTGTGTCCATGCAGCGGCTGTTTCTTAAGCTTTGAGAAGCTCGAAGAAGTGTTTAACCTCCGCTATAGGAAGATCCTCCGTAAGCTTTGGTTGTATAGCTTCCAACATATAATCCATCATATCAATCCCCGTGTCATCATCTTTGTCCGCTTCCACTTTCTGTACAGCTTGAGAAGCTTTCTCACCGTGGAAGGTCCACAACTCATAATGTGACACGTAACCGTTTCGACACAAGTGCATCGAAAGTTCTACTTTCTCCAAAAATGTCCTGTTCCAGCATTTCGTACATGGGTACCATGCCTTATTGCCGTTTCACAAGGAAAAAGCTTATTCTACAAAAGCTTCTGTCTTGGCGTACCACTCATCTGAGTGACCACCAGTTATGCTCTTCTAACTAGTATACATCCAACTGCGGTCTTCGGCCATGTTTGACTCTGCAGTTCAAAGCCAGAGAAATTATGGTTACTTTATACTTTGTTTAATGTCACGACCCTAAATCTATTGGAAATGATAGTTCCTAAACCCATCCAAGAGTGACTGAGCGGAGCGTGCTCATGACAAGACGTGCAGTCTGGATTTGTATGAAATATCAGCAGCATAACAGTATTGTTCTCCAACTGCATGCACGAAATGGTGCAGCAGAGAACAACAAGATTATGCTGTTGAAATCTAGTCCAGATCCAGACCCGCGTCTCGTCACAAGACATGCCCCCCTGACACTCCTAGGCTATCCAAAAAAGGGACAATTCCGAACCGACACGCCTCACATGCTTAATGCAAGTGAGAAGGGCCGGTTCGAAATGGGTAATGCATATTGTACAGGTTACGTTACATTTCATTTTGAGTCATTTCCGAGAGAGAGGAAAGAACAAGAGAGACAATGAGGAAATAACGAGAGGGAGACAGAGAATTGGGTCAGCCATTCTAAGTTATAACCATCTAGGCCCGCCTTTAATAGTCGAATGGCATTATGTGACACCCAGTTCATAAAATGAACCAAGTGAAGGCATATGTGTGCCCAGGACGTTCATCACACCTACACGAGTGCAATCACAAACGATATACAAAAATTACCACAGAACAAAATTAATTAAGCACATTTATTACAGAATTCATAATATTCTCGAATACAAGCTCTAATGAATATTATTGACAAGTTTCAACTAATGCATCAAAAATAAGCTAATAGGCAACTAAGCAAAGGGATTGCGCAACTCCAACACTCCACAGGCAAAGCTGACGATAGACACGGCCTAATACTCCGCATTATCATCGTTAAACTCCCAATCCTGACTTGCAACTGTTGGGGGGGGGATTGCAAGGGTGAGTACATGTCGTACTCAGCAAGTGTGGAAAGTATGACATGTAGCTGATTCAAATACGAATACAATAATGACTAAGTGCTGAAAAGTACATTAAAACTTTTGAAAAGAAATATATTATATTTATGTGAAATAAACCCATCATAAACCATATAATTATCATAATACCAGTCCAAATTTCATTACCATCAACCATATACCAGATTTCACCATTACCTTTACTTATATCCAATACCAGAATTTAATCCATAACTAGCCATAACCAATACCAACCACCCCAAATCCCAAGTTTCCCACTAATCATGGAAGTTGTCCAGGTGCTCATAACCGGGAGCACGACTATCATGATAGTTTTAGACACTCTGCAGAGGTTGTACCGCTTTACCCACGTGTTTGTGATTTCATCACCTTGTAGTGACTAGAAAATATCAATTATGCCGTCTCACACTTCCTTAGGTGTGTGGCCAAGAGGTTTTATCGGTAACAATGTCTCCTACAGAGCACATTTTCAACCAAGGGTCCCCTCTTGAGCCATTCGGATCCAAGGGTAGTCCCACCAATCATCAACAAACCCAATTCGACTACCCTTTCCCCGAGCATCCTTAATGGTCCAAATAGCACTGGCAAAACCCTAATTAATCAGCTATGCCGCACCCATACTTGGCCTCGTGGTGGCACTGTAATCCTGGCTTATTCTTGCATGAACCGGTCCTTATATCTAAAGCAAGCGAACCGCAATAACATCCAACCCATCCACATACCATGCTTGCTTAGATCACCCATTACCATATCATATTAACTAGTTCATATTAATCATAATCTCATAAATGCATAATTAAGTTAAATGGTATAATTGTTTCCATCCCAATTAATTAAGCGAAGCAAAAACATAAAAAGCCCTTCCTGACTCTCTACCATATATTCAAGGTGACAAGAGTGGTTAAACAAATCTAGTAAACTTCCTATGACAAGATTCCCATCAAATTGACACAAGCATGCAATTTTGCAAACAAAACATTTGTTTTAGAAACAGGAGCAATATGCTTCAAGGACACTTTCCTTGCACTTGGGCTTGGTTTGGATCAAAGCCTTCAAACTCTTGGTGCTATAGATCCATCGCGGCACTCTGTAGCACAAATCCGTCTAATTCGCACAATAACATACAAGACAAGAATTACAATTAAAGAGTGCACAAACATTACTCAATATGACATGATATGCATGATTAATGCAAATGTAATTTGGAACTTGTTAATGAGTTGCTTTTAATGATCACTAACTAGTTCTAATAGATTTTAACAAGTTTATACAGGATTGTATTTGATTTGATCTAACTTTGGAAATAATTCAACACAATTTAGCCAGGAAAATCAGACTAGTCCACTAGGGACCGGACTAGTCTGCACTTCGCGGAACTAGCAAACTAGGGTTTTCTAGATCGACGTGAATTTGGAGATTTGGGGTTGAATTCACGTGAGGAAAAGGAAGTAGAAGGTATACTAGGTGTCCATGACTCCAAAGAATCAAAGGTATTTGGAGGCAACACTTGGATGTTGACGATCTAGGGTTGATGAAGAACTTGATGGTGGATTGTTGACGAAGAATGCCAAGTTGATGGAGATCTTTATCCTCTTTCGTTTCCTGCTCGTCTTCTTCTTGTTATATATCTCTTTCCCCCTCCTTGGTGGCGGCTAATCACGAGCTAGGGTTTGGGTGTAATGGAAATGTGGCAAATAGATGTCAAGCCAAGGGGTGGGGTTGTTTATATAGAGGTGGAGGCTAGGGTTAGATGGATTTCGTGTTTGAGATGAGTAGAGGCCGGTGTAGAGTCCCACATGGGCCCTTAAAGAGTTAGGCAGGACGTTCCTAGGCCCACTTAACGTAAAACCCAAGTAACAAGTCGTGAAACAAAAGATCAACTCGTAGTCGCTATTTATCAGACAAGTTCGGAAAGGGCCAGACTAGTCCAAAGTTGGACAGAGAGAAATCGGACAAGTCTGGATTGGACATCGGACAAGTCTGAACTTATCTAAAGGGGAAAAACAGACAAGTCTAGCCTAAAATCGGACAAGTCCGACTTTAGTCATAGGGAAAAACGGACAAGTCCGCTGGAACACCGGACTAGTCCGGGCAAGTCTAGGGACTTAGTGAATTTTTCAAGGATTTGGAGCACCGGAATAGTCCGCACAAGACCGGTCAAGTCTGAAAGTGTCCAGAGGGAAAAACAGACTAGTCGGCAGAAAAACGGACAAGTCTGTTTGAAATCAAAGAGAAATCGGACTAGTCCGCACAAAAATCGGACTAGTCTGCACTTCGCAGAATTCGTAAGTGCGGTTTCATTTCTAATTATTTTAAACTTGTTCCTTTTTATGTTGCTAAAAGTTAACATGATTAATGTTGGATGCAGGGCATGATGCATGAAAATAAGGGTTTTACAAAGCTACCACCTTAAAATGAATCTCACTTTCGATATTCGACGCGGAAGAGAAAAGATAGGGAAATTCCTTCTTGAGATCATCCTCCAGCTCCCATGTTGCCTCTGATTCGGTATGATGCTTCCATTGAACCTTACACCATCTAAGAATCTTGTTCCTTGTGACTCTCTTCTTGTTTTCCAAGATTTTGATTGGTTGCTCGGCATAAGTCAAATCTTCCTCTAGTTCCAATTCTTCCATTGGCACTCGTTCTTCCGGTACTCTCAAGCACTTCTTGAGCTGAGAAACATGAAACACATCATGGACATCTGAAAGATGAGCTGGCATCTCCAACCTATATGCTACCTCTCCTCTTATGTACAAAATCTTGAATGGTCCAATATATCGAGGTGCTAGCTTGCCTCTTATGTTAAACCTCTTATGACCTCTCATTGGTGACACCCTGAGGTAAACAAAGTCTCCTATTTCAAAGGCTAATTTCCTTCTCCTATTGTCCGCATAGCCTTTTTGCCTTGATTGAGCAGCCCTTCAAGTTCTCCCGAATAATTTGAAATTGTTTCTCAGCTTCTTGCAACATATCTGGAGTAAATACTTGAGTTTCCCCTATCTCATTCTAGAATAAAGGTGTCCTTCACTTTCTTCCGTAAAGTGCTTCATAAGGTGACATCTTCAAACTTACTTGGTAACTATTGTTATACGAAAATTCTGCATATGGCATGCTCTTGCCCCAACTTTTCCCAAGCTTCAAAGCACTTGCTCATAACATATCCTCTAAAATCTGGTTGGTCCTCTCGGTTTGTGCATCCGTTTGAAGGTGATATGCTGAATTAAAATTCAATCTTGTCCCCAATGCTTCATGCAATTTTTGCCAGAACCTAGAGGTAAATTGAGAACATCTATCCGAGACTATCTTCTTTGGGACCCCATGTCGACACACAATATGGTCCATGTATATTTTGGCCAATTGTGTAGCTGTATACTTGGTCTTCACAGGGATGAAATGAGATGATTTGGTCAACCGATCTACAATTACCCAAATTGAGTAATAACCTGACTGAGTACACAACAATCGAACTATAAAGTCCATACCAATCTCTTCCCACTTCCACTCTGGAATTTTGAATGGTTGCAATAATCCCGCTGGCCTTTGATGTTCCGTCTTGACTCGTTGGCACACATCACATAAGGCTACATATTCAGCTATGTCCTTTTTCATGCTAGCCAACCAGTAACCTGTATTCAAGTCTTTGTACATCTTGGTACAACCGGGGTGAATCGAGTATGGCGAGTCATGTGCCTCTTTTAATATTGTCTCCCGAATATGCTTCACACTAGGCAGGACAATCCTCTTACCAAGCCATAGGGTACCATGTTCATCCTCATCAAATATGAATTCTCTCCCCTTTTAGGTCCTTTCCTTGATCTCCTGAATTTCCTCATCCTTTGTTTGACCCTCTCGAATTTCTTGCTCCAAGGTCGTATTTAACTCCATCATCCCCATCTCATTCAAAAATCCAAGATTCAACCGTTCAAACTCCTTACATAAATCTGATGGTAATTCTCGAACTGTGAGTCGATGACTTACTCCTTTCCTACTCAATGCATCGGCCATAACATTAGCCTTCCCTAGATGATAATTGATTCCCAAATCATAATCTTTGATAAGCTCCAACCACCTACGTTGCCTCAAATTCAGATCCGTTTGCGTGAAAATATACTTAAGACTCTTATGATCCGTTAAATTTCATACCTATGTCCAAGGATATATGTCTCCAAATCTTTAATGCATGAACCACGGCTGGAAGTTCCGAATCATGCATTGGGTAGTTCTGCTCTTGTTTCTTCAATTGTCTCGATGCATATACAACCACTTGACCTTCCTGCTTGAGCACACACCCAAGTCCTTGTCTCGATGCATCACAATAAATATCGAAGCTTTTGCCTACATCCGACAAAACCAAAACTGGGGTTGTTGTTAACCTTTTCTTCAACTCCTCAAAACTTTCTTGACAAGCTTGAGTCCATTGAAATGCTTTTCCCTTCAATAGCAACTCCATCATTGGCTTGGCTATTTTAGAAAATTCCTTGATTAATCGACGGTAATATCCAGCCATCCCAAGAAAACTCCTTATTTCCTTTACGTTTTGCGGCGGTTCCCGTTTCAACACGTCCCTAACTTTTCCGGGGTCAACCGATACTCCTCCTCCTGAAATGATATGACCTAAAAACGATAATTCTCTCAACCAAAACTGATACTTGTTGAACTTGGCATACAATTGGTGCTCCCTCAACTTCTGCAACATGAGCCTCAAGTGTTCCTCGTGTTCCTCTCATCCTTTGAGTAGATCATAATGTCATCAATGAACACCACTACAAACTTGTCCAAGTACTCCACGAAGACCTTATTGATGAGGTACATAAAGTAGGCAGGTGCATTGGTCAATCAAAAGGACATCACGGTGTATTCATAGGATCCGTATCGTGTCCTAAAAGCTATCTTGGGTATGTCCGATGGTTTAATCTTCATTTGAATGTATCCCAACCTCAAATCAATCTTAGAGAAAACATAAGCACCCTTCATTTGATCAAACAAGTCTTCTATGCCGGGAAAGGTGTACTTGTTCTTGATTGTTACCTCGTTGAGAGCTCGGTAATCCACGCACATCCTTTGCGACCCATCCTTCTTATCCATGAATAGAACTGGCGCTCCCCAAGGTGAAGAGCTTGGGCGGATAAAACCCTTCTCTAGTTGCTCTTGAATCTACTTCTTGAGCTCTGCTAATTCTTTAGGAGGCATCCTATATAGCCTCTTAGCTATAGGTGCAGTTTCAGGTATTAAATCAATAACAAACTCAATGTCTCAGTCAAGTGGCATACCTGGCAACTCATCCGGAAACACATCAAAAAATTCACACACCACCAGAATCTCCTCAATTGTGGCAGCGTCCATGTGATTCGGCTCCAATTGCTTTGGTGCGTGTTGAGATGCTTCAAATTCTCCGGTGATCCCTTCCTCATTGGTCAACTTCACCATCTTCGTGGCACACTCAATGACTTCATTATGCTTCTTCAACCACTCCATACCAAGTATAATGTCCAATCCATGGGAATCCAAGAAAATGAGGTTGACGGAGAAGTCTACCCCCCTTATTCTAAGGCTTACTTTTGGACATACTATATTTGTCATCATCTCTCCTCCAGGAGACGTAACCAATAGAGGAAACTTCATATAAGAGATAGGCAAACTATACTTGGCAATATATTTTGATGCAATGAATGAATGTGATGCTCCAGAGTCAAATAACATAGTCACGGGGTTGGAGTTTGTGAGGAACATACCAATCACCACGCGATCTGCTTGTTGAGCATCCTCCGTAGAGACATGGTTCACGTTGTCACGAGCAAAATTCTGCTGTCCATGATTTCCTTGCGGCTGTCCTCCATTGGGTGTTGGTTTTGCCTTAGCGCATTGCTTCCTTAACCAAGGCATGACTTAGTACATTAATGTGCAAAGTGTCCAGCTTCTCCATAAGTATAGCACTTCTTAACTCCACCAGAATTATTGGGACGAGCTTGGTTCTGAACATTGGCACCAGGAAAATTAGCACGAGGTGGAAAAGACATTGGAGGCCTAGGTGCTTGCATGATAGGGCGTTGCTGCACAAAATGAGTTGGGCGCAGTGCATATCCAGGGTGCTGTACAGGAGCAGAGGAGCTGTAATATAGCGCATTAGGTGGTGCAAGGCGAGGGCGAACATTACTTCCTTGTTGCTATCCTCGGTATGGCGCCTTCCTCTTGTTGTCTTGCTCCATCTCTTGGACCTTATTCCCCACAACAATTGCTTTGTCCACAAGCTTCTGGAACTTTGCATAATCACAATTGAGCAATTGCACTTGGATGTCGTTGTTAAGGCCCCTCATGAACAAATATTTCTCCCGGCTGTCCCGACTAACATCTTTAGGGGCATACCTTGAAAGTTGAGTGAATTTATTGAGATATTCACCCACGCTCGATCTTCCTGGCCTCAAGTTTTCAAACTCTTGCCTCTTAAAAATCATGACACCTTCCGACACATAATGAGAACATAGACTCTCCTTGAGTGCGGCCCAAAATTCCTCTCTTGGTTCTCATGGGCATTGCATAGTGAATGCCACCAATCGGCAGTTGCTCCCACAGGTTGATGAGACGCAAATAGCACCTTCTCTCGGTCACAACATTGGACTATTGCAAGTTTCTTCTCCACGGACTTGAGCCAATCATCAGCATCCATAGGGTCAGCGGCTTGGGGAAAGGTTGGCGGCCTAGTCCTCATAAACTCTCCCAACCGGTTATGAGGAGGTGGGGGCGGCGATGGAGGCATGTGGGGTTGATTGTTGACGTTACCAGCCTGGAGCTTTCCCATAGTCTGTATCATGGTCTGCATGGGCTGGTTCTGCATAGCCAATAGCTGCTCAATATTGATAGCTCCATGAGCAAGTCCTTGCCTATGGTTATTATGAGGTGCTCCACTGTTCTCCTCCTCACCATTGCCATCCCTTTGGTTGCAAGTCCGTACCATCTGAGGAAAAGCAAGAGATAAGAATTTAGAAACGTCCCCGACTATATGCATCAAGGGATATGAAACTAAGCAACTAACTATACTATCGTACATGGACATGGCAATGCTAGAGCATCCCAAAATCCTCTATTAAGCACACAAGCAAATAATATATAGCAAACAGCACAACAAGCAAAAACACATCGATTCCTGAGTGTTCCTATGTGCTCTAAAGTGTCCATTCTATCTAGGCTGCATCCTATGGTCAACCTGTGGCTCTGATACTAATTTGTGACACCCGGTTCCAAAAATGAACCAAGTGAACGCATATGTGCCCCGGGATGTTTATCACACATACACGAGTGCAATCACAAACGATATACAGAAAATTACCACATAACAAAATTAATTAAGCACTTTTATTACAAAATTCATAATATTCTCGAATACAAGCCCCAATGAATATTAATGACAAGTTTCAACTAATGCAGTGGAAATAAGCTAATAGCAACTAAGCAAAGGGATATCGCAGCTCCAACACTCCACAGGCAAAGCTGATGGTAGACACGGCCTAGTACTCCACATTATCATCATTAAACTCCCAATCTAGACCTGCAACTGTTGGGGGGGGGGATCGCAACGGTGAGTACATGTCGTACTCAGCAAGTGTGAAAAGTATGACATGTAGCTGATTCAAATGACAAATATAATAATGGCTAAGTGCTGAAAAGTACATTAAAACTTTTGAAAAGCAATATATTATATTTATGTAAAATAAACCGTTCATAAACCATATAATTATCATAATACCAGTCCATATTTCATTACCATCATCCATATACCAGATTTCACCATTACCTTTAATCATTTTCAATACCAAAATTTAATCCATAACCAGCCATAACCAATACCAACCATCCCAAATCCAAGTTTCCCTCTAATCATGGAAGTTGTCCAGGTGCTCATAACCGAGAGCACGACTATCATGATAGTTTTGGACACACTCTGCAGAGGTTGTACCGCTTTACCCATGTGTTTGTGATTTCATCACCTTACAGTGACTAGAAAATCTCAATTATGCAGTCTCACACTTCCTTAGGTGTGTGGCCAAGAGATCACAAAATAGCCTTTACAAAGGGATTACTAGCCTATTTAGACCCCGCTGAGGTTTCACCGGTGACGATGTCTCCTACAGAGCACTTTTTCAACCAAGGGCCCCCTCTTGAGCCATACAGATCCCAGAGTAGTCCCACCAATCATCAACAAACCTAATCCGACTACCCCTTCCCCGAGCATCCTTAATGGTCCAAATAGAACTGGCAAAACCAAAATTAATCAGTTACATCGCACCCATACTTGGTGATGAGTAGGTTTAGGTCCGATCTTCCGAAAGGTATGTCGATTGGGGTGGAGAACTCGATGTTGATGATCCGCGACACTCGAGCGGTTCGAGTACCCCTGCAATCACTACACCACGGCTCCGTTGGTTACCAACCGTGCTGCACACACTTGACCTCTCCAAGAAGGCTAATCCCTGCAAGTGCAACCGAGAACACGAGCAAGAACGTCGAAGACACGATCGGAAATCGCAAGGTAGGGGTCTCACAAACCGTAGAACGGCGATATTATTCATCTAAGCAAAACCCACTGAATATGACCAGCAGCTGCAGTATTTATAGGCTAGGGTTCGACCAAAACACGATTAGATGCGTCCCTAATGGACTCTTACGGGATTCAAGGCCCAGAGGCCCGATTCGGTGGCGCAGCACCAGACAGAAATATGGACTCGATTTGTTTCGACGATTACCAATTACTCCTGTGAAATTTTGAGGTGTGACCAGATCCATTGGAAAGTTTATCTTCTGCTCTTTCCGTGCATATGTAGAACGTCAAAAACGGAGTCAGTATGCCTCCTGGGCGTCCATTTTAAGGTGGACTGCTCCTGGACTCCGAGTTGAACTCGAGTGCGAGTTGTAAACTGTTTCCATCAACTTGTGGACGTCCCAGCTGGTTCTATACGCTCCCAAGGCCTCTTTCCTTCACTTGTTTATCTTCTCCATTATTCCTAATAAAAATTAAATCATCACATAGCAATCTATTCTCAAACTCACATGCAAAAGAAGTTAGGAACGAATTCACCTGCTGATTTAATAACCGTGCTCGTGCTCTTGTGATTGGTCCTTGCAGTTCAATGTGCGTCTCCGCTGTTGTGATGTCCTCATCACTTGGCCTCGTGGTGGCACTGTAATCCTGGCTTATTCTCGCATGAACCGGTCCTTAGATCTAAATCAAGCGAACCACCATAACATCCAACCCATCCACACAACATGCTTGCTTACATCACCCATTACCATATCATATTAACCAGTTCATATTAATCATAATCTCATAAATGAATAATTAAGTTAAATGGTATAGTTGTTTCCATCCCAATTAATTAAGCGAAGCAAAAAGGTAAAAAGCCCTTCCTGACTCTACCATGTATTCTAGGTGACAAGGGTGGTTAAACAAATCTAGTAAACTTCCTATCATAGGATTCCCATCAAATTGACACAAGCATGCAATTTTGCAAACAAAACATTTATTTTAGAAACAGGAGCAATATGCTTCAAGGACACTTGCCTTGCTCTCGGGTTTGGTTCGGATCAAAGCCTTCAAACTCTTGGTGCTGTAGATCCTCTGCGGCACTCTCTAGGGCAAATCCGTCTAATCCGCACAATAACATACAAGACAAAAGTGCACAAACATTATTCAATATGACATGATATGCATGATTAATGCAAATGTAAGATGGAACTTGTTAATGAGTTGCTTTTAATGATCACTAACTAGTTCTAATAGATTTTAACAAGTTTATACAGGTCTGTATTTGATTCGATCTAATTTTGGAAATAATTCAACACAATTTAGCCAGGAAAATCGGACTAGTCCGCTAGGGACCGGAATAGTCCGCACTTCGCGGAACTAGCGAAATAGGGTTTTCTAGATCGACGTGAATTTGGAGATTTGGGGTTGAATTCACGTGAGGAAAAGAAAGTAGAAGGTATACCAGGTGCCCAAGACTCCAAAGAATCAACGGTATTTGGAGGCAACACTTGGATGTTGACGATCCAGGGTTGATGAAGAACTTGATGGTGGATTGTTGACAAAGAACGCGAAGTTGATGGAGATCTTGATCCTCTTTTGTTTCCTCCTCCTCTTCTTCTTCTTCTTGTTCTAGATCTCTTTCCCCTTCCTTGGTGGTGGCTAATCACGAGCTAGGGTTTGGGTGTAATGGAAAAGTGGCAAATAGATGTCAAGCCAAGGGGTGGGGTTGTTTATATAGAGGTGGAGGCTAGGGTTAGATGGATTTTGAGTTTGAGATGAGTAGAGGCCGGTTTATAGTCCCACGTGGGCCCTAAAAGAGTTAGGCACGATGTTCCTAGGCCCACTTAACTTAAAACCCAAGGAACAAGTTGTGAAACAAAAGATCAGCTCAGAGTCGCGATTTATCGGACAAGTCTGAAAAGGGTCGGACTAGTCCGAAGTTGGACAGAGAGAAATCAGACAAGTCCAGACTGGACATCGGACAAGTCCGAACTTATCCAGAGGGGAAAAACAGACAAGTCTGGCTTAAAATCGGACAAGTCCAACATTAGTTAGAGGGAAAAACGGACAAGTCCGTTGGAAAACCAGACTAGTCCGGACAAGTCCGCTGGAACATCGGACTAGTCCGGACAATTCCAGGTACTTAGCGAATTTTTCATGGATTTGGAGCACCGGATTAGTCCGCACAAGACTGGTCATGTCCGAAAGTGTCCAGAGGGAAAAAGCAAACTAGTCCGTAGAAAAACAGACAAGTTCGTTTGAAGTCAGAGAGAAATCGGACTAGTACGCACCAAAATTGGACTAGTCCGCACTTCCCATAATTCTTAAGTGTAGTTTTGTTTCTAATTTATTTTAAACTTGTTCCTTATTACGTTGCTCAAGGTTAAACATGATTAATGATGGATGCAGGGCATGATGCACAAAAATGAGGGTGTTACACTTTACAAGACAATCGACGTACTTTATGCCCTGTCGAATCCCACCGCCCACGTGCTGGAGCATGCCGTCATCACCGTCACTTTTCATCTTCGTGCCTGTCTATATGCATAAGAGACTACTAAATGGCTGTGTCGCGCCATAAATGGGCTCTGCTGAGTCGAGCTGGCCCGGAGCCCATTTATATAGATATCATAAATAAAAACTCGAGCGATCAAAATATTTCAAATTAAACAACTAATTAGTAAATAAAAAAGAATTAAGAAATTAAACAACTAAATTTCATCAGTCATCAAACTTCAATATAATTGTAACTAATTGAAACTAATTGCTAAAAAATTGAATGTAATTGCAACTAATTGAAACTAATATACAAACATTGGGGAAACAATTGAATATAATTGCAACTAACTGAAACTAATTGCGAATCAATTGATAATTGACAACTAAGTTCTCACTAACTAGCTATGTACTCACTAACTAACAATTGAAAGTTGAGCAAAAAAATAGCAACACAAACAGTGGCAAAAAGAGGGCGGGCTAACTAAATTCGTTGCCGCTAGGTGGAGGCAGCCGGCCGGGCTCGGGCGTGGTGGGCGGCACTCCGGCTTTGGGACGGCACTTCGGCTCTGGGATGGCAACACGGTGGGGATGGCATAGTGGGGCGGTGGTGCGGTGCGGTTGGGCGGCAGCGCGATGGGTGCGGGCGGCGGCTCAGTGCGCTCGAGCGGCAGCTCGGGTGCGGGCGCCGCGGTGGGGCAGAACGTTTGGGCGGATGGTGGGGGCGGCACAATAGGGGCAGTGCGGCATGGCGGGGAGACGCGGTGGGGTGGCATGTTAGCGTGGCATGATGTCGGTGATGCAGCATGGAGGCGAAGAGGATCACAGCGCAGTGCGGAGGAGAAAGAGGCACGCAACATGGAATGTGCTGCGCGCACGGCCCGAGCGAGTAGGGTTAAGTCATCTACTTACATCGGCCAATGTAACTTACGTCGGCCTAGGGTTGGACTGACGTAATTAGCGCTCAACTTCCATCGGCTGCTGTACTTACGTCGGCCCATGTCCCAGCCCGACGTAGGCAGCACGTTAACGCTGTCGGCCAAATTACTTTCGTCGGCTGCGGGCATGTGACCGACGTAAGTTACAAAACTTACGTCGGCATCGAACAGTCGACGCAAGTTAAGTTACTTACATCGACTAGCCCACATAAGTTAATTTGGCCGACGTAATCTTATGGTTTCCTGTAGTGCTACATGTATGATGAAACTAATACTGGCATACATGTAGTTTGCAGCTGGTTTTATTCTTAATAAAACCTGGTGTGACATAAACATAGGGTTCCCCGGATACACCATTGAGAAGCACACCAGATGACCCTGTTGCTAGGATTGTGCGAACCCAATTAATCCAGTTATTTGGAAAGGAAATGGCTTCCGTAATAGCAACAATTGCATTATGTGATATCATATCAAATGCATTGGTGAAGTATAGCTTGAGTACCACTGTTGGCTGTTTGGAAGATTTACATAAGTGGATGTATACACATGCCCGGGCTGTGCAGTCTTGAATGAATCGATCTTTGATAAAATTATATTGCTTCCTATAAATTATGGGAACGATGACTCTCCGTAGTCGTTCAATAATTATCTTTGTTATCAGTTTGAGGGCACTATTGAGTAAGGATATAGTCCTATAATCAACCACTTCAGTAGGATTGCTTGTTTTAGGTATTAGGATGAGGTGTGAGCTGTTGATGGATTTGATATCCAGATCATCCCTAAAGAAGACCTGCCAGAGATTGATAAAGTCTTGTTTAATAATAGGCCAACAACATTTAGTAAACTTACCATTGAAGCCATCTGGTCCTGGGGACTTATCCATATGGAGAAATTTGACTATACGCTGAATTTCTTCATATGACACTGGGTCGCCAAGTGATGAAGACCGGGGAACTGCGGCATGAGCGTTGAGAGGTCATAGAGCATGTTCAGCTATGCAGTCACAGAGTTTTGGCCTCTGAATGTTTGCCATAGGTACTCTGCTTTTTGCTGGTCTTCATATGGTAATTCTCCTACATAATCCTCCAGTGAAGAGATGAAGTTTAGCGTTGCTTCCAATTTAGAGTCTGGCAATGAATCAATTGTGTAACATAGCTTTGAGGATGTTTCTGAAGTTTCATTCCTGTAAAAAAATGAGGGTGTGCTTCTTGAAGAAAAAGGTGATGTTTTCTGCTAGCTTCCCCCATTTCTTTAGCACATGTGGCAGTTTCTTGAATTTCAAAGAAATAAGCTAAGCTGGATTTAAAGTTGGTGCTGGTCTGTGCCATGTTCTTTCTATAATCTCAAAGAAACCTGGGACCGTCATCCCATAATTTTCAAATCATAACAATGGGTACTGCGGTATAGAAGTGCCAATAGTAATCTTGCAAGGTATATGATCTGAAACTGTTCTGGACATACACTACATCAGAAAGGCTCATACGAGACGGGCCCGAACGAAGAAGGGAGACGAACAAACTGTGCGTCTCCGTCGTCGCGTCTCACACTACGGTGGCATCAGAGACGGTCTTCAAGGCTCGTCGCCGATCAAACTAGGTGAGAGACATGCTGAAAAGAAGAGTGTCTCTTTTCTTTGTGTCATAACAGACGACCTTTACGGGGTCATTGGAGACGCCGCTGGCATGCGTCACCCATCAGCGTACATGCGTGACATGCCCTTACAAAGCCCGTCGCAGTTATATTGACTGATCCGAGACGTCCTTTGTTGTAGTGCGTCGCAAATTTATTAATTTATGTGAGACAGGCTTTATGGAAGCTTTTCTCCTTTCTGTAGGTTATCCGAGATGCTCCCTACTATAGCTCGTCGCAGATTGTTTACAGGCAGGGTCTACAATTAGGAGCTAGCCAGCATTTGGCAGCCGTATTACCAGTGTCAACAACATACTGTTCATGAACATATGCCAAAACGATTGCACGTTAAATTATATTGACCAATCAAATATTACAAAAGTGTCAGTCGTGGTTATCAAGTATACTAATTATACAACAAAGACTGTTAATCCTGATTACAATGTAACTAATTACACATACCATAACTGTCATCATCTAGTCCTGTATACCGTAATGAAAATTCTCCCAATCAATGACTTCATTAATGATGAGCCTTCATAGCCTCTAATGCTTCCATTGAGACATCGTCCTGCAATTCAATAAAATCACTGAAATCATATAAAACATTATCAAATTGCAGTAACATTCGCTTAAACAGTCACATAAGGTAGCAAATATCTGTTAGTGAATGGAGAACTGAGCTTACTTGTAGCACTTGCAGTTGGTGAGCATCTGCAAAGCATCAGCAGAGAAATTGTTCTCATGGTAAAGGACATGGTAGTGAGCTGGTGTGCTTGTCCTCTGAAAAAACAAACAATTTACATTCCACGGATGCACTTATAGCCTGATTCCAGCATAGGTACCTTGATTCCATGTAGAAATAAAAATTCACTGGGATGGCAAATGCTAGTGTCAACCACAGTTCCTGCAGTTTCAAGGGTTTGCGAATCAGAATTCATTATATACATTGATAGTCAAAACAAATACATTACTTCTGCATTAGAGATAAACAAGGAAGATGAATGTATACCGTAATGAAAGTTCTCCTTTTGGATCAATGACTTCATTAACGATGAGCCTTTATTGGACATCCTCAAATTCAACAAAATCACTGGAATGCACGCTCTGAGGGCAGGATCAAGGCGGCGGCATGCTCTGGGGACAGGGGACACGGCGGCGTGCTCCAGGACGAGCTGGCGGAGGCGTCGGAGTGGCGGTTCCTCAACTCTCTGATGACAGCAGGCCGGCGTGCTCCAGGGACAGGGAGAACATTTCCACTTATGTTAAGGTGGCAGCATGCTCATAAATATTGTCGAGGTCGGGGTTGAGGCGGCAGCGTGTTCCGGGGTCACGGGACAAGGCAGCGTGATCCAACATGCTCAACTCTCTAATGATGAAGGTCGGTGTTGACGGTGGGGGAGGGGTCGACGCCGGCAGCGTGACAATGACAAAGAGTAAGTTGAGAAAGAGGGAAGGCGGCAGCGTGCTCCGGGGACAGGGGACGAGGCAGTGTGCTCCAGTGTGCTCAACTCTATGATGACGCGAAGGTCGGGGTTGATGGCGGCGGCGTGCTCATGATCTACGGTTTATAGGTCGAGAGAGCGCGCGACAGCTAAATTTTTTTGCCAAATGTTGGTAGAGAGTGGACGATGGACAAAATTTTTTAGCATAAATCGGAGACGCGCAAATTTAAGGCGCGTCTCTCATTATTTTGTGGCCCCGGACACGCCACAGTGTCTTAGATGCCCCACGGTGTGCTGAAGCAAGGAACAACATCCAGGACATTACGACGTGTCCAACTGGTAACTGTGCACAATGCCTTATATGATCATTGCATTGCGCTCAGCTTTTCGAGGTGGAACAAAAGATCTTCGGCGTAAATTGGAGACGCGCCATCAGAAGGTGCGTCTCGCATTAAATTGAGGCTCCGGACACGATGGAGTGTCCTAGCTAGATGCGCCACGATTTGCTGAAGCCAGGAACAACATCGAGGACATTCCGTTTGCTGAAGCCAGGAACAACAATTGGAGACGAATGTATATAACGCACGTCTCGCATTAGCTCTTCTGACACGAGCATCAAGAATCGGAGATGGGCATATATAACACCCGTCTTGCACTATTTTGTTGGTAGAATGGGCATCCAATATGCGAAAGATGCACAATGGTGTGCTGAAGCAAGGAACATCTTTCACATATTGGATGCTGGCCAACTGCAACTGTGTGCAATGCCTTATATGATCGTTGCATTGCGCTCAGCTTTCCGAGGTGGAGCAAAAGATCTTCGGTACAAATCGGAGACTGGACCGTGTAAGGCCCGTCTCCCTTTTGCTGGTTCTATGGTATCTGAGATGCTGCCTTCTAAAGTTTGTCTCTCATGCGCTCTTCACATTGCCACTCGCACGACATCGTGAACCGTTGCAGGGATAAACAAACGCAATGATATTGCAATTCACGGGTTAATTGGAATTCAGGGATAAACAAATGAAATGACATTGCAATTTAGAGATAATTTGCAACTCAATGAATTTCATAGTTCATACATTGTGTGCCCTCTAAACTAATTTCGAATCTAAACTTATTCCTAAAGCTCCCATCAATCAATCTAAACTGTACCGTCCAGCTTGCTCTCGAACACATCTCTTATATTGCCCTGGATACTGAAAAGATTGACATTCTTTAAATTAACAAATGTCAAAGGAGGAATGAATAACTTACGTTGGTCATTAACACAAAGTATCTATACTCGATAAGTAGATTATAGCAATCATTTTCAACATCGGGCGCATTTGGCTGATGCGGCAAAAGCTAAACTTCAAGTAGTAAAATTTTGATTGTAAAACCAGTGCACCACCCCTACGAAATATCAATTTAAGCAACATAAGAAACCAGTTCAAATAAGTTCGGCAATAATTACTAATTACGTGATCAAAATAGGTCTATCTTATAGTCTCTTGATCAAGAATCCCAATGCAGTGTGCTCCTGAGCAATGGACATTTGGGTGGAAGAAACCACTCTGAAAGATGCATCTTGGAGGCATCAATGGATAGTCCTCTGAGAAGGTGATTGTTAGGGGGTAGTAACCACCTTCCCAGTCAGTCTACAAAGGAAAATCATTAATAGGAGGATGATGGTTAAACTCATATTGTGCTTGTTCTTCATGACTTACCCCTTCTTTACTGGGGACGATGCACTGCCACTTCAATAAATCTCCCAATTCAGACTTCTCAGAGAAACCATACGCAGACGGAAAAACAAAACTAAAGTTAAGTTCATCAGTCCATTGCAGATCTACATATATACAACTATGCAACCGGTGTGCCTATGTACATACATGTGGATGATTCTTGCACCACGCCAAGCGCTCCTCCTCCAGTTGGGTACGCGCCAAGCCGATACTAGCCATGAACAGTGACAACAACGAGAAGGATAACGACGATGACGACGTGGAGGATGGCGACAATGATGACGACGAGGACGGCGACGACGACGACAACGGCAATTGCGAACAGAGGAGGCGGTCGCACTAGAGTTGGTCGATTAGTAAAGGACCATTGGTCGATTAGTAACAAAGGAGCACCAGAAGCGAAGAAGAGACGTGGGAGATAAGTGCGAGATGTGCGTTATGTAAAAGAGTGTCTTCCATTGTCGAAGGGACGAAGAGACAAGAGAGATAAATGCGAGACGCACTGTAACAAAGAGAGACACACGCTAATCTAAAGCGCGTCTTCCATAGTCGAAAGAGAGATGCGCGACACGAGGTCTCCGGAAAACTTAATTTTGGCGGCGTGGTGCGAAGACGCGTGCGACGTCCGTGTGCGGCCTTTCGTTTCCCTGAGGCGGTATCGATGTGTCCCATCATTCCATCAATGCGCGGGAAACCAACCACTCCCACGACGACTCCGCGTAGACCTTATTTAAAACGCGCCATCACCAGCCAGTTCTCCGCAAGCGCGTCGCTCACTTTGAATACTCTTCTTTTCTTCTTCTTCTCCACCCCCACGACCCACCACCACCATGGGCGACCTTTCGCCGCCAAGCCCTCCAAGGGAGCCACCGTGCAAGAAACTGTGCTGCAGCTCTCCCAAGAGGTTAAACACCGAGTAGCGCCTCCTTATGGCGCATGAGGCGTTCAACAATACATATCGCGCCATTAGTTCCTTAGGGCTGGGTACCCTTTACCAGTTTACTAGAATGGGTACCATCGGCCACTACCTCACGGGGTGGCCGAGCGTCTCAACATTCTGTTCGCGACGATGGCCCAGGTGCTTGGACCCGAGGGCCGCATAAACCTGGTGGAGTCGACGGAGAGCAACCTCGTTCTCGGGGTTGCACTGCCGGTGCAGCCGGTGCAGTCGACGCAGCCGGAGCAGCCGTCCCGGGCTCCTATTGCACCAGCGCTTCCGCCGGAGGAGGAGGAGTACGAGTATGAGTAGGATTTAGTTTTTCTTTGTTGTTTTTAGTTGCTTATATTTTGTAAATATTGTTAATGAATGAAATCTATCTTTGTACATCTATATGATTGAATATTATCTTGTGTGTTTTTCAACTGTGTGAATGAATGAATGTGTAGTGTGTTCATCATGTTTCTCAGGTATCATAAGGAAGGATTTGATTATATTCGGGACAAGAGAATGATTTTGTTATCAAGTGAGATGTGTGATATCAACAGTGAACCGAAGCAAAATGGAGAAAATCACGAAGCTAAATGTGATGTATGGAATCGAAGACGCGCTTTCCGTTAGAGAACATATCTCTTTTTGCAGATGAGAGGGAGACGTCGATCATAGGAGACGCGCTTCGCAGCGAAGCTCATCTCCACTTTGCATTCCAACACAGACCTTATATAAGGCGCCATCAGTCTCTCCTCTTCGCTTTGTTCCGCTCAGACAACCCACCATGGCCAACGTTCCACCGCCAAGCCCTCCAAGAGAGCCACCATGCAAGAAACAGTGTTGCCGCTCCCCCAAGAGGCTCAACAAAGAGCTGCTCGAGATGCTGTTCGATAGTCTATTCGACCGGTTCCAGAGGCTACTCGAGACGATAGCCGAGGTGCTCGGTGCCGAGGGCCGCAGTATCCTACTGGTGGCGATGGTGAGGAACCTCGGTTGCGAGGTTCCATCGCTGGATTTGGACCAGCCGGAGCAAGTAGTGGAGCAGCCGGAGCAACTGGCGTAGCAGATGGAGCAGTCAGAGCAACCGGAGCAACCGGAGCAACCTACAGAGCAGCCCGAGGAGGCAGACGGTAGGAGGAGTAGGATTTAGGTTTTCTTTTGTTGTTTTTTATTGATGTTTTTATTTTCTTGTATATTGTACTTCTTTCTTGTGTTTTGTAATATATTTGTTATCTGTGATCAATTGTGTGAATGATTCTATGTGTTATCTGTCTTCATCTGTGTGATGAATATTTTGTGTGTTCAACTGTGAATGAATGTTGTCAGCGTTCAGAGTCGTGTTCATGTATGTCTGTAAGCGAAGACAAAGAAGACGTGCTTTCAGTAAAGAACGTCTCATTTCACTCGTTTATAGGAGACACACTGTGCTAGAAGTGCGTCTCCCGTTTGTTCAAAGAGTAGGCCCATCTCAGATCCATACTTAACTGAGATGGGCTGTAATGTAACGCGTCTACTTGAACGTTCAACCGAGCTGTCGGTACCTTGAGTACCGTATACCCCTTCAGATTGCAAAGATTTCAAGGAAATGTCATCTACTTGATTTGAAGACCTTTGGAGGCCCACATATTAGACATAATCGGAGCTGCTTCCCCAACATGGTTAGCCCCAGGGTCGCCACATGTACCCTCAAACCGGAGCTACCGCCCACAAGGGGGAAGCTCTGGGCTATGTACCATAACGGCACCCCTGGACCTAACCCCAGACCGAGGGAAGCTCTGGAACTGACACGTGTCTGGTGGCACCGGACCTATCTGTTCCCCACAGTATGCTCCGGAGCTGCCACGTGTCCAACCGTCGGATCTTCATCCTCAAACCTCCGGTAGACTCCACAATGGCTCCGGATCTTCAAAAGGGAATCAAGGACTTCAAGACCCGATTAAGTGTCATTAATACTATGTTAATGACACACGATCGGACGACCCTTAATACCTGTAACGGCGCTGTCAAAGCCCGTAACTCGGTCATTAAGGGTAATTAAGCGCATCAAATGTGTATCAATATTAGTAGCCATCGGGCCCACATGTCGGGCCAGGCCAACATGTAACGGCCCGTACTTGTACTATAAAAGGACAGGCCGACGATACATAGGGGGCTCTCTGATCTGATCTAAGCTGGACTGATCGGCTCACACGCGCTCTCAACTCACATCACCAGAGTTGAGTTCATACAACCAATACAACACCAACACACCCCGTGGAGTAGGGTATTACGCTCAGGCGGCCCGAACCACGTAAACCTTTGTGTCTCCTGTGTCATTTTACATTTCACCTTCTTGAATCTCCGCGCGCCCATACCGAACTTCAAACTCCGCAAACACTTTTAGTAGTGTCGGGAGATGTGCCGGATCAATACCACTGATAGTTGGCGCGCCAGGTAGGGGGGCCTGAGATTTCAAGAATGGTGAACTCAGCTACTGAATCATCCAATGGTCATCCCGCTGTTCAAGCTGCTGGGGGCAATCCCTCCAATATGCAGCCACCAGCAGGAACCTCAGTTCCAGTAGGAGTCACACTTCCACCACCGCTGCCTCCACCAGCAAATCAAGCTGGGCAGCGCGATGGTGCACCGACGTCAATCACTGCGTCGGCGAATCATGACAACCCGAAACATGCGCTCCATGCAGCACGTGCTCTCCTTCAGTGCCCACCACCTCCGGATGCATCCCAGGATGCAATGGAGCTGTGGAGGGCTGATGTGGAACACTTGGTTGCAGCAACAGCCGACCGCATCAGTAACTAGGGTCCTCCTCATTCAGGACGGGCCCCATCACAGCGACGGACCTTCTCTGGCAGACTTGGTCCGCATGTTTCCAACAATAGGAGACGTGCTGCGTCACAGCAAGTGACGTCATTGCCCACCGGGGCGCGACGCACTCACACGGTATCAAGGCTTTCAACTCATGACCTCCGGGCGGAGCTTGATTGCCGATACCATCAACAAGACGGCCGAGTCCATATCGAGCGTGCTCGTGAAAGACGAGAAGCTCAAGACATTCCTGCTCCTAAAGGAGTAGGAGGACGCTGTTCAGCCCTGGCCATGCATCTGCGTATGGTCAGGTGGCCACAGAAATTCCGGCCTCACCTGCCGGAGAAGTTTGACGAGACCGTTAATCCCGTCGAATTTCTTCAGATTTACTCCACTGCTATCCTGGCAGCTGGAGGAAATGAGGCCGTAATGGCCAACTATTTTCCAGTGGCTTTAACTGGGACCGCCCGGTCCTGGTTTATGAGCCTTCCACCCAACTCCATCAACAGTTGGGAAGAGTTGTGCCGACAATGTACCGCAAACTTCGGGAGTTCATACACCCGACCATGCACCGAACTGGACCTTTTTGCAGTCGTGCAAAAAGGGGGAGAATCCCTGCGATCATTCATTCAGAGATTCTCTCAGGTACACAACACTATCCCTTCTATCTCTAGCGCTTCTGTCATTGTGACATTTAGACGGGGCGTACGGGATAAGATGATGTTGGAGAAACTGGCGATCAAGGAGATCACCAGTGTCACGGAACTCTTCAGCTTGGCCGACAAATGTGCCAGAGCTGTGGAGGGCCGTGAAATGCACTCCAAACCACCTCCGCAGGATCACAAGAAATCCTCCAAATGTGAAGCCACTACCTCCGGGAGTGGCAAAAAGAAGAAAAAGACCAACGGCAAGAAGAAGCCGTCGGCCGGCGCATCTAATGCTGCAGCTACTGCAGCTCCGGGTGGCCGGGGGCCACGCCCCGAGAAGCAACCTCGACCGTCTTCTGAAGACGGTGGCAAACCCAAGGTGTGGTGTCCAATTCAAAAGACGGACAACCACAGTTTGGAAGACTGCCGAGAAGTCCAAAACCTTGCCGAGCGCTACAACAAGCGCCGGGAAGTAGTTCCTTTCCGACAGAGGGAAGGAAAAAAAAAGTTGACGAAGCTCCGGCTAAAGAGGAGTTAGGTTTCCAGGATCCTAAAAAGGTCCTGAAGGCCGTCTACACCTCCGTCGACGATGATTCTGACGTCTCTGACAACGAGCGTCGGAAGACCATGAACACCATTTTGGGTGGATCATGGGACATCACCTCCCGCCGCGTCCTCAAGACAATGCGTCGGGACATGGCCACTGTAGCTCCTACAGCCAGGGCGGAGCCTCATCGGAAGTGGATGGACACAACCATCACTTTTGATGCTTCGGAGTGCCCTCAAAGCATGGTTGGAGTAGGCCAGTTACCTTTGATGGTATCTCCTAATATCAATAACATTCAGCTCCACCATGTTATGGTAGACGGAGGTTCGGGGCTGAACCTCATAAGCTTCGAAGCTTTTACCAAGCTTCAGCTCCGACCTTTGAATCTTCACCCCTCCCGACCTTTCTCCAGAGTAGGTCCGGGAGCCATTACCCCACTCGGTGCTATTACTCTCCCTGTTACCTTCGGGACCCGGGAGAAATATCGCACTGAGAAGTTGGTCTTTGACGTTGCTCAGATCAACTTACCTTTCAACGCCATACTGGGTAGGCCTGCCTTGTACAAATTCATGACAGCTGCTCATTATGGCTACCTGGTGTTAAAGATGCCAACACCAGTAGGCGTTCTCCAGATCTGCGGAGATCGCACTGCCGGAGTAACTGCTCTGGAAGAACTTCATGCGCTTACTACGGCGCAAGAGGAGGACTACAGGCAGGAGCAAGCTCCAAAACCCCCGAGCATTCGTCAATGAGGCTCGACTTCTGCACTTCGTGTGCAGCCAAGCGGCGACACCGACATTCCTGTCAAAGTCATCCAAATTGGTTCCGATGCCACTCAGACCACCCACATATCGGGGGGACTGAATGACAAATAGGAACTCACGGTCATCACTTTCCTCCGGGCTAATGTCGACGTGTTTGCCTGGCAACCGTCACAAATGCCTGAGATCCCCAGGGAAGTGATTGAGCACAATCTGAAGATCTACCCTGACGCCCGGCCCGTGCATCAGAAGCCTCGGAAGCAATCCGTGGAGCGACAGAACTTCATTCGACAAGAAGTGAAGAAGTTGCTCGAAGCCGGATTCATCCGAGAATTCTTCCATCCAAAATGGCTAGCAAACCCAGTCGTTGTGCCCAAGGCCGGCGGGAAGCTTCAGATGTGTATTGACTACACAACACTAAATAAGGCGTGTCCAAAAGATCCATTCCCACTACATAGAATAGATCAGATAGTGGATTCCACCTCTGGGTGTGAATTACTGTGTTTCCTAGACGCATATTCTGGATATCATCAAATCAGAATGTCTAGGGAAGATGAAGAGCATACCTCTTTCATCACAGTAGATGGATTGTACTGTTATAAAGCCATGCCATTTGGTCTCAAGAATGCAGCTTCAACTTTTGTACGAGCTATGTACAAAACTTTTGAAGAACTCATTAGAGACATAGTGGAAGTGTACGTCGATGACATCATGGTCAAGATCAAGAACATGGAGTCACTCCTTGACACCTTATAGGCTGTCTTCGACAAGCTGCGGGTCACTCACACAAAGCTAAACCCAGACAAGTGTTTCTTCGGGGTTAGCTCCGGAAAACTTCTTGGTTTCCTGGTAAATCACCGGGCATAGAGGCTAATCCCGCGAAGATCAAAGCCATTGAAGACATGCGGCCACCAGCCCGCATCAAGGATGTCCAAAAGCTGACTGGATGTCTAGCAGCCCTCAGCCGGTTCATTTCAAGACTGGCGGAATGGGCACTTCCCTTCTTCAATTTATTGAGGAAGTCCGGACCATTCCAATGGTCTGAAGAAGCAGAAAAGGCGTTCCAGGAGCTAAAACAGCTCCTCACCATCCTGCCAACTCTGGTAGCTCTAAACCCTGGTGAGCCTTTACTGCTTTACATCTCAGCAACTGACAAAGTCGTCAGTATGGTCTTGGTTGTGGAGAGACCAGAACCATCCCATGCTCAGGAATCCAGACCCCTCCGGGAGGGTCCGGAGGTTCCTGAAAGCGAGTCTGGGTCCCAGTTCCCAGACTTGAGTCCACAAGAAGTTACTTCAGAAGACCCAGACCCCTCTGGGAGGGTCCAAGTCGCTTCTGAAGAAGCTCCGGGTCCCTCCAGCAAGGACCTGGAGGTCCCCGAAGAAGGTCCGGATCCCTCCGGGAGGATCCGAGTCAATTAAGAGGAAGCTCCGGGCCCCTCCGGGAGGGTCAGTACCATCCAGCGCACAGTGTACTTCATCAGTGAAGTACTTCATGACGCCAAGACTCGATAACTAGATGTGCATAAACTGCTCTATGCAGTTCTTATCACCTCCAGGAAGCTTCGCCATTACTTCCAAGCTCACAAGATTTCAGTGGTGACTTCTTACCCACTTCGAGCAATCTTGCATAATGCCAATTAAACTGGGAATATTGCAAAGTGGGCAGCGGAATTGGCCGAATTCGATCTCAAATTCATTCCAAGACAAGCAATCAAGGGTCAAGCATTGGCAGATTTTGTGGCGGAATGGACTCCCTCTCCATCAAACCCTGAGGGCCCCAGTGAGCAGAAGCCGGAACATAAGGCTCCGGTCTTCACCGAGCCTCACTGGACCCTATACTTCGACGGCTCCATGCAAAAGTAGGGTGCCGGAGCTGGAATCCTTCTCCTCGCACCAACTGGGGAGAAGGTAAAATACATGGTACACCTTGACTTCAAGGCGACCAACAACATGGCGGAGTACGAAGCACTCATCTACGGACTAAAGGTGGCACTGTCATACGGTGTCAAGCAGCTGCTGGTCAAGGGAGATTCATAGCTCATCATTAAACAAGTGAAGGGTGAATGCTCCTGCAACAATCTCCAGCTAGCTGCTTACCTCCTTGAAGTACAGAGGCTTCAGAAGGACTTCAAAGTCCTAGACCTCCACCACGTCCAGCGTGCCCACAACGCTGAAGCCGACGAACTCTGGACGAAAGCGTCAACCGGAGCTCCAGCTCCTGACGAAACTTTTGTCCAGAGGTTGTCTAAACCCACAACTCAGCCTGCCGAACTGAGTGAAGGGGGCGAGATCAGCATCCCGAAGCTGACGGTCCCGATGGACCTGTTACCATGGCAGCCATCAAGGGTCGTAGGTGCTGCTGGAAGCTCCGAGCAACCCAGCACGCAAGACTCAAATGCTCAAGTTAGCTCCAATGCATGGATCTCAGAGACCCGGAGCTACTTGAAAGACAACATCCCTCCTGACGATGATGTATCCGCCGACCGGACAGTCAGATTGGCTAAAAGATACACGTTGGTAGAAGGGGATCTCTACTGTCGTGGTGCCAACAGTGTCCTAATGCGTTGCATCACAAGGGGAGAAGGCTGCGAGCTCCTCGTAAAAATCCATGGAGGCGAGTGTGGGAACCACGCATCTTCTCGCACCCTGGTCGGTAAAGCCTTCCGGCATGGCTTCTACTGGCCTACAGCACTCCAGGATGCAACTGAGCTAGTGAAGAAATGCGAAGCATGCCAATTTCATGCAAAGCAAATTCACACACCGGCTCAGCCTCTACAAATGATACCTCCTACATGGCCCTTCGCTGTGTGGGGATGGACATCTTGGGACCTTTCCCAAGAGCCGTCGGAGGTTACAAGTTCCCGTATGTCGCCATTGACAAGTTCACCAAGTGGCCGGAAGCAACTCCAGTTGTGACAATAAACAAGCAATCTGCTATCAACTTTTTGCAGTCCATTGTATGCATATTTGGAGTCCCAAACAAAATCATTACTGATAATCGGACCCAATTCACAAGTTCTGCATTTCAAGGATATTGCGAAGACCTCGACATTCAAGTTTGCTACGCCTCCGTAGCTCACCCGGCAAGAAATGGCCAGGACGAGAGAGCAAATGATGAAATCCTGAAAGGAATCAAAACGCGCACCTATGAGCGCTTGAAAAAATATGGAGCCAACTGGATTAAAGAGCTTCCGCCCACTCTATGGGCCAACAGGACAACTCCAAACCGGTCAACTGGAGAGACACCCTTCTTCCTGGTGTACGGAGCTGAAGCAATCCTTCCTCCGGAAATCACCTTGGGGTCACTCCGGGTCCGGACCTTCGACGAAGCCACGCAGGACCAGCTCCGACGTGAAGACCTAGACCACCTTGAGGAGGGAAGGTGCCAAGCAGCTGTTCGGAATGCCCGATACCGCGAAGCCCTTCGGCGCTATCATCAGCGGCATGTACACAACCGACAGCTCGAGGAAGGCGATCTGGTGCTACGGAGAATACAATCCAAATAAGGGTTAAACAAACTCTCCCCTAGCTGGGAGGGACCCTTGCGAGTGATTAAAGTATCCTGTCCCAGAAGTGTTCACTTGGCTACCGAGGATGGGACACCTCTCCCAAATCCTTGGAATATTGAGCACCTCCGTAAGTTCTACACTTAATATCACGGAGGTGCGTCTGTAGTAACTTGAGGTGTATGTTATAGAGTCATTGTACAGAGTCGGGTAGTTCCTCTGGGAGAACAGCCGGGCATTTCCCAGAAGGTCCGCAAAGTTCATGCAACACTTGTCACAGTCTCAGGACTAAAAGTGTGGCTAGTTACCCCGGGTCAAACGAGAAATGAAACATGCTTAGACTGGTTTCGTACCCTAAGAGTGTACTTGTTTCCCCTGTACCCCGGACCTATAACGAAAGACATCTTCATGTGAAACAGACTCCACATGCATTTATTTTCTACAGGCTCAACATTTTTTATTTTTCTCTTTCTTGTCTATAACAAAGTTGTGCAATTCTTAAGAAATTTTAGTTCGACCAGTTCATGTACAATTCGAGCTGTATTGTCAATTCTTTTGGATTCAAATATTGTTCATGGCCCACTCGCCTGAATGCCTCCAAGCCAATCTAGGGCTGGAGTGTGCTATCGACTTAGCCTGGTCAAGCACCCTAAGTACGCCACTCTACCTACACCCCGGCAGGCCAAAGTAAGGCGGGTCCAAGTACAATTGGATATGGAAGAAAGAAGGCAACGCATTCGGTTCTATTCAGAATTGTGTTTTACCTAAAACTTTCTTGGGAATCGTAAGCCGCGACGAAGTAATAGGCAAGGAGCGAATTTTACTATTTTTCTTGGCTTCAGTGTGCAGGAAAAATAAAGAATCCACGTTGATGGAGAAAAGCCAGAGCTAACAAAGCTCCGACTCCCCCTAGGTGCCTTGTAATCGATGTTAAACATTGAAAACGAGCATTACCGGAGCAACCAAGCTCCGGCAAAGCTAGGGGGGCCAGCCGTCGATGCAGAATAAAAGATGGTGAGAAGACCCCACAAGCGGAGTCTGTTGCCGACAAGCTACGCGTTGGCAAAGGTCACTGCCGGAGCTACTAAGCTCCGACACCCCGGAGGGCTAACTATCGATGCTCTACGCATTGATAGGGACTATTGCCAGAGCTACTAAACTCCGACGGTAGTTAATGCCGGAGCTTCTGAGCTCCGACAACCTCAGGGGGCCTTCACTATCGAAGACTTTGGACCTACACTTTATAAGTTCAAAGCAAACGAGTATTCAACAAAACACAATATCCTCTTGGTACATGTTCACAATCAAATTGTGTACATCTACCTGGGGGCCAAGTGAAGACAAAAGTGTTGAAGACAAAAAATGAAATTCACAAAAATTTGGATTTCATTCATCTGGAGACATGGGATTACAAAATTGGGGAAGAAAAAGAGAGAATACAAGTGGGAGCTACAGAGATGGTCCTAGACCCTATGGAAGAACTGGGCGACCTTCTGAGCAACCTTCGACACGTTGGCTCGGGTGGCTTCACCTTCTACTTCGATGGGACCTTCAAGCACCGGGTCCAGAGGAAATTGGGGATCCCGTTTGGTGTAGCACGTCAGCACATACTCTGCGACGTTCTTCGCCAGGGACTGCCCCTCAACCTCCAACTGGTCCGCGATGACGTCACCCACCTTGGAGAGTTTGCCACCCGTCGAGCTCAACGCTTGCAACGCCAGGTCTGGCTCCGGCTCTGGATCATCCGGACGCACGGGACTGAAGCCCATTGGTGTCAGCGCGTCGTTGGCTTTGCTCAGGAACTACCAAACCTGTAGGGAGTCCGCAGTCCTCAAGCCCTTCAGTTCCTCCAAGGATCTTTTGGCCGCCGCCAGTTCAGAATTCTCACGAGCAAGGCGCTCAACCTCTTTGGCATTTTGCTGAATCTTTTCAGCAACCTGCTTCTCGAGTTTTCTGAGCTCCTCCTCCCGGAGGTGGATCTTGTTCCGGCGGTCGACCAGGTCCTTCTCCCGGCACCTAACTTTCTTCTCCCTAGCAGCGATGGCACACTCTTGCTTGTAGAGTTCCTGCCCTCGCACCCAGACCTTCTCCTCCTCCTCGACGCAACGCTCCTCCAATTTCTTGGCGCGTTCCTCGAGGCCCTTGTCAGCCAGAGCTACCTTTTCGGCGAGCTCCTCCTCGCTCTTCAAGACATCATCCCGCAGCTCTAGGAGTTTTTGCTATTCGTCTTCGAGCTTCTTCTCCCTCTCCTCAAGTGCCTCCCGGCGCTTGATGAGGGTAGTGTTAATGGCTTCAAGCCTTTCTTGGCGATCATCAGCCGCACTATTAGTTGCCTTGGCCTGCTCATAAATGGCCCGGGATTGAGTGTCGAGGGCACGAGTCAAGCTCTCCCTATCATCCAATAATTTGCCTCAGTATTCCAGGCGGACCTTCTCCTGTTTAATACGCTCCTTGTCGTCTGCCAGCCTCGACTGCGCAAGCTTGGTCTCGAAGTACAGCCGATTATGCCACCGCCTAAGGGTTTGGCACTCCTCTTCAAGAGCCTTGCTGTCGTGGTAGAACGCCAGCTGGACTTGACGCAGACTGGAGCAAGCATTGTCAATGGACAACGACAGGGGAATAGGGTTCGGACCTGCTGGGGTCTCCTCCGCTGGTTCCAGCGGGTTCTCGCTTACCAAAATTGGGTCCCACTCCACAAGAGTGGTCCCCTGAGCCTCCACGGCACTAGGTCCGTCCTCTGGGATAGCCTCAGTCACCACCGAGGAGGGTCCTGCAGAAGAAGTTCCGACCTCCGGAAGTGGCTCCGAAGGCCCTGCTGCCAGGTCTTCATTTGCCCCCTCAGGCAGGGGGCCAACGACTTCATCAGGGCACCCTGGCTCATCAGGAGGCACCTCCACCGTCATCACTTCCGGAGTAGGGGCTACTTCCGGCTCCGGCCTGGGCTCCTCCTCCGTTGGTGGCTCAGGTGTTAGCACCTCGACCATCATGGGCTTGAGTGCTGATGCCTCCGCAACAACCGACCCTGAGTCCGGAGCTTCAACCTCAACTGGCTCAGGTGCCGGAAGGTCTTCAACTGCAACCAGCTCTGCAGTCGGAGCTTCAGTGGCAACCGGCTCTGAGGCTGGAGCTTCAGAGGTAGCCGGCTCAACCGCCGGGACTTCCTCAACATCCGGCTCGCTCGCCGGGACTTCAATAACCTCTAACTCAACCGCCGGGGCTTCGACAATTTCCAGCTCTGGGTCGGAATCACTGCTTCCTCCGGCTCAGCGGCTGAAGCTTCCAACATCTCAGCATCAAGACCCGGAGCTTCAACCTCCGGGGCAGGTGCCGCTGGCGCATCTTCTCTCCCGTGGTCCGGCGCTACCACGGGAGTCTCGGAGGATGAGTCGAGGTCCATGACCATGATAGCTGGCACCGGAGCTGCCGCAGCTTCAGCCACCACTTGGGGCGGCATTGGGACAGGAGCTGAAGCCTCTGCCCTCACAGCTTCAGCTGCTGTGGCTGAGGGAGGAGCCTCACTCCTCTTCTTGGGGACGCTGCAAATGATGGATGAAGAAACTTAAAAAATAGTTACTACAACAAAACAACTATCTGAGGTAAAGATTAAAAATTACCTCGGAAGGCTTCCGCACCAGCTTGCACGGAATCTCTTTCCCGGGCGTTCTGGACTGATCATGGCCGCCGCCGACGTGGTAGCTCCGGAAGGCCCCCCGGAACTTGTTGCAGCCGCGGGCATTTCCTTAGCCGAGGCCCCCCTCGACCGGGAAGGACCTCCGGACCCAGAGGCCTCAGCTGGCCCTGGTACTAGAGTCACATGCCCGGAGCTAGTACCCAAGGACGACGCTGCTGCAGATGCAGTCGCCACAGTCTTAGAAGACCTCCCCCTCCGGGGAGAAGGAGCTGCTGCAGAGGATGCAAGCCTAACGGACCTTCTGTTGGCATGCTTTAACTTCCCCTTTCGGCTCGAGGGTTCGGCCACCGGCTCCTTGCCCTTGCCGACGACTTCGGTCCCTGGCTTCGGGGCAGAAGCGGAGCCACCTTCAGAAGCCCCAGGGATCACCACCCCGGAAGTCGATCGTCTCTCAACAACATCGAGGTCGTCAAGCGCCGGCATCGTCCGCCGGAGCTCCCTACTGAACTATACTTCCAAGTTCAGAGGGAGGAAAGCTGGTGGCGGGGTCAAGTCATCACCCGCGACGTCGATGCCATGCTGGAACTTCTTGAGATGAAACTCCAAGGTCGCCCCCTCCAGGTTGGACTTCAGCCTGGTCCCGACCTGGTCATCGTCCATCACACTGTTGAGGGACCAAGCGAGTTTTTCTCTCCTCTTCAGCGGTGCCCACCTGTTGACCAGGAAATTACAAAATAACGCCTGAGGAGTTAATCCTCCCTCCACACAATGGCGGATCCTGGTCAGAGCAGGGTTGAAGGCATCCGACAGCACCGGAGCTTCACTCCAGACAGCAATGTCGATGTTGGGAAGGCCTTCGGGCAGCTCTAGCTTCTCGTGCTCCTCCACCCGGATGACTATCCAGTCTTTCTTCCAATCGTCCCACTTTCCAAAGGGAAATGACCGGAGGTACTTGAATGGGCACTTCTTGCGCTGCACAAAGTAGTAGAAGTCAAGGTACTCATTACTCCTTCCGGTGGTATGGACGGTGAAGAAGGTCCAGAAAAGCTCAATGCAGGGGGATGCCCACTCACATTTCACAGAAGTGGACGAAGATAGACACTAGAAGAATGGAGTGGGGGCCAAGGTGGTACAGCTGCAGACCATAGAAGTCTAGCAGCATCAAGAAAAAGGAGGAAAAAGGTGGGATCAACCCCACCATGGCGTACGCAGAAAAGTACACCATCTCGCCGGCGTGCTCCTTCTCGAATGGGAGCTCTCCCCCGACGCGGACCAGGTGGTTGAAGAAGTCCGGGGACCACCCCATGAGGGCCCGGACCTTCTTCAGGTCACCTTCGGTCTTCAAGCGACTCTTGCGGAGACCCGACTCCATTGCAACACAGCGGGGCAAGGGAGGAAAAGCAAGCACAAGTTTGGGAGTTCGAGCGAAAGTTCAGATGAGAGGCGTAAAGAACCACAAACGGTGCGTGCTTTCCTTCTTAAGTAAGCCCCCGCAACGCTTGGATGGAAACCGCAGGGAAGCCAAAGATACAATTCAAAAATTTCACCCTACCGATGACAAGAGGACCCGGGACCACCCCGACGATCAAGTTGAGGTTCTTACCCAGGCGAACGGTTGTCATCATGAAAGGCGGGAAGCCCGAAGGTGGTGGCCTGACAAGGCGCGCGGAACCGATACGATTTTTGTATCGGGAACCAGCGACCTTCAATTGCGTGAGATCCGCAGGCCAAAGATCTCATTTGCCGCACCCGGGATATGCCACGCGGCGAAGATTTAACTACAAAACTATGGCATCGGCACATATGAAGACCTTTGAAGACTCGGCTCAAAAGTCGAAAGATGGACCCACCTCCGGCGGAATGACTTCACCTAAGGTGTCTTCCCCAGAGGTGGGCCCAGGGGGCCACTGTCGGTACCTTGAGTACCGTATACCCCTTGAGATTGCAAAGATCTCAAAGAAATGTCATCTACTTGATTTGAAGACCTTCATAGTCCCACATGTCAGACATAACCGGACCTGCTTCCCCAACATGGTTAGCCCCAGGGTTGCCACGTGTACCCTCAAACCAGAGCTACTGCCCACAAGGGGGAAGCTCCAGGCTATGTACCATAACGGCACCCCTGGACCTAACCCCAGACCGAGGGAAGCTCCGGAACTGACACGTGTCTGGTGGCACTGGACCTATTTGTTCCCCACAGTATGCTCCAGAGCTGCCACGTGTCCAACCGTCGGATGTTCAGCCTCAAACCTCCGGTAGACTCCACAACGGCTTCGGATCTTCAAAAGGGAATCAAGGACTTCAAGACCCGATTAAGTGTCATTAATACTATGTTAATGACACACGATCGGATGACCCTTGATACCAGTAACGGCGCTGTCAATGCCCGTAACTCGGTCATTAAGGGTAATTAAGCGCATCAAATGTGTATAAATATTAGTAGCCGCCGGGGCCACATGTCGGGCCAGGCCAACTTGTAACGGCCTGTCCTTGTACTATAAAGGACAGGCCGATGATACATAGGGGACTCTCTGATCTGATCTAAGCTGGACTGATCAGCTCACACGCGCTCTCAACTCACGTCACCAGAGTTGAGTTCATACAACCAATACAACACCAACACACCCCGTGGAGTAGGGTATTACGCTCAGGCGGCCCAAACCACATAAACATTTGTGTCTCCTGTGTCATTTTACATTTCACCTTCTTGAATCTCCGCGCGCCCATACCGAACTTCAAAGTCCGCAAACACTTTTAGTAGTGTCGGGAGATCTACCGGATCAAAACCACCGACACGAGCCATATCTAATCCTCGCTGAAGTGGGCTCGTCTCGCTTAAGCTTATGAGAGACAACCGCCGTTGAGCATGTAACCCATCTTTATCCCCTATTTTGGGTTTCTTACGTATTGATAGAAGACATTAAATTGTTGGGATAGTGGAGCTCCCATTCTATACATGTCAAAAACCAATCAATGTGCTCCAAGAGTAAGAAAGATTGCATGTAGCTCTATGTGTATTTTATATCTTTTAATGGTATATCTAGAAGGCCCCTATAGTGTATCCACTCATTGAAAGTCAAAATAGTATCAAAATTAACCCCAGATTTGTTTCTGTTGTCCATAGAACAATAAATATTAAGGTCCCCAAGAAACATCCAACATTGGGCTTCAGGAAATTGAAGAGACCATAATGTAGGATCAAAAAGCACGTGTAAATCTACAAGAGGGGGGGGGGTGAATGGTAGATTAAAACTTTTTAGCGGAAACAACGAAACACTCCTCGATAGAAAAATGATCTGTTAATGAAACTGTGTGTGTTACTAATCTAAACGTGTTCAACTGTGACAAAACAAATATATATTGTAGAGAATCAAGCCACGAAGACGTCACAACAAGAGTCACGAAAATACGTCAAGAGAAACTCAAGTTACGATCGAAAGATCGAACAAAGGTCAATCTGTCCTACCCGAGAAAAACAGTTCTGGCACACTACAAAAGAAACACGTGTAGATCAGAAACCTCAAATCCAATGACCGTAAAGTTTTCACAGATGATAGAAAATCAAGTTTTGAAGACAACCCAAAAAGAATCACGTCAATCAGATCGGTAAAACTCGAGTTATGATAAAACCACCGAAGCAAGGTAGTGCTGTGCAGAAACTCGACGAGCAAGACTTGAGGAAAACAAGTCAGACGAGCAAGGCACAAAAGGTCCTTTCGACTACAAATTTTATTCAATAGAACACAAGAGGAACATCCCAAAATTCGTGCACCATGAGCTCTGACCTCCATTTCTTATATCACCAGCCCTTAGGCCAACTCAAACTTAACTAGGACTCTAATCCTACTCAATTCACGAATCGATATTTTCTATAAATGTTCAAGACTCTTCTATACACAGATAGAAGCAATCTTAAGACTTCCAAACACCTTGGGAACATATCCAACATTTCTAAAACAACTCAAATTCGTGACCCACATGAAATCCTATCATAACCAACTCAAAACTTCCCATATTTGAGTCAAACATGACTCAGCCGCAGCCTTAGTCTATAACCTCGTCGGTTAGACCTTTCTGACCAATTCTTTACGTCCACATCTCTTCATCACGCCTCGAAACCATGTATCCACGTCCATGCACTCCTTGCACATGTGCAAACATCTTCCAACAACGTCCACGATACCTTCATATGCATTGTTCTTGATTCAAACATGATGCGCAACCTCCCGATCAACTCAACTACAATTCCTCCCGAACATGGTTGTTGATCCTCATCTTCTCCCTAAGATGAGTTTAATGGATCCTGTCACCAGTCATGTCTTGAACTCAAGCAACACCTGGACATGAAGAAACAACCAATACTTCCAAGCACAAGTCCTCGACTTGACTCTCGTTAGTTCTGATAACCACAACACCTTACGTGAGAACCTGGCATAAGTATGTTGCAAACCTTAGCAAAAAAGATATAAACCATAACCACCAAAACACACCAAAAACTTAGTAAAATAAAACTAAGCAAACATTTCCATAATCTAAAAAGCAAGTTTGAAACATTGCAAAATAAAAGCAGAACCACTGCGATCAAGCTCCGAATCTTGCCAAAGCTCACCAGACCTTGAACCGGAGCTTACCAAAACTAGCAGGATCTAGCGCCGAAACTTACCAAAGTTAAAACAACCTAGCGCCGGAGCTAACCAAAGCTAGTCGGACCTAGTGACGGAGCTTACCAAAGCTAGTCGGACCTATACAAAGAAGACGGACCTTACGTCGGACCTTGCCGGAGCTACCCAAAACAAGCCGAACCTATCAACGGACCATACTAGTGCTCAGACCTAGAGTCGGACCTTGATGATAAATGTGTATTGGTAGTATTCAAAACTTTTATCGCCATAGCCAATGTATTCAGCACACATAGGTCTCACAATCTCTCCCTTGATGAATGCATTGGCAACACCATTTAAAATACGAAGATTGACTTATTCACATGAAAAGTTTTGAAAACAATCCCCCCCCCCCCCCCCCGCCTTTTTGAAAATCAAATGAGATAGAAATAAATTTCTCCCCCTATACATATTTCTCCCCCTTGCATACTTCTCCTCCTTTGACAATGTATTCAGCAAGGTACAAAAGAGAAATTTTAATTTGTTATGAGCATATTATAACATATACATATAAAACAAGTCATACTATCAAGTAACTTAGACTATCACAACAATGAGATACATAAAGTAGTGTAAGCTATGCAGAGATCAAATGTAATTTTCAATTTTAGCAAGTCATGATCTCACAAACATAACTATTACAAAACCTGAAAGCTTGACACTTGTTGCTGCATTTTATTATTTTTCAAAGCACAAATTTAGATCATATGATATTGTCAATAGATTATATGCACATTTGCCTTATTCTAACCAACCAAGCCAAGCCTATGTCATTTGACAATCAGAAGCTTAAGGACATGGTTTTAATCATACACAACTTCTTCAAGTTCATATATAAGTGCATTGATAAGCCATATTAAAAGAAGAAGTGTGATGCATGCATATTCTCTTGATCTTTTCTCAATTTACATTTGTTCATAAAATTCAACATGTTAGTTGATTACTTGATTAATTCATTATGATGAAAAGCACTTGTGATCATGCAACAAGTTCAAAACAACAAAAAAGTTCAATCATGACCAGATTTAGTGTAAGTAATTATTCCAATTACTAGTCATGGCAGAAACTACAAAATGTATAACATGAGTAATGTAGTAAGAACTTTCAACATGTAAAATGAATCAACAAAGTCATATATGTATGAAATACTATGCTCATATTATTTTAGGTTCAGATTCACACATAGACTTCCCAAGTTTCAAAACTCCCCCTCAATTTAAGCTATGAGGATGCATACAACTATTTCACAACGAATGTATCAAAAATGAGTGAAATGCAATGGTTTTCTGAAAATGTTAGCCAATTGTTGTTCGGTATGTACATGGAGAAGCACAATGTTTCCATTTTCAACATTATCACGGAGAAAGTGATACCTAATATCAATATGCTTAGTTCTAGAATGTTGCACAGGGTGTTTAGCAATTCAAATGGCACTAGTGTTATCACAAAAAAGTGGAACACTATCTATATCAACCCCATAGTCCTTAAGTGTTTGAATAATCCAAAGAATTTGTGACCAAGCACTAGCAGCAGCTACATATTTAGATTTGGCTGTGGATTGTGCAACTGAACTTTATTTTCTAGAGGACCAATCAAAAAGTGAATTACTAAGAAAATGACAAGCACGAGAAGTACTTTTCCTATCAATCCTACAACCCCCAAAATCAGGATCCGAAAAAGCTTTCAATGTAACGGTTGAGGAAGAGGGAAGAAAAATGCCAAATTCTTGAGTTCCATGTAAGTACATGAGAATCCTTTTGACGGATTGACGATGTGAAGCACGTGGGGAAGCTTGAAACCGTGCACAAAGACATACACTAAATTGTTTGTCCGATCTTGATGCCGTGAGGTACAAAAGTGATCCGATCATGCTTCTATATTCTTTTTGATCCACGGGTTTACAATCTTCATCAAGTTCAAGTGTCGTTGCTGTTCCCATTGGTGTCTGAAGAGGCTTTCTTTTGTCTATGTTGAAGCGCTTAAGAAGATCTCTTGTATACTTTGTTTGATGCACAAAGGTCCCCTCCTTAGTTTGCTTGATTTGCAGCCCCAAAAAGTATGTGAGTTCTCTCATCATACTCATCTCAAATTCTGAACTCATCATAGCTCAAAACATGGACACAAGATCATGATAAGCACAACCAAAGATAATATCATCCACATACACTTGAACGAATAACGATTCATTGCCATTCTTAAGCACAAAAAGAGTTTTAGCAACCATGCCCATGGTAAACCCCTTTTCTATTAAGAATGTTTTAAACCTGTCATACCATGCTCTAGGGACTTGTTTGAGACTGTACAAGGCTTTGTACAGTTTGTAAACATGATTAGGAAAATCTAGATTTTCAAAACCTAGTGGTTGCTTGACATAAACCTCATCATCTATATAGCCATTAAGAAAAGCACTTTTAACATTTATTTGATATAACTTGAAACCTTTAAATGCAGAAAAAGCTAACAAAATGCTTATGGCTTCTAATCTAGCAACAGGAGCAAAAGTTTCATCAAAATCTAGACCTTCAATTTGTGTGAAACTTTGAGCATCCAACCTAGCCTTATTCCTAATCAAAACACCATCCTCATTTTGTTTATTTTTAAAAACCCATTTAGTTCAAATTAATGTGTAACCTTGAGGTGGAGGTACAAGTTTCCAAATATTATTTCTTTCAAAATTTTCTAACTCTTCTTGCATGGAAATAATCCAAGATTCATTAGTGAGTTCGTGTGATATATCATTGGGTTCAAAGGAAGCAACAAAAGCAGAATGAGCATAAGAATTAGGGTCGGAAAATTTGGATCTTGTAAGTCGTTCATGCAAGCTTCCAATAATCTGTTGCGGGGATGATTCTTGTAAATCCTTAGGGGAACAGATGTCTCACAAGCTTCTTCTTCTTCATCAGGTTCATCGCAGATTGATGAGCTTGTGGCTTGTGGACGATCAGGACCAGCAGAGATGGTAGTCGGAGCTTGTTTAATGTTCGTAGCTAGACACGTGTCAGCTTCAGAACTATCAGGCAATATCATCGACTCTTCTTCTTCTTCAAAAATACCCTCCCCCCTGAGGATATGGATCCAAACCTGCAATGTTTGAGCTAGTACCTGGGCTAGCTTCTTTAAAAGACACCTCACAAGTCTCCATAATTTTGTTAGTGTCAAGTAAAAGCACATGGTATCCTCTAGTATGAGATGGATAACCAAGAAACATGCCATCAATGGATCTAGGTTTAACTTTATCAATATTACCATGTTTCTTAACAAAGAATTTGGAACCAAAGACCCGAAAGTGTGTAACACTAGGCCTATGTCCAAACCGGAGCTCATATGGTGTTTTACCTAGCTTAGCGCGCAAGAAAACACGATTTGAGACATCACAAGCAGTTGCAATCGTATCAACCCAAAATTTCCTAGTAGTTTGATATTCATCAAGCATAGTCCTAGCCATTTCAACTAAGGTTTTGTTCCTTCTTTCTACAACACCATTTTGTTGAGGTACATATGCTGAAGAAAATTGATTATCTATTCCATTTTCAGCACAAAAGTGATCAAAAGATTGATCTTTAAATTCGGTTCCTTTATCACTTCTAATTGCTTTTAAAGATCCTGCGTGACCAATTGATAATATAAGAAATGAAGTTCTAAAGTGACTAAAAGCTTCATTCTTATATGCCATAAAGTAAATCCAAGAGTATCTAGAGTAATCATTAACAATCACAAGAACATATGATTTACCTCCGAAGGATTGAACACGTGAAGGTCCTACAGTGTCAAGGTGCAAAAGTTGACCCGGTTCAATTGTCATGATCATTGTGAGAGGAGTATATGAACCTGCAATCATCTTAGCATGTCTACAAGAAGAGCACACAATTTATTTGTCCCTTTTAAGTTTAGGCAGCCCACGTATGCGATCAAGAGCACTAACACGCGTTAGATGATCAAAGCCTACGTGACCAAGTCTACGATGCCAAAAATATAAGTCCTTTGAATCATTAGCAACTAGACACCTATGCTTGGAGGAAGACATATCAAAATCAACTTTAAAAATTCTTCCAAACCGAGACATGTTAAAAATAAGCTCACTATTTGAATTTACAACTTTGTAGAAATTTTTAGTGAAAATAATTTCCAGATTTTCATCTAGCAGTTGTGAAACAGAAAACAAGTTGTATTTAACATTTTTAACAAGTGTGACATCCTTTAAAGTGTAGTGATCATTTACTCTAACCGAACCCTTAGCAATTATAGGGGTTGAAGAATTGTTGGCAAACGTGACATTCTCCACACGTGACACAAAAGAGAGGGAGGAGAACCATTCTTTGTTACTGGTCATGTGGCGTGAGCAACTTGAATCCACAATCCAAATGTTCTCCTTCCTCAAGCGTGTAACCTACATAGAAGAACAATACGTCAATGACTAATTACTGGGGTTAGTCAAAAGGCATTTAGGAATCCAATACTAAGTCACACAACATGCAGCAGGAAAAACACGCGAAAGCTGAGATAAAATAGCAGGTTTATGAGTCAAAGTTTGAGATTTTTTGTTCTTAACTAATGACCTATAAGGTGTTACTTGTGTAGCACAAAAGTCAGTAGCTCCGGAGGCAAAAACAAAAGGTCCGAAGGTAAACTTTGAATGTTTTTGACTCATAACAGCAGGTTGCATGTTCTTGACATTCGGTTTATTATGTGCAACAAATTTTGTATGAGAGTTATAAGATCTAGCTTGCATTCTTTCCTTTTTATGTTGTTTAGCTAGTATATAACAAAAATCTATGACATGACCATCTCTACCACAATAGGTACAATGAAATTTAACTTTGTGTTCATGTCTAGATGAGCATGCAGTATGTTTATTTAAACCCGAACATGACAACACCCCTGAAGATTTAAAAACCACCTCTTTTGGATTAAGAACTGTTTTAATCAAACCAGTTCCTAATGACTTTACAATTTTAGGTGGATGTGCTTTAGCTTGAGCATGAGAATCAAGACCTAAACCAGTTTTATCATTGCATGATTTGGATGAATTCAATAGCAAGTTTAGATTTTTGTTCTCAATACAAAACTGCTCTAGTGTCCTATTCATGTCATCAAGTTTCTTAGACAATTCTAGGCAATTTTCACATGAACTTTTCTTTTTAATTTGCAATTAGAACAATATTTAACTTCATGAGCACGTAAAGCATTGTTCAATATTGAAATTTCATTCATAACATCTTTTAGTTTGTTTTCAATATCATTACTGGTAGAACAATGCAAATCAATTGTAGAGCAAGAAGCATCTTTTAAGTTTCTGTCATTAAGTGCAGCAAGATTTTTGTTCTTTTCAGTCTCTAACTCAATTTTATCAAAAGTAGAGTATTGTGCACTTCTTAAGGAAGACAATTGTTCATATATTAAATCGCATGAGGAACAAAAATCATCATTAGGAATCAAGGCTTTCAAATGATTAATTGCAGATTCTAGTGACTCAATTTTAGTAGCATTGTCCCTAAGATCTTTGTCCTTTTTCTTAACAATAACAGTTGCACGGAAAATAGCATCACACATTTCATCACAGGTAGGACATACCTCTTCGTTATCACTGTTGTGTTCTGCATCCTCCATACTTGATCTTGATTTGCCCGCCATGAAACACAAATTTACCAGATCATCTTCATCTTCATCACTTCCAATGTCTACATCACTCGAGGCAAGCTTCTAAAGTGCGATGATGAAACTATTTATTAGTTTGCGTCCTGTAAAACCCTTCTTTTTCTTGTTGATGTTGCCAGAAGAGGACTTGACTTTATTCTGCTTTTCATCACGGGTAGGAGAACCTGAAAGGTAGGGCAATCCGTACGAAAGTGTCATGTTTTACCACATTCAAAACATCGTTGAGGTCCGGAGCTTCCTCTCCTTCTAGTTCTCACATTTTGCAATGCTTTTGAGAACCGAGTAGACATGAGAGCTAGCTCCTCTTCGGGAAATTCTTCAATCTGTTCCAGGGTTAGTCAAGACAGCAAAGCAAGTGTATTGCTAGATGAATATTGACTGGATCTAGGGATATCATGTTGAGAAACAAATGCAAGACTTATTTTGGTTCTTACGTGAGATTATGTCAATTTCATGAGTTTTCAATTTAGAATATATCACATCTAATGTAATTGAACTCATGAAAGTAGATTCAAGAATAGATGTGACTTTCATCTCCCAAATTTACATATCTAATGCACTTAACAGTTGTCTAGCATTTTCAGCATCTGAAAAATCAACATTGACACTATGCATGTTGCTGAGAATTTTATTAAAGCAAGCAAAAAGGTCATCAATGGACTCAGCCGGTTGCACCTCGAAGTGCATGTATTCTTTCTTGAACATATCCTGCTTTACCTCCTTGATCGTGTTGGATCCTTCGTAGTAGTCACAAAGTGCTCTCCACATATCGTACGCCGATCGGAGGTGTGCAACACGGTCGAAGTCGCTCTGAGTTAGTCCTTGGATTATCAAGTTGCGGGCTTTGTTGTTGTTGTCGACATCTCTTATGTTTGTAGCAGTGACTTGATCGTTCGGCTGCACGTCATAAGGCTTGTACACATTTTTCCATATCGCGAAGCCTTGTGCCTGGATAAAAGCGTCCATGCATGCCTTCCAAACCTAAAAATCAATACCAACAAACACACAAGGTTTTGCCGAGTATTTCTCCATGAGGATTAGTCAAAAGAACGTGCGAATCACAAAGATTAGAGCACTGTGGCTCTGATACCAGTTGTAGGATCAAAAAAAGCACGTGTAAAGCTACTAGAGGGGGGTGAATGGTAGACTAAAACTTTTCAGCGGAAGCAATGAAACATCCCTCGATAGAAAACCGATCTATTAAATGTACCATGTGTGCGACTAATCTAAACGTGTTAAATTGTGACAAAACTAATATAGATTGTAGAGAATCATGTCACGAAGACATAAAAACAAGAATCGTGAAAATCCGTCGAGAGAAACTCAAGTTACGATCGAAAGATCGTACAAAGGTCAATATGTCCTACGAGAGAAAAACAGTTCTGGAACACTGCAAAGAAACTCGTGTAGATCAGAAACCGCAAATCCAATGACCTTGAAATTTTTATAGATGATAGAAAATAAAGTTGTGAAGACAAATAAAAAAGAATCACTTCAACCAGATCTGTAAAACTCAAGTTATGATAAAACCACCGAAGCAAGGTAGTGTTGTGCACAAACTCGACGAGAAAGACTTGAGGAAAACAACTCGGACGAACAAGGCACAAAAGATCCTTTGAACTATGAATTTTATTCAATAGAACACAAGAGAAACAGCCCAAAAGTCATGCACCACGAGCTCTGGCCTCCATTGCTTATATAACCAGCCCTTAGGCCAACTCAAACTTAACTAGGACTCTAAACTTACTCAATTCACGAATCGAAACATCCCATAATTGCTCAAGACTCTTCTATACGCAGATAGATGCAATCTTAAGACTTACAAACACGATAGGAATGTATCCCACATTCCTAAAACAACTCAAATTCGTGACCCACACGAAATCCTATCATAACCAACTCAAAAATTTCCATATTTGAGTCAAACACGACTCAGCCGCACCCTGAGTTCATAACCTTGTCAATTGGACCTTTCCGACCAATTCCTTATGTCCACATCTCTTCATCACGCCTCAGAACCATGTAGCCATGTCCATGCACTTATTGCAGACGTGCAAACATCTTCCAGCGACGTCCACGATACCTTCATATGCATTGTTCTTGATTCAAACATGTTGCGCAACCTCCCGATCAACCCAAGCACAATTCCTCCCCAACTTGGTTGTTGAACCTCATCTTCTCTAAGACGAGTTCAATGGATCCCGTCACCAGCCATGTCTTGAACTCAAGCAACACCTGGACATGAATAAACAACCAATCTTTTGAGCACAAGTCCTCGTCTTGACTCTTGTTAGTTTTGATAACCACAACACCTTACATGAGAACCTCACATAAGTATGTTGCAAACCTTAGCAAAAAGATATCAACCATAACCACCAAAACATACCTAAAACTTAGTAAAAGAAAACTAATCAAACTTTCCATAATCCAAAAAGAAAGTTTGAAACATTGCAAATTAAAAGCAGAACCACTATGATCAAGCTCCGAACCTTGCCAAAGCTAACCAGACCTTGAACCGGAGCTTACCAAAACTAACAGGATCTAGCGCTGGAACTTACCAAATATAGTAGGACCTAGCGCCGGAGCTAACCAAAGCTAGTAGGACCTAGTGCCGGAGCTTACCAAAGCTAGTCGGACCTAGACAAAGAAGTCAAACCTTATGATGGACTTTGCCGGAGCTACCCAAAATAAGCCGGACCTATCGATGGAACTTGCTGGAGCTCGGACCTAGTGTCAGACCTTGATGATAAAGGTGTTTTGGTAGTATTCAAAATTTTTATCACCATAGCCAATGTATTCAGCACACAAAGGTCTCACACATAACCATTGCCGGAAAAGTGATCTCGCAGGGTTAGTGCAATGAGCTTAAATAGCCACAAGGAACAATGTGTCATTGTTTTCCTTTGATGTGAATTTGATACTCACTGCATACTGGTTGCAGAAGATTGCTTCTTCCTCAAGGCGATCGCAGTTCCATGTTAAGATACCACCAGAGGACCCCACTAAGGGTGAAAAAGCAAATTGTCGAAATTTCTTGTGAGTTATAGAGTGAATCAATGCATCATCAACTACGTGTTTGTTGGTTTCTTAGATACATATAATGTCATAGTGCGAGTCCAATGTGGCTGATTTGAACGCCTGCAATTTGACTAGGGAGTCCAGTCCGCGGACCCACTTACAATCTAATTTAATCTAAATACTCTGAAAAAAAGGATGTTGATATTACTGCAGACCCACTTACATATTTGAGGTATTAATTACCTAACTCTGTAGTTGAATTTATTATTGATTGCTGAACTTAACATTATGCATTTTGGAAAGCATGAATCTTTCAAAATCTTCTTCAAAAATCATTTAAAATATATTACATAATGTATGCAAAATATTATTCCACTAAACTACTTATACAACACTCATGAGTTATTCGATGAGATTATTTCACTGAAACCCATCCTTAAATGGTTAGGTTGTTTTCAGAGCTGGTCCTAAGATTTTGATGGCCCAAAGTAAAAAAAAAAAAAAAACAAAACCCCTCCACGCTCATTATGGAAATTATTACCAATAAGCACTTAGCTTACACCTTAAAGTGATGTGCCATCCATATAGAATTCAATGTATCTCCTCTTTAATAACATCATCTCCTAATATGTTTTTCCTTTGTTGTTAATATGACCCCATTTTTTGGAGAACAAATATCTCTAGGAATAAAGATTGACTCATAAATATTTGTTTGTTCCTCCACTACAATTAGAGGTAGCTGTCTATTATATAATTTATAGATACATTTGTTTTGATATCCATATATATCAACCCTTCTATTTGTTTGTATTTTCACTGAAGCATTTGTATGTTTGTGCTGAGTGAGGAAGCCATCAACATATGTTTTGAACTAGAATGGTGAATGTTTCAGACATGGTAAAACTTCAGTTCGTTATACCACAGGCATCATAGGACTCACATCTACTCACGCGCAATCTCATTAGTGGTAGTGAAAGACATTTACCATTGCTTATACTATCATATTAATTAGACGTTTGATTTCAGATATCTCAATCTCAAGTTTCGACATCCATGACTCGGAGTAATAATTAATATTGATTATTCAATTTGTGCTTTTGTTGATAGAAATCATCCATGTCAAGCTATATCTCCTTGAATCAAGGAACTTTTACTTTCATTGTATTATGCACCTTCTTTCTATTTATCATGAATTATAGTTTATCTGAATACTCTCAAAGAAAAAAAACAATGATCACACATTTCATTTAGTATACAATTCAAAGATAGTTGATTTTATTCCATGCTCATTTTGATATATCAGATATTAATTACCTATATTGTATTGAAATTTCTTGTTAGCTGTTGAACTTAACCTGATGCATTGTGGAAAAGCATGACCTTTTTCATCTTATAAATTAATGTTTTAATATATATTAAATAATTCATGCATTTTTTTATATTAACCATGCAATAGAAACCATAATATTTATCGGGGACCAAAACAGTAATAGAGAATTTCTTACTTGCCACTGGAAAATATAATTTTCCTTTATGTGCCATTTTACCCGCCATTGATTTTAATTGTTTCACACCTTCAATGCCAATTTGCAAACATGCATGACAAAATATGATGATTAGAACCTTCAGTCGACTCATTTTTTATTTTAACTTCTATTATATGGCTTCTTTAACAGACTATATATTTTCTGGATGCCTAATATCACTTTATGACCATACTTCTTTATCTGATTGTACATCTTCAACCTTGTGGTATCATTTTATTTTGAGGTATATGAGCTTATATTTTTACTTATTAAGACAAAAATAAAATATTCACTATGATGAAAAACTCATAAAATTAGAGCCTCTGAAGATAGATATATCCCAATGATGTAACCTAAATGATATAGATGGGACGGAAATCTAAACAACAGTAAGTAAGAGAATTCTATACTTTTATGAAAAATAAGAATAATAAGTTCCAATGGCTTATAGGGAATTGTGCAAACTTTAAATTTATGCAACAGAAAATCACACCATAATATCATCCATGACATATTATTTAGTTTTATCTCAAAATTTAAAATGCTACACAGTTAGCCTCTAGTCTTTGAGGGAAGGGGATGTAGAACGGCAACAACAAGGACAACGTGTCCACAAACCATATTTGTGTCTTCCCCGATGACCTGCTGCATGCGTTAAGTCCTCCAATTCATTCTAATCTAGGATGCCACAGCGACAACCGTGCAATCATGGCGGTACCTGTGGTGGCGTAGGAAATCATTATAAATGTCAAGACACATGCTTTTATTAGGCCTAAGCAATCACTGCACTACAGGAAACTCGACCATTTGCGATGGCCATATTTATTTTCGATGGCCGGCCGTCGCAAATAGACTAACTTGCGATAGCCCGCAAGTGGCTGTCACAATTTAGCCAACCGTCGCAAATCGAAGCTCCACATGCAACAGGGATCCCAAAGGCTGTTCCAAATAAGGCAGCCGTCACAAATAAGTAGTTAACTTGCGGCGGCCCAATCAAAGACTATCGAGAGTTACGTAACCAGCGGTGGCTAATCCTAGGACCATCGTAAGTTACTGTGGCCATCGCAAATTGTCAGATATACCCCCCCGGCCAGTTCGGCCCGACGCCATTTCACTTAGATGCCACCGCCCTCGCTCGGACCCTCCCGCGCTGCTGCCCTCGCTCGCTGCTTCCAACACCGGTGCCCGCACTCCATTGCCCTTCCTTCGATTCCCGCCTTCCGCCACCCGCTCTCCTGCGCCCCGCCCGTTCTCTGGAGCCTGCCATCTGCCGCCCCCAGGCGCGCCGTGCAGCACGGCGTCTACCCAGCCCTCGGCACCTCCGTCTGCCTCCCCGCTGAATCCTATGACGCCTCCCCCGCTGCCTCCTCAGCGGCAACAACGCCTCCCCTGCCGAGCATCACTCACCCGCGCCCAACCGCACCTCTGTAGTGAGGCAACAACGCCTCCCTCGACTCCTCCAATTAGGGAGGCACATGGATCCTCCTCCATGGATCCCCAGTGAAAACCGACGCTTCAAAACTCGTCAAGGTCAATTCGATATGCTAAGCGTTGAAATTTTGCAAAGTGTTCAATGAATGAATGATGATTCGATATACTTAGTGTTGAATTATGCACATTGTTCAGTGAATGGATGATGTTTTGATGATTGTTTGTTATACTTAGTGTTTTGTTATGCTTAGGTTTCAATTATGTCTATAATTAGGGTTGAACTAAATTTAATTATGTTTATACTTACTGTTAAATTATGCACATTTAATTATGCTTGTGTTTTGTTATGCTTAGGTTTCAATCATGGTTATGCTTAGGTTATGCTTAGGTTTCAATTATCTTTATGCTTAGGTTTCAATTAGAGATGAATTATGTTTAGTTTTACAATTGATGACGTGATGAATTATGTTTAGGTTTACAGTTTCAATAGATGATGTTTAGGTTTATATTAAATTAGGGTTCAATTATGTTTATTTGAATTGTTTGAGTGTTTATGTACTATATGTACATATAAACGGGCTTCGGGTCGGCTTGACCCAGCACAACCAATTTAGGGCACAACAATGCTCATTTAGTAGTAAAGGTAAAGCATACGTCTAGACGGGCACAGACGGGAACGAGGATGGGACGACCAGCACTCGCAGCGTGTGGACGACAAGGCCTCAGAACGTACGATGGCCTAAGCCCTAAAGCCGTGGTAAGTTAACAGCGGGTTACAACAGGGCATAACGTACCCTTTCTCATTTCCTCTGTCTTCTAAATGACTCGAAAATGAAAGATTAACGTAACCTGTACAATACTCGTTTCGAACCGGCCCGTCTCACATGCGTTACGCATATGAGGCATAGCTTGTGATGAGATGCGGGTCTGGATCTGGTGGAGATTTCGACGACATGACACTGTTGTTCTCTACAACACCATTTTTGGACGTGTAGTGGAGAATAGCGGGATTATGCTGCCATAATTTCGTCCGGATCTAGAACGCGCGTCTCGTCATGAGCACGCTCTGCTCCGTCACTCTTGCGAGGATTTAGGACCTATCCTAGACAATAGATGTAGGGCAGTGACATTAAAGAAAGTATGAAATAACCATAACTTCTCTGACTTTATACTACAGATTAGCCAAACATGGGTGAAGACCACAGTTGGATGTCTACTGTTTGGAAGAGCAGAACTGGTGATCACTCGGATGAGTGGTTTGCCAAGTTAGAATAATTTTTTGATCGAGTATTTTCGTTGTCAACGGATGATAAGGTGTGGTGCTCATGTAGGAAATGCCGGAACACCAAGTTTTTGAATAGAACGAAACTTTGGATTCACTTATGTTGAAACTTCGTGCAACATTATGAGGTGTGCACCTTCCATAGCGAGACTAAATATCGAGTCATAGAAGAATTGGATGAGGATGATGATAGCACGGGGGTTGATAGGATGGATGAGATGCTAAAAGCTATGGAAGCAGATGGTGCTCTTACAATGGAGGCAAAAAAGTTCTTCGAGCAGTGCAATGCATCGGAACAGCCGTTGCATGAACAAGCGGATGTGACCATCCTTTCTTTCGATGGCGATTAAGTCTTAGTACTTTTTTTCCATCAACTGCTACAAAGATCACGTGAAATTGATCTATGATATCCTTCCACAACCTCACAAAGCTCCAAAGGATATGTATCAGTCGAAGAAATTGATATCTGGTCTCGGTATGGACTATGAGAAAATTGATGTATGCCCAAACAACTGCATGCTATTCTAGAAATAGCACGCCAACAAGAACATGTGCTTAAAATGTGATAAATCGAGTTATGTCAAAGTTGTAAATGATGATGGCGATAATGTGATGACAGATGTCACACATAAGGAGCTTCGTTACCTGCCCGTAACTCCTCAGTTGAAGCAGTTGTTTTTTTAAAAAGAATCACAAGACACATGAGATGGAACAAAGAAGGTGTATGTGAGAACAAAAAATTCTTGACGCACCTACCCGACGGTGATGCATGGAAGGCGTGGGACTATTTTGATCTAGAATTTTCTTATGATGCGAGAAATGTTCGCATCGGGTTAGTGACAGATGGATTCTCACCATTCAGTACAAACACCACACCATACTCCTGTTGGCCTGTCTTTGTTATTCTGTACAACCTTCACTGCCTTTTTGTATGAAGTCCAAGTTTATGTTCCTCGGCCTCATTGTGCCTGGGCCGGATCATCCTGGGTCATGTCTCAACGTGATGTTGAAACTGCTGATCGAAGAATTAAAAATGTTGTGGACAGGAGTTGAAGTGTATGAAGTGTTAAAAGAACCAGAAATTCAACCTTCGAGCTGCTTATTTATAGTCTGTCCATGTTTTCCGGATAGAGCATTCACGGTCGTCTGAAGTGTGTGATATGTGCTTCGGACACAGTTTGCTTCTGACTAACTCATGGAGGCAAGGTATCTTTCTTCGATTAACACAGACATTGGCTGCCTCCGAATCACATATTTAGGCAACAGAGGCATGCCTTCAAAAAGGACATTGTTGTCACTAAAGGACAATCGAAACGTCTTAACGGGTAAGAAATTCCTGATATGTTGGACAAACTGGTGCCGGATGAAAGTTGTCCTGGATATTTTGTGGGTTACAGAGAGGAACACAACTGGAGTCACACATCTGTAGTTTGAGAGCTATTGTATGTGAAGTCGTTGATTCTAATGCACAACATTGATGTCATGCATCAGGAGTGTAACATGGGAGAAAGTATCATAAGCATATGCATGGATATGACAGGAAAAACAAAAGACAATATAAAAGCTAGATAGTATTTTGTAGAGATTTGTAATCACCCAACTCTTGAAATCTCTAAAAGTGGTGGTAAGCCACGTGCTTCTTTTTGTCTTCAACCTAAAGAAAAAAAAAAGTCATGAAGTGGTTGAAAACTTTGAAATTCCCAGATGGTTATGCAGCTAGCCTGAAACGAGCCCTGAGTGTGAACAATGGAAATCTTACTGGGTTGAAGAGTCATGATTATCACATAATCATGGAAAGACTCCTACCCATTAAGTTTTGGGGCTATCTAGATGATGCGGTGTGGAAGGTTTTAGTCGAGCTCAGCTAATTCTATAGACACTCTATGCTAAAGAAATCAAGATAGGGATGATGGATAAGTTAGAGAAGGAGATATCGGTACTATTATGTAATATGGAAAAAAAAATTCCGCTTGGTTTCTTCCATCCAATGCAATATCTGCTTATCCATCTTCCACTCGAAGCTAAAGTTGGCGGTCCTGTGCAATACAGATGGATGTGCCACATTAAAAGAGCACTACGATATCTGAAACCAATGGTTGGCAACAGAGCAAGGGTGGAAGGGTGCATTGCTAAAGCATTTACTCTTAAGGAAGTATGATACTTTTCAAGTGTCTACATTGCAGAAGAACACAATGTGAATACTTCGGCGATGAGGTACAATGTGGACGAAGCACCCCCTTGTAGTGACCTCTCTATTTTTCAAATGAGAGGCACTACCGTTGATTTCTACAAGACCTGCGACCTACCCAAACATGATAGGACGATTGCTTTACTCTACATGTATGCAAATATAGATGGCATGGAGAAATAGTTCGAGTAAGTATTTGTCCTAGATTTACGCTAATCAACAAATTTTTCTACGCATGTATTCTAAAAGTGTTTTTTCATGTTCAGCGAGTTCTACAGGCAATATTGACCACATAGGCATCAACCTACGACCAAACTAGTAGAAGTGATGTGAAGAGAGGGATTAAAGGACAACCGGGTTTACTATTCATGTTTCGAGATTTTGTAATACTCTCTCGTCTTCTTTATATTATAATTTATTATTATTAAAGAAATATTCTTTTAACTTACGATCATTTTTGACAGATCATGACTCACGATGTCCATAAAGATTTACGGCAGCTATCTTATGGATTGGTAAATGTTAGAAGCTATGGTCGATATGACGTAAATGGCTTTCGATTCTGTACAACACATTTTTAAGCTCTCTGTCCTCTCGCGCATATCAAATTCCAGTGTTGTGATGAGGGCAATTGACTCTCAAGGGCATGAAACAAATTATTATGGGATCATTAACAAAATCCTTGAATTTACTTTTACTGGGAATAAGACACTTCAAGTTGTCTTCTTTGACTGCGATTGGTTTGATATCACTCATGGAACTTGAGAAAAGCAATTTGGAATGGTGAAAGTCAAATTCAAGGACCGACTACGAGGTTACGATACATGTGTTCTTGCAAACCAAGCGGAGCAAGTGTATTTTCTACCTTATCCATGCACAATAAGGTGAATCCTCATGAGTGGTTATATACTCCTAGAGATGATGGTTACCATGAAATTGAACACGTTGAAGAAGTGTAACAAGAAGAAGAGTTGCCAGGCACTTTTATCGTAGAGCCAGGTGCAAGACTCGATCAATTAGTTGGAGACATTGAAGATGTAGAGACAGATGATATGCAAAAACAAAAATGGGAACAGGTCATGATGGAAGATCATTGTGCTGGTTTGAGGAGTAGGGCACATGCTAATGATGTTGATGAATTTTGAATGTGATTACAAGCAACAATTTCTTCATGATGGAACATGAATTTGGTATATCTTATATGCATATTTACTGATTATTGCTTAAAACAAGATGGCATCAAAGAAGGGTAAGAATGTGGCGGGAGGAGGGGGTTCTTCCTCTCTACTGTTGAGGACGCTTTTGCTGGTGCCCCGTCGATTGGGATCAGACACTCTCAACTGCTGGGTCACATTCTAACCAGCTCTAGGACTTCATCAAACCAACACACATAGGTAAATTTCACTAGTCTTTGACAAACTTTGAAAATCCAATTTCCAATTAAACTTACATACGAATCGTTTGAATGTTGCAGTCCTCACCGGTTGACTCAAAGGCTAGGGCGCCAAATGATCTAGGCCACCTTTCGATGAGCCAGCCCTCCGCTGGTGAGCCATTGGTTGCTCAGCCCTCTGGCTTGGATGGTGACAAGCCTTCTGGGTCAACAGACATGGTGCCCGAGCAAAGGCAGCGGACGAGGAGGACTCACTTTGTCGGTCCTCCTCTGCTCTCTTCACAGAGAATCGTGATTCATCCGGTTGGAGACATGTAATAGAATCGTAGTGTTTAATTCTGGTTTCTTTTGGTTAATCAAAAAATATCTTGCAGTGTTTGGTACGATGTGTGTTTCATCGGTGACAGGCAGCACAGATCGGTGAATAGTGTCCTCGGGTCTTTAGTGCATATGCACTATCCCGGGTTCATCGATGGGGTGCCTGCTACTTCCTGGGAGGACTACGCACGCGCTCCTCACTAGGAGCACCGCAACGTTCAGGAACTGTATGGGCTGATTTTATGGTAAGTACGTTAAATAAAATTTCTAACTTTGACCTCTTAAACTCTTGTAAATTATTTATGAACATCTCTACAATATATTCTTTGTTATATGAAAGGTATATTTTTGAGGACCCGACAACCCTCGCATGTTTGAAGGTGCGAGCAAAGTGTTTCACTTCAATGTTGGGAAGGCGGTTCGGCAAGCTTTGTTGAACGCTCGTACTCGTGCGATACTTCCGGCAGGAGAGCGAGAAGCAACGGACGGAGGAGGAGTACGCGCAGGTATGTGGGGTGTAGTAAATATTATTTATGATAATTTTGTCAACGGTATTTTTAACAAACTAAAAATGTGTGCAGGGCCACGTGAGCTGGTTGCAGAGTCGGTCACATGCATACGGGGCCTGTTGTAGTTACTGGGCCAGTGATGAGTTTAAGGCTAAGTCCAACAGGGCTCGGGGGTGCAGAGGGCTCAACGGGAAGCACAACCATAGCAAAAAGAACCACCTGCATTAGCTAAATGCATAGTAAGTGTGTCTAACTTATGTTTATATATTCATAATATATTATTCGTACTAACACGTAATTATAGGAGCGCGAGATGGGGGTGCCACCGACCCCTACCAAGGTCTGGAAGAGAGGTCACATGTACCTTTCTCAGCCTGAGGTGTGCAGTCAAGCCGCAACCAAGCGGCTGGTAAGTTTAGAAATCATTCAAATTAATTCTAACCATGTGCATTGTTTAACTTACACGATTATCTTGTTTCTTAGGCTAGGTACGCGGAGGAGGCTAGGAGGATGCACGATGAAGATTTTGATTGGGAACATGAACCAATCGATCCTCAATATGCGTATGCAAGCGGAGGTGGAAAAGCCCACGAAAGGTGAGTTGGTAATTCATTTTATAGTTTTCAATTCAAGATATTTCAATTCCATATTACTAATTATTTTTCATAAGATCACTATATTTGACGAAGTTGTCGACTTGAGCATGGCGCGACCTTTGAGAGGCAGCTCCATGCAGGCTTCACCTACAGGCTCGAGTCTCTATGTCTCGCAGGTGGAGACTCTCGCCCGTCAGGTCCAGGAGGGCAAGGTGGAGATGGAGGCGCAGAGGGCGGCTATGGAGGCCACCAACTCCTACCAGCAAGCCTGTATGGCGCAGATGTGGGAGGCGATGGAGGTGCAAAGGCGGGTGATGGAGCTAAGTTAAAGTAATTTAAATTCATTGAATTCTTAATAATATGTAATAACCTGTAATGTTTGCAATGATGGACACTATTTCAAGGCCAGAGAGGCCAGGGTGTGAAGCTCGAGCTACCTCCACTGCCACCAGCACCGCCACCGCCACTGGTGCACCCACCGCCACCGGTGCAACCTGCTTTGGGTTTTCAGGTAATACAAAATGTTTTTACTTCGTCTTAATTCATCAAACATAGGCAAATATAAACTAAATTAGCTAGTCTAGTCTTACTTAGTCTTAATTAATCAAACATATCCTAATCTAACTCAAATTAGCTAAATTAAGTTCAATATAATCATTATAGCTTCTTCAGTCAATTATAGGAAACGAAATTCCAAACTAATCAATATGTCAAACAACTTTGCTAAAAAAATGTCAAACAACTTCTATGTATTGCAAAGATTGGCGATAGAGGCTCAAACTTCGACGCCGTTGATACCAGCGCCTGGATTAACACGCTGCAAGGACGTTCGTGGCTCGAGAGGTAGTAGAGGTGGTAACGTGTAGCCCTCTTGTACGTTCTCAGGCTTTGTAATGTGATGCGAGGACTTTGTGCTATGTACATATGATGTTTGTGTTATTGTGCTCCTGCTGCTGTTGTTGCTATATATATATATATATATATATATATATATATATATATATATATATATATATATATATATATATATATATATATATATATATATATATATTTTGTCTCTGTTTCTGGCCATCGAACCAGACAACATTTTCTATTTTTTAAAACAAAAAACCTTATTTATGATGGTTTTATACAGTACCATTGCAAATAAGATATTAATAATTTGCGACAGCTGCCCAAGCCATCGCAAATTAACCTTAATAATTTGCGACGGATGGAGATAGCCGTCGCAAATAAGACCTTAATTGCGACGGCTGGTTCAGCCGTCGCAATTTATGGGGCCGAGCCCGTCCGCCGGGCCCAGGCTCTTATTTGCGACGGCTACGAGCTACCGTCGCAAATAAGTTAATTTGCGACGGTGGCTATCACAAATTAGTTAAATTGCAACAAAATTTTAGCGACAGCTTGAAACCATCGCAAATAAGGAAAATCATCGCAAATAACTTATTTGCGACGACTCCGGCTATCGCAAATTGTCGGGATTCCTAAAGTGTCAACACACCGCATCAAGGCATTTCTCTAGGTCAATAACAACAACAACATGGGAATCATACATGAAAATTGATGAGCCCGTGTTACTCCACTGTTGCCACATACAACTTACAGTATACTCCAAAGTTATTCCATGACAGTGTTTCTTCCCTGGACTCATACATCAAATGAAATAGGTTGTTTGATCGGCATGAATCTGTTATTCAGTTCACAATGATTATTTGTCTGTTCTATATATAATAACTTCAAATATAATAAAAAACGTATGTGAAAAGTCACCTTGACCTACCTGAAAGATCATTTATAACCACACAATGTAACCACATCATTTTCTTACACTTGCATATCAATGAGACATTCAATGCCACTTTCATTGGAATTTGTGTCTCAAGCCACCGTAGGTCTGATTCCTTTCTATTTTAGCAACAACAAGTGTTATTTTTCATCTGAAATGTAATGTATCCAAATGCTCTCAAAATATAAAATTTTCAATGACATGCTGAATCATAATTTATCATTTCAATTATCCAGTTTATGATTCACTCGAAATTTTATTTGACTACAAGACAATATTTATGTAGGTTGTATTTGATTATTTGTTGTTGAACTAAAGATGATGCATTGTAAGAGGCAATAATAATCTTTCAACATCTTCTTCGCTAGTTGTTTAAAATATATGACATAACACATGCCAATGTTTTAAAAAATATAAGACTAAAGCAATTAAAAAATAGAATAGAAGACAGACAGAGAGGTACACCAACCCTTCTGGGTTTGTGTGCCTCACACGCTGAGGATTTGGTTTGCAACACATGCCAGTCTTTATCATGAAAAAACAAGGTCTTATCCCTCTTATTGTCAGACAAATATTCATGTTAGTTGTAACTAACAATGTATTTCTCATCTAGGCACATAGATTTCTTGTTATTTTTCGAACTTGGATATAAGAACATTTCTAATATGTGATAGACATATTTTGTTCCTTAGTCAAGTTTCATTAGGCCTAAGGCAATTAAATTTTACTGTTCTTCCCCTACTTATCAAGTAGTTTTGTTCCTTTATGATTCGTATGCCATTGTTACAGATGACCACATGAAGTGAACTGAAGCTTCGGGTATGTGGCATGAAAACTATTAAACCACAAAATATTTATTCAACACACGAATGTCACTAGTACAATAAGCCTTATCTCAGGCGGTTCTAAACATATTATCACATGCGGCTTTCAAAACCGCCTTAAACGGAGAGTCTATGATAATCTGCAATTTCACAGGTGGAAACTAAAATCGCCTGTGAAATGGATTTATCACAGACGGTTTTTTACCTATGACTAGCCGCCTGTGAAGCTACTTTATCACATGCGGTTTGTACAGCATGAGTAACCACCTATGATAATGGTGTGATCGGATCTTTACCTATGATTGGCCACCTGTGAAGACATTTCATCACGGCCGGTTTGTACCGTAAGAGTAACGGCCTGTGATAATGGAGTTATCACATGTGGTTCTTTACCTATGACTAGCCGCCTGTGATAATGTAATGTTCACAGGCAAGTCTAGCCGTATGTAATGAATCGCATGTGATAAAGTATACACTATGCAGTACTACCCGCTGTTATTTCTAATTTCCAGGTCAATTTGACTAAATCAATATAATCACAGAAGTCATCTCATAGTTTACACTAAAACAATATAATCACCTAAGTCATCCCACGGAAGTCAATTTCTTTAAGACAATATACATATGTACAAGTTACACTTTCAATTGACATACAAGTTATCTCATGATTTACATGTTTCACTAAAAACTGTTTCTATTTTCATACTCGCAAAGTTCTGACACATCATCTATTACACCTTGTGAGCAAAGAACAGCCCTCTTCGGTGGAAAATTTCGCGACGCATGAAGTGACACAGTTGACTCGCAATCTTGTCGGCTCCTCCATAAGTAATACTTCTAGACACCGGACATTCATGGTTCACATTCTTCGTGTGCTGCAATCAAACACATAACAAGGTTTAGAATGTGTTGGTTTGAACTACCTCAAAGTATAGATCAAAGTGAGTATACTGGAATTTATTTTGTATTTTTGGAGCAGTTCTATTATAAGCAATTGAATTTTAATGTTGGAATCAAAATCTGGAAACAATGTTTCTGTAATATTGAACAGCAGAGATAAATTTTCAATCTGGGAATGATATAAGTATTAAAATATGCTAGTTACAATGAAAATGAAACTCAAAAGTAAGAAATTACAATATCGACATTAAGCATAACTTACTGTAAAAGCCCTAATTTCCAAATCAAAAACTTTAGTTAAGAGGAACAAAAACAAGAAGAAGAAAACTAATTCAAATAATAAAATGGAAAAAAAACAAATCAATTCAAATGCTATATGAGGTAACTCAAAATTTAAAGATAGCTACCGTTCAAACCTCGACAAAATAAAAATTTGAGTTCACCATTAGCTTTCAAATATTACAAATAAGATCTCTGCCAAAATTCAGAAATTTGGAGGTCCATTTGCTATTTAATTCAGTGGCTCCATTGAATACCATTCGAATTCAAATTCGAATTTTGAGTTCCAATTAAACTTGTTCAATTCAGGGAATTGATTTCAGAATCATATTCCCCATCTTTGAATTGGCCTCTCCACAAATATCTGGAGTTTTTGGACAAACATGGTTGGTGAATTGAAGAACCAGAGAGTAGATGAGGGTGAGGCGTCTATGGGACCCACATTTCAGTGTCTAAAACAGAGCAACCAATGTTGGACTCTGTTCCCACCATTCAACGCCGGTGCAGCTGCTTCCCAGCTCGCCAAGCAGCTCGGTGGAAAGGGGAATTTAAGGTGTCCTCATCCCCTCACTGATCCTGTTCTGCATGCCATTGTCGTCCCAGTGCTCCGCTCGTTTTCCTCCCTCCCGTGAAACAGAGCCCTGCCGTTTTTCTTGCCTCACCTGTGAGCACCTCGGTCCAGCTCCCTCTCACTTCGACGTACACAGCAAAAATGTTGCCAAGGCTATGCTCTATCATCTCCACGATTTAGTTCATCTTTTTGCTCACTGGTTCACCGGTATTTTGATGTTTCGCAGACGCCGCCAATGGCCACCGAGGAAGACCTTCTCTGCCTCAACATCGCACAGGTGAACCAGCCCAGTTCGTGTGACGACTTCAATAGATGAAACGAGCACAACTTAATCCTTTGTCTCACAGTGAAAACCATTCTTAGGTTAATCGCTTATCGAGCACGAAATCTTCATTTTCTTTTCGGCATGCCTTTAGCCTTCTTGTTAAGTTTACCTTTCAATTCATTTTCTAGATGTAACTATCTTCTAATCCAGTTGGATAATAGTTTCCTAACCTCCTTGCATGTCTGCTCGAACAAAAACCAAAGAGAATAACCAAAGAATGGCTGGGCTATGCCAATTTTCGTAGCCGCCGTGGAAATTGGTTTGGTCCCTCGCCGAAATCAATTTTTACAGTTGTTCCACCCTTTTTCTCTCCATTGTCATCTTCTACATGATTTTCAGAAGCTTTCCAATCATTTTCCGAGGCGTATAAGCTAGGGAGTGGCGGTTCCGACATCGCCGAAACCCTATCTGCGGCGGCCGCCGTCGTGCCACCATTTTCGGCCGTCACCGCGTTGATTCGACCCCACCATCATGTTCCTCGACCCTCAAAATGGTTAGGAGGAGAATTATAGCAAGGGTGATGGCCGGGAGAAGGGAGCCGGCGAGCTCGCCGGTGCAGCGCCGCCGCGGCAACTCGGGCGCTGCCCGTGCCGTGAGGAAGAAGACGATGGGGTGGGCCCCAGATGTCAGCGGCTGCTGGCGTCCCATGGGATCTATTGCGGCCAATGGATCTTGTGTGGCTGCACGCATTATCCTGTGGTCCCGTGTGGCTCCTTTCTGACTGGCTCATTTAAAACCAGTGGGCCCGGGTGATTTAATTTAAATATTCCTATTCAGAAATAAATCCAGATTTCAATGGAACTTCTAAATTTAATTACTCCTAGTAGACTTGCTCAAATAATTCCCAATAAATTCTGGTACACTCATATTTATCCCAATTTTGCAATGGTGCAATTTGTTGGACATGAAAGTCCCATAATTTTCATAATTAGTTCCTTTGAGGTAACTTCTTGGAAAATTAATTACTCATGTTCTGCTAATTGGAAAATTCCCAATTTTTGTCAGCACCTTCTTTATAATACGCTTGAACTCCTGTAAGAATTTCAAGTTCATTGAACTTCATTTACTGGACCAAAAAGTGTGCAATCCCAATGTCTATAGAAAATTCAAAAATGTACAGAAACATTTCCAGATTTTATCCCAAATTTGTAAAATCAATTTGTCCCCGTAGGAAGCTCAGAAAATTATGAAACAAATTTTTCTAGAACTAGTAAGACCTCCTATACCATAATAATCCACTGTTAGCCATGACAAATCTCCAGATTTAATACCAAATTTCAGAGAAGGCTTTTTTTTTGGAATTTTAGAGACAACAAGCTTCCTTGAACATGTCCAATTCTTGATCCAGATCTTCCCAATAGTACCTAGTATCCACTGGAAAAATTCCAAAGCCAATTAAAAACATTTACATACCTAATAAGTTTTTAGAAAGTCTTTTATATAGTTTCAATATCACTCATGTACTTTATATATTGCATATCATATAGTGACCGAGATCGAGGAGAACCCGGAGCCCTTGGAGAGTATATCAACCGAGGCTAACCATGAATCTGACTCTTAGCCAGGCAAGTCCTGGTTTGCATTTAAGTGCTTTTGCAATGTTTTGAATTGTATCACTTATGTCTACGGTGAGTTTTGTGCATTAGGGCTATGGTGCTTGTTACTGCACTTGCATGACCCACAAATCCCATGGAGTATTGGGTAGGTCTACAATTTGACGAGTAGAAAATGCCATGCTAATGTTTTGAGGAATTCGGTAGAAGTCGAGTAGTTGGAATCTACTCGCAAGATAGGATTTTATCACAGGGGATGGATTTGATCAAAGAATGGTTTATGAGTATGAATTTGAGACCGAGCAGCAGGATAGGATGCAGCGAGACGTGGTCTCATGTGCGGAGCCCTGCTTGTGTTCATTGAAGACCGATCTGTGCGCGGCCCTACTGGACAGGTTTGAACTGCACCAGATGCATACTAGGCATATGGAACCCAATAAACCGATGTAACTTGATAACATGGGTCTCGAGGCATAGCCCACTGTCGATAAGGGTAGGTTGAGGGCAGAAAGGTGTAAATCTGCCGGCGGGCATAGACATGCTCCGTGCGGTTACCTTATGACTGCGATGGTTGGATCGGTTCGGTGTTTGAGTTTCTTGTGAAAGGTTGCTGCGTATGACGTCGTGAGGAGCATTGCACGTTTCTCACTCACAGGTGTACGTGGCGTGTTATCCGGGTGTCTACTGATTGACATCACAGTCCCTCGTGATTATTTGATCACCTCTTGTTCACTGCGCTGTGACGTAGTAAATACCGAAGAAGCCAAAAGAATATGATATATTGTATTATAATTTCTTTGAAATGGTGATTGTTGTAGTATATTGCTCACTAAAGTTACATTCTGAACACTTAAATTGCTGCTTATAACTTGGAAGTAAGGATCCATTGGTAGGTGAGTGTGTTTATGCGATATCACTGCCTATGTATATATGTATCCCTGCATGTAGAGTTCTATGTTTAGGTGAGACAGTTAAGTCTTTTTGAGCCTTCATGCTCACGGTTGCTATATTAAGTTGTTTGCAGGTGAGACGTATGAGGAAGGGCCTGAAGATGAGTCGATGCCCCTGTCGGGGTATACCGCCGAGTGGGAGCCCTGCACGCCACCATGATATGTTGTGTGTTGCTAGTGTGTAGCGTCCCCGGGCTAGACGGCTGCACTTTTGCATAGTTTGGCTGAGAGTTTAGCTATGAGTATGAATTTCCGCTGTATATTAAGTATTTTAAAAGACTTCCGCTGTTTCTATAAATAAAAATTTGTATTTTCTCGTATTCTTTTCGTGTATGCTGTTGGGTGCCGCATCGCACGGCACTACCCTTTGCAGTTCCTGTAATGTGTTGTCCCAGTCCTCACACTTACATCCTCATGAATCATTCTATATTCGCAGGCGGTCTGAAGATGCTCGCATACATAATACCTGCTTAAGATGCTCCCAAGAGGTTGTTCAGGACAAGGATAATATGTTGATATGTGCAATGCATCCTTATTAGGAGGTTTCTAACCGCCAAGTGTTTCCGCGTAAAACCACCAAGCGCTGTAATACAAGGAATGCCATATAAAACTTGTCAACACCTTGTAAATGTGCGTAATTAAAAGTATCGAATAACCGTACAATTTCAAAATGGAAAGGAAATCATTGTAATGATTTTGTGGTTAATCGGCTGAGTCCAAGACCATTGCCAAACCGTGTGTTGGCAAGATAAAGATCATTGTTTATTGTTCACTGCACACATAAAAACACAATTGTTATGTCAACAAATAGCAATAATTGCTATTTCAATGTCATGTGTCGAATTTACTCGAAGTGGTACAGAGCCTTTACGAGGTCCTTGTCTAACAAAGTTAAACATGGCATGTCCTATGTAAGCTGCAACCCTTGTACTTTTATCCTTCTTTTGTTCTGCGATTATTTTTCAAAATTATTTTTTCAGGTGCTTGTACTCTTTTGAGTTCTGTTCCACCTTAAAGTCGAAATTCGACTCTGCAATCACTTTAGGGTCAAGGATACACGTCATGGTGTTCAGCATTTCATTATCCATGTATTACATCCTATTGAAGAAGTCTAGAATTGTTATAATCTCATGAAATGTGTATGTGTGTAGTAAGAAAAGCAAATACGAATTATTAGAGGCACTTACAAGCACCAGATGAGTAGCAGGTTGATTTCGAGCATGCCTAGGCTATGTAGATCTTCAAAGAGACGGGCTCGTTTATTTGCTCCAGTGCTCCAGAATGCTTCTTTCGGCACAGAAAATGTGACATAAGAAAGATCATATTCTATGCTGGCACTAATGTACCACTCGTACATTCTTTTGAGAGGGAAAGCATGTTTGCTAAGTTGTATCGATGTCATGAATGGCTTCCCATTCTTATATTCAGAAGGAACATCCTTAATCGTGTATATTGGAAGTTTTGGTTTATCAAAAGCCATATGCGGATTATATATGACACCATCTTCTTCCCACTCCTCAATATCTTCTAATGCTCGCTCATGTGAAGAACGAGATGCATTTGGTTTTCCAATATTTTCCTTCAGATTTTCCAAATATTTTTACACTTCTTTACAAGGTTTCTTATTTTTGTATGAGCTAACTTTCATAGGAACTGATGATCGAGGAGTAATAGTCGGAAGTTGGACACTGGCTTGTTTTTTTAACCTGTTGTTCAACTTATTGCTCTTTACTACCCGCAGCTTGCTCTAGTACTGCTTCAATCTATTCCTCAACTGGTTGCTCTTCACTACCAGCAGCTTGCTCTAGTACTGCTTCAAGATTGTCGGTACCTTGCATACCGTATACCCCTTGGGACTACAAAAAGACCAGCGGGACTTCACCTGTCCAAGTTGAAGACCTGCGAAGGCTCCACATGTCATACGGGACTGGACATGCCTCCCATCTATGGTTAGCTCCGGTACTGCCACGTGTACAATGCAGCCAGAGCTATACCCCACACATGGGATAGTTCTGGGCTAAATTATAGTGCAGCACCCCCGGACCTAACCTCCGACAGAAGGAAGCTCCAGTATCGACACGTGTACATCTGCACCGGACCTACCCGTCCTAGATGAATAGCTCCGAAGATGCCACGTGTCCAACCGCCAGACCTTCAACTTCAACAAGCCGACTGGAGGACCCCCAACGGCTCGGACCTTCAAGGGGTAATCAAAGACTTCAAGACCCGATTAAGTGTCATTAATACCGTCTTAATGACACATGATCGGAGGGCCCTTAATACCCGTAACGGCATTATCTAGGCCTGTTACCACTCTAATAAGGGTAATTAAGCTCATTAATTATGTATTAAACATCAGTAACTGCCAGGGCCACATGTCGGGCCAGGGCTAACGATGTAACGACCAGTCCTTGTACTATAAAAGAACTGGTCGACGATACACTGGGGGCACACACTCTGGCAGGCCCTCAGACACACATACAATCTCTGACTGAAAGCTCTTAGATGCTCAATACAATAGCCGCACATCCCATGGAGTAGGGTATTACGCTCAGGCGGCCCGAACCACATAAATCCTTGTGTCCATTTGCCATATTCTTTGGAATCTCTGCGCACCCAATACTGAACTACAACTCCTTGAGCTACCAACGGTAGTATCAGGAGAATTGCCGGAAAAACACTCCGACAGTTGGCGCACTAGGTAGGGGGCTGCCCGAAATTTCAAGAACGGTGAACTCAGCTACTGGATCGTCCAATGGCAACCTCGCTGCGCAACCTGCTGGAGGCAATCCCTCCAATATGCAACAACCAGCAGGTGCTATGGCTCCAGAAGGAGTCATGCCTCCACCGCCACCGTCTGCACCAGCAAATCAAGCTGGACAACGGGACGGAGCATCTGCATCGGTCACGGTGTCGGCGAATAACAACAACCCTGAACACTCCATGCAACACGTGCTCTCCTCCAACGCCCACCACCTCCGGGTGCATCCTAGGGTGCAATGGAGCAGTGGAGGGCTGATGTGGAACATTTAGTTGCAGTAGCAGCCGATCACATCAGCAACCAAGGTCCTCCCCCCTCGGGGCGGGCCCCATCACAGCATCGGACTTTGTCGGGCAGACTTGGTCCACATGCTTCCCAGAATAGGAGGCATGCTGCGTCTCAACAAGCGATGTCGCTGCCTGCAGGGGCGCGACGCACCCATACAGTAACTAGGCTTTCAACTCACGACCTTCGGGCGGAGCTTGATCGCCGTTACCGACAGCAGGACGGCCGCGTCCATATCGAGCGTGCTCGCAAAAAGCGAGAGGCTCGAGATAGTCCTACTCCTGAGGGAGTAGGAGGAGGCTGTTCTGCCCTGGCCATGCACTTGCGCATGGTCAGATGGCCACAAAAGTTTCGGCCTCACATTTCGGAGAAATTTGACGGGACTGTCAATCCCGCTGAGTTTCTTCAGATTTACTCCACTGCAATCCTTGCATCCGGAGGTAACGAGGCTGTAATGGTCAACTACTTCCCCATGGCTTTAACTTGGACCGCCAGGTCCTAGTTCATGAGCCTACCGCCCAACTCCATCAATAGTTGGGCGGAATTGTGCCAACAGTTCATCGAAAATTTTGGGAGTTCATACATCCGATCAGGCACCGAATTGGACCTTTTTGCTGTAATGCAGAAGGGGGGATAATCTTTGCGTTCCTTCATCCAGAGGT